>JARQOC010000003.1:419240504-419917288 GCA_033576535.1 Allobates femoralis | reverse complement strand
AAGGCTACAAGTCCATCTCCAAAGACCTGAATGTTCCTGTATCTACCATGCGCAATGTCAACAAGAAGTTTAAAACCCATGGCACTGTGGCTAATCTCCCTAGATGTGGACGGAAAAGAAAAATTGCCAAGAGATTTCAATGCAAGATTGTGCGGATGGTGGATAAAGAACCTCGACTAACATCCAAAGAAGTTCAAGCTACCCTGCAGTCCGAGGGTACAACAGTGTCAACCCGTACTATCCGTCGGCGTCTGAATGGAAAGGGACTGTGTAGTAGGATACCCAGGAAGACCCCACTTCTTACCCCGAGACATAAAAAAGCCAGGCTGGAGTGTGCCAAAACTTACCTGAGAAAGCCTACAACGTTTTGGAAGAATGTTCTCTGGTCAGATGAGACAAAAGTAGAGATTTTTGGGCAAAGGCATCAACATAGAATTTACAGGAGAAAAAAAGAGGCATTCAAAGAAAAGAACACGATCCCTACAGTCAAACATGGCAGAGGTTCCCTGATATTTTGGGGTTGCTTTGCTGCCTCTGGCACTGGACTGCTTGACCGTGTGCATGGCATTATGAAGTCTGAAGACTACCAACAAATTTTGCAGCATAATGTAGGGCCCAGTGTGAGAAAGCTGGGTCTCCCTCAGAGGTCATGGGTCTTCCAGCAGGACAATGACCCAAAACACACTTCAAAAAGCACTAGAAAATGGTTTGAGAGAAAGCACTGGAGACTTCTAAGGTGGCCAGCAATGAGTCCAGACCTGAATCCCATAGAACACCTGTGGAGAGATCTAAAAATGGCAGTTTGGGGAGAAGGCACCCTTCAAATATCAGTGACCTGGAGCAGTTTGCCAAAGAAGAATAGTCTAAAATTCCAGCAGAGCATTGTAAGAAACTCATTGATGGTTACCGGAAGCAGTTGATCTCAGTTATTTTGGCTAAAGGTTGTGCAACCAAGTATTAGGCTGAGGGTGCAAATACTTTTGTCCGGCCCATTTTTGGAGTTTTGTGTGAAATGATCAATGTTTTGCTTTTTGCTTCATTCTCTTTTGTGTTTTTTCATTGAACACAAATTAAATGAAGATAATAATACCAAAGAATTTGTGATTGCAATCATTTTCAGGAAGAAACTGAGTATTATCTGACAGAATTGATGGGGTGTCAATACTTTTGGCCATGACTGTATGGTCCAGCCATCAATATAATAAATAGGGGATTCATTTAATGCTGCATGATCAGCCAGGATCTGTACAAGTACATATAAAATACTATTAAGTGCATAGAGGGTGTAGAGAGATGACACAAGAGGCCCAATTCGGAAAAGGGAAGTTAGAAATAGTTAGACAAGTGAGGTAATAGGCCAATCTAAAGAGATCCATATTTAAGGTTTACTGAAAGCTGTGAGTATTGGGAATTAATTGAATTGTTCTTGGTAATCCATTCCAGAGAAATGGTGCAGCTCGTAAGAGTGGGCGGTTTGGATTGTAGATGATGTTAGTCTTTGGTCAATTGCTGAATGGAGGGCATGTGTAGGGCGATGGACAGAGAAGAGGGAGAAGTAGGGTGGTGCAGAACTGTGGAGGGCTTTGCGTATGAGAGTGATAATTTTATATTGTACTCTCTAATGGATTAGCAACCAGTGCAATGATTTGCACAGGATAGAGGCATCAGTGAAGCGGTTGGAGAGGAATATGATCCTGGCTGCTGCATTCAAGATGGATTGGAGAGGAGAGGTTTAGTAAGAGGGAATCCAATTAGTAGAGAATTGCAATTATCCAGGTGAGAATGAATAAGGGCTGCAGTTAGAGTTTTTGCATAGTCAACAATAAGAAAAGGTCTAATTCTAGAGATATTTTTGAGGTGACACGAGCAAGCGATCAGATGTAGGGAGTGAAGGAGAGATCTGAGTTAAATATAAGACAGCAGGTGTGCTGGATGTGTGATAGGTAGGGGTGTGCTGTGGTGGGAGAGGGTTTGTGAGCATGAAGGAGAGAATGTTGTGGTCAGAGAGGGGAAGAGGTGGATTATCTAAGGATGAGGTTGAGCAGAGCCGGACAAAGACCAGATCAAGGGTGCTACCGTCTTTGTGTTTCTTAGAGGTTGAGAGCTGTGAGAGGCCAAGAGAGGTGGTTAGAGATCTGAACTGGGATGCAGATGGGGAGATGGGGCTGTTTATGGGGATGTTAAAGTCTCCGAAAATGAGGGTTAGTAATTCTGAGGACATGAAGTAAGGCAGCCACGAGGAGAAATGATCGAAGAAGAGGGTGGGTGAACATGGGGGCAGTGTACAATCGCTACTCTGAGGAGGAGGGGATGCAATAGCCTAATGGTGTGAACCGCAAAAGAGGGGAATGAGAGTGATGGGGCTGGAGGGATGACCTGGAAAGTACATTGTGGGGACAGGAGTAAGCCGGCTCCACCACCATATCTGTTCCCAGACCTTGGGAAATGGGATAAATGTAAGCCACCATGAGAAATAGCAGCAAAGGAAGCAGTATCTGAATCCTGGATCCAGGTTTCAGTGAGGGCCAGGAGGTTAAGAGAGTTAGTAAGAAAGTAATTGTGAATGAAGGGAAGCTTGTTGCATACAGACCATGGATTCCAGAGAGCACAATTAAAAGAGGGAGATGAAGGTGTGCACGTAATGGTAATGAGGTTAATAGGGTTTCTATGTGATGTGGGGGAGGGGTTGAAGTTGGAAGAGGACAGACCAGGATTGGGAGAGAGATCACCTGACAGGAGAAGCAGCAGAAAGAGAAAGAACAAATAGTTTTTGGATTTAGGACATGGTTTATTACGGTAAACTTTGGAATATGATGGGCTGAAATTCTTCAGTAAACTGAAGATAACATGGGAGCTGTACATAGGGTAGGGAAGGAGAGAGGGGTTGATGTGAATGAATGGTGATGGAGGAGGTATAGGGTGCCAAAAGCACATTGGAAAACAAACAATGAAATAAAAGATATGGTAAAGATTGGTAGTGAAAATAGTTACACACATTGTTTTCAGTGGCCCTCTATCTGATTACCTTCCAGTCTAACCCAGTCAATTCCCATCAATTTCTTGTTTATTTCATATCTTGACACTTTTATTAGACACTTATGTGAGACACAGAAGCAGACACATCTGAAGTAGACTAGTATCAACTACAGATATGCTAAAAAATTTGAATTCAGGTGTGGAGCAAGGGGGAGGGAACCAGATTCCATTAACCCATTACCAAGCAAAGCTGAACCAAATGGTGGCTCACAGGCGGATTTGAACAAAGGATCATAAACAATGGTATGTCGTGGGGGGGGGGGGGGAGGGGAAAGGACAGTTACATTCAAAATAGAATAGGATATTTTCAGCAGGAAAAATACATCAGAACAACAGCAAAGTTCGGTGCAGCAGCGTACAATCAAACATACCTGTAGGGAGACACAGAATTAACATGATGATTTGGTGATCATCAGAGTGGTGCGGTTGGATTATGATAGATGGCAGATGATAGGCCCCAGTTGTTCATATCTTTTCTGGTCTATTTCAAATCTTGACATTTTTATGAGACACTTATGTGAGACACAGAAGCAGACACGTCTGAAGCAGATTTTGGTTTAATTTGAATCTGAATGGCTGCTGAGACCACCAGACCCAAAGTCTGCTGTTGCTGCTGCAAAACCTGTGACCTCAGATCTGTCACTTCCAGATACAGATTCTTGGACAAAGTGCTTCGGTGTCCGCGCTGCTGCTCCGAGACCAAAGAAACACAGACACGGGAATGTCTGGTACAGCTACAGCCTTTATTTTCCGACGCGTTTCGGAGCCTCCTCCCGAGCTCCTTCCTCAGGGAACAAACTGTACGGTATCCGCATTGCTCCGGTTTACACATCCGGAGCAATCTGGTTACTGGATTGAGGCTTCAACCACACATTTTTCATTAAAAATGTGTGTGATGGCAATGGCATTCACCGCATCCGAATCTGGATGCGGTGAACGCAATTGGCTGGGCAAATATGACCCAAGCCTTAATCAATGTCATGGTCATAACTCCCAATGAGCTACATAGGTTATGTCCTGAACCACTAGTTGAGGATCAATGAGATATAGTGTAAAAAAAAACATGGGGAAAAAAAGCACAAAACTTGCAACATTAGCCCAGTCTTTTATATTTCCACAAATTTAGCTTTAATGTTTGTCCTTTTCAAATCAATCATTATTCATAGTTGAAATGCCAGACTGCTCTTCAGTATTGAAGTGTCTGAGAAGAGGAGATTGCAAAAGAACTCAAAAATAGACAGCGCAATATTAACATTTTGTTTGGGTTGTTAGCTTGTAGGGTCAAAATGTCAAATGAGGTAGGTCAGGCTATCACGTACTAGGCAATTAGTGAAAGCTACAATAGTGTGTCAGAGAAAGATTCACTATTGCTCACAATGCTTTAAAGCACCAGACATCAAATGTTTCTTGTAACACAGTTCTGAGATGCTAAGACGGGAAAAACACTTGAAGCTGAGAAAAAGGAACAAGAATATTTTCCTCTGAAGTACTCCACAATTTTTTTTACCTTTCTCTGGAACAACATTAGATAATATTAAAAATTTAACTGACTAAATATTACCGTATTTTTCGGATTATAAGAAACACTTTCATGCTCCCAAATTGTGGGGGAAACTGGAGGGTGCGTTTTATAATCCGAATCTACTATCTTCTAATGTGCTGTGCTGTAGTGGAGTGGGGGGGCGCTTTGGAGCGGTGTTTGGGAGCTGGCGCAGGCTGCAGGAGGCAGCGGGAGGTCACGTGCTCCCACTCATTAGCCTCATTGTAATATTCACTGCACCTGCTGTCCATCACCTCAGTGCTGAAACAGCACCGATGTGATAGACAGGGGAGCGGCGCATATTACACGTCACACTATATGTCCCCTACTGGCACATGTCTGCTGGTACATACAGCCCCACCGGGAAAATAACAAACAGTGTTACTCACCTTCCATTGATCACTCCGTGATTCCAGCTGAGTGGTGACTTCCAGCATCAGTCCCAGGCATCGGATCATGTGACATCACTGTGCTGTGCCGATTTTGTGACCCAATGCTGGCACAGACACAGGAAGTCACCGTTCAGCTGGAAGCACGAGGCGATCAACGGAAGGTTAGTAACAGTGATTGTTATTTTATAGTGAGCGCAAGCAGGCTCCATATAGAGTGACAGAGGGGGCCATATCTGGGACAGTGGGGCTGTGTGTTCCAGTGGACATGTGCCAGCACTGGGGGACATGTGCCATCACACAAGGACATTTCCCATCACAGGGGGACATGTGCCAGCAAAGGGGGACATGTGCCATCACAGAGGGACATGTGCCATCACAGAGAGACATGTGCCAGCACAGAGAGTCGTGTGTCAGGATAGGTGGACAAGTGCCATCACAGGGGGACATGTGCCATCACAGGGACTATGTACCAGCACAGGATGACATGTGCCATCACAGGAGGACATGTGCCCTCACAGGGACATGTGCCAGGACAGAGGGACATGTGACAGCACAGGGGGACATGTGCCATCACAGGAGGGCCATAAGTAAGATAAGGAGGCCATATCCAGGATGGGGGCTATATCCCAGGATGGCAGACGTGTACCAGAATGGGGGCCATATATACCAGTATGGGGGACATATATACTAGGATGAGGGCCATATGTACCAGGATGGGGGCTATATATACCAGGATATATATACCAATTGTAAGACGGACACTGACATTATAAGATGGACCCCATTTAACATTAAAAATATTTATTTTTATTTTTTCCTTCACCAAATTTGGGGGTGTATCTTATAATCAGGTGCGTCTTATATAGCGAAAAATATGTAATTCTTCTTCTTATTATTATTATTATAATTATTATTAACCCGTTAGTGAATGAGCCAATTTTGACCTTCATGACCAGGCAAAATTTTAGAAATCTGACCAGTATCACTTTATGAGGTTAGAACTGTTGAACGTTTCAATGGATCCCAGTGATTCTGAGAATGTTTTTTCATGACATATTGTACTGCATTTATTTGTGAAAAAAATAGAAAATGCCTCACAAAATAGCTAATAAATAACATTAACCACACATTTCTACTTTACATCGGCACCATTTTTTACACATATTCTTTTGTTAGGAAGGTATGTTAGGATAAAGGTTTATCAGCAATTTTGTGATTTAGCCAACAAAATTTACAAAGCCATTTTTTTGGGGACCAGATCACATTTGAAATAACTTTGAGAGGCGAAAGTGACACCATTCTGAAAACTGCATCCCTCAAACTGCTCAGAACCATATTCAAGAAGTTTATTAACCTCTCAGCTGCTTTACAGGAATGAATGCAAAGTGGAATTAAAATAAAATTACATTTAACCTAAAATTTATTCACTTCTGACAAAATGGACCCCAAAATTTGTTACCCAGTTTCTTCTGAATGTGCTGATACCGCACATGTGGTCAGAAACCCTTGTTTGGACAACCGACTGGGCTCAAAAGCAGAACTGACATTAGGACGGGTTAAACTGGGCAATTGAGATGGCCATAACTGCCTTGAGGGACCAAGGGTCTAAAGCAGAAGTTACAATAATAAAAGCATTGAAACAATAAAAAAAATAAAAGATACACATATTTGGTATCCCTACACTCATCAAAAGTATGATTTATTAAAATATACAGTAAATTGACATGACCGGTTTGCAGCGTAACGAGTAAAACATCAAAATGCCAAAATTTATTTTTTTGGCCACTGCAACATTTCAATAAATGCAATAAGAGGTGATTTAAGGTTTGTATCGGCCCCACAATGATATAATTAAAAATATCAAGTCAGGGAGCAAAAAATAATTCCTCATAGCCCCCTATTCCAAAAAATTAAAACATTATGGATTTTGTAAGTGGCAAAAAAAACAATATCTATTTTTTTCCGAATTCTTTTTCACTGTTTAAATAATAAAGAAAAACAATCCATGTTTGGTATCTACGTATTCGTACTGAGTTATCACTTTGTGAAGTCAGTTTTGCACTTATTTTGCAATTTCAATGCACTTGGAATCTTTTTCTCATTTTCCAGTACACTACGCGGTAGAATGAATTGTTTCATTAAAATTTACAAGTTGTCCCACAAAAAACAAGCCTTAATATAGATATGTGAATGGAAAAATACAACTGTTATGGCTCTTGGAAAGAGGAAAGAAAAAAAAAACAAAAAAATCGATAAGAAAAAATGGAAGGGGCGTGGCCAAGCTATGCAGCGTGAGGGTGCTTGGAGAACGAGCTCCTCAGCAAACAGTGTACATTACCAGGTATTACTCACTCCCGGGGACCGTGAGATGCCCCGAGGCGGAAGAGCCTCCTCCTTCAATCCGGGCGCCGCTCAGAGACAAAGGATCTAACGATAGCAGCGTGACAGGCCAGTAGGTGAGGAGGAGTAGTGGTGGGGAGCCAAGGACTGGCCGTGAATCCCATCCCATGGACCCCCCAACTGAAGCAGGACCATGTTAACAGAACCAGGGGGCAAGGCAGTCACTTAATGAAACTGCAGATTTCCATTCAGACAGGAGGCAGGGGGAGGCCTCCCGGGACCCATCTGGCACAATGAGCTCCAGTGACAAATTACAAAGCTCACATGACAGATTAATTATACCTGCAGCTGTGTCCAGAAGCTGTGAGCAATCTAATACTGCAGCTCTGGGCAATACCATTCCATCTATCTCACCAGACGATGCACATAGCCTATTTGAGCTGATTAAAGCATTACCGACTAAAAAAGACTTGGACTCAATGGTGGCTAGATTTGAGACCTCCCAGGAAAGGGCCTTGCTGATTTAGACCTCTTAGGCAACCGTACCACTAATTAGAGGAGTCATTATCATCCCTCTCAAGAAGGATCGATACCCTAGAAAAGAGCCTTTATGAATCACAAATCCATATGCAACAGATGGCTCTTCTATTAGATGACAAAGAGAACCCAAGACTTTCTCCCAAGCTGCACCAATTCTCTAGAATGCTCTGCCCCAAGAAATTAGGTGTATCAACAAATTACATAGTTTCAGGCGATCCCTAAAAACATCTTTTTAGGGTGGCCTATTATGATCCCTAGTCAAAGTCATCTAGACATAGCCTATCCGCTCCACCAGTCTCAAATGCATCACAAATAATGGTTGTTGGCCACTTATACTGCTCCTAACTGTTCCCTATCTCCTCAAGTTGACTATACCATCATTGTAAATAAGCACCTATACTTTGTGTCACCCCCACCTCATTGTTATATTGTAAGCTCTTATGAACAGGGCTGTCATTATTGTCCTTTAATTATTGTATTGTATTATGCTTGTTAATATATTGTATTGTTTTTTGTATTGAATTGTATTGCATTTTCTAATAACTGTTTCTTATGATTGTTTAAACATGAACTTTGAATTGTAAAGCGCTGTGGAATATGTTGGCGCTATATAAATAAAGTATATTATTATTATTATTATTATCAATAATAATAATAATAATAATAATAATTGGGGGAGATGTAACAATATCTGCATATGTGGAGTCCCAGAGGGTATTCCCATGACTGCCCTCCCCTGGAAAGTCTCAGAGATCTTCAATATGGTCTCATAGAAGCCCCTTGACTGCACAGAGTAACACTTCAGTCATCCTTTAACAATCCAGCTCCTCATGATATTCTGTGTAGACTACATTACTACACAGACAGAGAGTCCATCCTCCAACATGCATGTTCATATGGCAGGGTCTTCATTGACGATGTAGAAATTCGACTCTTCCCTGACATTTCCCCCCGCACCGTAGCCATGAGACACCAACTCTCCCCGCTTCTACAATGTATCAGAGAACTTGTCGCCACATATAGATTGGGCTATGCATTTCACCTTATAGTCAAAAAAAGGAGATGAGTAATTCTTCCTCAAAGAACACGAGGAACTACCGGGACTCTCTCAATTTCTGGACACTACGCCTATCTTGATTCCAAACTGGCTACTAATAGAGCAGCCTCGCCAGTAATTTCAAGGTGATAGGAAGAGATGCAGCCTGAAATCTCCAAACAAAGACCAGAGAGAACCCCACTAGGGCAATGATGGTGTCATGCTGGGGGGCCAGAGTTCCCAGAAGTAGGAGGGAACTGAGCATAAGGAGTCAGGGGAGCCTGCTCTGGCCCTGATACTTGGGTCCCTGACTCACCCTGATCTCGGTGGTACCTCTAAAGGTAAGGAGGTCCAAACCACCTGCCTAAGTCCCTAACTCCTGAGAAGCCCTAGGTATAAGCCCCTACCTCCACCCACGGGACCACGGAACCCAAAAACATCCAATGGAGAGTAAGGCAGCAGCCCTGGATCAGCATCCGCTCACAATAGGTCACAGACCAGAAATGAACTGAATCAGCGATAGCAGGTGGATTTCAGCTGACCCATTTAAGGCTGAGGGGCGGGGAGCAGCCAGCCCAGGCACACCCCTCAGCTCACCTAAGCATGAGTCATATCCATCACACACACCTGCAGCAACCTCACCTGTAGAGCCACACCCTGCAAAGCAGAGGAAAAAAAATGCTTCATTTAAATCACAGCAGTAGCACTTCCATACTGCAAGGCAGTCAATAATTAGTAAGACAGGGAGTGCCCCACCCACCCCCCATTCGGAGCCAGGCACAGAAGCCATCTGCTACTCTGTGTCCATATTGGACTCTGGCCTTTCTTCACCCTGCATCCATGAGGTATACTATACAGGATCAGGTTTTAAATTAGTTTAGATAGGACCGTTCTGATATGGGTCACGTTGAAGACGTAGAATGGCTTACGTACTTTTTTGCAAAAATGTATTAACTAAGTACCCTGTTTTTATACTGTTTTTTTACTAGCACTTGCTTTTTTATTACTATTTATTATAGCAGAGTACTTCCACACGTTTTGTTATACTGTTTTTTTCTGTGATCTATATATTTGGTGTGAGTGAACGTGTTTTACACACCCGTTCACATTGTGCCCTGGCTCAGCTGCAGTTTTCTCATTATTCAGTCTTTTAGTAAGACAGGGAGTGCCCCACCCACCCCCCATTCTGAGCCAGGCACAGAAGCCATCTGCTACTCTGTGTCCATATTGGACTCTGGCCTTTCTTCACCCTGCATCCATGAGGTATACTATACAGGATCAGGTTTTAAATTAGTTTAGATAGGACCGTTCTGATATGGGTCACGTTGAAGACGTAGAACGGCTTACGTACTTTTTTGCAAAAACGTATTAACTAAGTACCCTGTTTTTATACTGTTTTTTTTACTAGCACTTGCTTTTTATTACTATTTATTATAGCAGAGTACTTCCACACGTTTTGTTATACTGTTTTTTTCTGTGATCTATATATTTGGTGTGAGTGAACGTGTCTTACACACCCGTTCACATTGTGCCCTGGCTCAGCTGCAGTTTTCTCATTATTCAGTCTTTTAGTAAGACAGGGAGTGCCCCACCCACCCCCCATTCTGAGCCAGGCACAGAAGCCATCTGCTACTCTGTGTCCATATTGGACTCTGGCCTTTCTTCACCCTGCATCCATGAGGTATACTATACAGGATCAGGTTTTAAATTAGTTTAGATAGGACAGTTCTGATATGGGTCACGTTGAAGACGTAGAACGGCTTACGTACTTTTTTGCAAAAACGTATTAACTAAGTACCCTGTTTTTATACTGTTTTTTTACTAGCACTTGCTTTTTATTACTATTTATTATAGCAGAGTACTTCCACACGTTTTGTTATACTGTTTTTTTCTGTGATCTAAGGCAGTCAATACGTAACAGTACCCCCCCATTATGAGAGGCCTCCGGACTCTAAACCGAACACGTCTGGCAATGGTCTAAACCTCCTGAGTGGAATGGAAGACATTACAGGTACAAAGCACTGGGGGAGTGGCTAGCTGGAACAACACGGGGTTGCAAATGGCCGCAATTTTAAATGGACCAATCACTCCATTAGTAGGAGCTCAAGCTGCAGACTTCCACCTTACGTGTTTTGATAGCACCCACACAGAGTCATCCACACTCAGGTCTGGACCTGAACGTTTATTACCAGTCACGCGGTTACAGATAGAAGGTTCACTCTCAGGGGGGCAAACGGCAGAGATGGTTCCCGGTTTTGTTTCGGGGACCATTCTCACCAAGGGCTTAGTGGGGGTAACCACCTTCCCCCTAACACGCTTCTCCGGATAACCCCTGAGTCCAGCATCGATCTTAGGTGCCGGCAGGGATTTACTCCTATCCTTTGGAGGTGGTTTTTTTTTTATTATTTCATGAATTTCAGAGTCAGAGTCTCAGAGTCAGAATCTCAGAATTTCATGAAATAATTAAAAAAAAATGCGTGGGGCTCCGCGCAATTTCTATGTCTAGCCAGGTACAGCTAAGCAGCTGGGGGCTGGAATCCGCAGCGCAGGGATGCCCAAGCTTTCTGGGCACCCCCCGCTGCAAATTGCAGCCCGCAGCCGCCCCAGAAGATGGCGCGTTCATTGAAGCGCCATCCTCTGGCGCTGAACCCCGCTCTTCCAGCGGCCCTGGTAGCGGTGGCACGCTGGGTAATAGAGGTTAGGGCCAGCTTTGTATTATCAGCTGACCCTAAGCCCGAAATTTATGGCGGTCACGCCAATATTAGACATGACCGCCATGAATTTCTATTAAATTGTTTTAAAAAAAACACAACACAATTAAAATTTTTTATTAGAAATAAAAAAAAAAGCCATTAGGGACTCCATCTTTAATTAAAAAAATCCTCTTCCGTCCGACGCAGTCCAAAACGCGATGTCCTCTCTGCTACATCCCCTGTGCATAAATATAGATGTCTATGCACAGGGAATGAGCAGACTGAGAACAATCTCAGCTCTGCTACATCATCTCTGTGCACAGACATTCATGTCTGTACACAGGGAATGAGCAGACTGAGAACAATCTCAGCACTGCTACATCAGGCAGCAGGCGGGCTCTAGGACCCTGGAGCTGGCAGCCTGTACAGAGGAGACAGGATCTTATCTGTGCGAGTCAGCAATTACTTACAAAGTAAACGAGCAATGCAAATAAATGACAAAACTAGGATTGCTTCAGGCTGAAGCTTCCGAGACACATCTGCGATTTGTAAATCTCACACTACTCGCTATTACTCGCTTCCCCATTCATTAACATTGGACTCGCTAGACTCGCAACGAGTAGCGAGTCCTGTGCTCGGACTCGCTAGCGTCAAGCGATTCCGAGTAATTTAGGATTCGCCCATCACTAGCCCTTCGTCTCTCTCTAGCGTTACGGGAGACGACAACCTCTGGAATTTTCTGTAATTTCAGGTGTCGGTTCCAATTTGGTATTTATCACAAATTTTTGTTTGTTCTTAAAACCTCATCCAGAGCCTTTTAGATCCAGTTTGATCTGACTCTTCCTTCTATTTTTTTACTTTCTACAACCTCTTCTAGTAAGTCTTCTCTTATTTTCACCTACTCCCCCTTCTCTTCTGCTCCTTTACCTTTCTTTTCTAACCCCTCCCCCCCCCTTTTTTTTCTTTTTCTTTCTCTCTCTTTCAGGGGAAGGCTGGTCGCCACAATCCCAATATGACTGCTCCAAATATCACAGAATTATGTTGCGGATCCATCAATGTCAAACGTCTGCACAGCCCGAATAAGAGATCTACCTTCGCCTATCTCCTGAGAGAGGAGCATGTTCATGTTGCCTTTCTCCAGGAAACCCATTTAAGCTCACTCAAGCCTTTTAAATTTGAAAGTCATTGGTTCCCTGATGCTTAGTAGGTCTTCAGATCCGAGATCTCGGGTTTCCAGAATTCTAATCTTATGTTCCATTCCTTGGGAGTTTGTAGACTCGATCACTGATCAACAGGGAAGGATGATTTTGGTCAAGGGTTGGATTGCTTCACAATTGTCACATTTGTCATCCTTTACCTGCCTAATTCAAATAAAATCTTAGTTCTGATGGAGTTTCTTGAACAGGTAGGCGAATTTGTGGAAGGTACGCTGATATTAGGGGGTGACTTCAATATTGCTCTGAACCCTGACCTTGATACCTCGTCGGGCTCTCGCTCCTGCTCTTTGGCTGCACTACGCAAACTCAGATGACTACAGCATAAACGCCAATTAACTGATTCCTGGGGGTTGCTTCACCCCGCTGATAAAACCTGTCTTTTTATTCTCAAGTGCATGGCTCCTATTCTAGACTTAATTACCTGTTTATAAGCCACAAAGATTTGTCTCTACTCTGTAGAGCAGAGATAGGCTCCATTACCATTTCAGACCATGCTCTTTGCACTATCTTGGTTTCCCTGCCCACTCCGGACATCCGAAAGTGGCAATGGAGGGTAAACGTCTCACTTGTGAAGGACCCGGTGACCTCCAGGGAGGTAACTTAAGCTTTGAAAGAATACTTCTCTGAAAACTCAACCCTGGTACTTCCTTAAGTATGATCTGTGAAACTCCTAAATGTGTTATACGCGGTATACTTCCCAAGCATGGAGCTAGGCTAAAAAGGGAAAGAGACCTGGAGATGTCCTCTCTGCTTTCTCAGTTGAGGGACCTTGAGACAACACATAAGAAAACACCCACAACACAGGTTGGTTTTGACCTATGAAAAACTAGACAGGAGCTCCGCAACTTGCTGAATAGGAAGGCTATATACTGGTTAGCTAAATGTCATCAGCAGTTCTATGAGTTTGGCAACAAAAAGGACAGATTACTTGCTTGAGCACTGAGGAGACAGAGGGCTAGGACATTCATTTCGAGAATAGATTCAGCTAAGAAAAACAGTGCACAACCCTCCAGTAAAATTGCTGAGGCTTTCAGGTTATTTTACGGCTCATTATATACCATTGATGCCGACAATCCCCTCACGTTGTCTAAAACCTTTCTACTCAAAATTAGAGAGTAACTCAGAGTGACCAACCTCCCTAAATTAACGCCTACAGATGTCAAGGCACTTGAACAACCTATTACAGCGCAAGAGGCTATCCAAGCCTCCAAAACCTGAAAGGCCCCTGGCTCAGATGGCCTTTCCTCGACATATTATAAGAAACTACATGGACAGTTACTATTTCAAATCACCCAGACTTCCCTCTAAAGGGATCTTAGATGAATGATGAGTACATTTTCTTATTTATTAAGTGATCACTTTATTAGTTATAATTCATTTAATTTCATAAAAACATTAAGATAATTACATAAAAAGTACCCAATTAACTACAAATAGTTCATAACAAGGTCCAGGATTGGAATATTATGTAAACATTTATACAATATTCATAATTTAATATAATAGCCAGTAATACCAGGTAATAAAGGGACACTATTTAATTGTCACTATGTGACTGCACGCTTTTTTATATATGTTCCTGTGGCTCTAATACTCATACCATGCACTGTGCACATGTGTGCTAGCAACCCCTTAACTTAGGTTACATGTGCAAAGCACCACCTCCGTGCTTTCACTATAGTTGTCCCCTCTGATCTCACATACCTGGTGTATAAGCTGCCTGTGGCCTCAGTCCTGGTACCCCCACCGCCAACGTACGTTTCATGTACTATTCTTCCTCAGGGCGTGACCTTGCTACTAAGTTTGACGCTCTTTATACCCCTTGTGCTAATCGCCGATCAGCTGCAGCCGCCGCGGTCTCGGCGCATCACTTCCGGCTCGCACGTCACATGTCTAAAGCCAAGACCTCCCACATCCGGCCTGTGAACCGCAAGCCAGCGTTTCCGCGTGTCAGCGGGTCACATGATCGGTGTCGTGTCTGGGTGCGTGCTGAGCCTGTGATGCGCGCTCACGGAGGCTGCATTTCTTCCTATTTAGGGCTGGGAAAGTCTATTAACCCTCAATTTATCCTCTTTACTGCTGCTCCGGGCTTATATATACCATCTTATAATCTATTTTTCACAGGGCCATTTTTGTTGTTATTAAAATGGTATGGGTTCCGTAATCACTTTTTCCACTATTCATGTGTACTCTTAATCTACAACTCTACTTCTATATATTGATATACTGAAATTCTCACAACCAGGTACTATCTATGAGTGACATATATTACAATAATTCAATAATTTCAAGTGACAGTGCATTATACAGTACTATACATTTATAATCTTAAAGTGACAGTGCACATAAATTATAAAAAGTGTTTTACCAATAATTAATAATTAATAAAATTAATATATAATAACTATACCTTTATACAGAGATAAAAATACATCATATCCAAAGTGACAGTGCCTGCACTGTACATAGATAATTCCAAGTGACAGTGCATTATATATACAGTACCTATACATCTAATTTTAAAGTGACAGTGCATATATATCATAAAAGGTGTTTTAACCAATAATTAATAAAATATTATATATATAAAAAAATATATATGCCTTTATACACGTACATCATATACAAAGTGACAGTGTCTACACTATACATATTGTAATACAATGATTGCCACTACATACATACTCCGATTTTGCCTATACTTATTATATATTATAGAGCAAGAGTACATTTTCAATATTGCCTCAATACAACCAGTTATCTGCCCAATTCACCCTTATCCTTCGCCCCATATATCTACCCATACATTAATTGGGTGTGGCTGCAGATTTCTACGGCATTCCCATATCCTTCCACTTTAATATATCTAATCTTTTCTTTTTCCCTTTCCCCTCCACAAGTGGTTGTATTGAGGCAATATTGAAAATGTACTCTTGCTCTATAATATATAATAAGTATAGGCAAAATCGGAGTATGTATGTAGTGGCAATCATTGTATTACAATATGTATAGTGTAGACACTGTCACTTTGTATATGATGTACGTGTATAAAGGCATATATATTTTTTTATATATATAATATTTTATTAATTATTGGTTAAAACACCTTTTATGATATATATGCACTGTCACTTTAAAATTAGATGTATAGGTACTGTATATATAATGCACTGTCACTTGGAATTATCTATGTACAGTGCAGGCACTGTCACTTTGGATATGATGTATTTTTATCTCTGTATAAAGGTATAGTTATTATATATTAATTTTATTAATTATTAATTATTGGTAAAACACTTTTTATAATTTATGTGCACTGTCACTTTAAGATTATAAATGTATAGTACTGTATAAAGCACTGTCACTTGAAATTATTGAATTATTGTAATATATGTCACTCATAGATAGTACCTGGTTGTGAGAATTTCAGTATATCAATATATAGAAGTAGAGTTGTAGATTAAGAGTACACATGAATAGTGGAAAAAGTGATTACGGAACCCATACCATTTTAATAACAACAAAAATGGCCCTGTGAAAAATAGATTATAAGATGGTATATATAAGCCCGGAGCAGCAGTAAAGAGGATAAATTGAGGGTTAATAGACTTTCCCAGCCCTAAATAGGAAGAAATGCAGCCTCCGTGAGCGCGCATCACAGGCTCAGCACGCACCCAGACACGACACCGATCATGTGACCCGCTGACACGCGGAAACGCTGGCTTGCGGTTCACAGGCCGGATGTGGGAGGTCTTGGCTTTAGACATGTGACGTGCGAGCCGGAAGTGATGCGCCGAGACCGCGGCGGCTGCAGCTGATCGGCGATTAGCACAAGGGGTATAAAGAGCGTCAAACTTAGTAGCAAGGTCACGCCCTGAGGAAGAATAGTACACGAAACGTACGTTGGCGGTGGGGGTACCAGGACTGAGGCCACAGGCAGCTTATACACCAGGTATGTGAGATCAGAGGGGACAACTATAGTGAAAGCACGGAGGTGGTGCTTTGCACATGTAACCTAAGTTAAGGGGTTGCTAGCACACATGTGCACAGTGCATGGTATGAGTATTAGAGCCACAGGAACATATATAAAAAAGCGTGCAGTCACATAGTGACAATTAAATAGTGTCCCTTTATTACCTGGTATTACTGGCTATTATATTAAATTATGAATATTGTATAAATGTTTACATAATATTCCAATCCTGGACCTTGTTATGAACTATTTGTAGTTAATTGGGTACTTTTTATGTAATTATCTTAATGTTTTTATGAAATTAAATGAATTATAACTAATAAAGTGATCACTTAATAAATAAGAAAATGTACTCATCATTCATCTAAGATCCCTTTAGAGGGAAGTCTGGGTGATTTGAAATAGTGATTGTGTGAAGGTGAGACACAATAATTGGTGGACTATTGAGGTAATACATGGACAGTTAGTAATTCATCTGCTCGGTTTCTTCAATGACATGACCAATGGGCAACATCCCCATGCAGACTCTTTGAGAGCCCACATTACGGTAATCCCTAAAGCAAATAAGGACCCAGCCCAATGTGCTAGTTAGTGGCTGATTTCTCTCCTAAATGAGAATATAAAATGTTTGCCAAGATCATCGCTACAAGACTGACTTCCCTGCTCCCGTGGTTGGTTCACCCAGACCAGGTGGGCTTCATGATGGGAGGCCCGAGACAATACTACTAAGGTGATCAATTTGATATATAACGGGCTGTTATGATCCGGTGACCTTGGAGCTGCATGAATAAAATTCACAGGAGAAGTGGTACCTGTACTGACTGCAGTTCCTGATTTAACTCCACAACTAGAAGTAGCCGTGGGATGTGACTAACCATATCCTTAACACCTCAACACAGCCAGAGAACTAGCTACGCCTAAAGAGGGAAACAGGAATGCTATTTTGCCTCAGAGCAAAACCCCAAAAGGATAGAAAGCCCCCCCACAAATATTGACTGTGAGTAAAAGGAAAAGACACACTCAGGCAGAAAACAATCAAGCATAGATGAGGACACTTCTAGCTAGATAGATAAAGACAGGACAGGATACTATTGCAGTCAGTATAAAATCCCTTCAAAAATATCCACTGCAGATAATACAAAAATACCCTGAGTCTACTCAAGACTCGGCGCCCTCTAGATCTGCAAACCTCCTGTGAATCCTAAAAGTCTCAATATATATAGATTATTAATTTGATTGCTCACCAAGTCTCAATATATGTATACTGACACAAAAAGCTGAACAAGCCCATAACAAATGAATAGCACAAAAATCCTAGGAAGAAAACTTCCTAACAAGAGCAAGTTAACACAGCATGCACTCTGAGCAAAAACAGACCATTTCAGAAAACAAGCACACAGCATGTGTGCCACCAAAAGACTAAACCATACACTTAGCTTGGAAGTCTTGCAGCAGGGCAGGAGAGACCAGACAGAGGTGAAACACCTCCAGGAACATTGACAACTGGCAAGGACTGAGGAAATCCAGCAACCTTAAATACCCCTGTCAGAATTGCAATTATCCAATTCACCTGACCAAGAGTGCAAAACAGGGTCAACTGCATTACCAGCCACAACCACAGTAGGGAGCCCACAAGCAGAATTCACAACATCGGGTCATCCTCCTATCAACAGATGCTGAAAAGTATATTGATAGACTTAACTGGCTTTTTATGAGGGAGACCCTCCTGCACTAAGGTCTGGGAGTCAATATGATGCACAGAATTATGTCTATCTACTTTATTGCATTGGCCAGGGTCCGGGCGAACAGCTTTCTCTCAGAGCCCTTTGATGTACACAATGGCACACAACAGGGGTGTCCTCTCTCTCCATTGATCTTTATCCTCATACTCGAACCTTCCCTCAGATGAATCTGAGCCAATCCGAATATCTCCGGGATCACGACTGGTGAGAGTATGCATAAAGAAGCAACATATGTGGATGATCTTTGTTTTTTTATTTCTAAACCTAACATATCGCTACCCAATTTGATGAAAGAATTTCAAACCTTTTCACAGTTATCCAACCTTAAAATAAATTTCTCTAAATCAGAAGTTCTCAATATTAATTTGTGACAGCTGGAATTCGCCTCCCTAGAATCTTCCTTTAGTTTAAATGGAGTGATCAACAAATATGATATTTGGGGATTAATTTGACCACAAACTTAGAGAACATTTACAAGAATAACTTCCCAGCCCACTTATCTTCAATCCAAATTGACTCTAAAAGATGGACCAAGACATCTTTCTCCTGGTTTGAGCGTTGTCAAATATTCAAGATGAATGTCCTCCCTCAGGTCCTTTATCTGCTCCAAGCCTTGCCCGTTAAAATTCCAATGGCCTTTTTTAATAAACTCTCATTGATTCAGATCTCCTTCGTCTGGACAGGTCAATCGGACAGACTTGGCCACTCAATTCTCTTCAGACCCAACAGAGATAGAGGCGTGGTTCTTCCTAATTTTAAATCCTATTATCTAGCCGCACATTTCACAAGAATGGTGGACTGGTGTAGGAATTGTCCTAATAAAGCATAGGTTCAAATAGAACAAAGCTTTTGCCTGGTCACACTGGATAGACATCTGTGGCTGTTATCCTCTGACCTGATCCTCCAACTACAATCTCATCCCACACTGGGGTCCACAATTAAGTATTGCAACACACTCTGGGTGAGAAGCTTTATGATACCCCCTTGTTACAAACTCACACAAATTCACAGCCACCCAAATATTACTCCCGCCCTCAGGGATGGAGTGTTTAACCGTTGTATCGCAGCGGGAAGACACAGAGTGGAGTCACTTGGTGGGGAAAATGATTGGCCATCGTTATCAATCATTAAGACATGGGACAATCTGACCCCTCTTGTCTGTTGGAGATGTCTCCAACTGAGCCACTATCTACATACCCTTCCTTCCAACCAATGTTATAACCGTCCGAAGACGTTGTCTGAGATTATGTGCTTGGACCTGGGCACGGTCAGACACACCCTATCTCGAATTTACTGAATGCTAATATCCCCACTGAACCAGCATCCACCAGCCTTTATAACAAAATGGGAAACTGATCTCAATCTCAAATTCTCCGAGACGCAGATCTCTCGTATTTGTCTTCTCGCCCATGGTGCCTCTATTAGCTCTAAACACCAAGAGGCAGGATATAAAATCTTATCCAGGTGGTATAGAGTTCCAGAGAAACTTAACCTTAACCTTACCTTACCCCTTAACCTTATTTCCCATAATAGATGCCATTTGTTGGAGGTGTGGGAAAGAAGTGGGTTCTTTACTCCACATCTTCTGGGATTGTGAGGCTCTCCGACTATTTTAGCTTGGTGTCTCAGAAACGGTGAGACAAGTTGCTAAATTTGATGACCCCTTGACCCAGGCTCTTGATCTCCTACACCTCACTGAGGGACGCCTTTCAGCTTACAAGTACCCTCTCCTAAAATTCTTTATCAAAGCCGGACGGTCTTGTATTCTAGAACTGTCAGGCAAGACCTTCCCGCCAACAGTATCTCAAAAGGTCCGGAAAGTAAAGGACTTAATGCACATGGAAGGTCTTACCGCTTCCATTCACGACTCTTATATTAGATTTTGGTGCACCTGGGCAAACTGAATGATTTCCAGCAAACAGACAGGTACAAATTGATGCTTGGCAGAGTTGTAGACTGTTGTGAATTCATTAGAGCTCTCTCCGGTGGTTGTTGCTGGTGATGCAGCTGACTGTGTAGGCTTCACAGGTGATGGTGATGATTGGCATTCTGGTTCTTGGAGCATATAATGGTTTGAAGTGGATTAATCCTTGCCAGTTGTCTTTGGTTCCTGGAGGAGTTCACATGTCTCTGGTTTCTTCTGCTCTGTGGAATTCCTTGCAAGCTAAGTGGATAGTTTTTTGATATTTTGTGGCACACTTTTGTGTGCTTAAGGTTCTGCTTATGATTTGTCTTATACTGAGTTGTGGGTTTGCAATTTAGTCTGTATATTTGTTTATCTGTTCTCAGTTAGGAATTTTTCTTACCAGGAATTTTACCATTCACTATTATCTGTTATTTCCAGTTCTGCTGGCATTTGATTTATAGAAGTCTGCAGATATAGAGGGCACCAAGTCTTAGTGACTCAGGGTAATTTTGTACTATCTGCTGTTGGTGGTTTTTTGATAGTGTTTTATACTGACTGCAATAGTATTCTATCCTGTCTTTCCTATATAGCTAGTTTGGCCTCTTTTGCTAAATCTTTTACTCTACCTTTGTTTGTTTTTCTTTCTCTTGTTTCCCAGTTAATATCTGTGGGGGCTTGCTATTCATTTGGGGTTCTGCTCTGAGGCAACATAGCTTTTCCTACATCTATCTTTAGGAGCAGTTAGTTCTCCGACTGTGCAGAGGTGTCTAGGTCTGGTTAGTTGCATCCCACGGCTACTTCTAGTTGCGGTGTGTAGTCAGGGATTGCGGTCAGTACAGTTACCAATGACGTCTATGGAATCTGAATGTTACTCCTGATTTATCGGTTCATAACAGTAGACCCTGTGTAAGTTTGCATGCAAAAAATAGTAATGGCGGTCTAATTACGAGCGCTCTAAGGAACAAGCAGACATGTAAGATGTTTTCATAAATGTCAAACCTTTTATTAACTTCTTAGCTCCCCTCACAGCTCCACTACGCATTTCAACTGCATACAAGCAGTCTTCATCAGGTGGTGTAAGGGGGTACACTGGACATTGGCATTATATAGATAGCAGTTACTCATGATTGGTCTTTTGTTAAACAATGCTTTGCTTCCAACTGGCTGGTTCACAATTATTCAATTAACCCTTCCTTTATACAACAAAGAACAATCTCCTGTTCACCTCCACCTGCAGAGTCGCACACCAGATATAAGGCTGCTCTGTGTTTAAAGCATTTTTTTTTTTATAAACCAATCTCTTGTTTACCTATAGAGGGCACACTTCCCATTAATCTATCCCCACAAAGCACAAAGGTTTCTCCAAATTATATATACAACAAATATAGTTAGTTTCTATGTTACACTAATTTTTCAACACACAAATAGGATAAAAATAGCATATAAAAACAAAATAAAGATAACAGTAAAAAAATGTGCAAGTATACGGCTGTACAATATGTATGTTCATATTTCACAATAAAAATATAAAATTAACATTAAAAAGAATTTTTACAATTCCTGAATAAAATTACCTGTAATATAGCTGTAATGATATTTATTTCTCATATTATTCTTAATGTTTCGCTACATTCTCAAGGGTCAGGTTATGGCCTTCTGGGCTCAGGGTTCCCATTTTAAAAATCCAGAAACTCTCCATCTTAATGAGAGTCCCCAGACGGTCATTCACATTATCTTTCACATGATCTAACACTGTAAGTTTCATCTTCATAGCATCTTTTTGATGGCAGATTGTGTAGTGCTTTGATAGACTATGTAGCTGATACCCGTTTTTGATGTTGGACCGGTGCTATTGAGCCTTGCATGCATGGTTTGAATTGTTCTCCCAATGTATTGGGTCCCGCACGGACACTCGATTAAATAGACGATATATGTGGATTGGCATGAGACCTTGTGTTTTATGGGAAAACTTTGTTTAGTGGTTGAGGATGTGAAAGTTTTCTCTCCATCACTGATGACTCTACAGCAAAGACACTTAGGGGTCCCGCATGCATAACATCCCACATTTGCGTTATCTTCTCCCCCTCCTAGCTTATTTTTTGGTTTACATCCCACCTTGCTAGGGGCCACCATTTCCCGCAGATTTTTGTTTCTCCTATATATAACATTGGGTCTTTTGGGTAGGTGATCACCGAGAATCGGGTCACTCTTCAACACAAACCAATACTTATTTATCAAATCTAGAATTAATTTTCTAGGTTGGCAATAAGTGGTTACCAAGCTCCATTTAGTCTTGTTTACAATTTCCTCCTCATTCTTTTTCCTTTCATTGTTTGACATTTTCTCTATGCATGATTCTTGCGTAAGATCTTTTGTTCTTTTATATGCATCTTGCAATAACCGTTTCGGATAGCCCTTCTCTCTGAACCCTTTATCTAGAATTTTTGATTCTGTCCTAAAGTCACTATCATTTGTACAGTTTTTTCTCACCCTCCAGTTTTGGCCATAGGGAACGCTAGACAACCACCTAGGGAGGTGCCCACTCCTGAACTCCAAGTAGCTGTTGACATCTACCTTCTTGAAGAACGTGGAGTGTACACCCTCCCCAGATGATCAAAGCGAACCCACAAGTCCAAATACTGGAGGGCTAACTGGACACAGACATAGTACTTAGTCCCCAATTGTTATTATTTAATTCTGTCACAAAGGTTTGCACCTTTTCCTCGGTACCCCTCCAAATGATGATCAAATCGTCTATATAGCGTTTGTAATAGACAATTTTCTCTTTCGCCCATCTGGGCTGCGCAATGGAGACTGATTCAAATGCACCCATATACAAGTTTGCGTAACTTGGTGCGAATCTAGTCCCCATTGCGCAGCCCCTCTTCTGTCGATACACCAAGCCATTAAAGATAAATACATTATTATCCAATATGAAACGTATTGCTGTTACTATGAACTCTTTTTGTTCATCTGGTAGTTCTTGGTCACTCTTTAAGATATTCTCGATTACCTCAAGACCTCTACTGTGTGGTATGTTGCTGTATAATGCAGCTACATCCTACGTGAGTAGAAGACAACCAGGAAGTGGGGGTAATGCTCTCACTTCTTTTATTAGTTGCGAGGAGTCTTTCAGATATGATTCCAATTTACCTACATATTTTTGTAAAAATAGATCGACATAGTGCGATAAATTACACGTGATAGACTCTACTCCGGATATGATGGGACGACCGGGGGTGTTCACTGGGTCCTTATGAATTTTAGGAAGAAAATAAATGTGGGGGACCTTATATTTTGGAATATATAGAAATTTCTTCTCTTTCTTATCTAGAATCCCCCTTTCTGAAGCCGCTTTTATCAATTCATTATATTTCAGAAAGATTTTTATGGAAGGGTCCATTTCTAGTCTCTCGTAATATTCCTCATCACTCAAAATCCTATTTCCTTCTTCAAGGTACCAGTTCTTATCCATAAGTACAACCCCCCTCCCTTGTCAGCATTTTTAATAACTAATTCTTCATTCCTACGGAGGGAGGTGATCGCTTTTCTTTCATCCCTACTCATATTGTCCTTTAGTTTGGGGTTTGTGATGTTTCGTACTTCTTTTAAGACAAGTTGTTGGAATGCCTCTATTTGTGACCCCTTACGGTGTAAGGGATAGAACTTACTCCGGCCCTTCACATCAACATGTATCATATCATTATTTGTATTATCATCCAATTCCTTTTCTTTTATGGGTAACGATAATTTAGAGGTGCCTGCCTTTATTTTTTCTTCAATGATAAAATGCCTTTGTACGGTTAGCTTCCTAAAAAATTCGTTAAAGTCTAAAAAAAGAGAAAAGTTGTCTAATTTTCCCATCATATCCGGAGTAGAGTCTATCACGTGTAATTTATCACACTATGTCGATCTATTTTTACAAAAATATGTAGGTAAATTGGAATCATATCTGAAAGACTCCTCGCAACTAATAAAAGAAGTGAGAGCATTACCCCCACTTCCTGGTTGTCTTCTACTCACGTTGGATGTAGCTGCATTATACAGCAACATACCACACAGTAGAGGTCTTGAGGTAATCGAGAATATCTTAAAGAGTGACCAAGAACTACCAGATGAACAAAAAGAGTTCATAGTAACAGCAATACGTTTCATATTGGATAATAATGTATTTATCTTTAATGGCTTGGTGTATCGACAGATGAGGGGCTGCGCAATGGGGACTAGATTCGCACCAAGTTACGCAAACTTGTATATGGGTGCATTTGAATCAGTCTCCATTGCGCAGCCCAGATGGGCGAAAGAGAAAATTGTCTATTACAAACGTGATATAGACGATTTGATCATCATTTGGAGGGGTACCGACTCCCGAGGAAGAGGTGCAAACCTTTGTGACAGAATTAAATAATAACAATTGGGGACTAAGTTCACTATGTCTGTGTCCAGTTCAGCCCTCCAGTATTTGGACCTGTGGGTTCGCTTTGATATCTGGGGAGGGTGTACACGTCCACGTTCTTCAAGAAGGTAGATGTCAACAGCTACTTGGAGTTCGGGAGTGGGCACCTCCCTAGGTGGTTGTCTAGCGTTCCCTATGGCCAATACTGGAGGGTGAGAAAAAACTTTACAAATGATAGTGACTTTAGGACAGAATCAAAAATTCTAGATAAAGGGTTCAGAGAGAAGGGCTATCCGAAACGGTTATTGCAAGATGCATATAAAAGAACAAAAGATCTTACGCAAGAATCATGCATAGAGAAAATGTCAAACAATGAAAGGAAAAAGAATGAGGAGGAAATTGTAAACAAGACTAAATGGAGCTTGGTAACCACTTATTGCCAACCTATAAAATTAATTCTAGATTTGATAAATAAGTATTGGTTTGTGTTGAAGAGTGACCCGATTCTCGGTGATCACCTACCCTAAAGACCCAATGTTATATATAGGAGAAACAAAAATCTGCGGGAAATGGTGGCCCCTAGCAAGGTGGGATGTAAACCAAAAAATAAGCTAGGAGGGGGAGAAGATAACGCAAATGTGGGATGTTATGCATGCGGGACCCCTAAGTGTCTTTGCTGTAGAGTCATCAGTGATGGAGAGAAAACTTTCACATCCTCAACCACTAAACAAAGTTTTCCCATAAAACACAAGGTCTCATGCCAATCCACATATATCGTCTATTTAATCGAGTGTCCGTGCGGGACCCAATACATTGGGAGAACAATTCAAACCATGCATGCAAGGCTCAATAAGCACCGGTCCAACATCAAAAACTGATATCAGCTACATAGTCTATCAAAGCACTACACAATCTGCCATCAAAAAGATGCTATGAAGATGAAACTTACAGTGATAGATCATGTGAAAGATAATGTGAATGACCGTCTGGGGACTCTCATTAAGATGGAGAGTTTCTGGATTTTTAAAATGGGAACGCTGAGCCCGGAAGGCCATAACCTGACCCTTGAGAATGTAGCGAAACATTAAGAATAATATGAGAAATAAATATCATTACAGCTATATTACAGGTAATTTTATTCAGGAATTGTAAAAATTCTTTTTAATGTTAATTTTATATTTTTATTGTGAAATATGAACATACATATTGTACAGCCGTATACTTGCACATTTTTTTACTGTTATCTTTATTTTGTTTTTATATGCTATTTTTATCCTATTTGTGTGTTGAAAAATTAGTGTAACATAGAAACTAACTATATTTGTTGTATATATAATTTGGAGAAACCTTTGTGCTTTGTGGGGATAGATTAATGGGAAGTGTGCCCTCTATAGGTAAACAAGAGATTGGTTTATTAAAAAAATAAAAAAATAAAAAAAATGCTTTAAACACAGAGCAGCCTTATATCTGGTGTGCGACTCTGCAGGTGGAGGTGAACAGGAGATTGTTCTTTGTTGTATAAAGGAAGGGTTAATTGAATAATTGTGAACCAGCCAGTTGGAAGCAAAGCATTGTTTAACAAAAGACCAATCATGAGTAACTGCTATCTATATAATGCCAATGTCCAGTGTACCCCCTTACACCACCTGATGAAGACTGCTTGTATGCAGTTGAAATGCGTAATGGAGCTGTGAGGGGAGCTAAGAAGTTAATAAAAGGTTTGACATTTATGAAAACATCTTACATGTCTGCTTGTTCCTTAGAGCGCTCGTAATTAGATCGCCATTACTATTTTTTGCATGAAAACTACTCCCTTTTTGAGGGACTGGCGGCTGGAGCAGCTCAGGAACAGCACAAACAATCTGCCTTGAACAGGAGAGAGGAGAGCGGAGAGGCATTGCATATACCGCCGGCGGCGGAGGCTGTTAAACCGGGTTGTGCAGGAATTGCACAACCCGATAAGGTGAGTGGCCACCTACCCACGCCACATAGACGTTTTTAATAAGGGGATCCTACACATTTGCGCCCCTTTTCCTTTTTGTTTTACTGTGTAAGTTTGGGCTCATCACCTCCGCTTTCTTGTTCTCTCCTTTTTATCGGACGATAGACCTGGTAGCCGGCCTCACTCCCCCCCCCTTATTTCTCTTTCCTCTCCTTTCTTTCTGCCTTCCTAATACCTCTCCTCTAATTCTCCCTCCGTCTGCAGTTCTCTTATCCTCGCTCCCCCCTGCTTTTAAACTACCCTACATGTTGCGTTGAAGACTGAAAAGTGTAATAGACCCATTGGTCGAGGTTGATTCTTACCACCTTTTTAACTCAAATTATTATTGGGTCATTCTACTGTAGTATTGCTTCTCAAAAAGTGATTTGTCTTTGTTTTACATTTGGACTTAGTATTTGCTCAACTTGTCCAATCTATTGACTTGCTTTCCATATCTCTTCTTTTGTACTTGTTATGCTGTGATGGGACATAATGCCGGGAATGCCCGCGCTGCCACCAAGAATCACCAGGAAACAAAGAGTTAACTGGGCAGATTTCTCCTTAGGAAGGAGCTCAGATAGAGGCTCTGAAATGCGTAGGATAGAATAAAAAAAAAATCTGCCCAGTTTCCTGGTGATTCTTGGTGGCAGCGCGGGCATTCCGGCATTTTGTCCCATCACAGCATTCCTGTTTCCACGGTTATTGTGAAGGTGCGGCCCTGCAGCAGCCATTCTACAAGCCATCTTACAGGCGATTATACCGGTTGTGGGTGACACAACCGAGCCAGGTGAGCAGTTCCTGATATAACCGCTATAACCCTTTGTAAAAAGGATAAGACCCTATGCGCATTTATCTCACGTTTAAAGTTTGTACTTGTTATGACCTTTTAAATAAAGAATTATTTAAAAAATGGAAAATCGTTAGTGAAAGGGTTAAAATCCTTGTAATAGCCATATAACAGCACCTTGAGAGCTCCCAGCAAGCTTCATTCTTCAGATATTTATGATGGGTTTACTAACCAACTAAAAAAAAATCCCATCTATAAAATGTAATTAGGGTTAGGGGACCTCCTTAATTCTTAAATTTGTAGACAGTTATCAGGCAGGCAGAGCTTACCAAACATTAAAGACAACATTTCCACTAGTGACTTTATAACAGCGCAAGACAGAAAGTGGTGTCATAGGGATTTTGGAACATCTAGACAGAGCTTACCAATTCAAATGTAACTTTTTTTGTGTAAAAAATAGACTTTACAATGAAGCTTATAGGAGCTTTTTGTTAAAAAATACATTTAAGTAAATGGTTCTATGAAAATGTTCTTACTGACTCCTCAGTTTGTACAACCTATTTTATTAAACATTTTTAGATAATTCTTACTTAATATAAGGAATCCTTTATTCAGAATCCCCATCTGTTGTTCAGAGGATAAGTGGTTACAAAGAGTGTCTCACTGGAGGAGCCATCCTGTATTACACAGACACCCAATGATGTAAATGGATGTGTGTGTGAAGACATATATTTGTACATATGTGCTCTGTATGCATGTATGTATACTATGAGTGTGTAACATACAGTACAAGGATGAGGTCTTATCATCACACAATTACAGACAAAAAAATCCATTTACCAGTAGCCAAACATTTCTGTGGTCCAGGACACGACATTGACAATACGAAAATTGTCACATTAAAAGGTCAGTTCAAATCACAGAAACATAGATAGGTTTGTGAATACAAAATTATTACAACCTTTGACTCTGTTAGATTAGGTTTAAATCTATCTGAAAGATTTATGGCCCACTACAAAACCTGAGAGTCCTTTCCAGAGATACTGAGAACACCAGATTGAGAACTTCCATATAAATTGGGACCATAAAAACTTTAACATCACTAAGCCTGGCTAATTAAGGATTATCTCCTTAAACTTTTGGTTCATTTACATGTTCATTTATTTACCTTAGGTTGCCTTCAGACTTGCAGATGCATCTGCAGCGTTTTGCAGATGCATCTGCAAGCATCTGCATGCAGACCGCGGCCCCTATGTTTATAATGGTGCGCACGGGGTGTGCAGATGCTTGCAGATCGCCGTGCGCACCCATTCACTCCTATATGTGATCTGTGCGCAGGCGGATGCCTGCGTACAGCTCACACACTCTTGTCCGCACCAGGGACGCGACATGCAGCGTCCCGGGTGCGGACGCGGGACACCGGAAGGAGCAGATATGGTCCGCATCCGCACCCGAACGCAGCAAACGCTGCCAAACGCAGGCACTATGCGTTCCTATGTTAAACATAGGAACGCAGTGCGCATGCGTTTGAATGCGTATGGGAACGCAGCATAAGCTGCGTTCACATACGCAAATGTGAAGGCAGCCTTACATCAGCTTTGCTGGAGAATATATTTGTGTTTCTTCTGATATTTTGTCATACCATGCCTGATGAAGAAATGAGAGAAGTCTTGAAAACTTGCTTTGTAACATCAATTACTTTATTTTTTTAGCCATTAAAAGGTATCACAACTACAAGATTATTTTTTTTCTCTCACTGAGACCAGTTAATCTTTTTCAAGTGGCTAATACGGTACCAAACCTTTTTTTCTTCTAAATACAGTGTTTGCGTTGCATACTTGGTGTGTTTGTAGCATCCACATATATAAATCCCAGCAAAGCAGATGAGAGTTCATAGGTGTACATGTTAGTAATTGCCCAACGAGCAACCAAAATGCTGCTCATTCATTCGGGTAATTGGATTGTTTATGGTAGAACAAAAATCATTGTTCTCTGCAGCCCATGATCTGGTGAAAACTACTGCTGATAACTACTGTAGGGGACAAATTGATCTACTAGGGATTCTTCTGTACCCACCACTCTTCCTCACTCTGTGTAAAGAGTCTGAAAAGAGGGAGGAGATAGGTTAGGGGTGGGTGGCAGGAAGGAGACAGCTCTAGTGAGATCTAGTAGGGCAGCTGGGGAAGCTAGTACTACACGTGGAGTTAGGTGCTCGTCCCAGGCCCAAGGACATGAATCTGCGGCCAGCTGGAGCTAGCTGCATCAGGGGTAACAGCCCAAATTCAGTTTGGATGTTTCATGTCCAACCTTGAAACTGGAAGTCACTTGGCTTCAGGTACAGTGGCATAACTTAGTGGACCCTCCCAAGGCTCAAGGGGCTATATAGGGTTAGAAGACAAGCAAGACTATCGCTCATAGAATCAGCAGCTGCATGCCTGCTGGGACTGACAATCACAGGACACTTAGGAGAGGACAGGAGTAGCAAGTGTCAGAGAGAAGAAGGCAACAAGGAAGATCAAATACCCCATGTTTCAGCCTGAATACTTCTGGGCTGGCCAGACTGTAAGAATGCGGAAAAATGTACCCCAGCGGGGTTTTAACTGCACTGACCCTTCAGTAAATGGTAAAAGCCACCTCCCTACTTCCACCTGCAGAGCTGTCACCCTGCACTCCAACCTTAACATCTCCTCTCTCTACACTAACTACAACTACCAGGGGTCTGCTCCTGCTGAGGGGAGTGCTACATCTAGCTGCACCACCATCTATCCCATAGGACTACAATCTGCAGCGCTAGTCATCCCTGACCAGAAACCTCTGCTGGCATCATGACAAACCATAAACTTTAATCCCCTGTAAAAGTCCGGTCGAGGCCATGGCTTCTGGTGTCACTACTGTGATTGAGAGACTGTTGCCTTGGATTGTCCAAGTACCCAGGCCCCACACCGCTGTAGAGGCGTGTCTCTTTAATGGAACCTAACCTACTTTTATATCTGCATTATCAGTCTCAGCCACTCTCTGGATTAAAAATCTCTCTTGGAATGGGCGAGTAAAACTCTGCTTACATAGAGCAATAAAACCTTCTAGCTAGTAGGGAAAATGTACACTACAGAGGGCGTGACCCCATTATCTAAACAAAAAAGAAACTGCGGCCCTCCAAAATATACAGTCATATGAAAACGTTTGGGCACCCCTCTTAATCTTACTCATTTTTCTTTGCTTAAAATTGGGTTTTTGCAACAGTTATTTCAGTGTGATATGTGTAATAACTGATGGACACAGTAATATTTCAGGTTTGAAATGATGTTTATTGCACTAACCAAAAATGTGAAATATGCATTATTTCAAAATTTGACAGGTGCAAAAGTATGGGCACCCTTCTGATTTTCATGATTTGAATACTCCTAACTACTTTTTACTGACTTACTGAAGCACTAAATTGGTTTGGTAACCTCATTGAGCTTTGTACTTCATAGCCCGGTGTATCCAATCATGAGAAAAGCTATTTCAGGTGTCTACTTGCAAGTTGTTCTCCTAATTGCATCTTCTCTGAGGAGTGGCATCATGGGCTCCTCAAAACAGCTCTCAAATGATCTTAAAAAAAAGATCGTTCAACATAGTTGTTCAGGGGAAGGATACAAAAAGTTGTCTCAGAGATTTAACCTGTCAGTTTCCACTGTGAGGAACATAGTAAGGAAATGGAAGACCACAGGGACAGTTCTTGTAAAAGCCAGAAGTGGCAGGCCAACAAAAATATCAGAAAGGCAGAGTAGAAGTATGGTAAGAACAGTCGAGAACAATCCACAGACCAACTCCAAAGACCTGCAGCATCATCTTGCTGCAGATGGTGTCACTGTGCATCGGTCAACAATACAGCACATACTTCTTGAACAACACGTCTATTCCGAACTGTCCTCCCACCTCTCTTCCTGTGCTCTCTTCGATCGCCTACAATCCGGCTTCCGACCTCACCACTCCACCGAAACAGCCCTAACCAAAGTCACAGACGACCTTCTGATCGCCAAGAGCAAACGACACTATTCCGTCCTCATCCTCTTCGACCTCTCTGCTGCCTTCGACACTGTTGACCACTCCTTCCTACTCCAAATTCTTGAGTCTCTTGGCATTACTGACCTCGCCCTCTCCTGGATCTCCTCCTACCTAACGGACAGGACCTTCAGCGTCACCCACTCTCACACCTCCTCCTCGCCCCACCCCCTCTCTGTAGATGTTCCCCAAGGCTCGGTCCTGGGACCACTACTCTTCTCCATCTACACCCTCGGCCTAGGCAATCTCATCGAGTCACATGGACTCCAATACCACCTCTACGCTGACGATACCCAACTCTATCTGTCTGGCCCTGATATCTCCTCCCTTTTATCCAAAATCCCTTCATGCCTATCCGCCATTGCATCCTTCTTTTCTACCCGCTTCCTAAAACTCAACATGGACAAGACCGAATTTATCGTCTTTCCCCCGAACAACCCCGCCCCGCTCCCTGACCTATCTATCACCGTCAACGACTGCACACTCTCATCCCTCGCCCACACCAAGTGCCTCGGGGTAATCCTCGACTCCTCCCTCTCCTTCAAGCCCCACATCCAAGACCTCGCCACCTCCTGCCGACTCCAATTAAAAAACATTGCCCGCATCCGCTCCTTCCTTGACCACAACACAGCCAAGACACTTGTCCACGCCCTCGTCATCTCCCGACTGGACTACTGCAACCTCCTGTTCACCGGCCTCCCTGCCACCTCCCTCGCACCTCTCCGCACCATCCTCAACTCTGCTGCCTGACTCATCCACCTATCTCCCCGTTACTCGCCCGCCTCCCCCCTCCGCTGAGCCCTCCACTGGCTCCCCATCCCCCAGCGATCTCGCTTCAAAACCCTAACCCTGACCTACAAGGCCATACACAACCTGTCCCCTCCCTACATCTCCGACCTAGTCTCCCGCTACCTCCCCTCACGCAACCTGCGCTCCTCTCAGGAACTCCTTCTCTCAACCCCCCGCATTTCCACCTCCCACAACCGCACACAAGACTTCTCTCGTGCTTCCAGCAGACTCTGGAACTCCCTCCCCCACCATATCAGACACTCCCCTACCCTGGGAACCTTCAAGAAAAACCTGAAGACCCACCTCTTCCTACAAGCCTACAACACACATTGAGACCCAATCCACTGCACCATCTCACCTCTCCCCTCCCCCCTACTACTGTCTCCCTCCCCGCCCCTCTAGACTGTGAGCCCTCGCGGACAGGATCCCTGGCCCTATTGTACCCGTACGATTGTTTTGTCGATTTGTCGTCGTTATTCGACCACTTGTCTTTGTCTACCCCCTAACTTGTACAGCGCTATGTATCCTAATAGCGCTATATAAATACCTAATAATAATAATAATAATAATAACACTGCACAAGGAGAAGCTGTATGGGAGAGTGATGCGAAAGAAGCCATTTCTGCATGCACGCCACAAACAGAGTCGCCTGAGGTATGCAAAAGCACATTTGGACAAGCCAGTTTCATTTTGGAAGAAGGTCCTGTGGACTGATGAAATAAAGATTGAGTTGTTTGGTCATACAACAAGGCGTTATGCATGGCGCCTGTTGGAAGCTAACATGGACAGTTTCAATTTCTGAATCACTGGATTTACTGGATAAAACCAAATCTCACCCAAGGCCTACACCAAAGACAGATCAAGAGTTATGAGGGGGCTGTGTATCTAAGGCATGAAGGAGACATTGTGTATGTCTTGGGTGGTGTGATGCTCTGTTCTATTACAATTACAGATGGATATCTTGCCAGTGTCCTCAAGTAATCTACATATGTATACAGCCCCTGTGGGTTTAGAGTATAAACCATTGCTCCTCAGTTAGACATCCTGTCTGTAGGCTATGGATATGTTTTGTACATTGGTACACAATACTTGTGGTGATTGGATTACAAACTATTGTTCTTTAGATGGACATGTTGGAGCAACTCCAAATAGAGTTGAACCTGTTCTACACCAGGACTTTCTTCCCAAGTGCAAGGATGCCATCTGCAGGAAGGTGATTACCAATACAACTATGTTCAGAAAGACCTTTGACCCTTTGGAATTAAAGGAGAGCCACCTTCAGGAGATCATCGACATCAGCAACCATGTGCATGTTCCTGGATGACTCAAAAGACTGCGACCTGATTGGATGGTACCATTATGTGGAGGTGTTACAGGGATGGGCAATGTATGGGCCATGTTTGATTGTATGACTGATATAAAAGGTAGCCGAACACCAGACTAGTCAGTCAATCTTCCCATTCCCCATCCCCTTACATTGTATCCCTGTCCCTTAGTTAGGTTTCCCTTATCTATGTCATTGTAAATACCCTATTTGTAATAAATTCCCTTTCCCAAAGATCCAGTAGATCTTGTTAATTCTTATTAACTGGCACCCCATAACTGCAGCGGATCCAACATTTGGCACCCCAGATGGGACTGTGATTGAATTCCACAGAGAATCCACAAGACATTAATCTGCTGAAGTCTACATTTGGAAAAGCATGGAGATCAAAGAACCAAAGGATCTGGATCTTGGTGGAAACGGAAATATTGGTGAGTAAGAGAAAAAAACAAACAAACAAAAAAAGAACTTATAACCTATTTTGTATGTTACTCCAAATAATTCTGCTGTTGCTGTATATCAAATAATGTATTAATAGTGTTAACAGTGTATCGATGGATGCATTTAGCAAAAGTAGAATATCATTGGTAGTTGGAAGAATAGTACATGTCAGAGTCAGTTTGGATGTGTGTTTGGAAAGTGTAGATGTATTGGTATAAAGAGTTTAGACCTTTTGGATGTCTGTATTGTAAGGTCTAGTGTTAAACTCACTTTGAAATTTTTTGATCTGTAAATGTTTGCATTTTGTTGAAGAGTATGGAGTTTGTGGGAAAGTATATGAAGAAATACGCTTCTGCCGTTTACCATGTCAGTGCAGATAAATCTTTAGGAGTCCAATATGATGACTTGATAGCGCAATGTAAGATCTATAATAATAATTTAGATCATAAAGTGCTCGGTAAGAAACTGAAAAAGGAAAAATTAAGCAATGAAATTTCACTGTTGCTTAAGATGAAGGAATTGGCTGAGTTGAAAGAAGCAAATTGGTTGAAGCAAAGGCTACAAATGAAAGAGGATATAGACAAGATTAGTGATTCAGTTATTGAAATTTCTGATAATACAACTGGTGAAATACATGGTTTACAATCAGATGTACATGAATTAGCTGTGAGAAATAGGAATTTGGAGGAACAATTAAAGGAATGTAAATTGAGAGCAACTTCACAAACAACTCAAGTTTGCTCTTTAGAACTGAAAATTAGTCAACTGGAGAAGTTAGTTGCTACTTTAGAGAGACAATTGGATAAAGCTGGATGTCTGTTGCATAACAAAGAGCAAGACATACAGTCTCTTACATCAAGGAAATGCAGTCTTGAGACAGTCAATGTATGTACTCTTTCTAATGAGGATACAAGTGATGTCAGATTTAGATCTCTGTTGGTTGATTGTAACTCATTGTTAACTATTTCTGAAAAGATTCATCTTTCTCAACTTCTTGGTAAATTTGACTCACATATTTCTCCAGTCATTTTGTCGAATAGATTTGAGGCTGTGGTCCAGCAATATAATCTGAATAATAGAAATGCTTGGTCTTTGCTCCAAGCTTGGCTTCCAGGGCCACTTGCAGCACAACTGAAACCTGAACAAAGTGTTGATAACTGTAAAGGTGCAGAGTTAAGAAGGAAGGAATTGCAACGTATCGTAGGTGGAAGAGATATTAGGGGTGAAAATGCTCTAGCAATGTTAAGATTCAGGAAATATGATGATCCTATGCTTTTCTGTAATAATTATCTTGCACTGTATAGAACGGTATATAATTGTCTGGATATGTCTCAGGATGATGCTAATTTTCTGTATTCAATGGCAAATCATTGTAATGTAGATTACACCACAAGGGTCAGTCTAAGAAATACCAGCACATTTGAAAATTTTGTAAATATACTAAGAGACTGGTGTAATGAGTCAACAGAGAAGGATGAAACATCAAAATATATATCTGCGGTGTACAGGCCAAGAAAAAGATATGTTCGGTATTGTTATAACTGCAGCAGAGCAGGACATATTAAACGTTATTGTAATACAGAACCAAAGAGACATTCACTGCGCAAAAAGATTGATAGTCTTGATTCTGTGCAGGAAATTGACACCACCAACACAGAGTTCACAGAAACATGTGAAGGGATAGGTGATTTAAAATTACAAACAATGCAGAGCCCAAATGTTCACAAAGTAGAGACAGAAAGACAGCAGAATACCAGACATTGTAGTCAACAAAGAGAAGGAGCTAACAACCCAGCATTCAGTCTTTTAGAAAGTCAATTATTCTACTTATTTTTGAGCTGGTCACAAATTGCTTTACCTCTATTGCTAAGTAACACAGCACAATGTACCAATATTGTTGGGTAAACATTGGGTTTTGGTTGTCCAGTTAGTTATGAATTAGCATAAGGATAATGCATAGGATAAAGTGTTTTGTATATGATTTGTACAGGTGATCTAATTATGTTTGTGTTTCCTTTTAGACTGGAGACCAATTTTGACGTGACATCAAAACAATCAGAATAACTAATATTTTGTTTAACAGAACAGATACAGTACTGCATCCATGGATAATTATTTCTCTCTACAATTAGTATCTTGATGTACATTCATGGCCAATATGTTATCCACGTGGTTTAGACAATGAGCTCAAAGTAAATGTTTAAATAATTGTTTGCAAACAATTGAATTAGTAATCATCCCATTGTGATGAATAGATATTTACCTGATGGTTGTTTGTTGGTTTGTATGTGTGTTCTATATCTTGTTTCACAGGTAACTATTTTCAGTCAGGACCTGAAGTTGGATATACATAACTTGTATGACAGTGCCAACCAATACAAAGCTATGGTTTTTGGTGAAATATGCTGAACCAGCTTGACTACTTTACTCATCTGTATTCATCTTGAGACAGATAAAGTTGAGTTAACTCTAATTGTTCTATGTTTGTCAGTTTTGTGTCAGTCCTGTGCAATGCATTGTTTGAGTCACAATACTATCTTGCTCCTAATATTCCTGCTGCTCAGGAGCATTATTTTTTTAAAACAAATATACACATATTATTTATTTATTTTTTTTTAAACAGCTGTATTTTTATTTTAATATTTTTCTTACATTATTTTTTTTCTCACATTTTATTTATTTATTTTTTTCCTTTTATTTTGTTTGGTACCACTATTTGGTACCAAAGGGGCGTAGAATTACCAAGTGATGGCACATGTCTAAGGAGTTTAAAAAAAATATTTTTTTTTGTAATAAAATTTTTGTTTTTAATTATTTCTATTTTTTTTTTTTCTTTTCAAGCAATATTTTTACTGATTGCACATAATTGCATGTAGAATCAAGTGCTCAGTTTAAATTTTGTTTATAGAAGAAGCATTATGCAGATTATGACTGGTAAGAATCTGATACTGCCCTTGTTCTTTATTTCCAGGATCTGTGATGGAGCAAAGGTTAACTTCAAAATTTGTATCCTGGATGAGCTATGATTTGATGTCAATTGGATTGATAAAACTACCTTTCTGGAATATTTCTTGGGATTTTGCAAGATAAATTAACTTGTATCTCAACTCATACAAATATAAGGGTATTTAAATGTAAACAAAAATATATACAAGATAGAAGGACCGATAACAGAGTGCCCATTAAAGGAAAGCATATGCATTTCCTAATATGCCATATTACGAAATTGTCTAGTTCTATCAGCAAGTGTGATATGTATTTTAGTAAATAATAAGAAGATACCTTTAATGGAATACTAGACACCCTCTTATCTATATCACATGTGAATTGTGCACTGTGTGTTAGTACAATATTTACATATAATATGCAATGTGCTATATGTAATCAAAGGAGAAGGAGATTGTTTTAAAGTTTGACAACTAAACACCAAGATTATCATTCATTGTGTATATTACTAATTTAGAGGGATTGAGAATACCCCTAATTGCACATTTTGGGACAGTTTACATTGAGAAATGTTGCTATATTACTTTATGCAATATACCGTATTGTTTTATAGAAGCTATTGTATATTTGAAGCTTGTACATGGTGTTCACATAATTCAGGTGCAATTTATAATAATTGTAATATAAATGCATCTCAATAGGTATGAATGAGAATGAATGTTGGGAGTCCAGCAATTTCTATGCCTTGTCCCTGTTAGTTACCTTGCATTGATGGTGCCCTGATGCTGCTACATATATGGACTAAATGGACAATGATTCTGAAGCAGAACTATATTTGTTATGCCCTGTTCGTAAGTGTGTCTGTGTGTCATTCAGACACAAAGGGGCGTATGTTGGAAGCTAACATGGACAGTTTCAATTTCTGAATCACTGGATTTACTGGATAAAACCAAATCTCACCCAAGGCCTACACCAAAGACAGATCAAGAGTTATGAGGGGGCTGTGTATCTAAGGCATGAAGGAGACATTGTGTATGTCTTGGGTGGTGTGATGCTCTGTTCTATTACAATTACAGATGGATATCTTGCCAGTGTCCTCAAGTAATCTACATATGTATACAGCCCCTGTGGGTTTAGAGTATAAACCATTGCTCCTCAGTTAGACATCCTGTCTGTAGGCTATGGATATGTTTTGTACATTGGTACACAATACTTGTGGTGATTGGATTACAAACTATTGTTCTTTAGATGGACATGTTGGAGCAACTCCAAATAGAGTTGAACCTGTTCTACACAAGGACTTTCTTCCCAAGTGCAAGGATGCCATCTGCAGGAAGGTGATTACCAATACAACTATGTTCAGAAAGACCTTTGACCCTTTGGAATTAAAGGAGAGCCACCTTCAGGAGATCATCGACATCAGCAACCATGTGCATGTTCCTGGATGACTCAAAAGACTGCGACCTGATTGGATGGTACCATTATGTGGAGGTGTTACAGGGATGGGCAATGTATGGGCCATGTTTGATTGTATGACTGATATAAAAGGTAGCCGAACACCAGACTAGTCAGTCAATCTTCCCATTCCCCATCCCCTTACATTGTATCCCTGTCCCTTAGTTAGGTTTCCCTTATCTATGTCATTGTAAATACCCTATTTGTAATAAATTCCCTTTCCCAAAGATCCAGTAGATCTTGTTAATTCTTATTAACTGGCACCCCATAACTGCAGCGGATCCAACAGCGCCCCAAAAACACAGCATTCCAAGAAAAACACTTGCTACCCACTGTCAAATTTGGGGGAGGGTCCATCATGCTTTGGGGCTGTGTGGCCAATGACGGCACCAGGAATCTTTTAAAAGTTGAGGGTCGCATGAATTCCACTCAGTATCAGTAGATTTTTAAGAATAATGTTCAAGAATCAGTGTCAAAGTTGAAGTTACGCCAGGGAAGGATCTTTCAGCAAGACAATGATCCAAAACACCGCTCCAAATCTACTCAGGCATTCATGTAGAGGAACAATTATAATGTTCTGGAATGGCCATCCCAGTCCCCAGACCTGAATATCATTGAACATCTGTGGGATGTTTTGAAGCGGGCTGTCCATGCTCGGTGACCATCAAATTTAACTGAACTGGAATTGTTTTGTAAAGAGGAATGGTCAAAAATACCTTCATTCAGGATCCAGGAACTCATTAACAGCTACAGGAAGCGACTAGAGGCTGTTATTTTTGCAAAAGGTGGATCTACTAAATATTAATGTCACTTTTCTATTGAGGTGCCCATACTTTTGCACCTGTCAAATTTTGAATTAATGCATATTTCACATTTTCGGTTAGTACAATAAACCTCATTTCAATCCTGAAATATTACTGTGTCCATCAGTTATTACATATATCACACTGAAATAGCTGTTGCAAAAACCCAATTTTAAACAAAAAAAATGAGTAAGATTAAGAGGGGTGCCCAAACTTTTTTATATGACTGTATATATCAGAGGAATTACTACTAAAATGTAACCTTTATTAATACGTTTAAAATTGGAAACTATAGTTCCGACCAACAGTTGTGCAACTGATTTTCCTCAGACCTCCTGTGGAAGTAACATTTGATTGATGCATTTGTAGGAGACTTTTTCTTTAGAGCTCAATAAAGCAAAAAAGTAATTAACACAATCATCCATTACTGTATGGTTGAACATTTTACAGATGTTTCTTTGATATTGAGAACTAGTACAACACAATCTTCTATTGCAGCAGAAAAATGTATAATATATAATATATTTTCTAACAATTGTTTTTTTAAAAATAACATTGTTCATTTTTTTGTTTTTCTCTGTGTAAATTGCATCATAAATGTATCTATAAAGTCTGAAATTTTACAATTATAGTTCAAAAGGTTTATATCTCAAAAGGACCTTGATTCTTCAATCAGTTTTCACCAGAAATCTGCTGTAATGCAAATGTTTTACACAAGTTGACGTTGCATGAGAAATGTTGCAGTATTTGGTGTTAATACTCCAGCCCCGCCCGGCTGTCCCATCTTCTTGAAAGCTAAACAGAGCTTGGATATAGCTAAAGGCAGGGTTACACAGAGCGGTGTTCCAGCAACCCAACCAACAATCGGGATCGCTGGAACATCGCTATGAGATCGCTGGTGAGATGCCAGGCAGGCAGGTCTCACCAGCGACCAGCAACACGTGTAACGACCTCGACATCATGGAACAGAATATAAACTATTATTTTCCACGATGTTGAGGTCCAGCTACTGTATTCAGCGGAAGAACGGTGGTAACCAGGATACACATCGGGTTCTAAGCACAGAGCACTTTGCTTAGTAACCCGATGTGTACCCTGGTTACCAGCACGCTGTGCTTAGAAACCCGATGTGTACCCTGATTACCAGGGAACACATCGGGTTAGAGGAGCGTCACACACGCTGATGTATGCTGTCCAGCAGCAGACTAACGACCAAAAAATGGTCCTGGCCATTCCACAGAGATCAGCGATCAGCAAGCTGATCTCTGGTCGCTGCAGCATGTCACACACAGCGACTTCGCTGTGAGGTCGCTGCGACGTCACAAAACCTGTGACCGTTGCAACAATATCATTACCAAAATTGCTGCTTGTAATGGGGCCTTTAGTGAGCCTGACAAATTTATCATCATTACATCATTAAAATGGCATAAATTACACCAGAGATTTATATTAACCCATGGGATATATTTCTTGCACATACATCAAATTCATTAAGCATCCTCCTCTAATGTGTCATTCATTAAGGCTGTTGTATAAAATGCCAGCCTTGTTGATTTAAGGTCACAGTATGTTTTATAACTGGGATATGCAATATCTTTGCAACACGTGGGGTCCAACTGCTGTACCCAAAATACATAATGTGATTGAATCAGCTGCAGTTCTGTATAACATGAGAACACCAAAATCCCTTTTAATTTTCTGCTGCAATATGGTGTACATTGAAGTTCATCACAAATATATTTGTAGACTCCTATACCTACAGTTGTGTCCAAAAGTATTGACATCCCTGCAATTCTGTCAGATAATACTCAGTTTCTTCCTGAAAATGATTGCAATCACAAATTTTTTGGTATTATTATCTTCATTTAATTTGTCTTCAATGAAAAAACACAAAAGAGATTGAAGCAAAAAGGAAAACATTGATCATTTCACACAAAACTCCAAAAATGGGCCAGACAAAAGCATTGGCACCCTAAGCCTAAAACTTGGTTGCACAACCTTTAGCCAAAATAACTGTGATCAACTGCTTCCGGTAACCATCAATGAGTTTCTTACAATGCTCTGCTGGAATTTTAGACCATTCTTCTTTGGCAAACTGCTCCAGGTCCCTGATATTTGAAGGGTGCCTTCTCCAAACTGCCATTTTTAGATCTCTCCACCGGTGTTCTATGGGATTCAGGTCTGGACTCATTGCTGGCCACCTTAGAAGTCTCCAGTGCTTTCTCTCAAACCATTTTCTAGTGCTTTTTGAAGTGTGTTTTGGGTCATTGTCCTGCTGGAAGACCTATGACTTCTGAGGGAGACCCAGCTTTCTCACACTGGGCCCTACATTATGCTGCAAAATTTGTTGGTAGTCTTCAGACTTCATAATACCATGCACACGGTCAAGCAGTCCAGTGCCAGAGGCAACAAAGCAACCCCAAAACATCAGGGAACCTCCGCCATGTTTGACTGTAGGGACCGTGTTCTTTTCTTTTAATGCCTCTTTTTTTCTCCTGTAAACTCTATGTTGATTCCTTTGCCGAAAAAGCTCTACTTTTGTCTCATCTGACCACAGAACATTCTTCCAAAATGTTTTAGGCTTTCTCAGGTAAGTTCTGGCAAACTCCAGACTGGCTTTTTTATGTCCTGGGGGTAAGAAGTGGGGTCTTCGTGGGTCTCCTACCATATAGTCTCTTTCATTCAGACGCCGACGGATAGTACGGGTTGACACTGTTGTACCCTCGGACTGCAGGGCAGCTTGAACTTATTTGGATGTTAGTCGAGGTTCTTTATCCACCATCCGCACAATCTTGCGTTGAAATCTGTCGTCAATTTTTCTTTTCCATCCACATCTAGGGAGGTTAGCCACAGTGCCATGGGCTTTAAACGTCTTGATGACACTGCGCACGGTAGACACAGGAACATTCAGGTCTTTGGAGATGGACTTGTAGCCTTGAGATTGCTCATTATTCCTCACAATTTGGTTTCTCAAGTCCTCAGACAGTTCTTTGGTCTTCTTTCTTTTCTCCATGCTCAATGTGGTACACACAAGGACACAGGACAGAGGTTGAGTCAACTTTAATCCATGTCAGCTGGCTGCAAGTGTGATTTAGTTATTGCCAACACCGGTTAGGTGCCACAGGTAAGTTTACAGGTGCTGTTAATTACACAAATTAGAGAAGCATCACATGATTTTTCTAACAGTGCCAATACTTTTGTCCACCCCCTTTTTTATGTTTGATGTGGAATTATATCCAATTTGGCTTTAGGACAATTCTTTTTGTGTTTTTTCATCGAAGACAAATTAAATGAAGATAATAATACCAAAGAATTTGTGATTGCAATCATTTTCAGGAAGAAACTGAGTATTATCTGACAGAATTGCAGGGTGTCAATACTTTTGGCCACAACTGTATACATTTTTTAATTTAAAGATACTATAAATAAGATGAATTGTTTCTCATATTGTCCATGCAAAATATGGTTAATTAGTGCATTAACCCTCCATCAGGAACAACTGATTTGATAGGCACAGTTTTTGCAGTTAAATTTCCCCCTCCTCACCAGATTGTCAGGAAGTTATTATTTTTATGGTGAGTAGATTGTTTTTTTTTTGCACCTGCTTATGTTTACTCTCTATAACCTTTTTTTATTACATGCTTATGAAGGTAACTGATCACTTTTAGAGCACAGAAATTGAGAAAATTAGATATTATAAGCATTTTTCTAGCCTGTGCCTGACAGGCGCATTGAACCTGAACTCATTAGTGAAGACATTGTTCCTGACGGAGAGTTAGTCACTTACTAGAGTGTAGTCTTCTATAAAGCCAGCATGTACAGTTCCCTTCCCCTGTATTGTCATATCCCTGTTTTTGTATCTACTAAATCTCTTCCGTTTTATTACTTTAACTTTGTGTTTTTTAAACTTTTTTTTATACAGTTTGAAGTTGTAAAAAATAAAGAATAGTAAAGTATTCAATTCTCGCAATTCCACTTAAAGTACACAGTTTAATGTCTAATATATTGAGATATTACGGTTAGATCCTGTGGGATGAATATATTTAAGATGTATTGATTGATAGTACATTTGGAATTGATTCCAAAATAAGGAGAGATGTGAGTAATTATAAAGGCCTCGCAGCAAGGGCAAAGAAAACATTTATCAAATTAGAGTGTATTAGTAGTTGTAGTATTTAGTACTAAACTATCACCTTTGGTCCAAGGATATTATTTTCTGCAATATCATTTAATCCATCTTTTCCCACCTAAAATCCAACCACCATGAGTAAGCAGTTGTGAATTATCAAGAGACACTGTAGGTAGCTTTTGGTATTAATGTTAATGTTGCTTTCAATCACCTGATTCTTTACATTTTGTTTATCTGCTTATGGTTTACAAAATCATTTGAGAATCCTATTTCTTGCTGTTTCTACAGACCATGTGTTCTCTCTAGTGAGAAAGTTTTCTCTTTATAGAGAAGAGAGCATTTATGTTTTGTAACATTATAGAGATATTTACCCATCACTCATCCTTTAATCTCGAAAATATTTCTGTGAGTTTAGCAGAGGCAACCACAGCCTTTTGCGCCTTTACCCACAGGGTTCTCTAGTTGAAACTGCCATGCTTGAATTCAGAAGACATGCTTACTCTGCTTGTCAGTGCTTCAAATTTATTTCTACACTATTTCTTTTAAGTGTTATTCTTTTTAAAATCTCCAGTAAATATAAATAAGCTACAAAAATGTTATATGGCTTTAGAAATCTGATTCACCCAGGGGTCTATGGGAACTTGGAACTTAGGCGTGGATTTGGAGGGATGTTACTGGTGGCCCACCCGAACCCGTATTCCTGGTGGTCAACTGAAAATTGGGGGAATAATTAAGAGGGAATATAAGAAAAAGAATATAAAAGTTTGTCGTTACGTCACCTGAAGATTCTGGTGATGTTCACCAGCGCCGCTGTCAGACTGCCGGGAATGATGGTATTGCAGCTTGAGTGGTATGGCTCCCTGCAGGAAGAGACGGGTCCCCGGGACAGGACAGCACTGCACTTGTTGTCGTGGTGCCAGTTGAGGGCAGCACAGCTGCGCAGCAGTTGGTGCAGAAAGGAGACACGGAGACCTAGTGACATCAGGTTACAGTTTGCACAGTCTTTGAATGGGTAGCTGACCTGGTAGTCACTGAGGAAAGTAAAGTCTCTTTAAGGCTCCCGTAGTATACCTTCTTTTGTCTATCCTATGTCCTGATACCTTTACTTGTGCCACCCTGCATAGCCCGCTTGTTTACCAGGCCCGTTGGGCGCTATGAGGTATCCTTCTCTCTAAGAGGTTCGACCCGGTTTGGGATATCCTGGCTGAGCTGCACATTCTGGACAGGGATGTCGGGGTTGCTGAACTAACCTGCGACTGATCGGTGTCGACGGCTCAGGGTGAACTCGCCTGTACCGTTCCTCGTAGTCAGCACTCAGTTAGTGGACTAGGATTCCCCGGACTATGCAAGATCCAGCACGGGGTTTCCTCTTTCTTTTCCTTGGGCGCCCTTTTCTCTCTCAGGCGCCCTCCCTGGGAGACCCCTCTCTTGGCCGATTCTCTCCTTGCTTTGCTCCTCAGTACAGACTACATCCAACTGTGTGACTCCCCGCTTTTCTCCTTTCCTAACTCTCCTCCCCTGGGACCGGTTACCCTGGTAAAAATTGGTCCCCTAGTCTAGGTGTAAGGATGCCAGGGTGGAAGCCTCAGGTTAATTTTACACTCCCCAATGACAGGAATACTGCACACTCAGTTGTGGGTGAAGTACCCCTACTGTGGTGCACTGACCAGTGATGCGCCACATTCCCCCTTGGTGAAATACACTGGTCCTCAAGTGTTACTACTACGACCTGGTACAGAATCTTTTTATATTTTTATCATATAAACAATAACAGGTTTTATTTACAAACATCACTCATCATGTTTCTTCCCATTATGGGAGGCACCTTCTTAAAACATTGCAAACCATTTAACATCGGCCTAACGGGGCCGGTACACATTATGCAGACCCAGCAGTAATTTTCTGTCACCAAGCAGAGTGTCCTTTGTCACCCCTGGGCTGCTTTAGATTATTCATAATTGGGAAAAAAAGGCAGCATTCTCATGAAAGTCTATAAATCTCATTCATGGGTAGGGAAAGCACGTTCTTCACACAATATAACTATCTACACTTAATGGGTAACGGTAATGTTCAAGTTCTTTTGAAGTACCTGCATAACGTTCATACATCACCTGGTTGCCACAGTACAAGTCCTGGTCTGAGTGGCCCCTCTGAAGGTGGGATTCTACTTCTTGCCTTCCCACAAAGATCTCGTAGAGGCCTGGCTCCCGCACGAACCCCCACCCGAGATGCAGATTGAATGTAGCCCCTATACCTTCATGCCTCTGCTCGGGGGGCAATGGAAGTTGCAGGCGAGCCTTGGCTTGTGCTTGGCGGCTGTCCATCTCGCTTTGTCACCACTCCTCATTGCGGCGTTGTTGTACCGCACGGTCAGCCAGGCTGATCTGGGGATAGTCGTTCGGTAATGGGGAAACAGGTCCTGGGGCACTCCAGGTAGCTTCGATGGTGGAGCGCACCCCTTGTGGGGCCTCATGCCGGAACTCCCTGCTGCTCCACCAGGCCACTTTGGAACCGGTTGCTCCAGTCCCTTTGCTGACGTCCTCCGGGTTGCTGTAGATTGGATCCTCCTCTTCGGAGCCGATCTGGTTGTCGTCCCCCTCGATGGGTTCTCTGGAGTTGTAAGTCTCTGTCGCTGCTCGCTCGGGGTCTGTAGGCTCCGGCATCGCGGCACCAGCACTGTCTGCAGGCAGGTTCTTGGGGTACTCTGCCTGAACCCCTGCTTCTGCTCTGCTTTCAGACTGCGGGCCCCTGACTGGGTTTTCGCTGGTTGCTAGGTGTTCTACTAGGACTTGGTCTGTCACCTCGGCTTCCAGGGCCTGCCTCTCCATTGCTCTACGGATCAGCTCCAGGGCCACGTCTGCGCTCCACCTGCAAACGGCCCACTCCACAGTCTCTTTGATGTTACTCCGGAGCTCTTGGGAGGCGGTTTCCCTGAAGGCTGCATCTCCCTCGTTAGTGAGGAGGGAGACCGCCCTCGGGTCCCCGTGTGCGGCTCAGGCCTCTTTCTTCACCTCTGTCATCAGATTGGACTGTCGGGATGCTGCCATTGCTATGGGTACCGGTACTGCTTCTCTGTCAGTCCCAGTTCTGGCCGCACCCTTCCTCCTCTTTAAGGACGTAGCTTCTTGACCCTCTTGCTGTGGCCAGCCCCCTTGGTTGATTGATGGCCATTGGGGCAGGCAAACAGTTTCACGCCTCTGGTTAGGCCTTCCCATGTTAAAAGGCTGAGGCACACCCCTGGGCCTGCACATTGTCCTTTCACATTTTCAGGCTGCCATTTTGGGGTTCCCGTGAAAATGGCAGGAAAAAGTTATTTTTGCCGATTTCAAGAGTTTGTAAGACGCACCACACCTGGTTACATCGGACACGGGATCCTGGTCGTGACCCCAGAAGTTGATTAACCCAGGGTCTATGGGAACTTGGAACCCCGGCGTGGAGATAGAGGGATGTCACTTTTGGCCCGCGCGAACCCGTATCTCTGGTGGTCAACTGAAAATTGGGGAAATAATTGAAAAGGAATAAAAGAAAAAGAAAATAAAAGTTTGTCAGACCACCGGGAATGATGGAATTGTAGCTTGGGTGGTATGGCTCCCTGCAGGAGAAAACGGATCCCCGTGGCAGGATAGCACTGCACTTGTTGTCATGGTGCTGGTTGTGGGCAGCGCAGCTGTGCAGCAGTTGGTGCAGAAAGGAGACATGGAGGCCTTGTGACTCTGTACGGGTACTTTACTTGTAACTGGTTCAGATGGCACTTCAGGTTACAGTTTCCACAGTCTTTGAACAGGTCCTGGCTGGGTAGTCACTGAGAAAAGTAAAGTCTCTTTGAGGCTCTCATAGTATACCTTATTTTGTCTATCCTAGGTCCTGCTGCCTTTACTTGCACCTCCCTGCACAGCCCGCTTGTCTACCTGGCCCGTTGGGCATTATGAGGTACCCTTCTTCTATCTAAGTGGCTCGACCCAGTTCCGGCTGCACATTCTGGACAATGCTGCCGGGTTGCGGAACTAACCCGTGACTGACCGGTGTCGACGGCTCAGGGGTGAACTTGCCTGTACTGTTCCTCGTATCCAGCACTCCGTTAGTGGACTAGGATTCCCCTAGACTATGGAAGATCCGGAATGGGGTTTCCTCTTTCTTTTCCTTGGCCGCCCTTTTCTCTCTCAGGCGCCCTCCCTGGGAAACCCCTCTCTTGGCCGGTTCCCTCCTTGCTTCACTCCTCAGTATGGACTACATCCAACTGTGTGAATCCCTGCTTTTCCCCTTTCCTAACTCTCCTCCCCCTGGGACTGGTTACTCTGGTAATGGGTTGCCAATTGTTCCCCTAGTCTAGGTGTAAGGATGCCAGGGTGGGAGCCTCAGGTTAACTTTACACTCCCCACCTCCCCTACTGTGGCACACTGACCAGTGGGGCACCACAAATCATTCACACCTGTACCACAATGAATGTGCTAATGGGTGTGATACAAAGCATTTTCTGTGGGTACAACTTTATACTGTGTATATTACAATAAATTTGTAGGGGGGGGTTACCTTCAATAGCAGGACTAGAAGATTCATGTCATGCCACTGATGGTTTGATGGCAGGATGTCATGCACAAGAAGTTATCACAGTTTCTCTGTAGCTGCTCCTCTACTCCAGCTGGTGTCAATATGGGATAAAACTTCAACTGCGCAGTCCATAAATGCACCTGCACAGATAAGAATAACCCTAGCCTGCCAAGGCTTCACTAACTGATAGGGTATCGGGCGCTTTCTGTACTGCCTAAGGAACTAGGGGAGAGGTTGCTGAGCTCAACAACAGCAAGCATAAAGAGGCAGATAAAATAAACATGACAGAGTGGAAGCAGGGATAGTGTACAGCTGACCTATCCCTCCAGCAAAGAAACCTTAGGCTAATCTATCCCCACAACTACCTCATGGTCTTGTACATTACTAGGATTCTACATAATATTCACCAAGATATCTACTCTCCCCTGTAAGGGGATGCAGAGACTGAAGAGCAGGAAAGCACACAGAGACCCCAGGCAAGACAATAGGTATAGCAGGGTTCTAGCAGATCTCCAAATAGAAGATTTGCTGCTGCCAAGTACATTTAGTACATAAATACAGCACCAGAAATATCAGTACATTAGTACTTCATCAGGACCACCGTAGGTGCATGAAAACATCACCAGAACAACTGTCAGTACAGAAATATATCACCAAACTTAATACAGTGATCATTTGCAATTTCAGGTCATTTCAGGGTACACTTCTGTCACATGAATCTGCAACATCAACTAAGTCCTAAACCATGGAAAGAGATACTGGGAATTGTTGTTGCTAGATGCCATCAGACAGAGAACAATACAGGAACCACAGTACTAATTAGATGCAAGCAGTATCACAAAATCATTTTAACCTAGGTACCTTATAAGTGACATCTTGTCTGCTTGAAATCACTCCATTGATTTTTTTCTTAAACCGTTTTTTTTCAGTAGAATCTTTAGCAGGGGAAGCTCAAGCATGCTGTCTCCCTCGCTGTGAATTACAGCCAACAGCCACCCCACACAATGGTGCATTCATAGAAGCAACATTTTCTGGTGCTGTACCAAACACTTGCAGATGCCCTGGTGCTGGTAACAAACTAGGTAGTAAAGGGTTAAGGCCAGCTTTGTATAGGCAGCTTGCAGTAAACCAGAGGTTCCTAATTTCTGGCCACTGTTGGACCCTGACATTAAGTAAATAGTAAATAATACACCACTCATAAATCATTTATTTGGGGAAAAAAAAAAACAATGACAATCTTATCTTTTATCTTTATTACTCCCCTATAAATAGTTTATGATTCTCTGAAATGTCCTCTCATGGTGGGACTGGAAACTGTCTGATTTCAGGTTACTGCTGTGAGCTGGGTGACGTCACAGTCTGGGTCACCTAAGTTCAGCTACCCAGATGCCCAGTTTTACCTGGCTGGCAGACAAAAATATACCCAAGCTCCACGTCATTTTTTAAAATTATTTCAAGAAATAATTCAATAGAAGGGCTCCCCTGTATTTTTTATTTCCAGCCAGATTAAACTAAGCAGGTGAGAGTTGGTGGCAGCCCATACCTACCTGATTAAAATCCCTCACGGCTTTTGCCGCTGGAACCGGACTTACGCTCCTAACTTAGAGAACTGTCAGAAATGGCGAAAATCCCTCTCCAGGGCAAAAGCCAGAATGGACTGGCTGCTGTAAGGGGGGCATCATCACAGTCTGGTTCACCTCTAGTCAACTACAGTAATGAGGTTGAGCTGTGACCTGAGGTGAACCTGACTGTCATATTACAGTGGTAGCTGGAAATCAGTCAGTTTACGGGCCTGCAAGGATAGGACATCGCTGAGGGTTTATAGAGGACTACACTGTGGAGGGTGGAGGGTTTATAGAGGACTACATTGTGTGCAGAATTCTTAGGCAAGTTGTAATGTTGAGGATTATTTATATTATTGATCAACAACTATGTTATCAATCAACCCAAAAGACTCAAATATCAAAGCTTAAATATTTTTGGAAGTTAAGCAACTTAATTAAAACCAAATATATTCCCATCTCACTTGTTTATTTTAACCAGGTAAACCGATATAACTGCAAAATTTCTGACATGCAAAAACAAAACCCATAAAATTAGTGACCAATATAGCCACCTTTCTTTATGGTGACACTCAACAGCCTTCCATCCATAGATTCTGTCAGTTGCTTGATCTGTTTACGATCAACATTGCGTGCAGCAGCCACCACAGCCTCCCAGACACTGTTCTGAGAGGTGAACTGTTTTCCCTCCCTGTACATCTAACATTTTAGGAGGGACCACAGGTTCTCTATGGGGTTCAGATCAGGTGAACAAGGGGGCCATGTCATTATTTTTTCTTCTATTAGACCTTTACTGGCCAGCCATGCTGTGGAGTAGTTGGATGCATGTGATGGAGCATTGTCCTGCATGAAAATCATGTTTTTCTTGAACGATACCGACTTTTTCCTGTACCACTGCTTGAAGAAATTGTCTTCCAGAAACTGGCAGTAGATCTGGGAGTTGAGCTTCACTCCATCCTCAACCCGAAAAAGTCCCACAAGTTCATCTTTGATGATACCAGCCCAGTCAGTACACCACCTCCACCTTGCTGGCTTCGGAGTGGAGCTCTCTGCCTTTTACTGATCCAGCCTCTGGCCCATCCATCTGGCCCATCATGGTCACATGGACCTACGTGCGTTCCCACCCACTGTTCTCTACCCACCACCCCTTGCCCACCTAGAGTTCCGGGTTGGGTGCTGCCTCCTAGTGGTGTGTGGGATGTCTGTGAGGGTGTTTAGTACATAGACTGTCTTTACCTCCTACCTGGCTGCAGTTCTCTATGTGGCCACCCTGGTCGCAGGGGCGCCACACTCACCTGTCCAGCGAGTCCCCGGCGCATCCACCAAGCTTCAGACAGGACATGCAGTTATGTCACCACTCGTCAATGTCAGCTGATCGGGTTGTGACGTAACTATATCCTGTAAGCATCCGGACCTTGCTGGAGGCGCAGGGGACTCGCCTGAAGGTGCGCATATATATTTTTTATTTTTTAACCCTTTCTTTTACTAAATTTCACTTCCGCAATGTACCGTATTTTTCGCACTATAAGGCGCACCGGATTATAAGGCGCACCCTCAAAAAATGACTTTTCAGCCGTCTTGGTTCATATATAAGGCGCACCGGATTATAAGGCGCACCATATTACCATAAAAAAAAAAAAAAAAGCTCAGACTGTAAGTCAAACTTTGTAGCCCCCCATCACCCTCCAGCATCCCTGTGTTGTCCCCCATCACCCTCCAGTATTCCTGTGTAGCGTTCCATCACCCTCCAGCATCCCTCTGTAGCCTCCCATCACCCTCCAGCATCCCTCAGTAGACCCCCATCACCCTCCAGTATCCCTGTGTAGCCTCCCATCACCCTCCAGCATCCCTCTGTAGCACCCCATCACCCTCCAGCATCCCACACAGTCAGGCACACACACAAACACACACACATACACACTCAGACACACACACACGCACACAGTCAGATGCACACACAAACTGATTTTTACTTTTTGTACTTTTTGATTACTGTACTACTGTATTCCTGTATGGTAAGGCACTCACAGCGCTGGAGCGCTCAGCCAATCACAGCGCTGTAGCCCTCAGCCAATCAGAGGCTATGGACTGACGTCAGCTGGCCTCAGATTGGCTCAAGGCTCCTGGGCAGAGCTGTGATTGGCTGAGGGGCTTCTGGGCTGTGAGCGCGCCCTTCATGCGGCGCGATGCAGCGGCGACACCGGACACCAGACAGCATGGACGGCGGGGACGGCGGCTGGTGATCGTGCCCCCGCACAGCGATGCGAGGCGGGCACCGGACACCAGACAGCATGGACGGCGGCTGGTGATCGCGCCCTCACAGCGATACCTGGTGGGCACCGGACACCGGACAACGGGGATGGCGGGCACGGAGGATATTGTGGTGCACAGGTATGCCTTATTTTCTGGGGGTGACAAATATTTGCAGGCAAATGGCACCCCCTTAGCACTCAGCATATGGTACATCAATTTTGGCGGAAAAAAACTTATATAAGGCGCACCGCACTATAAGGCGCACTTATGATTTCTGGGAAAATCTTAGTCTTTTAGGTGCACCTTATAGTGCGGAAAATACGGTACATTATACATTGTGGAAGTGAAAGTGCCCCGCTGCCTCCTCACAGCTGTTTTTTCTGTATCCGGATTCATGATAATCACTGCCCCGTACCTAGAAATAGGTCACCTCCTGTGGTGTCCTTTCCTGTCAGTGGGGTCCTGCAAAAAGTAGGATCCCACGGACAGGAAATAAAACGCAATGTGAAACCAGCCTTAGACACACAATAATTTAAGGTAACTGAAGTGTCAGGAAGGACGGAGGTATGGTGTTATTCAACTTCTCCCTCCTTGGCATTGTTACAGGCACAGACAGTCCTTGCTGATGTGCTGGTTTATTGAAAATGGCCCAGTTTGTGATTATTTTCCCCCAACCTCTCTTGGACCTGATGTGTGTGACTCTCCCCATTAATCCTTTCTTTTAAAGAGAGCCAGTACCTCTGCCACAAAAGTTTGAGGGTGATATTTTCAACAACTGATCTACATCAGCCCTCTTAAAGGATTCCATTATGCAACCCTTTGGGGACTCTAAAAGGAGAGAAGGAAATTTCTCCTTGTACCATGGGTCGAGAAAGGTGGTCAACCAGTATGGGTTGGTGGCACAAATCTGTATCATGCAAGGGTCTTGGGACAGACAGTTACAATTGAACTGTACCATGTGGGTCAAGCTGCAAACAGGCAAAGGTTCTGTGTCCCCACCAGGAGAAACAATACCCATCTTCTCCTCATGCTGACTCACCTCCTCCTCCTCTTCAGCCCATTCATTCTGGCCAGACATGTAGCTGGGATTGGAAGTCCCCACTGTACCACTGGGAGTTCCCTCGGTAGCACAGAAAAACAAGTCCTCTCCCTCCTCAACCCCCTCCTTGTCTTCCTCATCATCACCCAATGTTGCCTAAGAATATATATTGGCTGGGCTGGGTAGTATCACCCATTGGGAAATTTGACTCCATAACTGGGCACTCAAAGCTTCCTGTCTGAAATGATGCAGTGATTGTTTCAAGTGACACAGCAGTGGGATGGTTATGCTGATAATAGCCTGATCACCGCTCACGATCTTGCTGCAGTACTCAAAGTTTTCAAGAATCTCACAAATGTCAGCGATCTACACCCAGTTAACAGTTGTTATGTTTGGTGGCTGAGTCTTAGTCTGATGGATTTGTTGAAGCTGGTATTCAGCTACTGCCCTCTGCTGCTCACCAATCCTAGCCAACATATAACATTTTGAGTTCCACCACATGGGCAGGTCACAAATGAGTCAGTTAATTCAATTGGATAGACTTGGCACAAGTACCAGTGTAGGTGCCCAGAACAAAAGATAAGTAAATATATCAAAAATAAAGTTCTGGAACTCTAAGTGAAAAATGCAAAAACAACAATTCTTTATATATTCTTTTATTGGTGAGCAATCAGTGACAATCCAAAAGTGAGACTCTTGCCCAATGTTTCTACACAGGTTTTTGTCAAGGACCTTACAGGGGTGTCAAAGATGAGTTGATACAGTTCTACACATATTTAAACAACTGTACCCCACAACTTTCATTCACCTAACACCATGATCCATCCAGAATCAATTTTCTGGATGTATTAACCATGGTTGACGAACAGGGACATCTGACAACTGAACTATTCATTAAAGTGGCAGAATGTAACTCACTTTTACATTACTCCAGCAGCCACCCCAGGCATGTGAAAATATCACTTCCAAAGTCGTAACATGCAAAAGTCATTCGCATTGTGACAGACTCAACTCTTAAAGGGTCCATCAGTAGAAGATGGTGAACAAGTTCATTGAAAGGAGCTACTCTTCCTCTATAGCAGGGGTCTCAAACTCGCGGCCCCGGGCTGCAAGCGGCCCGCCACGCTCCCCAGTGCGGCCCGGGGCACCATGAAAGAAAAATGCATGCCCCGGACGTCACAGGAGGCTTCCGATTGGTCCGCCGGCCGCCTGCTTTCATGAATGTAAAGGCGCGAAGGCGCTTGTGTGAGCTGAGCCGGCGCAGTACCCGTCACAGTAGTCACAGTAAAGCGGTACCGCGGCGGCTGCATGCATAATGAGCCCGGGGCATCAGGTGTATATGAGTGAGTGTTAGAGAGAGAGTGTGAGTATGTGTGAGTGTATATGTGAGTGAGTGTGTATGTGTATAATAGTGAGTGTATTTGTGTGTATATGTGAGTGAGTGTGTATGTGTATAATAGTGAGTGTATTTGTGTGTATATGTGTGAGTATTTGTGTGTATATGTGAGTGTGTGCATGTGTATAATAGTGAGTGTATTTGTGTGTATATGTGAGTGAGTGTGTATGTGTATATGTGTGAGTATTTGTGTGTATATGTGAGTGTGTGCATGTGTATAATAGTGAGTGTATTTGTGTGTATATGTGAGTGTGTGCATGTGTATAATAGTGAGTGTATTTGTGTGTATATGTGAGTGAGTGTGTATGTGTATATATGTGAGTATTTGTGTGTATATGTGAGTGTGAGTGAGTGTATTTGTGTGTATATGTGAGTGAGTATGTGTGAGTGTATGTGTGTGTGAATATTTGTGAGTGTGTATATGTTTGTGCGTGTATATTTGTATGTGAGTGTGTATATGTGTGTGAGTGTATGTATATGTGTGAGTATTTGTGTGTATATGTGAGTGTGAGTGAGTGTATTTGTGTGTATATGTGAGTGAGTGTATATGTGTGAGTGTATATGTGAGTGAGTGTGTATGTGTGAGTGTATATGTGAGTGAGTGTGTATATGTGTGTGCGTGTATATTTGTATGTGAGTGTGTATATGTGAGTGAGTGTGTATGTGTATATGTGTGAGTATTTGTGTGAATATGTGAGTGTGAGTGAGTGTATTTGTGTGTATATGTGAGTGAGTGTGTATGTGTGAGTGTATGTGTGTGTGAATATGTGTGAGTGTGTATATGTGTGTGCGTGTATATTTGTATGTGAGTGTGTATATGTGTGTGAGTCTATTCCCGCGCCGCCTGAGCAGCACATCGACGGCAGCTGGTGACTGGTGCAGGCTGGTGCCACGTGCTGGCTGGTGCCGGGTGCTAGCTGGTGCCGGCTGCTGCCGGCAAGCGGAAGACTGGGAGCCACAGAGGAAGAAGCTGCCGGAATGAGAAGAGTGGAGTCAGGTAAGGCGCTGTTACAGCCGAAGATAGCAGCCTGGGGGGGAGGGGAACGTGACCGCTGAAAGTGCCTAGGGCGGCAGGAACTCCAGATATGGCTCTATGTACGTGTGTCAATGTGTGAGTGTGTATGTGTTTGTGTGAATATGTCTGAGGATGTATGTGTGTATGTATGCGAGTGTGTGTGAATGTGCGGGTGTGTATATATGGGCTTGTCCACACACCTGCGCTCTCAGTATTTAGCGCTTCTGCGCTAAATACTTAGATTTTGACAGAGAAGCAGAGGTGCGTGTATGCGGCCGCTTTCAGCAGACGCTGTCCATGGTTACCCGATGTTTATCGTGGTAACCAGTTCATACAGCAGGCTGCCCACTGTCCGCTTATCTCGAGCGCACAGGGAAACGCTGCTTGCAGTGTTTCCCTGTGCATTCTGGATAAGCGCACACTATGCAGGCTGCTGTATAAACTGGTTACCATGATACACATCGGGTAACCAGGGACAGCGTCTGCTGAAAGCGGCCGCATACACGCACCTGCGCTTCTCTGTCAAAATCTAAGTATTTAGCGCAGAAGCGCTAAATACTGAGAGCGCAGGTGTGTGGACAAGCCCTATGTGAGTGTGTGTGTGAGCGAGAGAACAAAAAGAACAGAGACCAGGACATTACTACAAGATGACAAGGGAGGGAACATTACTAAAAGATTGGGACATTACTACAAGAGGAGGACCAGGATGAGGGACATTAATATAGGATGGGGACCAGGATGAGGACATTACTACAAGAAGAGGACCAGGATGGGGACACATACTACAAGATGGAGACCAGGATGGGGACATTACTACAAGAGGTGGACCAGGATGGGGACATTACTACATGACAAGGACCAGGATGGGGACATTACTACAAGATGGAGACCAGGATGGGGACATTACTACAAGAAGATCATAATTTGTACTTTACTAGATTGAGCAAAAAATTCTGGTATTGCTAAAATGTCACTTAGGGTACCGTTACACATCGCAACATTGCATGCAATGTCACTGGCAATTTGCTGGTTGCAGTGAAATCATGGACACATTGTTACATTTGTACACAGCAAGAAAATAGAACAATGTGTCCATGATTTCACTGCAACCAGCAAATTGCCTGTGAAATTGCATGCAATGTTGCGACGTGTAACGGTACCTTTAGTCCTACAAGCAATGCGGCCCCCCGATATCAATTTTTTTCTACGTGCGGCCCACCAACCCAACCGAGTTTGAGACCCCTGCTCTATAGCATCACCTACCAATGCTAATACGACTCATAGACCCAACACTGAAAGAATGGCGTTTGTCAACATGTTTTATCCTCACAAACAGTAGGAGTTCAGGTGTTCAGTTAGAATGAGCCCTGGTCCATTCGGTCTTTCTAAAGGTGGCCGGGCCAGAAGACTCGAGCACCCACTGACCTACGTGTCTCCACACAGGTCACTAACCCAGTTGAATAATTCTTTCGGTAATACTCCATGAAACTGATCATTGTGCCACCTGACTGTAGTGGGGCATAAAATGGACTGGAATAGTTGCATGAGGTCTGAGGGCCCCCTGCCTGCTGGGCTTATACAGTTCACTGAGCCAGCTGAATAATTTTTTCGTTAATATTCCATGAAACAGACTGTAGTGCCATCAGACTGTGGTGGGGCATGGCTGGACAGTTGCATGACTTTTAAGAGTCCCCTGCCTATTGGGCAGATATAGGTCACTGACCATCTGAATAATTCTTTTGGCAATATTGTATGAAACTAATCGTTTCTGACTGAGATTGTGGTGGGCCATAAAATTAACTGAAGCAGTTGCATAAGTTGCATAATAAACTGAAGCAGTTGCATAACTGAAGCAGTTGCATTACCGAAAGAATTATTCAGCTTCCAGAGCAACACATTTGCCAACTGGCAACCTCCTCTGCCGGGGAGAACCTGCAATCCGCTTCCAAAGTCACTAGACCAAAGGGTGCCGTGACCACAGCTTTGGAGATGATCTGCCCTGTGCAGAAATAAATCTATAAAAAATCCAAGAATGCGCACATAGGGTGATATCTTCTTTGAAGAAGGATAAAAGGTTATATAAAGAGGCTGCTCACCTGATACAGTTGTGATGACCCACAACTGGTAATGATCGCTCAGATACAAGTAGCTGCTGCAGGACCGTACTCTCCACAGATCCCTGTGGTATAATCAGCTCCCAGGACACAGTACCTCGAGGTCCGCGCTGCCACTTCAGAAAGGAACAAAAGAAGCCAGTACAAGAGAATGTCTGGATCAACGATTCTTCTTTATTGTCCTACGCGTTTCAGAGTCATCTCCCAACTCCTTCATCAGGGAATGACATTCCCTGATGAAGGAGTTGGGAGATGACTCTGAAACGCGTAGGACAATAAAGAAGAATCGTTGATCCAGACATTCTCTTGTACTGGCTTCTTTTGTTCCTTTCTGAAGTGGCAGCGCGGACCTCGAGGTACTGTGTCCTGGGAGCTGTGCAGAAATAGGTGGTCGAACGGACCTGGCAGCAGGTGGTGGAGTAACTGGTGCGAGTGAGGCAGACGGGGCTGGTGATGCAGCCGGAGCTAAAGCTGCAGGGGGTGCTGTAGGTTTGAGAACTGCAGGGTTTGGAGATGGCACCTCAACCTACGCCTTGCTCACATTCAAAGCATACCACCCACAATGGCCTATGTGGCGGGTGTACTCCACCCATTCTCCCGAGTGCAAGTCTCTACCAGGTGACTCCCTGGGCAAATAGGACTCGACATCAGTTTATGAATATTTCATTGATCACGTGGGGCTCCTAGATAAAGCCTCATTGCCACTCCTGCTGGTTGGTGTCTGGAGTCTTGTGGGCCTGACTCTTGCCTTTATCTACAAAATGAGAATGCGCATAGGGTCTTATAATAAATAGGAATCAAATCCCATACAGTGTGAAAACTGCTCACCTGATTCAATTGTGAAGCCCACAACCAGCTTGATCGCTCAAACACAGCAGCCGCAGCCGGGACCGCACTTCCACAATCGTGGGGGTGAAACTCTATGCGGGACCAAGTGTCTTTCGGTCCGCGCCGCTGCTCCAATAAGTATCAGAAACACTGGAGTGCTTTGAAACAAGATATCTTCTCAGGAAGGAGGAAGGAGCTGGGTGTTAGCTCCGAAACGCTTCGGAAAATAAAACTGAAGATATCTTGTTTCAAAGCACTCCAGTGTTTCTGACTCTTGCCTTTAGGATTCCTGTCCTCGTGGGCTCGCCACCCAGCCTGGTACCTCCGCTCCTCTGCCTCAGCTGCTGCCCGATGCTGCCGGTGATATTCCTCCTTGGGGATTATTTCTAGGACATCACTTATGCGGGTTTCTCCAGCTTGGGCTTTCCCAGGGACTCCTATTAGCTTATATCCCCTATGCACCCAGCGAAAGTGAACAGCTGCCACCCTGGCTGTTTCTCTATTAGGTCTCCCAGGATCTCACTCTTATCCCACCCTACATTTTTGGGTGCTCGGTCTTGTTTAGGGACTGTAGGGGGGCACCTTCAGCTTCTAGTGCAGCAGTGCCTACTGTGGTCATTGCTGATCCATGGCTGGATCCTTCCTGAGCCTGGGGTGGTGGCTGTGGCTCAGTTGGTGGCTGTGTCGCTTTCTCCAACAAGGCCTTTCTCCATTTGTTAAGGGCGGTCATCTGGATCCCGAAGAGCTGCTTGCGCAGCTCCTCCATTTCCACCTTTAGGTTCTCCAGGTCGACAGGTGGTAACGGGTCTGAAGACATTTGCGGGCCACCGGGAAGTCCGTCTCCTCAACTCCAGGTACCAACGCTTTCCGCCATTCCAGTCTCATCTCTCTACACAGTTCTCTCGGCTGTGTCCTCTTGTCCTCCTCCACCGTGTCGTGGGCGTCTCCCACTCTCTCTGCTGTCGGCCACCCCAGGGGGCAAAACAGCCAGGTTTTCAGGCAGGTCCCCTGGCTCTCCATGGATACAGGGGGTGGATTCCATTTTTCATGCTCTGTGCTGGTCCATTTCATGATGGGAATCTGCGGCATGCCTCCTGGCCAGCACATGGCATTACAGTCGTTTAAGCACACAATCTTTTAGGTGCACAGGACTCAGTGTTAGCAGGGGTCTGAATACTGTTCGTGACGCCAGATGCAATGCCCATTAGAGCTGGGGGGTACTCGATAACCGGGTTGCTCAGTTCTTGGGAAGTCAAGGTGGCGGAGACCTGGCTCCGTTGCCCTGGACATGTAGTGAAAGAGGAATATTTACATTGCAAAGTTTGTGATGTCATCTGTGGTACTCGGCCAGGGATGGCCGACGCTGCAGAATGGGTCTGCTGGGGCAGATGGTGATGAAGCCGGGGTGGTATTACTCCCCACAGGTGGAGCAGAGCCCTAGGGATAGTGTGAACAGTCTATTGCAGGGATAGGGCTCTGTTCCTGTAGGGGGCTGCAGGGCGCAAAAGGAGCAGACTCACCCAGTTCATGAAGTTCTTTACCTTTTACCTGCTGATTGGGCAAGGTCACCCAGCCAAGTACTGTGCTCCTCCAAAGTGCAGCCAGGTTAGTTCCCAGGAGATCAGGATCGCTCTGCCAAGACACCATTTTTGCATCTTCCCAGATTGCTCTCTCTCTGCACCGGATTCTTGCCTCGCTTGCCCTGCACCTTTGTGAACAGGGTCCCAGGCTGATGGCTGAGGGTGCCTTGTGCCTTGTCGGGCAACTGCAGCGGCAAATCCCCTGACTCTAGTTCTGGCCACCGGCCTATGGATTATCCACGGGTTGTGGCCACTGTTCCTACAGACACAGTGGCCTCCAGTTTTCCTGGTCAGGACGTAGAGTACCTACACAAGGTCGGGGCCGGTCCCCTCTTGCAACCCGGTCAGGACCGGATTCGGGACACTAAGGTGGATCCCCCACTCCCATATCCCCTAGGACTCTCTCCATCCTGCGTCTGTCCCAGACGCTTTCCTTCTCTTGACTCCCTCCTCTCTCTTTTCTAATCTACTGCTAACCTCTCCTCCTGGCCAGAAGATAGGGCCCTCCCTAATCAGGATCTGCCCAAATCCCCTAGCCTGGAATTGGGATGGTGTTGTAACACACCCGCCAGGACCATGGGATACTCCGAATTGGGCTACAGTACTGTTTGGGGAGTCACAGGGGTTGAGACCTGACTCTATGACCCTGGTGATGTGAATAAAAGTTTGGAGACTTTGGTTTTGGGGATTGTTGTCGTGAAGCCAAACTTGATGTTCGGCTATTGATGACCGATGCTGTGGTGAGGGACATCTGGGGATGGTGGAATCGCAGCTAAGGATATATCATTCCCCACGGGTGGAGCTGTTCCCCAGGGCAACCAGTATAGTCCACGGAGGTGGTAGGCCGTTGGGGCTGCTCTGGCTGGAGAGGCAAATGGGGGTATTCGGAGTCAGTTCTTTTGTGGCATGCCCGTCTGCTTGGTGCAGAAAGAAACAGTCTCACGCACAGCTTCTTGAGTTCTTTACCCAGTTTACTTAGTGGTTACTTCAGCAATACTGCCAAGTACTGCTCTTTGCCAAGCCTCAGTCCAGATAGCCCTCAAGGAACAAGGATAGCTCATCCAAGACACCTCTTTATGTTCCTTTCTCTCACGGGTTGCTCTCCCAGCGCTAACTGTTCACCTCTCCTTCTTGCACAGAGCACCAATCTGGCAGCCACAGGTCCTGTTGGGCAATTGGTACCAAGTCCGCTGACCCTAGTACAGCTACCTTCTTGGTAGATGTGTCGGGTGTCGGACACAGCTCCTGTAGATCTCGTGGCCTCTGGTTCTCTGGTTGGAGCATTGAGCCTCCTCACCACCTCAGGGCCGGTCCCTGGTGCCCAACCAGCCATTCCGTCTAACTCCGGTCAAACTTGTATTCGGGCGCATGGGTGGTTCTCTCTGCCTCTCCCGACCCAGGACGAGCTTCTCACCACTCTAGTCCTCCAGGTCCTCATTCCTCGACCTCCTCCTCACAACTCGCTACTCTCTTCTGAACCTCCCACCCACACCTTTTTCCTTTACTCCATCCCCAAACTGTGCCCTCCCACTATCAGGTCCGCCCACTGTCCCCAGATCCGGTTTATAAGGGTGTGTTGGGTGCTTGGTGGGTGTCTCAGACTTACCATCCCATTTCCCTGAGAACAGGGATGCCACACCCATGGAGTAGGTGCAATACCCCTTACGGCGACCAGACTGCAGGGGTGCCACATTCATCCTTGGCAAAGGTCAGCTCATCCTCGTGCGATCACAAGGGTTAAAGATGTTTTTACCAAGAACTCACTTTTTTGACATGCACGCACAACAATAACAAACTTTTTCTTCCTGGACGGGGAGGTTCTTTCTTGAACGTTACCTAACAAAAAATAACCAATGAATTATACATTTTCTACAGCAGTCAAACATACATTCAAACCATTAATTTAACTTAGCTTGATCTTGAACTTCCTATACAACTAAAGTTCTGTGCAAATTAATTGGGACAAAGCAAGTCTTTACTTGTTTTTCTTGCATTAGTTTTACTATTTCTGATAAGTGTTTTATCAGTTCTTGGTGTCATTTTAATTTATCTTCCACATTTCCCTTTTCGTTTTGGAGAAAATGATCCAGTTTCATTGTGTGTGTGAATTATTCTTGAAACGGTAGATTTTCCAATACCGATGGTGGAAGCGATTTCTCTTACAGTCAGACTTGTATGTTCATTAAGAGTAATAATTGTAGACCTCTTCCATGGAGTAACATCCATTTTTACAGCCAAGAGTCACACTGAGAGAAAAAGTACACTAAACCACTCCTCACAGAAACAAGCTCTCAACTGAAGCTGAGGGGGCAGCTAGCTGTTATTTTCTGACTAAAACCAGTCAAACCACATTTTGTTACTCAAGGTTGTACACTCACACCTGTTCAAAGCAGTTAAAACTGGTTTGAATCACTGACTGGTAACCCCAACTTACGATTGGCGTTTTGGGGGTTACAGGATCCCTTTAAGGAGTGTAGCATCGTGGTTGTTTAATGCTGGCTGTATAGCACCATATTACATATATATACAGTACGCCCTTCACTAATTTTATTTTTTTAATAACAGTGGCACAGTATGTGGACTGAGGTGGGGATCAGGAGTGAGAGGGGTTGTCAGCGGCACAATATATGGATTGAAATGGGATGGCTGTGAGCACTGTATGTGGACTGAGGGGGATGGCTGCCAACACAGTATGTGGAGTGAGGGTGTTAAGTAGTGAAGAAACAGTGGAGAATGGGAAAAATGTAAGGGGTACACAATACAGTAACAGTAATGAGGGGTTGTATGGTAATGGGGCAGCAGGTGTGGACAGTGTGAGACCACAGTCAGGAGGGAACAATATGTCAAGGAAGGGAAGTATAATGTGGGAGAACAGTAATAAACAGTGGGCAGTATAGGGGGTACAGTGTAGAGGACAGTGTGACCATGGAGTGCTGTATGGAAAGAAAAGGGCAATGTGGAAGAAATGTACCAGAAGAGGAACAGTGTGTAAATCATATTTCATGCAGGGAACAGTGAGAGGGAGCAAATATTTATTCAGGGGCACAGTGTAGGGCAGATATATTTACTTAGGAAAGTTTGTTATTATTTTGATATTTTTAAGGTTAGTCTGCTGGTAAATGCTGCAGAAGACTGGAGAATCAGCAGAAGAAAGATGTGGATGTGAAAAGTCATCTTGGTGTCTGGACAAAATGAAGAAAAGAAAAAGACAACCCCAATCAGAGACAAGATTATCTACAAGGTACCTGGATGTCAAGATTTTTTGTGATATTGACTAATTCTCATCAGTCCTGTACTTTCTGTATGGTCTTATGATGACTGGTAACTACTCCCAGTATCCTCTTATCATTGTTAAAAATGTAGTAGGAGTAGTAGGTTCATGCAGGAAAAATGTGTATGGGTCTGACCTTATAAGATTAGACCTTGGCTCACCAGATTAGTGGTGCTCAAAAAAATAATTACAATATTTCTGAGTATAGTTGGCACACACTTAAAGTAAAAAATGAGTCAGTTTTAGCAGAAAAAATCTTTATTATTTTCTGCTTGTTTGCATCAAATGGTTTACAACAATTCCCAACGTTTCGACTTTATTGAAAGTCTTCTTCAGGGAAATAACAGAAATCCACAACAAAAAAGACATATCAGATACAAAGGTGATTAATACACACGCTCAAAGATACAATCACAAAAATAGAAATACATCTCAAACAGTGTATACCTAGGATAAGATTTCTCCTAGTTCTGTCAAATAGACAGAGTTGAAGATGGAGCCCGGAGCCAGGAGCCGCGATCCGCCACCGGAGGGTGACAGCTGATATCCTGGTAATGTATATGCGCAGCGCTGTATGCGGGGGGGGCCATCATGTGAGGTGGGGGCGCCAAACAGTGAGGGGGGCCTGTATGACTCGCGTATAAGCCGAGGGGGGACTTTTCAGCCCAATTTTTGGGCTGAAAAACTCGGCTTATACGCGAGTATATACGGTATATGTTTAGACACTATATATATATATATCTACATGATACCTAACACAAAATATTATTCTATACTGAGGATATATTAGGCTGGGGTCACTCTTGGCATGAGTTTTTTTAGTGCCTTAAAAAAAAGCGTACGTTTCTGCATGCGTTTTTTCCATTTCAGCATGCGTTTTTTAAGGTGTCTGATATCTCCCTGCGTTTTTGCATGCGTTTTTAAACCAGCACCCAAAAATAGTGCATGCACTTTTGTAGAAAACGCATGCGTTTTTTTAACATGGGCCCCTATGGAAAACGCATGCGTTTTTGGATGGTACTAAATGGTACTAATGTACCATGCGTTTTTGCATGCGTTTTTGATGTCACACAGCATGGTACTGTCACACATGCGTTTTTGCTATTAAGACATGCGTTTTTGCTATTAGGGCATGCGTTTTTTAACATAGGGGCCTATGGGTGCGTTTTTACATGCTATTTTAAAAACACAGGTCTCCAAAAACGCATGAAAAAAACGCAAGTGTGACCCTAGCCTTACAGTGATAAATCAGGACAATATACTGTATTAGAGGATTCTCCTCTGGATAAATCAAATGAAAGAGGATCCTACACCTCTTGTAGTATGTGAAACCACCTAGTGAGGACAAAAGAATCAAGAATAACAGCAAAACAGAGAAAAAAGAAAAGGCTATTAGGATGAAAAAGGAAGAAAAAAGAAAAAGTACAATTACCTGAGATATGGTGTATCTATTAGTATAAAAAGCCCTAATGCAGCTTCCGTCCGGATTCACCCCTATCCCTACGTCACATCCGGACAGAAGCTGCATGTATACACCCACTCGGGGTGATCCAATATGGCCAACCTTTGCCAGTAGCATGGCTCCCAGAGCCTCACTACCAGCATCGGTACCGTCGCCAGCATCCCTGCCTTGCACCGGAGCCCCTCCGTACCCTCGGCTGCGTCCCTGTCCCTCAGATAACACTACCCGCCCCGCACCTGACACATACCCGCCCTGCACCGGATCCCACCCCGGTCCCCACATTATAGTTACCGCACCGGAGCCGGTCTTCTTCCTTCACCCTGCGCCCGCCGACATCTTCCACCGCCGCCTGCGACGTCTGCCTTCCGCCGCCAACAGCTCCTGGACCTCAGCGTCATTATGCCCACCAACAAGATGGCGACCGTCACATTTGGCGACACTTTACGGACGCCATCTTGCTGGTGGCCATAACTACGAGGGCGTTATGGAACTCTCGCGAGATCCATGACGCCATTTTAAAAGCCGCCACTCACGATCTGCGCGCCATTTCTCCACCTCAAGCCACTCCCTCAGCACTCCTCCAGACCGCCTCCTCCCCGCCTCACGAACTCCGCACCAGATAAGACTTAACATTGTTTGAATAAGATTTTGTTGCCTGTCAGTCTGCCATTACTCCGCCTCCAGCCTCTCCCTCAGCACTCCTCCACGTCTCATTCACTAAGCCTCCTCACATTAACCCTTGCGGGAGAACATTGAGATAAAGCCTGACAGGAGAACATTGGTATTAACCCTTGCTGGATAAAGCCTGACAGGAGAGCATTGGTATTAACCCTTGCTGGATAAAGCCTGACAGGAGAGCATTGGTATTAACCCTTGCTGGATAAAGCCTGACAGGAGAGCATTGGTATTAACCCTTGCTGGAGAACTCTTGATATTGATAAAGCCTGACAGGAGAGCATTGGTATTAACCCTTGCAGGAGAACTCTTGATATTTGTAGAAAGTAGCGACACACGGATTGGATCCCAAAATTTCCGGCTTTTATTGGTGCATCAAGTTACAGATGGTGCAGGGAGGGGGGGTGCTGCGTAGCCCGTGGAAGAGGAGTACCTCGAAACGGTCCGTTGCACCCTCAGCACCCCCCCTCCCTGCACCATCTGTAACTTGATGCACCAATAAAAGCCGGAAATTTTGGGATCCAATCCGTGTGCCGCTACTTTCTACAAATATCAAGAGTTTTTCTCCAGCAGAGCACCGGATTCCAGACACCGCCGTTTTCCGCAAGGAATCTGCAGCAAGTTAGTGCCCGGTTCACTTCTCACAATAATTGCCTTGCAGGAGAACATTGATATAAATCCTGACAGGAGAGCATTGGTATTAACCCTTGCTGGAGAACATTCATATAAAGCCTGACAGGAGAGCATTGGTATTAACTCTTGCAGGAGAACATTGATATAAATCCTGACAGGAGAGCATTGGTATTAACCCTTGCAGGAGAACATTGATATAAAGCCGGACATGAGAGCATTGGTATTAACCCTTGCAGGACAACATTGAGATAAAGCTTCGTACCACACTCACCACTGGATCCTTCCACTTCGCAAGGTGCCACTACTTCCTGCCACACTTCCACGTCTGTGCCCTTATCCTACATCTATCCAGAACACTCTCTTTCCCCCCTTGCCATACCACTTTCCCTCAATAAAGACCTCCATTTGCTTCACACTCAAGCTCTTCCAGTAAGCCACATTCAAGGCTCACCACTACAAACACGACTCATATACATCAGTCTGCCAAAGAGCCCTACTGCACCGTTACAACCTGCTCTTCCACTACATGCTAAAGCTTTTCCTCTTGACAAACGCACTATTACTGAACACTTCTGTGGTGCAATGCAACATGTATGTCAACATTGCCAAGCTTTGCATTTTCTCGCAGAGACACCTACTGATAACACTTTTACCCTCTGCTGTCATAAAGGAAAAGTCCATGTACCTACACTTCAATATCCAGATGTCTTTACACATTTGCTCAAAGGAGAAAGTGAATTTAGCAAAAATTTCATGGACAATATTAAAAGCATTAACAGCTCATTTGCTTTTGCCTCCATGGGTGCTAATATTTCACCACCGCCTGGATATGGCCCATACTGTTTCCGCATACATAGCCAGATATATCATCGAACAGGAACACTACATCCCTCTGACAACCAAATACCAGCTTTCGCACAACTTTACATTCTCGATCCAGATATCGCTAACCAACTACGCTTACAATGTAAGGAAAATAAAAAATGTCATCCTACCTTAATGAACATTATTGCCCTTCAAATACAAACTATCAATCCTTTTGTGGCAGCTTATCAAATGTTATGTGATGTCGAAGAACAAGAACAAATAAAAGCTAATGGCTATTAAACAAGATCGCACTCAAGATCCACGACGGTACAATAATCCCACTGTCAGTGAAGTCGCCGTTGTCTTTCAAAATGACAATGGAGAGCCACCCTTTAATAGAGACATCTTAATACATTTAAAACTTGACCCTCACAACCCTTTAGCTAAAAAAACACAACAAATTAGCATTCTCCATAGCAATTTGGATGCCCTCCTCTATCCAATATTTTTTCCTTATGGAGACCAAGGATGGCATGATGGCCTCAAACAACAAGGCAAGACTACACGCAGGATCACACAACTCCAATATTATTGCTATATGTTATCGGTTCGAAATGACTTTAATCCACTCCTCAATGGTGGGAAGCTAACTCAGCAATACTTAGTAGATGCTTTTGTGAAAATCGAGGCTAATTGCCTACATTATATCCGCAAACACCAAAAGGATTTAAAAGGATTACTGCCTACTCCAAGAACATCTACTCAAGCAAACCATAAAAAAGGGTATCCCCATTGGCAAAACTGTTGTATTACCATCTTCTTTTGAAGGCAGTCCTAGAAACATGCAACAGCACTACCAGGATGCTATGGCAATTGTTACTAAGTATGGTCGACCTGATCTTTTTATCACCATGACCTGTAATCCTAAATGGAGTGAGATTACTACTAACTTAGAACCATGGCAGCGTGTTGAACACAAACCTGATTTGGTTGCACGTGTCTTTAAAATTAAACTCAAAGCCCTCTTAAAAGACATTCACAATGGATTCTTTGGCAACGTTACCGTAATGGTCCATGTCATTGAATTTCAAAAGTGTGGACTACCACATGCTCATATCTTAATTATTCTTGATAGCCTGTCTAAATTACGCACTGAGGCCGACAAAGACAATATAGTCTGGGCTGACATACCTGATGAAACCATCTATCCCCAGCTCCATAACACTGTTCTTCAACACATGATTCATGGTCCCTGTGGTGGACACAATCCTAATTCTCCCTGTATGGATCTTGGAAAGTGTACAAAAGGTACAATATCAACCATATACCATCAAAGAAAATGACGGCTATCCCACTTACCGCAGACCCATTGGCAAAACATATCACCACCATTCTAAGACAATAGACAATTCGTGGGTAGTGCCATATAACCCATTTTTACTAAACAAATATAAGTGCCATATTAATGTCGAAGTATGTGCTTCCATTCAAAGTGTAAAATACTTATTTAAATACTTCTACAAAGGACATGACAAAGCCAACTTTGAAATTGCCCAAAATACCATCCAACATGATGAAACACACCAATTTGTGGATTCCAGATATGTTAGTGCACCAGAGGCTGCTTGGTGCATTTTTGCATTCTCTATGCATAAACAATCGCATGTCATCATTCGCCTAGCGGTACATCTGCCTAATTCTCAACCAGTCTATTTTCATGAGGATGACTGTGCAGACACAATGCATCAAAAACTCCATTCCACTTCTACACTTATGGCATATTTCAACCTTAATAAGATCAACCACAATGCACATAACTATTTCTACCGCGACATTCCTGAATACTAAGTTTGGAAACAAGGCACATGGGAACCAAGAAAACGAGGCGGCCTCTTAGTTATTGGAAGAATGTATACAGTTAGTCTCAAAGACCAAGAACGCTATTTTTTACGTTTGTTGTTACTCCATGTAAAAGCTGCTATCAGTTTTGACAGCATTAAAACCGTCAATGGAGTTACGCATGAAACCTTTAAGGATGCTGCTTTAGCACTTGAATTATTATTAAATGATAACATCTGGAAACAAACTTTAATAGATGCTTGCATTCTTAACATGCCTTCCCAACTTAGAGACATGTTTGATTACATCTGTGTTTTTGCCCCCCCCCCCCAGTAATCAACTTGAATTGTGGAAGGAATTTAAGGACCATTTTGTACAAGACTACTGTCATGCATACCACAGCGACACTGAAGAGTGTATGCATTGTGAAGGATATGCTATGCAAGATGTCCAAGATATCCTTATAGTCCATGGAAAAACATTTGTTGATTTCAATTTACCACGCCCAGCCAAAAATCGTAAACATCTCCTTCAACAATATGATAAAGATTATGAGTTAACAAAAGCTGCAGACATGAAAGAAACTCTTAATCACGAGCAAACTTTGGCTTACAATCTCATTACTCAAGCTTTACTCAATACCATTTTAACACCAAAGTGCTTTTTTCTTGATGGACCTGGTGGCAGTGGAAAGACGTATCTATACCATCTATTGACTCCTTATTTAAGAGGACAAAGAGACATTGTGTCACCTGCAGCAACTACAGGAATAGCTGCTAATTTGATACAAGGAGGCCAAACTATCCACTCTCTATATGGCATTCCTATTCCCATCTATGAAACATCCGTGTACAGGATTAAAAATTATACTAATGCAGCTAAACATTTACAGAGTACAAAACGTCTCATTATTGATGAGTGTACAATGATCCAAAAACATGCCTTGAATGTCATAGATAGACTGCTACGTGATATCATGACAACAAATGTTGCTAACAAAAATAAAACACCATTTGGAGGAAAAGTTATTGTTCTTGGAGGAGACTTCAGACAATGCCTTCCTGTTATTGCTCATGCAACAAGAACCGACATTGTAGATTCCTGCATTAAATATTCACACCATTGGCAACATTTTACCAGACTACCACTAATCAACAACATGCGCTCCACTGATCCTGAATACAGCATTTGGTTGCTTAAACTTGGAAATGGTTAGCTCTCTAATGAACATAACCTAGGAGAGGATGTCATTGAAATTCCTCCAGACATGCTCTGCACTGGCTCTATAGTAACCGACATCTTTGGAGACAATATTTGCATTGATGTAAATGACAAAGAAAGCGTCAACACTGCAGCATCACATGCTATTCTATGTCCAAAAAATGAGGACGTAGATTTTCTCAACTCGAAAGTAATGGATCGCATCAGTGGTGATTATACAGTATATACAAGTGATGATTCTGTCGATGCTGATGAGACAGAGGAATGTGAACACTACCCACTTGAATTTTTAAACTCACTGACACCATCGGGAATGCCATCACATCTGTTAAAACTTAAAATTGGCACCATTGTCATGCTGCTAAGAAACCTAAACACCAAGAAAGGTCTATGCAATGGCACTCGCCTCATTGTCACTGCCTTACTCCATAACATCATTCAGGCTAAAGTAATTACTGGATCAGCTGAAGGAGACATTGTCTTTATTCCACGAATTGATTTGTGTCCTTCAGAAACTGGGTTACCTTTTAAATTAAAACGTCGACAGTTTCCCATAAAACCTGCCTTTGCTATGACCATTAACAAATCCCAAGGACAGACCCTCAATCGCGTTGGCATTTTGTTTACCACAACCTGTATTTGCACATGGACAATTATATGTTGCTTTCTCCCGAGTAAAGCAACGCAGCAATGTTAGGGTCAAAGTGGTCGATACACGACTACAAGGACAATTGCTACCTAATAGCCCAAAAATCTTCACTAGAAATGTGGTTTACAAAAATGTATTACTTTAAACTCTTTAAGTTGGTGTTGGAATACATTAATATGTATATATATAAATAATAGTTACATTTAAAATACCGTATATACTCGCGTATAAGCCGAGTTTTTCAGCCCAAAAATTGGGCTGAAAAGTACCCCCCTCGGCTTATACGCGAGTCAGTGCTGTATACCGATGTATACATCGGTACATACCGATGTATACATCGGTATACAGCAGCCCCCGCATCCCCAGTAATGCAGGGCCCCCCCAGGGTCTCTCTGGTCACCTGTAAAGCAAGCTATACTTATCAGTGTCCCGCTCGCACCCGCCGCTGCCGACATCCACGATCCTCCATCTTCATGCGACTCCTCTTCCTGTTTCTGTGCGCGTCGCCGGCAATGACGTCATTCCCGGCGACGCGCACAGGAAACAGGAAGAGGAGTCGCATGAAGATGGAGGATCGCGGATGTCGGCAGCGGCGGGTGCGAGCGGGACACTGATAAGTATAGCTTGCTTTACAGGTGACCGGAGAGACGCTGGGGGGGGCCTGCATTACTGGGGCTGCCTGTATACTACCGCTGGGGCTGCTATATACCTCTGGGGCACTGTATACTACCACTGGGGCTGCTATATACCTCTGGGGCCCTGTATACTACCACTGGGGCTGCTATATACCTCTGGGGCACTGTATACTACCACTGGGGCTGCTATATACCTCTGGGGCCCTGTATACTACCACTGGGGCTGCTATATACCTCTGGGGCACTGTATACTACCACTGGGGCTGCTATATACCTCTGGGGCCCTGTATACTACCACTGGGGCTGCTATATACCTCTGGGGCCCTGTATACTACCGCTGGGGCTGCTATATACCTCTGGGGCCCTGTATACTACCACTGGGGCTGCTATATACCTCTGGGGCCCTGTATACTACCACTGGGGCTGCTATATACCTCTGGGGCCCTGTATACTACCACTGGGGCTGCTATATACCTCTGGGGCCCTGTATACTACCACTGGGGCTGTATATACTACCACTGGGGCTGTATATACTACTGGGGCTGCGTGTATACTACCACTGGGGCTGCTGTATCTACCTCTGGGACTGGTGTATACCACACTGCTGGGGGCTGTATACTTGTGCTAGGGTCCACCCTCGGCTTATACACGAGTCAATAGATTTTCCCAGGTTTTGGGGGCAAAAGTAGGGGGGTCGGCTTATACACGGGTCGGCTTATACACGAGTATATACGGTAGATATAGATCATAGACTTTTAAGACTTCTATACATAGCTTAATATGTTACATCTATACATTTTATAAACAGATAGAGATATATCGTACACTAATTATCTCTTTCATATATATGTCATACACACATTTAAATCCATACAAACATACATTGGTATAGGTATATATAGATTTAACAAAAAAAAAAGAAAAAAAAATTAGGCACACATAGGTAGATTTCAACTGCATAGGTAACACATACCTTCATAACTTTGGTCGTAATAAAAGTTATTTTTTCATTTATTTATAGAGTTCTATTATTTCAATAGCACTTTACATACATCAGTAATACTGTCCGTGTGGAGGTTCAGTATATAAACATCCTATCCACATTGAAACATAAGTGTCTTACATTTAAACATAATTATCTATATTACTGGAACACACATTAAATAGAAGACGGTAGATGTGTATCATCCAAATTTCTTTATTTGGTGATATGAACCCGCATGTTAAGCTCCAGCAGTAGAGCTGCTGAGAAATTTGCTTCTCTTTTTAAACAGGGAGGGGTTTTTGTGAACAGCTAAGAGACGGGCGAGATGGCTGTTCACACACATCTCCATCTCAAGATGTGTTCTGTACACATAGATAGATAAGTAAATAGATAGATATGAAAAATAGAGATTTAGCTTTCACGTCAGCATTTTTCAGCTATTTGCGGAAGTTGCGGTGAAAAAAAAACAGTTTCTGCACTTGCTGCCTAAGGACTGACCTACGCCACACTTGCGGCAAGTCGCATGCAATGTATATGGGATTTGTGGTTCACTTGCGGCAGGTGCAGCAATTGTGGTTTCGGTAGTTTCGGCCGCGAGTACCGTGCTTACCAGCGGTTTTTTAGCGGCCGCATTTGCTGCAACTGCCAAAGCCGCGTTTGCCGCATCTACCCCAAGTTAACCGCAAGTCATATATACATTGCATGGAACTTGCTGCAAGTGTGCCGCAGGTAGGCACTTAGGTAGCAAGTGCGCAAATTGTATTTTTTTCATCCCCACCTTCAGCAAATAGCAGAAAACCGCTGATGTGAAAGGGGTCTAAGTGTTAATAAATAGTAATAAGGTAGATTAGGGACCGATCAGATCTAAGGCTACCGTGATGTGGTTGATGGGCAAACACAGACTGGCGAATACGTAGACTATGAGCATTGATTTCGTAAATGAAGCTACTTGATGGGCACACAAGTATTGGCCATTATGTGTACCAAGCGCCTTAGCATATAACAATTAAATTTCTAAAAATTACATACACCATACAAACATAGGTAGTTGTGATGGATAGATATCATGTATTAATTGCATTATTGTTAACTCTTAATAAATAAACTATATTTGGATTCTAGACTACCCGATTCTTTAGAATACACCATGTAAATCCCGCAACAACAGCGTTCTTTCTGGAGAGAGGACTGTATTATTCAGCGGCTATTTCTAGGGCACCTGTTCATTTCACCGCACTCCCAATGCGACAGCATCGGGCCTTAATCTAGTTATTGATAATAGGGCACTTGCGACCCTATGTCATGTAGTATTCCTTCTAATAAAGGGTTCAATTGTAGTCCTAATAAGGAAAAGTGAAAATCCACCATCAATAACATGGAGTGCATAAAACCCAATTTAGTTAAATGAATAATCCTTTGGAAGTAGCTACTTCTGATAGGTAGTAGAATGAAACATAAGAGCAATGGATGAGAAACAGGACTGAATCATGCTACAAATGTTCACTTATTATTAACTGTGTGCCAACTATATTCAGAAATATGGGTCTAACCTGACATTACACTCGTTTTACGATTATGGGGCCTCTATTTATGTATTTCTGTACCTCTGGTCAGTCTGGTGATGTATTTCTGTACTGATGGGGTTATTCAAGAGAGCACAGTGACCCGTGCCACTGTGCAGGTGAGAATGCCGTCACTGCTTCCATACATACACAGGAGTAGTGGCATATTACATGAGGCGGGTGGGTTTTATAGGCAGTGGGGCAGGTTTTACAGGCACAGGGGCTGCTTGGACTGAAGTGGGATGCAACTTACTCGACCATGTAGAGCTACTTACCATATGGCGTGGGACACATTCAAAGTTAATTTCTGAGGTAATCAGGGGCCAGTCTGGAGGTATAAAGAGGTTACCAGTACCCCAATTACAGTATGTTTAAGGTGCTGGGCAAAGGTTATAATGCCCAAAAGGGGTGACAGGTTCACTTTAAGTGTGCACAAAAGTGCAGTCAATCACAGTCCATTTCATTCTGTTGCCCCTGTAAAAATGAAAAAAATTGAGCTTAAAAGAACAATTTTGTGGAAAAAAAGTACTGTAAATACTTGAGTATAAGCCGACTCGAGTATAAGCCGAGGCCCCTAATTTTACCCTCCAAAACTAGGGAAAATTATTGACTCGAGTACAAGCCTAGGTTCAGAAATGCAGCAGCCCCCTCTCACTGGTATATAGCCCTCCATCCCGGTATACAGAGCCCCAATCAGTGGTATACAGGCCCCTCATCAGTGGTATACAGGCCCCTCATCAGTGGTATACAGGCCCCAGCAGTGGTATACAGGCCCCCAGCAGTGGTAAACAGGCTCCCAGCAGTGGTATACAGGCCCCAGCAGTGGTATACAGGCCCCCAGCAGTGATATACAGGTCCCCAGCAGTGGTATACAGGCCCCCAGCAGTGATATACAGGCCCCCAGCAGTAATATACAGCCCCCAGCAGTGATATACAGGCCCCCAGCAGTAATATACAGCCCCCAGCAGTGATATACAGGCCCCAGTAGTGATATACAGGCCCCCAGCAGTGATATACAGGCCCCCAGCAGTGGTATACAGCCCCCAGCAGTGGTATACAGGCCCCCAGCAGGGGTATACAAGCCCCAGCAGTGGTATACAGGCCCCCTCCTTAGTATCTGGCCCCCAGGCTGCGGCACCTGTTAAAATAACAAACATTTTATACATTACCTTTATGGTGACTCCTTACTGGCACCGCCGCATCCTCCAGTTTCCCTGCTTCTTCCTGCTTGTTTCGGCTTCTATTGCTATGACCAATGCAGCAGCGATGAAGTTATCGCTGCTGCGCCAGTCACATAACACCGACACAAGCAGGAAGAAGCAAGGAGACTGGAGGACGCGGTGGTGCCAGCAAGGAGTCGTCGGAATAGTAATGTATACAATGTTTGTTATTTTAATGTGTGCCACAGCCTGGGGGCCAGATGCTAAGGAGGGGGCCTGTATATCATTGATGGGGCCAGTGTAGTGCAATATGCACCGCTCCCCCTGCCACTGATGGACAGTGGGATGCAGTGCATATTCATTACACTAATGAGTGGCCCCACGTGACCTCCCACGGTCACTGCGGTCCCCTCCTGCCTCCTCCAGCCCCCTGTCACAGCCCCCCCAAGCAAATACCAAGTGACTCGAGTATAAGCCGAGGGGGACACTTTTCAGCACAAAAATTGTGATGAAAAACTCGGCTTATACTCGAGTATATAGGGTAATTTTTCATTTTCATGGCTCAACATTATAAAATTCTGTGAAGCACCTGGGAGTACAATGTGCTCACTGCACATCTTAATAAATTCCTTATGGGGTCACTTGTGGGAGGGAGGGGCTCCACTGTTTAGGCACATCAGGGGCTCACCAAAAGCAACATGGTGTAAGCTAACTATTCTAGCTAATTTTCCATTCCAAAAGTCAAATGGTGCTCCTTCCCTTCCGAGCCCTGTGCCCAAACTGTGGTTTTCAACCACATGTGGGGTATCGATATACCTGGAAGAAATTTTTTCAATATATCTTAGGGTCTATATTCTCCTGCTACCCTTGTGAAACTTCGATTTTTGGGGCTAAAGTGACATTTTTGTTGAAAAATGGTAAAATGTTAATTTTTTCCTTCCACATTGCTTTAGTTACTGTGAAGCTCATGAATGTTTAGTAAACTTCTTGAATGTGGTTTTGAGTAGTTTCAGGCATGCAGTTTTTGGAATGGTGTCTCTTTTGGGAGTTTTCTGTCATATAGGCCCTTCAAGTCACTTCAAATGTGATTTGGTCCCTAATAAAAGTGACTTTGAATTTGGTAGTAAAAATGAGAAATTACTTATAAACATTCAACCCTTCTAACTTCCTAACAAAAAAAAAGTTTCAAAAATTGTGCTAATGTAAAGAAGACATGTGAGAAATGTTATTTATTAACTACTAGATGGTGGCCTGATTCTAACGCATTGGGTATTCTAGAATATGTGGGTGTGCGGCGGTGCGGGTGTGTGGCGGTGGCCCCCCTCAGTTCTCACCTGCTCCAGGCTTCTGTCCAGCCGCCTCTCACCCCAGCATGTCTTCTTTTTCTTCCTCCAGCATAAATGTCAGCAATTCCAAGGCCTTGGGGGGCGGAGTTAAGAGGGGGCATCATAATAGGCGAGTCCAAGCGCATAGCCCTGATGTGGTGGGCGTGTCCTCATTCACGGCTATTATGACGCCCCCTTTGGTAGCTTCACCCCCACCCCGCAGCCTTTGAATTTTGAAGTCTATGCCGTGAAAAGAAGAATGGCGGAGAGATGAAGCGGTGGGCAGATGGAGCATGGAGCAGGTGAGAAGTGGGCGGGAGACCAAGCGGAGGGGGGCCAGGAGACTGGGGGGACTGTGCCTGTTTTGCTGTAACGGAAATCCCGCATCGCTGATTGGTAGCGCCTGGCCAGCCACGACCAATCAGCAACACGGGATTTGCGTTAGAGAGAGATAGTGTGATGTGAGTGCAAGGTGAGTACAGGGCAGAGTGTGATGTGAGTGCAGGGCAGAGTGTGACGTCAGTGCAGCGTGAGTGTAGGGCTAAGTGTGAGGGGAGTGCAGGGTGAGTGTGAGGGAAGTGCAGGGTGAGTGTGAGGTGAATGCAGGGTGAGTGTGACCTGAGTGCAGGATGAGTGTGACGTGAGTGCATTGTGAGTGTGACATGAGTGCAGGGTGAGTGTGACGTGAGTGCAGGGTGAGTGTGAGGGGAGTGCAGGGTGAGTGTGAGGGGGCTGCAGGGTGAGTGTGAGGTGAGTGCAGGGTGAGTGTGAGCTGAGTGCATTGTGAGTGTGACGTGAGTGCAGGGTGAGTGTGAGGTGAGCGCAGGGTGAGTGTGAGCTGAGTGCATTGTGAGTGTGACGTGAGTGCAGGGTGAGTGTGATGTAAATGCAGGGTGAGTGTGACACGAGTGCAGGGTGAGTGTGACGTGAGTGCAGGGTGAGTGTGATGTGAGTGCAGGGTGGGTGTGACGTGAGTGCAGGGTGGGTGTGACGTAAGTGCAGGGTGAGTGTAGGACTGAGTGTATCTGTGGTGAGTGCAGGGTGGGTGTGACGTGAGTGCAGGGTGTGTGAGTGAGTGCAAGGTGAGTGTGACGTGAGTGCAGGGAGCGTGTGATGTGAGTGCAGGGTGCGTGTGACGTGAGTGCAGGGTGGGTGTGATGTGAGTGCAGGGTGAGTGTAGGACTGAGTGTGTCTGTGGTGAGTGCAGGGTGGGTGTGACGTGAGTGCAGGGTGGGTGTGACGTGAGTGCAGGGTGAGTGTAGGACTGAGTGTGTCTGTGGTGAGTGCAGGACGGAGTGTGACTGTCTAGTGAGTGCAGGGCTGAGTGTGTGTATATGCGTGTGTGATGTGTGTCTGTGTAGTGAGTGTGGGACTGTGTGTATGGTGACTGTGGTCTGTCATTAGGCTGCAGTACCTGGCTGTGGCTGCGGCTGCTGCTGTGTTTGCTCCCCCAGTCCGTGAAGCTTAAGGACCTGAGGTGATGTCAGAGTCATGTGACGTGGCTTCGCCCATGATTCTGACATCACCACAGGCCCCTAAGCAAGTTTTAACCTTTGGGGGCGCCGGGCAGGAGGGCTGGGAGCGGGCAGAGAGGAGCGGGCACCGGGCTGCGGAAGCAGAGGTGGGTGCAGCCAGAAAGCCGACAGTGATGTCGGCTGTCCCGCCGGCTATTTGAAATGAACAGCTGTTCACTTCAAATAGCGGTGAAGCCTGTCTGTCTGTGACAGGAATCCCACGTCACTGATTGGTTGCCAGGTACGTCATGCTTGTTATGAGGGATGGTATGCTATACGGGGTCGCAATTGTTCTTTGCATAAGTAACCTTATTTGAACTTTGACAATGACTTTGTCCGTGTTTCTTCAGAACTGTTTAACTCCGCATGCTAAAAGTATCTAAGCTGCCTCATAACATCACGTGCAGCTCCTGGCTCCGGGGGACTCCCGCTCGCCCTGCGGGGAGCGTCCCATCTTGCTGCCGAACATCCCCCGGAGACCCAATCAGTGCCTGTGAAATCACCGGAATTCCCGCAGGTGGCATCACGACAAGAATAACAACCTTCATCTGTTCAGCCAACCTTATTGATCTGGACCACCGGGCATACACGGCCTCGGGCGCGGAACCGTGACAGGGAGCAGCAACAGCCCGAGACGTGCACACCCCGACTACGGTGAGTCCTATCCTGTAAATTATAATATCAGTCACAGAGAGCTGAGGTAATACAGCAGAGATAAAGCTTTGCAAGAATTCTTTCAAATCCAGAGCAGAGACAGACTCATCAATGCCCCTGAGTTTAACATTATTCCTCCTGGACCTGTCTTCTTGGTCCAGGGTTTTTGCTTGAGTCTTAGAAGCTAGTGATTGTAATAGCTCATATGAGTCCCATAAAGCATTATGAGAGGCAACCAGCTCCTCCATCTTGCGCTCCAATCTATCTGTGTGTCCCCAAGTTCCTCCACATCCCCTCTAAGTTCTGCCACCATCCCCGGCATGTCTGCTTGTAATGAAGATCTAAGATCTTCCAACATGCTCCGGAGTACTGCAGCAGTGACAGGAGAGTCAGGGTGAGCCGTCATGCTGCAGCAGGCTGAGAGGACTGGCGCGCAGAGCGGGAAGCCCTGGGGGATGGCGGCGCTATCTTGGAAGCCTGAGGAAAGCGGGGGGGGGGGGCCAAGAAGAAATTATCAATCCGGCCTGGAGGATTGCGGGAGCCGGATCTAGTTTTCCCCATCGACTCACCAGCGTGTCAGGCACCCGGAGGGAGCTTCAGGAGCGGAGGGGAGGCACAGGTGTGCAGATTATCGCTGCGTTTCAGTCCCAGTGCTTGGAGCTCCCGCTGTGTGCTCCCTACCGCATGAAGAGCTAGGCCACGCCACACTTTTGTGACCACCGTGCATCTCCTATATATTTCTCGCCCGGGGGGGTATCTCTTTCATGCTCTATATCACCAAGATGTTCTCCTAAACGTCTGCAGAACTCTCGCTTGGTTTTACCCACATATTCCATACCGCAGACGCATGTTGCTTTGTAGATTACCCCCTGTGTATGACAGTTTATGAAATGTCTTATGGTGAACTCCACACCTGTCACATTTCCTTTAAACTTCTTCCCCCGTGTAATATAGGGGCAGGCCACACAATCACCACGTCTGTAGCACCCTTTCACCTCAGATTTTAACCATGTTTCTGTTTTTGGTGCCACAAAGTGGCTATGCACTAGCCTATCTCTTAAGGTACCTTTACATGCGGCAACGTTTCTAGGAATTTCACTGGCAACTTACTGGTTGCAGTGAAATCATGGAGACATTGTTCCATTTGTACACAGCAACAAGAGAGAACAATGTGTCCATGATTTCACTGCAACCAGTAAGTTGCAAGTGAAATTCCTAGAAGAGTTGCACGTTTAAAGGTACCCTAAAGGTACTTTTATACGCCGCCACTGTGGTTAGCAACAGGTATCCACCGCACGTGCACGTGCGCGTTTTTAACGGTGGATGCCAATTGCTGATGCTGCATATACACGCCGCCACTTCGTACTCCACTGAAGGTATCTTTGTTACCCGGAATTGCCGACGGGTGCCGCGGCTTACTTCCTGTGGATTACCTTCGCTACTTCACACGCCGCTACCACAAAGGAATATGGGCGGACCTGGGCAGCAGGGACAACACATAGGCGTGCCACAGTCCGTCTCGCCGCGCCCAAACGACAACCATTGGCCAACACAATAGCGTTCTGATTGGTCAGGGCGTGAAGGGCGGATGGCGAACACGTGACGTAGTAGTGTTTGGATTGTCACACGGAATAGGCGCTTGTTACATAGCGGAGTGTGCCGGTATCCACTTAGGAGACGCTTGCGCGTCACCCAGGATCGGTTTACAGTCACACAGTCAGTGCGTTTTAATAACTAAGTGTTTGGCTATGTGTGCGTCTTGATCTAAATGTATGAATAGAGCCACAATGCAGATAGCATATGTGCCAACATATGTCAATGAGATGATGGGAGTACAGGTGTGACACGGTCCGCGCTGCCACACCTGTACTCCCATCATCTCCTTGAATTTCACTACTGGTCAGTAGTTGGTGGAGGTCCTGCAGCAGCTGGGAAATTCTTCTCAAAACGCCTTCAAACCAGTTGTGGGGTCCACAACTGAACCAGGTGAGTGGCTCCTCAGCATCACTCTTTCTAGTGTCACTAGTGATAAGGCACTATTGCGCCTCTTGTCCCCCACCCTCTTATTTTTTGCAACATATGTCAATAGCCTTGAGCAGCTGACATGTCAAATGTACATGATGTGTGTGTCTGCACATGTGCTGCACTACTTACTTAAACCTACATGCCACACAATATCATGTGCTGCATCAATGTGTTGTGTCCAGGTGACACTCTGCCCACACCACTATGGTATTGTACACACTTTTGTCACATACACTGTTGACCAAATACCTTCACATAGCTCATGGCCACCAACAAATAATGTGTCTCCTACCCACCCATAGATGCCAATGTGTGTAAAAGCACTGGGCACAACACAAACCTTGATCACGCTGCCCTCAATCCCCAAGTAATCAGTGTCACATATAGTCATTTGGATCCAAAAAAATTATATGTATTATTTGTAGCCACAGGAAATTGTAAACTAAAAAAATAATATACAGAAAGGAAAGACAATGGACATTCAAACATCATGTAACATTGTAAACAGAAAAAAAAAACAGAAACACAAATACATAATCAACTTGCAAACAATGATAAAGTGTGCACCACCCACATAACACAAATAAAACCTAAACTAACTAACTAACTAACTAACTAAAACCTGTGCACACAAGAAAATATGCAAATAAAACACCATGGTGCAGCCACCCTGCGGTTTGCACCATGGGCACCATTTGTTCACAAACCAGCACCAGCAACACTACACGTGCTGGTTCTGCCAGCCCACTGCCCCAGGGCCATTAAAGTAGGAGCAGTCTCTACTGTTCCTGGCCTCCTGCTGAGTGCGATCATGGCTCAGCGGTAAAGAGGCGCCACACCATGGTCGACATCATGCCAAGCCCCTGGACGGACCTACCCTGTTGTGGGGTCTGCAGAATCTACATAAGTTGCCGGCGTGTATGATGCTCGATCCCTTCGATGCAGGAACTTATGCAGCACACAGCAGGCCAGCACTACCGCGTCAATAGATTCCAGTTTCATATGCAGAGGAGTATGAAAAACCCGGAATGTATTCGCCATGATCCCGAACGCATTTTCAACCACACAGCGGGCCCGGGATAGCTGAAAATGCACCGCTCAGAAGTAAGGGTCCTCTGGGGATATGGCCGCAGTAGGTGTGCCTGAAGTGGGAACGCTTCATCCCCCACAAATGCAAAGTTGAGATGATGGCTCGTCTCTTCATTTGAGGGTAAGTTCAGCCCACTGTCCTTAGTTCTTGTGCCAAGTCACAGTGGGCAAACACACCCCCACCTGAGATTCGCCCATTAATTCCAACGTCCACGTAGAGGAACTCATAGTTCGCATCTACCAGGGCCATGAGGACTATACTAAAATACCCTTTGTAATTATAATACAAAGAGCACGAGTTGGGGGGTTTAGTAATCCTCACGTGCTTGCCATCCAAAGCGCCGCCCCAGTTTGGGAAGTTCCACCGGCTTTCAAAGCCTCAGGCTACTTGCATCCATTCTGCGGGTGTTTCTGGCAACTTCATGTAGGATGGCAGCAGAGCACTCCAGATGGCCTCACATGTCTCAGGGATCAGGCGGCTCAGCAGGGACAGGGATACACGTGACGTGTATGTGAGGTCGGTCCTTGAGTGGCCTGTAGCCAGGAACCGCAAAGTAATTGCCAACCGCTCCTCAGCTGATACAGATCGACGTATGACAGCGTCCTGATGGGCTATCAGTGGCCCCACGCGCTCCAAAAGGAAGTTGAAAGAGTCCTCGGACATACAGAGGTAGTTTTGGTAATCATGCAGATTGTTATCCTCCAGCTCACGCAACAGGTGCATGTGGCCCCGGGTCTCCCGGCGCCGAAGCCAATCCCGCCTCCACACACGCCGTCGTCTGCGACGCATCAACCTTTCATATCTCTCCTCCATCCACAGTTGCTCTTCCACCAACGCAAGAGCCACGATAACACGTCGATCACGTTGATTCTGCATCTTGTGTATCAGCACCTGTACATGATAAACAAAAATCATCAGTACATCGAGCAATATGGTGACATTTTAGCATCTAAAGTATGCCGCCCAATACTTTGACTGGCCACTAGGGAAACCCATATTTAATCTGTCGTGTGTGCACAACACACATCCTTTTTACCATTGCAAGCCCATCAGCCACAAGTGGGCGGCAAACAAACGAAACATGCTCACTGATCAGCCCCCGTCCATCCTTCTACACTTTGTGGCGTTGTTCAGAGTAACACATCAGGCCATATCTGTGTTAAAAAGGTACATGTGTCACCACAAACAACGGCAATACATGTCAAACTATGTAGGATCCCATATATTTACACTTAAACAGTCTGTAAGTATCAACGTACCCCAGTCTTTCAGGGTGAGTAATCCAGATGACACGAAGCAGATTATACATGACTCATCCTGTAGTGATGCAGGGCCACATGTGTTTGCAGGGGGGAAGCTCCACATACTCACATTCTGTGCTGCCTCAAGCCTCACATCCATGTCTGATCCTAGCCATGTTGATCCCAGTGTTCACCCCAAGCAGTATGATATTTTCTTTTCATTGGCCATCTGTAGGAAATTACACTCTAGAATCCTGCAGCCATGATACTGTATGGCGAATGGAAACAATCACAATACTTTTGTAACTACAATATGGGAATGTATGGGTAACACTGTTTTCTAAGAAAATACACCAACGTGCTACAGTATTGTAGTGACCAAAGTAACATCACATGTGCGTCCGATACAGTACCCAATTGCGTTAACCAAGTCAATCATGCGCAACACTTCCCCACGCTGCTACAACCATGTCTGCACACAAATACTTACTTAATGACTCTGGGCAGCAAGCGTGACACCCATCCGGCATGAGCAGCTTTTCAATGAGCACAAACCAATCACGGTGCTTGCTCGACATCTACTCAGCTGCCGCTATGGGTGTTCACAGGTGTGCCTGGTAAGGTGCCGAATTGGTGTCTGCTGATTGGTGTGGGTCAGTATAAATTTCCTGCAATGTCGACCAGCCCCTGTCCAGACGTGAATGTGCATTGAGCTAGTGGTGTCCATGAATTCTTCCTCTGATGATTCGACAGTAAGTGTACTCGCATGCTTTTTCTGCGTCATGCTACCGGTTTTTACGTAACGCTGAGGCGTAAGCTACATGCAGCTTATGCGCCTTGTTAGACAGCAGGGAGCGCCATGAGCTTCTGTAGATAGTGTGTGGATAATAGTGTTGAACAATGCTACCTATAAGGTACCTTTACACGCCGCGACGGCAGGCTGGATACATCGCGCTACAAGCTACAATTGTAGCTTGTAGCGTCCATATCGCCTGTAGTAGCGGCGTCTGAAGAGGCGACGCTACAGCCGGCGACAGATACATCTGTTTATGGTCTCTGCTCATAAACTTAAGGCAACATCGCCGATTGTAGCGAGCTGTATCGGCGTGTAAAGAAGCAACGGAAGGCAACTCTGGACACCCGGCGATGTGGCTGCCATGTATCTAAGGCGTGACACAGTCGCCATGTTACCGCGCCCCATCTGCGATCATTGGAGGTCGCTCCTGCTTTATGATTGGTAGTCGCAGCATAGGGCGGGATATTTTAGGAGCTGACCAGTCACACTACACAATTACTCGAGCGTGCTGTATTAATCAGCCTACTGCGATGCCTGGCCAATCCTGATGATATTGCGCTGTCCTATCATCGTACGGACGGCTCGTAATCCAAGATTGTTGCACGCCTATGTGCTATCCCTGCTGCACCGGGTCCGCCCATAGTAGCTTGTTGGAGCGGTGTGTAAACATGGTACGCTACGCTACAGCTGGCTACTTGAGACACCCGGCGATGTAGCTAGCTGTAGATGTAGCGTGGCGTAGCGCACCTTGTCGCGGCGTGTAAAGAGGGTGCGTTGACCGTTTGTAGCCGTTTGAGCGTGCTCGTGCACGCGAAGTAGCGCGATGTATCCAGCCTGCCGTCGCGGCGTGTAAAGGTACCTATAGGCAGTACACATTGTTAATTAGTTATGTAGCCATGTTGGTTATATAATAATAATAATAATAATAATAAAGCTTTATTTATATAGCGCCAACATATTCCGCAGCGCTTTACAATGTAGGGTTAGAGTACAGAAAATATACAGTAAGTAATTACAGTAGAGAACAAATACAGTAGAATAATTGGATACAAAACAATAGGCATAGAATCAACGTAACAAAGAAAATACAATAAATAAAGCAAGAAATGAAGGTGACCCTGCTCAAAAGAGCTTACAATCTACAACGGGATAGGGGTTGTACAAGGTACAGGGGCTTATTGCACTGATGGTCCAGGCATCTTGAGGAAATGGGGCATAGGGCTAAGCTTACATGGATGGTCATCAGACAGTCTGTGTAGACCTTTATGGTTTGGTGGAGTTTGTAGAAGAGTAATGTCCAGAGGGATAGCCCATTCACTGTCTACAGTACAATGGACTTCTATTAGGGAGTATGATAGGCCGCCTTAAAAAGATGCGTTTTTAGGGATCGTCTGAAGCCATGCAAGTTGTGGATAGTCCTGATTTCTTTGGGTAAAGCATTCCAGAGGTTTGGTGCAGCTCTGGAAAAGTCTTGGAGCCGGGAGTGGGAGGATCGGATTAGTGCAGATGTTAGTCGAAGGTCATTTGAGGAACGTAGAGAGCGGGTGGGGTGATAGACAGAGATGAGGGAGGAGAGGTAGGGGGGTGCTGCTCTGTGAAGAGCTTTGTGGGTGAGAACAAGCAATTTGAATTTGATCCTGTAGTATACGGGCAGCCAGTGCAATGACTGGCACAGAGCAGAGGCATCTGAGTAACGATTGGCCAGATGGGTGATCCTGGCTGCTGCATTAAGGATGGACTGGAGAGGAGAAAGTCTGGTGAGGGGGAGGCCGCTTAATAGAGTCAATAGTCAAGGCGGGAATGGATTAGGGCCACGGTGAGGGTTTTTGTTGTTTCCAGGGTGAGAAAGGGCGGACTCTAGAGATATTCTTCAGGTGTAAGCGACAGGAGCGGACGAGAGATTGCGTGTGGGAGGAGAAGGAGAGATCGGTGTCAAACATAACACCCAGACAGCGAGCCTGCTGTCTAGGCGTTATCGTGGTGCCGCATACTGAGAGAGAGATGTCCGATTTAGGGAGGTTAGTGGATGGGGGGAGCAGAAGAAGTTCAGTTTTGGAAAGGTTTAGTTTCAAATAGAGAGTGGACATGATATTGGAAACTGCAGCTAGACAGTCATTGGTGTTCTTTAATACCGCAGGGGTAAGGTCAGGGGCTGAAGTGTATAGTTGTGTGTCATCAGCATAAAGATGGTACTGAAAGCCAAATCTGCTGATGGTCTGTCCAATCTGGGCCGTGTAGAGAGAGAAGAGGAGAGGGCCAAGGACTGAACCCTGAGGGACCCCAATAGTGAGGGGAAGAGGGGAAGAAGTGGAGCCAGCAAAAGATACACTGAAAGAGCGGTCAGAAAGATAGGAGGAGAGCCAGGAGAGAGCAGTGTCCTTTATGCCAATGGAGTGCAGCATAAAGAGTAGGAGCTGATGGTCGACAGTGTCAAAAGCTGCAGAGAGATCAAGGAGAATAAGCAGAGAGTGGTCACCATTACGTTTTGCTGTCAGAAGGTCATTGGTCACTTTGATGAGGGCAGTTTCTGTAGAGTGAAGGGGGCGGAAACCAGACTGTAATGGATCTAGAAGAGAGTGAGCGGAGAGGTAACGGGTGAGGCGGGAATAGACCAAGCGCTCCAAGAGTTTAGAGATGAAGGGGAGATTGGAGACTGGTCTGTAGTTATTTGTGCAGGTTGGGTCGAGAGTGGTTTTCTTTAATAATGGAGTAATGATCGAGTGTTTGAAGGAGGAGGGGAAAATGCCAGAAGAGAGGGAGAGATTGAAGATTTTGGTTAGATGAGTGGTGACGACTGGAGAGAGGGACTGGAGCAGGTGTGAGGGAATGGGGTCAGTAGTGCATGTGGTGGGACGAGAGGAAGAAAGGAGCCTGGAGACTTCTTCTTCTGTGACTGGGTCAAATGTGGAGAGTGAACGGGAGGAGATGTGGGGAAGAATGGGGGTGGCAGCGCTTGGAGGCTGAGAGCTGATTTCCTGGCGGATGTTGTCTATTTTCTCCATGAAGTAGGAAGCCAGGTCATCAGCACAGAGGTCAGTGATGGGGGCCTGCACTTTAGGACTGAGGAGAGAGTGAAAGGTGCTTTCTACCTCTCTCCTTCGTGCCGGGTCCTCACTTTCACTTTGGATTTGAGGACCTGGCGTTTTGCGGTGGTGAGGAGAGAGACAGTGGGAGGTGGAGACAGGACAAGCCATGATAATTGCGCACGCGCTGGATTGGCCACCCCGCAATGTGAATACTGAATAACACAAACACGGTGCAGGCACAGCACGCAGACGCAGGATTTGAACAGAAAAAGACGAGGAGGAGGCGGCGCAGAATGTAGCAAGGAGGGATCACTGACAACAGAGGGGCTGGAGGGAGACGCTGGAAAAGCCCGCCTCCCGGTCTTACTTCACGTTTGTCACAGATTTGATCTAAGTGTTTATTTCATACAATAAAGGGAGCATATATACTATAGCCACATTGTCAGAATGCAGCCTTAGTGCTGCACAAAGTGGATATTTTAGGTTTACATGCCTGGGGGGGGTGACAGGTTCGCTTTAAACACATTGTTGTCAAACATTTAGATTGTGTGCCTATGTAGTTCCAGCATGACCAACAGGGTAGAAGGTCATGTTGGATGCATATACTCATGTTGTATGATGTTCTATGGGTAGGACACAGTATGTTTACTGACAGGAAGGGACACTACACTGGCAAGATATGTTTGCTTGTGGGCAAACACACATACACATGGTAGGTGTATGTGTGTTTTATTTTAGGAAGGGCCAGAAGCCACTGGTGTTGGCCCCATGGCTGCGTACACCTATTGTTCCGGTACTATTGTTTGTTCACTTATAACATCATGGTGTGTGTATATTGTCCCCTGTGTACGGGGCAACATCTGTGGGGCAGTGTGTCATGTGTGTTAAACAGGGTACTGATTTTTCAAGATAACATTTACAATGTGGAGTCAGGTTAGACACAAATATAGTGAGGTTACGGCTGAGTGTAGGCGTCACCATTTGTGCAGCACATGACTGTTTTGCCCATATTCCTGTTGGGGTGTCAACAACCAGGCAATGCACAATGTTGCCACATCCAAATGGTGGGTCAATACACATTTTTAAAATGTTGGACAATTAACATACATTTGTGTTATTTATCCTTAGAAAAATGAGCGTCAAATATCAGTATGCATCTTTAATTTTATTAAAGGCAGGTTTCAGGCAGCATGGCAAGGGGAGGGAGTGTAGAGTCACCTGTACTCCACAGTCCCTCCCCTTGCAACACTGCCTGTAACCTGCCTTTACTAAAATTAAAGATGCATACTGCTGAGTGACGCTCATTTTTCTACTGATTAAATTCTTGAATGAAGTGTTTTAGCTTGCACCACCAGGCCGAAGTGTAGGTACCCCCTCCACATTAGGCTGAATATATGTAACTAGATTGCAGCACCCACGCCGTGGACAACGCTCTCCTTCTAACATGTTTTTATACATTTGTGTGAAGCTTGGTACATGTACATGTACAGGTGTGTTTGGGGCCAACAATTACTCACCACGCAGCCTGGCAATCCTGGCACGGATGTCCACAATGCAGCCTGGGCACTTCTGCTTCAGATCCGCGATCTTCTTCTGGATCTGTTTGGGGCTCCTCTCCACCCCGAGTTTGTGGAGCAGGGCCCGCTGGATCCGCATCAGGGTGCTGCGATTGCGCAGCCTGGGGTGCCGGTGGTGATGGTGGCCCCAGTAGTCATAGCGGTCAAAATGATCTATGAGGATCAGAAGCTCCACCATACCCCACGTTGCAGCGCGCTGTGTGGCAGCCATGACTATGCTGCTGTGTGCAGGGGAGGGACTGGCACCTTGCAGGCAGAGTGAAACTGAAAGAAGCGAGGCTTAACAAAATTCAAAGTCGCCGTACGCGCAGTGCAACACCGAACAAACACTTCTGCGTTATCTAAAAAAAATTCAAAGCAGGGCGTTACGTACAGGAGGCATGTGCGCTGTGTACAGCAATTTATTCTTTCGCATGTGGTAGGAGAATGTGCACACTACATCGGAAAATACAGCACTATACATTTGCCTGTGCAATTGAGTGGCCGCGTAATTGTACTGTGATGTATCAGATTGTGCAGATGGGGCTTATGCGTCTAGTGCTGAAGTGACAGCTCTTCCAAGATGGCGACCTGTGAAGGGAGAGCCAATCGTAACGCAGGAGCCTCCACCAATGATCGCTGATGGGGCGCGAAATCCATGAGGCTGTGTCACGCCCCTGGGAATTTGTAGGACACGCAAATACCTTGCCTGTGCCCCGTTTACACACCACCACCATAGCAATTGTGCCTTTCTGTTTTTGAGCACGGCTCGTCAACAGGTATTCGAAGCAACTGCTGGACACCGGGAGGAACTGCCCTATTTAGACGCCGCCATTTCGTAGCAATTTCATAGCAACAGGCACAATTATCCCCAGTATCCGGCAGTTGCTGCTTTCCTGTGGCGGCGTGTAAAGGTACTTTTAGAGAACTCCCTTTCTTATATGTCACATGTGGATATTCTCCTACTTGTGCACGGAGGTCCTAGGACTGACTCCGAATAATGGTCAAAGTGTGCTCCAGCATGTAGATGACCGTAATAGTCATGCTGATAATGGCATTATCAGCGCTAAACATCTTTGTAGCCATTTCAAAACTTTGCAGAAGGATTCAGAGGTCCTTGATCTGAGACCACTCAAGCAGCATGATTTGCCCCACCTCTGGATCGCGTTGACCCAGGCTATATGTCATAACATACTGCACCAGGGCTCGTTGCTGCTGCCACAGTCACTGCAACATGTGCAAAGTGGAATTTCATCGTGTTGGCACATCGCAATTCAGGCGGTGAACCGGCAGGCCGAACAACTTCTGTAGCGAATCAAGTCATTGAGCTGCGGATGCTAATGGCAGAAGTGAGCACACAGCGACCGTGCCGTCCACAGAAGCACATCTAGGTCAGGATATTAGGCTAGAAATTGATGGATGACCACGTTCAAGATGTGAGCTATACAAGGCACGTGTGTCACCTTGCCTTGGCAAAGAGCCGTACCCAAGTTTCCAGCATTGTTGCACATGCCCTTCCCTGGATGCAGGTTCAGTGGAGACAACCATTGATTAAAATCAGTCTCCAGAGCTGACCCCCACTTCTCAGCTGTGTGACTCACATTTCCCAGACATTTCAATGTAAACACCTCCTGATGGCATTGAGCCCTGCTGCCAGCATAGTAAGGAGGTGTGTTGGATTCCTTCGGCACAGTTTGAAAACGGGTCACATTACCAAACAGGCTTTGGGGGCAGGTGTAGGACCTAGAAGAGGTGGAGGAGGCAGAAGAAGTGGAGGAACGTCTAGATACAGAGATTTGACGCACATCCCATGGGGATGGCAAGACTTGTACAGCAGCCCCTTCTCCTGCTGTCACCATAGTCACCCAGTGCCCAGTCAGTGACATGTAACACCCCTGTCCATGCTTACTCGTCCAGGTGTCTGCGGTGAAATGCACCCTGTAACACACAGAGTTTCTCAAGGAAGTGGTGATGTTGTGTGCAATATGCTGGTGTAGCACAGATACAGCTTTCTTTGAGACATAGTGGCGACTGGGCATCTGGTACTGGGGCACTGCGATGGCCATAAGGTCTCGAAAATCCTCTGTATCCACCAGCTGGAAAGGCAGCACTTCCATAGCCGTCAGCTTGCAGAAGGTGAAATTCAACCTCTTAGCTTTGGCATGGGTAGAATGAAATGGTCTTTTACATGTCCACATCTGAGGGACTGAGGGCTGGCTGCTGTGCTGAGACAGGGTTGAGTAGGGTGTCTTAGACAAATTGCTGGACTGTGATAAAGGTGCAGGTGGACATATTAAGTCGCATTCATAAAAAGGTGGTACTCTTGATGTCTAACACCGCTCCACACCAGTAGGTGTTTCCACTTCCAAAAAAGCTGACGAGTGATGACCTGTCAATCACACTGGCTGTTGTGGGTAAAGAGGTGGAAGTTCTGCGGCCGAAAGCCTGTGTGACAGCTGTTCGCTAAGTCACAGAGGATGAATAAGCCACAGATACACTTGATGGGGCAGACTGTGGTTGGCCATGCTCGCTAGGCCGCATTATAGCTCAGTGAGCTTCCCACTGTGATTTATAGTTCATGTCCATGTGACGGTTCATGCATTAAGTACTCAAACTATTGATTTTTTTACCTCTAATCAGAGTTTGTTTACAAATTTTGCAGATAACATGAGTTGGGTCATCCTTTGCGATTTGAAAAAAGACCCAAGTTAGGCAAGGCTTAGCACCCATGCAACCTGCAGAGCCACCACGGCTTCTGCAGAGAGACTGAGTTGTGGCTGAGGACACAGTTGTTGACATGCTTCCAGGACTCCGTCTCTGTCCATGAAGCTGCAACTTAACCTTGTCACTAGCTTCCTCCTCAACCTCCTCTGCTGAGCTCATCAACTGCCTGCCTGTGGGTTGACAGTAAATGGGATCTCCAACCTAATCATCACCCTGTATGTTCTCACACTCGTCATCCTCAGAGCCAACCTCTTCCTGCCCTGAGCACAAAGTCAAGTTGTATCTGAGTCTAATCACCATCTGCCTCACTTTCTCCATCAACTGGAGTTACAGTTTGGGAATGAGGGATTATATTATGCTCGGACCCTTCTTCATCTGGACCTGGATCTGACTCAAAAAGATTTTGGGCATTGGTGCAGATCATTTTCTTGTCTTGACTAAATGAAGCTTTGGAGCAGACCTCTAATTCCCAGGCTATAGTATGAATGAACAGCTCTGCAGACTCACCCATCTGTGTTAACCCATAGTTAGTAGGGCGGCTGGAGACTTGTGAGCTGTGAGGAAGCAAGTGCGATTGGGGTGACACCTCTGAGGACTGGAGTGCTTGTGATGTTGAAGTTGAGGTAGAGGAGAGTCCACTTGATTGAGTGCTTAATATCCATTGAAATACCTGCTCTTTTTGGGCCTCATCTACAAGTGTTAGCGATGCTCTGCTGCATATGGAAGGGATGATAGCAGATCGTCCACGAAAAGAAGTAGACATTTTAGTTTGGCTTGAAGACGGTATTTGTTCAGCAGATGTTTCTGTTACTTTAGCACCTACCCCACGGACACAAAGATTTTTACCCTTTCCAACACGCCTATTCCCCTTTCCACCATCAGCAGACCTTTTACCACTCATATTTGAGGATAACTAATTGGCAACTCTGTAGTTGTTAGCACAAAAAACTATGGATGTAAAACTAGCAGAGCAGAGTGGCCAAACAGTGGTACTAACCTAAATAGATTTTGGTAAGTAGGTTTGGGTAGATGCAATACAAAAGTGTTTTCTGCACTGTGGGGTGGTAGATTTCAACAGAACACTGCACTACAGCTACCTATCCAAACACTGCTAAAGGCCAAAAAGGATTTGATTGGCTAGATGCTGTAAAAAATGCTAGTAAACACAGAAGGAGTAGCTTTCTTCACAACAGTGCTACACTAGTACTGGTACACACTGCTACTAGCCAAAAAGATTTGCTTGGCTAGATGCGAGAAAAAAAGGCTAGTAAACACAGGAGGTGAAGCTTTCTTCACAGCAGTGCTACACCAATGCCCAAACAGGTAGAATTTGAAATTAGCGAACATGTTCGATCGAACATCGCTCATCTCTACTAAGGTCTGAGAATCTCATCTCAGTACCTAATGGCAGTCAGGATACCTCTGTTATCGAACATAACCTTGAATTATCGAATTGTTAGCAAATTGTTTGCATTCGTCGAATGACTCTAACATAGACCAAAACAGGTCGAAATTGAAATTGGCGAACATGTTCGATCGAACATCGCTCATCTCTACTGAGGTCTGAGAATCTCATCTCAGTACCTAATGGCAGTTAGGATACCTCTGGCTAGCCCTCAAAAGAAATATCTCCCCATATTATTACTGACGCACTGCCAAACTGGTCATGCTGGAGGATGTTGCAGGCAGCAGAATGTTTTCCACAGCATCTCCAGACTATATCATGTTTGTGACATGTTCTCAGTGTAAACCTACTCCCATCCATGACAATTACAGGGTGCCAATGCGGAATCTGCCAATCTTGTTGTTCTCTGGCAAATGCCAATCACCCTGCATGGGTTGTAAGCAGGACACCCACTTGTGGACGTTGGGATTTCCTACCACCTTCATGGAGTTTGTTTCTGACAGTTTCAGCAGACACATAGATTTTAGTGGCCTGCTGAGGGTCATTTTGCAGGGCTCTGGTGCTGCCTCTCCTGTTCCTTTGTGCACAAAGAAGGGGGTAGCAGTTTCTCCTGGGTTGTTGGCCTCCTTTTGTCCCCTTCACGTCACCAGGTCTACTGGTCTGTCTCTTGGTATCTGTTCCATGTTCTGGGCTGACAGACATAGCTACCCTTCTTGCCACAGCCCACATTTATGTGCCATCCTTGATGAACTGCACTACCTGAGCAACATCAATGGGTTGTAGACACTACCTCATGCTACCTGTAGAGGTTAGAGAAGTGACATAATGTAAACTTGACCAAAACAACCGCCAAAAAGGATGAGAACAGATACATGGTCTGTGGTCATCCCTTGCAGAACTACTCCTTTATAGGGGGTGTCTTACTTATTGGCTATCATGTCTACCTGTTGTCTGTTCCATTTGCACAACAGCAGGAGAAATTGATTCACAGTCAGTGTTGCTGCATAACTGGACAGGTTGTTTTCACAGAAGTGTAATTGTCTTGGAGTTATATTGTGTTGTTTAAGCGTTCCCTTTATTTGAGAAGTGTAGATGTTTTCCATCTTTTAGTAAATATTCACCTAAAAAATCCCATAACTGGCTCTACCTCTTTTTTTATTGAAGGTGTTACACATTTACAAATTTTTAATTGATAATTTTTCACCCTTATTTTGTTTATAGCTATTTATTTTTTATTTACTTTTTCTATAGTTATTTAATTTTTAATATATCTGTCTCTATACAAATACAATATTCCTTAAAACATTTTAAATGGTAGTTAATAAAGTATGTATATTTATTAGAGATGAGTGGATATGTTGATGTTTGGATTTGCCAGGTTTAATTGGACTTAAACAAAAAATCTGGTTCGGGGCTCGAACTTCACCCAGAACCCCATATAAGGCTAGGGTCACATCTGGTTTTTTTTTTTCAAATCCTGATCCAGTTTTGAGCTTTTAAAAAGCTCAAAACCGGGGCAGAAAACACTCCTCATAGGGGCTCATTATGGTAACCAGATTGCTTTACAAGCAATCCGGTTACCGACTCTGGCTCTGCAGCCTGCGTGAAATATCATGCAGGCTGCAGTTTTCAGAGCAGTTTTAGCCTCTGCAATGCAATAACCGCATTGCTCAGGATGTGTAATCCTGAGCAATGCGGTTACCGCATATACCGCCGGGATAAGCAAAGTGTTAAACTGTAAAAAAATAAACTTTAATATTAATAATAATTGTGCCCTTCATGTCTCTAGGTGGTGCCCACCCCCCCAGAGACATGCTACCTACTCAGGTGAGCATGTAATGTGTTAATATTGGCTGTACAGTAAGCCGCCTCCTGTTGGCTCTGTATAATTTTGTGAATGAAGCCACAGCTCCCCTGTGAGCTGCGCGCATACTACACGTAATGCATGTGTAGTATGTGCGCTGTCCGAGGTCCTGTAGGCTTTTAAAGTAGATCTATGGCGCTGCGCAGCCCATAGATCTACTGTAAAAGCCTACAGTACCTCGGACAGCGCACATACTATACATACATTACGTATAGTATGCGCACAGCTGTCAGTGAAGCAGCGGCTTCACTCACAAAATTGTACAGAGCCGACAGGAGCCGGCTTACTGTACAGCCAATATTAACACATTACATGCCCACCTGAGTAGGTAGCATGTCTCTAGGGGGGTGGGCACCCCCTAGAGACATGATGGGCACAATTATTATTAATAGTAAAGGTTTCTTACAGGGATAACAGTCTGCTCATCCCTGCGGCAGCAGGGATGAGCAAACTGCACGGTAAGCGGATTGCGGCTTCAGCAACACATTTTTCATGAAAAATGTGTCTGAAGCTAATTGTGTTCATCGCATTCAGATCTGGATGCGGTGAATGCAATTCTCTTTTAAAGTGTGACCCCAGCCTAAAGGGGCTGCAAAAGGCAGCAAAATGGGGATTAAAGCAGGACAATTACATATACTATGCTTCCCCAGCAGTTAAGGCCACTGTAAGGGTACCTTTACACGCCGCTACTAGAGGATGGATACAACCAGCTACTTCACGTGCACGAGCACGCACAAACGGTTACAAACGGTAAACGCACCATCTTTACACGCCGCCACAAGCTACGCTACGCTACGTGACATCTATCTCTGGATACACCGCCGGGTGCCTCAAGTCACCTTCTGTAGCTCATCTTACCTCATTTACACACCGCTACAACCAGCTAATATGGGCGGACCTGCTGCAGCAGGGACAGCACATAGGCGTGCCACAATTGTGGATTACGAGAAGTCCGTACGCTGATAGGACAAAGCAATAACATCATGATTGGCCAGGCATCGCAGGAGGCTGATTAATACATGACGCTCGAGCAATTGTGTAGTGTGACTGGTCAGCTCCTTAAATATGCCTCCCTATGCAGCGACTACCAATCGTAACGCAGGAGCTTCCACCAATGATCACTGAAGGGGGGCGGTATCCCGGAGCCTGTGTCACGCCCCAGCTACATACCAGGTACATTGCCTGGTGTCGACACATCCCTTCTGTTGCTTCTTTACACACCGATACAGGTCGCTACAATCGCCTGTGTAGCCACCTGTTTCCGGGCAGTGCTCGGAAACAGATGTATCTGTTGCTGGGTGCCTCCTACCGTCTTTACACGCCGCTACTACGGGGTATTTTGCCGCTACAAGCTACATTTGTAGCCTGTAGCTGGTTGTATCCATCCTCCAGTAGCGGCGTGTAAAGGTACCCTAAAGGTACCTTTACACACCGCAACTATGGTGTAGCAACTGAGAGGCAATCGGCATTTTTGTCCCGGTTGCCTTGAAATTGCTACGAAATTGCGGCGTGTAATTTGGGAAAGTGATGGTGATTTTCGAAGTTGCTCCCGGTTGCAGTTTCAGAGCATTGTTCAAAAACCAAAGGCAACCCTGAAGGTGAATTGCCCTGGTTATGGCGTGTGAACGGGTGATAGGGATGGAATCTGCATCGCCTAGTGAATTCCCAGAGGCGTGCCGCAGCGTGCTGGATACCGCGCCCCATCAGCAATGATTCGTGGGGGCTACTGTGTTTCCATTGGCTGTTCCTTCACAGGGCGCCATATTTAAAGAGCTGTCCATACATACTACACAATTGCAATGGCGTCATGTATTAGCCAGCCTTCCTGCGCAGGCTAGCCAATCATGACGCTATTGCACTGTCTAATCAGCGTGTTTGGGGCGCGGAATACATAATTCTGTCACGCCTATGTTCTAGCGGCGCTGAACATGTACGCCCACATTCCTTTGTGGATTGCGGCATGTGAAGTGGTGTCGGGAGGCAACCAGATGTTTCCCGCACCTTCTGTGGCAACTTCCGGGGAGCCATGTTCCCTTAGGTTGAGGGCGCAATTGCGGCCTGTACATGCGGCATCGGTGTTTGGTAGCAACCGTCAAAAAGGTGCACACGCACGTTCTGTTGCCTTCGATCGCCGGTGATAGTTGCGGCGTGTAAAGGTACCTTTAGACTGTTTCCTGTCCCAATCATTAAACATTATGAATATTTACTGCTTCCACTACCCACCCTCTGTCACACTGTCATTGATTGCAGTGAGACTGCTATACACGCCTCTCAACATCTGTGCTGGCATCTGTTATTACTTGCCCTCACACTAGCTGTCTGGCTCCTAACCAGAAGTGTAGTGTAAAATAAATACATTAGCTAACTAAAAGGGGCCAATAACCATGGCTTTTCCTACCTTAATAATATCATCCTGTTGCTGTCTGCTTTATTTCTGCTGGTTATCAAAATGGAGGGGCTCCCACATGTTAAATAAATAAATAAACCATTGAAATAAACGACATGGGGTCTCATCCATTTTGGATAATCAATTCAGTAATGGAGGGTGACCCACCGTAGCCAGGGGGTACACGTAGCGGCGTTGTTTCTCCTCCAGTCACGGAACCGCGCCTGCGGTGGTGTAGGCCCGGTGGTCCAGATCAATAGGGGAAATGGTGGAACAGTAGGGGTGATTTGTCTTCGTGACGCCACCTGCGGGTGTTCTGGTAACTTTACCAGCGCTGCGGGTTCTCCGGGGGATGTTAAGCAGCTAGATGGGACGCTCCCCACAGGATGAGCGGGAGTCCCCGGAGCCGGGAGCTGCGCAAGATGTTGTGAGGCAGCTGCGGTAATGCTGCTATTAGGCCAGGATTCAGACACAGACTCGCCAAAGTCTTTTAAGTACCTTTTACTGGTGATACTCAGGTACGCCAGACCGGGTTCATGGAGTTTAGCAATCCTGGAGATTCACAGCAAGCAGTTCGTGTAGGCTTCCTTCTCTCTATACTTCTGGTGCTAAGGTCGGGTGGATGTGGAATCCATCCGGACCGGGCAGTGTGTTCAATAGAACGGACTTCACCTGGTTGTCAGCACTGAGGGCACTGTAAAAGGGTGATGATAATTCTACCGTGTTTCCCCGAAAGTAAGACAGGGTCTTACATTCTTTTTGTGGCCAAAAGTGGCCCCCTGTCTTACTTTCGGGGGGGACCTTACATTGGAGGCCCCACCATCCATCCATCCATCCACACACTCCCACACATACAGACAGACACATGCATACACATATATACACACCATACACACCATACACACCACACACACCACACACACCACACACACACACATAGCACCTCTTCTTACCAGGTGCGGTGTGGGGTCCCCGATGGTCCTGTGCCGTCCTCTGTGCTCCGGTCCGGTCCCCGAGATGATCCGCTGCCGTCCGCCGTGTTCCGGTGCCGGTCCTAGGCTCCATGGTCCCTGCTCTTCCGGAGTTCAGGCCTAGCTCCGCCCAGGTCATAGTGTGGGCCAATCAGCATAGCGGCGCTCAAGCAAGCGTCATCGGGCGCTTGCCTCTGACGTCAGCGCCGCTATGCTGATTGGCCCACACTATGACCTGGGCGGAGCTAGGCCTGAACTCCGGAAGAGCAGGGACCATGGAGCCTAGGACCGGCACCGGAACACGGCGGACGGCAGCGGATCATCTCGGGACCGGACCGGAGCACAGAGGACGGCACAGGACCATCGGGGACCCCACACCGGACCCGGTAAGAAGAGGTGCTATGTGTGTGTGTGGTGTGTGTGGTGTGTATGGTGTGTATATATGTGTATGCATGTGTCTGTATGTGTGTATGTATGCATGTAAACCTTCCCCCCCCGTGTTTCCCCGATAGTAAGGCCCCCCCTCCCCCTACCCGGCCTTATAATCGGGGGAGGCCTTACATTAGCAGGCCCCCCCTTTACCCCTAGGCGGCCTCACAATCGGGGGGGCCTTACTTTCGGGGAAACACGGTACCTTCTTCCCTGTGCTCTCGTTGGTAGGTGCGACAGGTGAAACAGGGGTCTAGACTCCCTGTGGTTGCAAGCTGGTTCTCTGTGATGGCTGATAGCTCTCACAGCTTCGGTTCCAGTAACCGGTTGTTAAGGGAGAGAGTTATGATCACTCTGGTGTCCCTGAGAGGTGTTCTCTTTCTTCCTCTTATCCCAGTTGCAGGGATTTCCTCACTTGCTAGCAGGCTGATTGGGCCTAGTGTGTTCCTCATAGGGTGGAGGTTCCACACAGGCTGGCAGCTCTTGTAGCGACTGCACACACTCTGAAGTTTCTCCTTCCAAGACTCTATTTATAGGGGGAACTGGCTCAATGTGACTAGTGGAGCTCCCCCTAGAGGCTCGGGGCGAAACCAGGTGTTCTAGGTGTTGTGGTGTTGTTTGGTGAGTGTTGCTTTGCTGTTACTCCATTCATGCCCTAAGGACTTCTGTGGTGCCCAACAGGTGCCAGGGTGCCACAAGGGCATCATAGAATACAATCAAATATATTCAAAACTTATCTTACCAGCTAAATACACCTTAAGGCCACTTTACACACACAGATATCTGTGACCAACATCTGAACAGATCTCTGGTTGCAGTGAAATCATGGACACATTGTTCCATTTGTACACAGCCACAAAATGGAACAATGTGTCCATGATTTCACTGCAACCAGAGATCTGTTCAGAAGTTGGACACAGATATCTGTGTGTGTAAAGTGGCCTTTAGACTTTGAATCAATAAACATTAAGAAGAGCAGTGTATACAATAACCAGGATCACTTTATAGTTTCAAAAACGTAATACAAATTTTTTATTAAGGCAATATAATACAAGGAAGAACAACAAACAGTCGTAAAAAACTATTTAAAAAGCTGTAGTTGTTCAAAAAATATGCTACTGATGTGTACAATAGCTACACCAGTTCTCTCCACAGTAAATCCAGACCAAACACTCAGAATATTAGCAGTTCAATGCAAGTATAAACAATGCCTTAAATAATGTCAGGTCAAACACAATGGGCCTGTATAAAACACTAAGCAGTATACACGTTCAATGCAAACAGTGCAAATAAAAGTTTGAAACTTTCTGATGTAACATGAGGGATTATCCTGAATATATGAGCCTAAAGAGTGTTAGTTCCCTATTTTATCTATGCCTATTACAATATAGTAAAAAATGAACAATTGGGATCGATTGTACCAACTAGCCCCAATCATCAGGAGAGGAATTAATGCACTTAAAGCAACTGGTCATCAGTGTGCCCAGTGGACCTGAATCTTGCTGAAAATCAGCATAGATACCTGCAGGAGGGCCTATCCATGCCCATAAGGGTGGACAGAATTCTGAGGTAGAGAGGAGATACCCCACGCGTATCGCCAAGCATATTGGCTTCCTCAGGGGTCATGAGGTTGCTGTGCAGTTATCTCTTATATATCATGGAGTAAACCATGCTTTTCTTTATTGGCCCATCAAGACTGAACGTTTCGGTTCCTCAAGAACCTTCTTCCAGCAGACTGCTTGAGGAACTGAAACGTTCAGTCTTGATGGGCCAATAAAGAAAAGCATGGTTTGCAACAAGGAGTGCTGTCCGATTTTTTGGTAACTGTATGCAGCTGAATACTACTGGACCTCTGCACCCGAAGTGAACTGTTCCTAGTGCTGCTTTCAGTTTTTTCTTATAATATATCATGGAGTATATACAGTTGTGCCCAAAAGTATTGACACCCCTGCACTTCTGTCAGATAATACTCAGTTTCTTCCTGAAAATGATTGCAATCACAAATTCTTTGGTATTATTATCTTCATTTAATTTGTCTAAAATGAAAAAACACAAAAAGAATTGTCCTAAAGCTAAATTGGATATAATTCCACACCAAAAACACATAAAAAGGGGGTGGACAAAAGTATTGGCACTGTTGGAAAAATCATGTGATGCTTCTCTAATTTGTGTAATTAACAGCACCTGTAACTTACCTGTGGCACCTAACAGGTGTTGGCAATAACTAAATCACACTTGCAGCCAGTTGACATGGATTAAATTTAACTCAACCTCTGTCCTGTGTCCTTGTGTGTACCACATTGAGCATGGAGAAAAGAAAGAAGACCAAAGAACTGTCTGAGGACTTGAGAAACCAAATTGTGAGGAAGCATGAGCAATCTCAAGGCTACAAGCCATCTCCAAAGACCTGAATGTTCCTGTGTCTACCGTGCGCAGTGTCATCAAGAAGCTTAAAGCCCATGGCACTGTGGCTAACCTCCCAAGATGTCGACGGAAAAGAAAAATTGACGAGAGATTTTAATGCAAGATTGTGCGGATGGTGGATAAAGGACCTCGACTAACATCCAATCAAGTTCAAGCTGCCCTGCAGTCCGAGGGTACAACAGTGTCAACCTGTACTGTCCGTCGGCATCTGAATGAAAAGGGACTGTATGGTAGGATACCCAGGAAGACCCCACTTCTCACCCCGAGACATAAAAAAGCCAGGCTGGAGTTTGCCAAAACTTACCTGAGAAAGCCTAAAACGTTTTGGAAGAATGTTCTCTGGTCAGATGAGACAAAAGTAGAGCTTTTTGGGCAAAGGCATCAACATAGAGTTTACAGGAGAAAAAAAGAGGCATTCAAAGAAAAGAACACGGTCCCTACAGTCAAACATGATGGAGGTTCCCTGATGTTTTGGGGTTGCTTTGCTGCCTCTGGCACTGGACTGCTCGACCGTGTGCATGGCATTATGAAGTCTGAAAACTACCAACTTCTAAGGTGGCCAGCAATGACTCCAGACCTGAATCCCATAGAACACCTGTGAAGAGATCTAAAAATGGCAGTTTGGAGAAAGCACCGTTCAAATATCAGGGACCTGGAGCAGTTTGCCAAAGAAGAATGGTCTAAAATTCCAGCAGAGCATTGTAAGAAACTTATTGATGGTTACCGGAAGCGGTTGATCGCAGTTATTTTGGCTAAAGGTTGTGCAACCAAGTATTAGGCTGAGGGTGCCAATACTTTTGTCTGGCCCATTTTTGGAGTTTTGTGTGAAATGATCAATGTTTTGCTTTTTGCTTCATTCTCTTTTGTGTTTTTTCATTGAAGACAAATTAAATGAAGATAATAATACCAAAGAATTTGTGATTGCAATCATTTTCAGGAAGAAACTGAGTATTATCTGACAGAATTGCAGGAGTGTCAATACTTTTGGCCACAACTGTATGCATACAATCAAGTAATTAATTACCATAATGGATGGAGTCTGAGTAGATGCACCTCGTTAAAAGCGCCAATGTCATACACAGGTACAACCCCTCACTGAATGTTGTTCCCAAATGTCGAGACGGGAAGGGCACATGAGTCTTGTGCACACTTCTAATCATTCCCTCTAAGCTGTGTGAGCCTTAGAGACTTGTTGCACCAGTGGGGAGGAACCTTATGCCTCCAAAGCTGTTCCCAGCTTCATGCAATGAGCAGGGTGTGTTCTGAGTTTCTCTAAACACGCCCACTAATGACATCATGTGATCACATCACATGACCCAGGGAGCGGATGTATTGTGCAGCTCAGCCAGTAAAACAGGGGTGGAGAACTCCAGTCCTTGAGGGCTGCAAACAGTGCAGGTTTTCAGGATTTCCTTAGTATTGCACAGGTGATAACATAATCACTTGCACTGGTGATGATTCCAATCCCTGTGCAATACTAAGGAAATCGTGAAAACCTGAACTGTTTGCGGCCCTCGAGGACTGGAGTTCCCCACCCTTGCAGTAAAACGTCCCCCCGCAGTATCTACGCTATGTACAAGTAATTCCTACCCCATCACAGCGTACGCACCTCTGGAAAAGATGCTAATATATAGAAAATTATTTCTACATATAAGCTTTCATTTCTTTAGAAATTGAAGGAGGTACAAACCATTACTGGTATCTTGTTAATCAAAAACATAGAAATGTCTCTGTTGAGCATGTCTCTCTTTGCAATTATTCCATAGATGGTTCAGTTCTGCATACTTCACCAATCCCAAACTGCCATATTTGAATATATTGCCTGTCTCCCTAGTCACTAGAGATTAATGTAATTCCATCATTTCAAATTGTGACAACCTTTCATTCAAACTTCCTTTCCTGAATCCCTTATGGTTTTCTCATTTCTTATAGTCCATGACCTAACAATGGTATTTTACAAAGGCTGATTGTGATATGAGAGAAGAAATAAATGGTAAAAGGATTAAGGTTCTCCCAGTTATTCTTTAAGAGAAAGAGGCTATATTCTAGGAAAAGAGCAGTGCTTATAAATCCTACCTGAAGGCGAAAGTGAGTTTTAATAGAGATGGGGAGAACTAGCGTAGACCATGTTTCTGCTACACCTATGGCAGAAATCTAAGATGTAATAAAATCCATATGAATCAGTCTAAGGTCTAATTTCTATAGATCCAGAATGTTTTAGTAGACTGCCATCTTCAGAGTAGTTCTGACGTTTGCGATCTCACTATCTGTGGACCTGATGAGAGTCATACCTGTGACTCTCCCTCTCCCCATCTGCCTATTGTCACCATCTTCTCACCCTCACCCACCTTCTCCTTCTTTCCATCTGTTAGTACAAACTCAATTCTAATTTAGTCTGGCCTTAGCCCCTTTAGTATGATTTATTTTCTTTATTGTAATTGTGTGTAGCATTCTTTTTTGTCAACATTGACTATAATTGGAATACATTAGAAATATGGGGAATGTAATAAAATGAAGTGTTTTCATTGATCTGATTATCTCCTTTACAGTGGGTGCAGGACCGAGCATTACCGTATATAAAACATATAGCTATGGACACTGTATTAAATATCACTGGAATACAAAACCTTTATATATTGATCTTATATGATTTTATGAATATTTTGGAAATATCTACAAGGAAATGTGTTATATGCATGATAGACACAAAACCTATAATGTCTAGTTTTCTACTGAAAATCTTGGAGAAAATTATACTCATGACAGACGTATGGAATAATTTCATGTGTTTCTATTAGAAAAAGACATTATCATGGTGAGGCAATGGCATGACCCGACTAAACTTACATCATCAGCAAATTAAAACTGGGAGTTAAAGGAGTCAGGAAAGGCTGTGTCGCTGACTGTACCGGGAATGTTTCCAAGGTAACTGAAGAGATCACTTTTACTTCCTAACAAACTTACCTCACAGCAGCTTAGGAGCTAGAGCCTCTGGGGGAGAAGATAGCCCCTTTAACCTCTTCAATGTCAGCAAATTAAAACTCCCTGAATTCTAGTCCTAATATTTTTAAGATTGTAAAATAGCATTTTGTTGAACTATATTAGTCTTATAATTTACTAAACAAAGGCAAGGAAAATATGGTCTAATACAGGGGTCTAAAACACTCTGTCCACAGGCTGCATTGTGTGGCCTGCAGACAAAGTAGAACACTTAAGTTAACATGGTCCAGCCTAGTGGCTGCCGACGACAGCACTTTACGTCACTTGTATTGCTGGCGCTGCCAGAGACAAGCTTTGCGTTTGACGTTAGCTGCTGGCCTCTGATTGGCCAATCTCTGGCTTTGGAGATGTTCAGAGAGTGAGCAAGTAAAGCGAGGGCATTGGCAGCTGCTGGGCCATGATCATCAGGGGTCTACAGTGCCTGCGGGGATGCGAAGCGAACAGAGGACACATGAGAAGACTATGTGTCTACCAAGACTCGGTCCTGGGACCGTTACTGTTCTCCATTTACACTCTTGGCCTAGGGAAACTCATTGAGTTCCATGGCCTTCAGGACCACCTCTCCGCCAATGACACCTAAATCTGCCTGTCGGGACCCTACATCACCTCCCTGCTATCCAAAACTCCACAATTCCTGTCCACCATCTCATCCTTCTTCTCTGCTCGCTTCCTTAAACTGAACATGGACAAAACTGAGTTCATTGTCTTCCCCCAAGCAACTCTCCCCCACTACCCGACCTATCCATCCTCGTCAACAACTTCTCACTCTCCCCAGTCTCCCAAGCCAAGTGCCTCGGAGTAATCCTTGACTCTTCCCTCTCCTTCAAGCCCCACATTGAGGCCCTCGTCACCTCCTGTTGACTCCACCTCAAAAACATTTCATGGATTCGCACTTTTCTTGACCACGACACCGCTAAAACACTTATTCACGCTCTTATCATCTCCTGCCTCGACTACTGCAACTTCCTGCTCATCGGCCTCCCTGCTACCTCCCTTGCACCTCTCCAATATATCCTAAACTCTGCTGCCTGACTAATCCACCTGTCCTCCCACTACTCCCCTTTCTCCCCCTTTGCCAAGCTCTTCATTGGCTCCCTGCATGCCAGAGATCCCGGTTTAAAACACTAACCATGACATACATGGCCATCCACAACCTGTCCCCTTCTTACATCTCCACCATGGTCTCCCGATACCGACCCTCACGCAACCTGCGATTCTCCAAAGAACTCCTCCTCTACTCCCCCTCATCTCCTCTCATAACCGCATACAAGATTTCTCCAGTGCATCTGCTATTCTCTGGCACTCTCTGCCCCAACACATCAGACACTCACCTACCCTGAGAACCTTCAAAAGAAACCTGATGACCCACCTCTTTCATCAAGCCTACAACCTGCAATGAGACCTGGTCCACCACCCTGCGACTGGCATTTCTCTTTCCTACTTTATCCCCACCCACCCCTTGTAGACTGTGAGCCCTCGCGGACAAGATTCTCTCCCCTCTTGTACCTGTATGACCTGATTGTCCACATTTATTGTACTTGTCTTCGTCTGCCCTTTCCTCATGTAAAGCGCTATGGAACCTAATGGCGTTATATAAAATAATAATAATGTGTGGAAAACAGGGGATAGGGAGTATTATTATACAGTGAAAGACCAAGATGAGACATTACTACAATATGGGGAGCAAGATGGTGCACTACTACAAGAAGGGGACCAGGATGGGGGCATTACTGAAGTATGGAGACCAGGTGTCATGAGTTGACTGTCCAGGAGTCTATGATATGTTAAATATGTTTATGTCTTTTGTACCAGCAAGGGTTAATGATTGTTTTGTTTTGCTGGTAAGATGCTGCTGTCTTGATCAAGTGATGCCTTGAAATCGTTTTATGACCTTATGTCATTTTTAGAGTTCATTCTCTGGCTGACCATCATGCTGTGTGGAAATTGTGTTTAGCTTCTGCTACAGTTCTTCCTGTTGCCATCCTTTCTTTGCTTTGGCAGCAGATTTCCAGTATCCTTACGGTTAGGAGTGTTCACAGCCATCGGCTAAACAATTTTCTTTCAACCTGCAGAATTTTTTCAAGCTTTAGGGTGCTTGCACACGATCAGTATACGCAGCGTTTTGGATGTAGTGTCTTGCCGCTGCGTCCAAAACATTGCGTAGTACAGTATAAGCATAGTGAATGGGATTTCAAGAAATCGCATCCTCACTATGCTTGACCCAACCGCAGTGATCTGACAGATGCAGTGCGGGTTGCCGTCATTCCGCTCCTCCGCAGCATGTTATTTCATGCTGCGGAGTCGGAAGCTGCTCCCATTGGGTGACTGCAGGAGGAAACCTCCCCACACCTGCCGCATATGGTGATTACAGGGCGGCTGCGGTCTCCCTGCGGGCACCCGCAGCTTTACTCAGGTCCGGAGGAGCTGTGTCCAACACGCAGGTCCTCCAGACTGTGAGCACTCGGCCTTAATATTTTTTTTTAAGCTTCCTGGAGTTTACAGGTGTTTCTGCACCTGCAGGGTGTGAATTTTGGAAACAGTGGTAGATGTGGCAGCAGCTGTGGACTCCAGGAACCTTAAAACCTCTGTTTTAGAGAACCTAATACTGTGTATATTTTGGGGGGGATTTTTTTTTATTATTGTTACTTTTTTGAATTATTATTTTTTTTGGAGGGCAAAACTTTATTATTGCAGTGTGCAAGGCCATCTCTTCTACATACCGTATGTGATTGCAATTCATATAAAAATAACATATGGCCATTATATGCTTCACATACATGGTCGTATAGGTCTGTTCACATTCATGAAACACCATAATATGCATATGAAAAATATGTAATCACTTTATTTCATTTCATTCCATATGTTTAGAATACAGGTGTTTGGCGTGTTACAAGTGTGTTATATGTATTATTAATATTGGACCTGTCCATGCATTGCTGCCTACTAACCTTATTCAACATTCCAGATGAATTGCTGGTGAGCTGAATAAACTATTTTCTTTTCCTTATTTCTCCTCCAAATATGTCAGGCTTCAATAAGCACTCCACCCAACTGCAAGCTCAGGTGTTACCTGTGGCAAGGGGCATGGGAGTTTTAAGTCAGATGCCTTCCGCAGCCCACCCCGTGGAGGGGTTAAAGGGAACCTGTCACCTCCATAAAGCCCCCCAGGCTATCACTACCTGTCCCTGCATCTTCGTATTACTAATCTAACTATCCCTTTCTGTGCTAAATGTGCCCTGAGACTGTGTAATAAAATGTTGTTATCACCTCACTCATTAGTATGTTAATGATATGGGGGGTTATCATTGCTAGCTCCCCTGGGCATCCTCTCTGTGTCCCTCTCACCCCCTCCTTCATTGTTTATCTGGCTCACATGATGCCAAACACCAGGGGCGGACTGGCCCAGGTGACAAGGAGGCATTTGCCCCCCAGGTCGGTGGTATTGCCCTAGTTAGGGGCCGCCCCCTGCAATGATAGGGGCCGCACGGCGATGCTCAGAGGAGGCAATGACAGCGGGACCCGTGGAGCCGGCGGCGGGCCGTGGCAGGCAGCGTGGCGGCAGGGCAGGCCCCCCGCTCTTTATTCGGACTGCCCTGATAGCACCCCCCTGCTCTTCACCTGGCTTGCCCCTACAGCACCCCGACCCCCCCCCCCCCACACACACACACACCCATCCCCCCCCATCCTCACTTGTGCTCAGACAGGAAGAAGTAGACGCCCCCCCCCCGGGTAAGATCTACCAGCCAGCCCCTGCCGAACGCGTAATTTCTGGTACTCGGAAGCCAGACTTCAGGCTGTGCAGTACGCTCATCTGTGATGAGCTGATGTAATGTGCTCCACAGAGCATGTGCAATGCGCAGCTCTTTGGATGAGCTGTGAAGTACCGGAAATGATGTGTTTGGAATCATACCCAGCATTCTGCAGAGGGGAGCAAGACAGGCTGGGGGGTGTGCATTTGGATGTCAATATCACGCTCATCGGGGCATGATAAACAATGAAGGAGTGGCGAGAGGGACACAGAGAGGACGCCCAGGGGGGCTAGCAGTGGTAGCCCCCCGGATCATTAACATACTAATGAGTAATGAGGGCACATTTAGCACTGAAAGGGATATTTAGAGTAGTAATTGAAAGATATAGTGACAGGTAGTGATAGCCTGGGGTGCTTTATGGAGATGACAGGTTCACTTTAATGAGGAGCTAGACAACAAGATTGTGAAAACAATATCATTCTGTAAGTGACTGTGTCCTGGCACTGGAAGAGATGGGCCCATAGGCAAAGCTAAGTGGCGTCACTGCGGAGTCTGGCACCATCTTGGTAGTACAGTGCAATGCAGTTACACTGTGCTAACTTGTGACTGCAGTATGCAGTTTCGATACGTGATGAATCCACCGCAAGACATGCCAGCTAAGGAGGATATGATTTTCCTCACCACCACTGGGGCAGAGGGTGTTTCAGCACCAGAACTGGAGCAGCGCACACAGAACATGGACATACAGGTGCATCTCAATAAATTAGAATATCATCAAAAAGGCAATGTATTTCAGTAATTTAATACATAAAGTGAAATGCATATATAATATAGAGTCATTACAAACAGAGTGATCTATTTCAAGTATTTATTTCAGTTAATATTGATGATTATGGCTTACAGCTAGTGAAAACCCTAAGGTCATTATCTCAAAAATATGAATAATTAACACAAAACACCTGCAAAAGCATACTAAGCTTTTAAAATAGTCCCTTAGTCTGGTTCAGGAGGCTACACAATCATGGGGAAGACTGCTAACTTGAAAGATGTTTCTTGCTATTAGGTAGGGTAGACGCATTAAGAGACCTAAACTTCTCCCTGGGGAGGAGGTCCCATGGTTGCTATTTGATGAACATATACAGTAGTGTTTTGTCTTATACTAGTTCGCCTGCGGTTCATCAAGGGTCAGGGGTGTATGTTTCTATCTTGGTCGTTCTGATCATTATATCAAATTCGGTCCATTTTGCGCCAATCAGTTTACATCAGCTCATAAGCCATGTTCCTCTAGTCGTGAGGAGGGAGAAGATCAGAGCGTGCATATTTCTCCCATTTTTATGTCTCGGTTGACCATTTCTGCGGAAATAATGATTGGAGGAAAAACAGACTATTTCAGTTATTGTGGATAGTGGAGCAGAAGTTAAACTGGTGGCTTCTCAATTTGCACAGACCCATGGTCTTACCTATAGTGCGCTAACGAGATCTATTTCTGTTCTTGAAACCACTCTGCTCCTCTCAGCCAGAAGAGTTTGACCCAAGTCATACACAATGTACATTTGTGCATAGGGACTCTTCAAAAGAGTTCCTGTCGTGCTACATCTTGGAATGTCTACCTGCTCTTATTGTTTTAGTCATTCCCTGTCTGAAAAAACACAATCCGGTAAGTGATTGCCAGTCCAGACAAGTAGTTATAACAACTAGAAAACAAAAAAAGTATGTGTAAAGTGTCTCCAAATACCTAGCAATAAAAAAGTAAAAGCTAATGCTATAAAAACAAGGGTACTTGGTACATACTTTTTGGCAAAAAAAACATACTTTAAGCCATTCCACCGTGACAAGGTGACCCTCTTTGGAACAGCCCCTACACTAAGCGTATTATGACCTGCTGCTGTGTGTATCAACCTCACAAGCAGCAGAATGGAGTGTGTGAACTGTGTCCAAATGGATCACAGATGGAATGCATTATGTCTATTTCTGCTCAGCAGGAGAGAGGCGGTGCCTTCCAACTTGACAGAAGACAAGTGGTTAAGTCAATTTTAAAACAAAGCTGTGACAGAACAAAGTAGTAATGTGAACAGGCCTGTATAGCAAGTTCACTACCAACACCAAATTGTATGAAATAACAACTAGAAAACAAAAAAAGTATGTGTAAAGTGTCTCCAAAGTGTAATCCAAATGGGATACCTCTGTTGTCTATCCACCTAAGGCTGCCTTCACATTTGCGTATGTGAACGCAGCTTATGCTGCGTTCCCAAACGCATTCAAACGCATGCGCACTGCGTTCCTATGTTTAACATAGGAACGCATAGTGCCTGCGTTTGGCAGCGTTTGCTGCGTTCGGGTGCGGATGATATCTGCTCCTTCCGGTGTCCCGCGTCCGCACCCGGGACGCAGCATGTCGCGTCCCTGGTGCGGGCGAGAGTGTGTGATTTGTGCGCAGGCATCCGCATGCGCACAGATCACTAATGGCGGGCAATGAGAGCGCACGGCGGTCTGCAAGCATCTGCAGACCGCCGTGCGCTCCATTATAAACATAGGGGCCGCGGTCTGCATGCAGATGCTTGCAGATGCATCTGCAAAACGCTGCAGATGCATCTGCAAGTCTGAAGGCAGCCTAAGGCTGGGGTCACAGTACCATTTTTCACATGCATTTTTGGAGACCTGCGTTTTCAAAAACGCATGTAAAAAACGCACCCATAGGCCCCCATGTTAAAAAACGCATGCCCTAATAGCTAAAAAGCATGTGTGACTGTCCCATGCGTTTTTGGAGCATATACAAAAACGCATGCGTTTTCTACAAAAACGCATGCGTTTTTATAACATAGGTTCCTATGGAAAACGCATGCAAAAACGCATGTACAGTTAGTACCTTTTAGTGCCATTCAAAAACGCATGCGTTTCCCATAGGAGCCCATGTTAAAAAAACGCATGCGTTTTTCCGGAAACGCATGCGTTTTTTTAACATGGGCTCCTATGGGAAACGCATGCGTTTTTGAATGGCACTAAAAGGTACTAATTGTACATGCGTTTTTGCATGCGTTTCCCATAGGAACCCATGTTATAAAAACGCATGCGTTTTCTACAAAAACGCATGCGTTTTTCAAAACGCTCAAAAAAATACTACAAGCACTATTTTTATGTGCAGATTCAAAAACGCAGCCAAAAACGCAGGGAGCCATCAGAGACCTTAAAAAACTCATGCTGACATGAAAAACGCATGTAAAAAAGCATGCGTTTTTAAAAGGCACTAAAAAAACTGTGACCACAGCCTAAGAGAGTACTTTTGTCCATCAAACATATGAATGATAACAAACATTCATGTCTAGACCTGTGCATGGATGACTCTGTATGGGTTTTTTCTCACTTCAGATAGAAGTGTGCATCTGGGGCTCTGGGCTCTAAGATTATTGGTCTATTTAATGTGATGACAGCCATTCTCAACTCTATGATCTTCTATCTCAAACCACCCCCAGTTCTAAATGTCCACGACATATTCAAACAAGTGGTCGCTCAAGAAATGTGTTTTGTCTTGGGAGCCAACTTTATTACCACTACCTACAATACCTGGCAAAAATTATGGAATCACCTGGCTCGGAGGATGTTCGTTCAGTTGTTTAATGTTGTAGAAAAAAAGCAGATCACACACATGGTACAAAACTAAAGTCATTTCAAATGGCAACGTTATGGCTTTAAAGGTAGCATCACACCTTTCAACATCGTTTCCGATGTCGTTCAAAAGTGACGTCAGGAACGATGTTGAAACTACATTGTTTTTGCGTCGTTGCGTGTAAACGCGCGATTCAACGATAGTTGTTCAAGTCGAAGTTGACAGGTTTTCCTGCATGCAGGAAAACCTGTCAACTTCAACTTAAACAACCTGCGGGATCATTCGGTGTGTGACACCGCAATAGCGATGTCACGGCCTATTCGCTGCATTGCAGTGGATCACTCGATGGGTTGATCCCAGCCCAGCGAGCGATTGTGCCGCCAACATCACAGCGCCGTCACCGGAAACATCTTGCCGTGTGACAGCGAGACTGCGATGTCGGAAGCAAGCGCACTCCCGCGGCATCGCATGCGACATCGCAGCCGATGTTGGATGGTGTGACGGGGCCTTACGAAACACTAAAACAAATCAAGATAAAAAAATGTGGTAGTCAGTAAGGGTACCTTTTTTCAGACCAAGCAGAGGAAAAAATTATGGAAACACTCAATTCTGAGGAAAAAATTATGGAATCATGAAAAACAAACAAAGTATTTTGTTGCCCCACTTCTGACTTAATAACAGCTTGCAGTCTCTGAGGCATGGATTAATGAGTGACAAACAGTACTAGGTAGTGGTAATGAAAAATCAAAGTAAGCGTGCTACAAATCCTCGTACTCCTGACATTCCTAAATATGTCTTTTCACCTCGGAAAGTGAAGGTCTCAGTGAATATAAAGTGAATACACCTGCACATGGACCAGGTACTACGCCAAAAAACGTAAGAAGACCAGGAGAGTAGGTAGACGAGTCGGGAGGTATTTTAGAAGCAAATAAAAGATACCCCCTACTATTGAAGAAATAGTTTATTGTTCCTTGCAAAAAAATTTGGACAGTACGTTTGTCTTCACACCTAATATTTTAACTCTTGAGCAGATCGCAGTTGTGGCAAAAGTTTGCCAAATTTTGTACATGACTAGAAGTTTGATCTTTTCAACACTTTACGTGATGTCAATAGGTTTGCCATGCTTATGACTGTCAAAAGGTGCTTTCCTTCAGGTAAACCTATTGATAAAGATAATTCTATTTCTAATATGAGGGTGCATTTTGACAATAAGTTCACGTATTTGAATTATCACGAACAATGTACCTTATTGTCCCTACAGGGAATTCAGAACTCAACTGATGAAGAATCTGATGGCTTGAAGCAAGACAAAACTGAAACAGGGTTTAAAGCACAAGTTTATATGTTGTAGGCAAACAGGGTAAGATTCAAACTTGACAAAGTCATAGAAAGAAACAGTCTCTGGAGTAAGTTCACACTAATGCGGGTGAATAATGAACAGTCTTTAGGAGTATGATCACTAGAGATGAGCGACTACCCTAGTGTTTGAATTTGATTCGATTCGTCGAATTGGGGGGGTGTTCGTCGAATGTTCATCAAACACCGTCGAATACCATTGAAAACAATGCCGGGCAAACACAAACACATACAAACACATAGAAAACACCTTCTAAGGTGTCCAAAAGGTGACAAACTACTCAGAAGACACAACAAACGCATGGAAAAGTGACAAGTACATATAAAAATGTGAAAAGAAAAGAGCTGGATGAGTAAAAGGAGGAGGATACACAGATATAGGCATGTCATGCCTTTCTAAAATCATGTAAAACACAACAAGGGGACTCCAACAAGAGTCTCCATTTTTTCCAAAAATTGGGGCACAGACACCACTTAAGTGGCATCAATTGACCCACAGTTGCAAGCTTAAAATTGTTGGTGACTGTCATGCAGCACATTCAAAAATCCACAAGTCTTTAGTCTCCCCAGGATGACACAGGGGTAGAAAAGTCCTTGCGTATCCATGACTTGTTCATCTTGATGAACGCTAATCTGTCCACATTCTGGCTGGACAGACGCGTGTGCTTATCTGTTAGCACACCACCAGTAACGCTGAAGATACGTTCAGAGAGAACGCTGGCTGGATTTCCAAGGCATGAGTGGCGAGCTCAGGCCATTTTTCCAGATTGGAAGCTCAAAATGACCAAGGGTCCAGTTCTACAGTCATAGCATTGATGTTCACTTAAGGTACCGTCACACGCGGCAATTTTGCAAGCAATTTCACTGGCAATCTGCTGGTTGCAGTGAAATCATGGATACATGGTTCTGTTTTGTTGCCGTGTAGAAATGGAACAATGTGTCCATGATTTCACTGCAACCAGCAAATTGCCAGTGAAATTGCTTGCAAAATTGCCGCGTGTGACGGTACCTTTAGAGATACTCCTGTGAGATTCACTCTGTGTACCACTGGTGTTTTGTGGAAAAGCCGATCTAAGATAATGTAACAGCTTCTGCTGATACTGCTGTATGTGTGCATCCCTTTCTATGGCAGGAATTATTTTGCCAAATTTTGTCTTGTACCGGGGATCTAAGAGTGTGGCAACCCAGTAGTCGGCATTTCTTCTAATTTGGACAATCTGAGGGTCATGTTGCAGGTAGTGCAGCAAGAAGGCGCTCATGTGTCTTGCGCATCCAGGAGGACCAAGTCCTTGTTGTGTTGGTGGCGGCGAGGTGAGAATCATACCTCCTTCCTCTGCCCTCTCCCCCCAACCTCGCACAACAGAAATGTCATCAAGGTCTCCCTCATCTGCTGAGTCTTCCATGCCCATCGCCAGTTCGTCCTTTATTTCTTCCTGGGCTCCTGCTCCTTCCTCAACAGTTTAGCTGCTACCATGTGCCCTCGTTAATCCATCTCCCCCACCCTCCCATGCCTGCCGTCTTGGTGCTGATGACCGTGAAGACCTTGGTGATCTTGTTATTCCTTCCGCATAGGACCCCTCCTGTACTTCCTCCACCTCCTCTTGTCCCACCACCTGACTCTGAATACTGTTTAGAGTGTGCTCCAGCATGTAGATGACCGGAATAGTCATGCTTATAATGGCATCGTCAGCGCTAAACATCTTCGTTGCCATTTCGAAACTGTGCAGAAGGGTGCATAGGTCCTTGATCTGAGACCACTCCAGCAGCGTGATCTGCCTCACCTCGTTGGCCCAGGCTATACGTCATAACATATTGCACCAGGGCTCGGCGGTGCTGCCACAGTCGCTGCAACATTTGCAGAGTGGAATTCCAGCGTGTCGGCACATCGCATTTCAGACGGTGAACCGGCAGGCTGAAAGACTTCTGGAGCGATGCAAGTCGTTGAGCTGCGGGATGCGAAAGCCGGAAGTGAGCACACAGCGACCGTGCCCTCTGCAGAAGCCCATCTAGGCCGGGATAGTGTGTTAAAAATTGCTGGACAACTAGGTTCAAGATGTGAGCCATACAAGGCACATGTGTCACATTGCCCCGGCGAAGGGCCACACCCAGGTTTGCAGCATTGTCGCACACTGCCTTCCATTGCTGCAGGTTGAGTGGAGACAACCATTGCTGAAACTCGGTCTCCAGAGCTGACCACAACTCCTCAGCTGTGTGACTCACATTTCCCATACATTTCAAGGTAATCACCGCCTGATAGCGTTGAGCCCTGCTGCCAGCACAGTAAGGAGGTGTGATGGATTCCTTGTGCACAGTTACAACGCAGGTGGCATTACCAGACAGGCTTTGGGCGCAGGTGGAGGACTGAGACAAGGTTGAGGAGGCAGAAGCAGTGGAGGAACTGCTACGTACCGAGGATTGACGCACAACTCGTGGGGACGGCAAGACTTGTACAGCAGACCCTTCTCAGCTCTCACCATAGTTACCCAGTGCCCAGTCAGCGACATGTAATGTCCCTGTCCATGCTTACTGGTCCAAGCGTCTGAGGTGAAATGTACCCTGTCACACACAGAGTTTCTCAAGGAAGCGGTGATGTTGTCTGTGACATGCTGGTGTAGTGCAGGCACGCCCTTCTTGGAGAAGTAGTGACTACTGGGCATCTGGTACTGAGGCACTGCAACAGACATAAGGTCTCTAAAATCCTTTGTGTCCACCAGCCAGAAAGGCAGCATTTCTGTAGCCAACAGCTTACAGATGGTGAAATTCAACCGCTTAGCTTTGTCATGGCTAGGAAGAAATGGTCTTTTACTTGTCCACATCTGATGGACGGAGGGCTGGCTGCTGTGCTGAGACGGGGTTAAGTAGGGTGTCGCCGGCAAACTGCTGGTCTGTGATGGAGGTGCTGGCGCAGATATAATGTTGCCTTCATCCAAAGGTGGTGCTCTCGATGTCTGAGAGAGCTCAACACCAGCAGCATTTTCCACTTCAAAAACAAGTGACAACCTGGCAATCACACTGCCTGTTGCAGGTAAAGAGGTGGAAGGTCTGCGTCCAAAAGCATGAGTGACAGCTGTCCCCATAGTCACAGAGGATGAAGAGCATGCAGATGCACTTGATGGGGCAGACGGTGGTTGGCCCGCCCTGCTAACCAGCATTATAGCACAGTGAGCTTCGCACTGTGACTTGTGCTTCATATCCATGTGTAAGGTTCATGCATGAAGTACTCAAACTATTGAGTTTTTGGCCTCTAATTAGAGATTGGTGACAAATCTTACAGATCACATGAGTTAGGTGATCTTTGACGATGTCAAAAAAGGCCCAGGTTAGGCAAGGCTTAGAGCCCATGCGACCTGTAGAGTCGCCACGACTTGTGCTCAGAGGCAGAGTTGTGGCTGCGGATGCTGTTGTAGACTGCTTTCAGTACTCCGTCTCTGTCAGGAAGGCGCAACCTAACCTCGTCATCACTAGCATCCTCCTCCACCTCCTCTGCTGACCTCATCGACTGGCTGACTGTAGGTTGACAGTAAGTGGGATCTCCAACCTCATCATCACCCTGTGTGTTATCACACCCCTCGTCCTCAGAGACAACCTCTTCCTGCCCTCACCAAAAAGTTAAGTTGTCGGTGCAATCAGGTATCTGAGTCTCATCAGCATCTTCCTCATTGTCTCCACCAAGAGGAGTTACAGTTTGGGAATGAGGGCTCTACATTATGCTCAGAACCTTCTTAATCTGGGCCTGGATATGACTCACAAAGCTTCTGGGCATCAGTGCAGATCATTTCCTCATCTGCACTCACTGCAGCTTTGGAGCAGACGTCTGATTCCCAGGCTATAGTGTGACTGAACAGCTCTGCAGACTCAACCATCTCTGTTACCCCATACTCAGTAGGCGGCTGGAGACTTGGGAGTTGGGAGGAAGCAACTGCGTTTGGGGTGACACCTCAGAGGACTGGAGGGTTTGGGATGTTGAAGTTGAGGTGAAGGAGAGGCCACTTGATGCAGCACTTGAGATCCATTCAAGCACCTGCTGTTTTTTTGCCTCATCTGCAATAGGTATCGATGGTTGTGTCCGTAAGACAGGGTCATATCAGATTGCCCACGGAAATAAGTAGACATCTTACTTTGGCTGGAAGATGGTCTTTCTTCAGCAGATGTTACTCTTCCTTTACAACCTTCCCCACGGACACAAACGTTTTTGCCGTTTCCACCATGCCGATTTCCCTTTTCACCAGCAGCAGGCCTTTTGACACTCATTTTGTATGTGACCAAATCGGCAACTCTGCAGTTGATAGGAAAAAAATTTAGGATGGAAATCGAGCAGAGCTAAGTGGCCAAACAGTGGTACTAGGCCCAAACTATTACCTGGGCTAGGTGCAGTTAAAAATTACACTGTGTTCCAAATAATTATGCAAATTGGTTTTAAGTGTCATAGGGTTTTATTTTTTTTTTCAATGTAACCCATTGATGGTATTGTGTCTCAGGGTTCTTTGGATCATTGAAATCAATCTCAGATATCTGTGATAATTAGTTTAGCAGGTGAGCCCAATAAAAGGAAAACTGGGTGTTCCACAATATTACGCTTGCCACAGTTTTCAAGTAACATGGGAAAGAAAAAGGATCTCTCTGCTGCCGAAAAGCAACAAATAGTGCAATGCCTTGGACAAGGGATGAAAACATTAGATATTGCATGAAAACGTAAGCATGATCATCGTATTGTGAAGAGATTTGTGGCTGATTCTGAGCACAGATGTGTTCGTGCAGATAAAGGCAGAATGAGGAAGGTTTCTGCCAGGCAAGTTCATCAGATTAAGAGAGCAGCTGCTAAAAAGGCCTTACAAACCAACAAACAGATATTTGAAGCTGCTGATGCCTCTGGAGTCCCTCGAACCTCAAAGTGTAGGATCCTTCAAAGATTTGCTGTGGTGCATAAACCTACTATTCGACCACCCCTAAACAGTGCTCACAAGCAGAAACAGTTACAGTGGGTCCAGATATACATGAAGACTAATTTTCAAACAGTCTTGTTTACTGATGAGTGCCGAGCAACCCTGGATGATCCAGATGGATAGAGTAGTGGATGGTTGGTGGATGCCACCATGTCCCAATAAGGTTGCGACGTCAGCAAGGAGGTGGAGGAGTCATGTTTTGGGCTGGAATCATTGGGAAACAGCTGGTAGGCCCCTTAAAGGTTCATGAAGGTGTGAAAATGACCTCTACAACTTATATAGAGCTTCCAACTGAGAACTTTCTTCCATGTTACAAAAAGCAAAAACGTGCCTTTAGGAGCAAAATCATCCTCATGCATGTCAATGCACCATCTCATGCTACAAAGAATACCTCTGTGCCATTGGCTGCTATGGGCATAAAAGGAGATAAACTCATGGTGTGGCCATATTTTAACTGACCTCAACCCTATAGAGAGACCTTTGGAGTATAATCAAGCAAAAGATCTATGAGGGTGGGAGGCAGTTCACATCAAAACAGCAGTCTGGGAGGCTATTCTGACATAATGCAGAGAAATACAAGCAGAAACTCTCCAGAAACTCACAAGTTCATTGGATGCAAGAATTGTGAAGGTGATATCAAAGAAGGGTTCCTATGTTAACATGTAACTTGGCCTGTTAGAATGTTTTGGAGTTAAATAGATTTTTATTTCAGTGAATCTGACCTCCTAATGCTGCAAATTCAACAAATCAGCATTTTCAGTTCTTTCAAACATATCAAATGTTTAGAAACTTTACCATGCATAATAATTTGGAACAGTGCATTTACAGGGTTTTTTTTAATTTTGAAGATTATACTGATTATACTGTTATCATTGGGAGGTTTCTTCAATAAATTTGATGTATACTCTAACGGGTGATGACTTTTATTACACTGACTATCATTTGCACCGACCATTTAGGAAAATGAGAAAAAAAGAACATTTGCATAATAATTTGGAACACAGTGTAGTCTGAAATAGACAGGCGGTGTAGTGTGTTTCACAAGTGGGCTACACATCACTGTCTAAATGACAACTGCTATATAGGCCCAAACTTAATACACCTGGGCAAATTAGGTGTGTAGTTAAAAATTAGTCTGAACTAGACAGGCGGTGTAGCTTGGTTCACAAGTGGGCTACACCACGGACTACCAGACACTGCTACTAGTGTTGCACCCCAAGGGTTAATGTGCCACTGAAACAGCAACACGGGCACACAACACTACACTAGAAAGTGGGAGGAGCTTAGGTGGCACCTGCAAAAGTGGGAGGAGCTAATGTTGTTTACCTCAGAGCAGGAGTGACAGTTAGTTCAGTTTAGTTGAGTCTGGAGTTGGGAGAGAGTCGAGTGGCAGTGGAGGTCCTGAGAGGTCTGAGGAAAGGAGTCAGAGAAACAGAGGAACATACCCGGGACAAGTAGTTACCCTAAACTCAGCCCCGGAGAGGCGCTTAAGACGGATACCGGATCCGAGGCTGTGCCTGAGACAGACAGGACAGTGAATACCGGGATAGTGAAGGTTCACCATCTTCACTGTACCATAGCAAAGCAACACGGAGGGGTCAGTGACACAGAGGACTCAAGTTGCCTAGCAGTTTGGTACCCGTGAGAAGAGACAGGGCCAGCAGTTCAGCTAAAAGCGGCAGCAGGGCCACACACAAAGCGCAGAAGTAGAAAGCCAAGGACCCGGTCAGGGTGGGAGCAACCCGGCCCCGTACAGACTCCGTGGACAATACTCTGCTATACCATCTGCAAAGTAAAGACTTGGAAAACGACAACAAACGTGAGTGTGTGTGATCCTTGTGCTGAAGCCCCACTTTCCCTCATAAACTGCCATTTCCTCCACTCTCATCATCTCTACTGCTACCCCTACTATCCTGCAACTTCTATAACCACCATCACAGACTTTAACTATCACTGCCCCGGGGAACCAGGCCCTACCTGCGGAGAGCCATTCCATCTAAGCTGCCAAACTTCATCCCGGAGGTTCTGCAGCAGCGGTGGTCACCCTGACCACAACCCGTGGGTGGTGTCACGATAAACCAAATCCCTTCTAAATAAACCCCATATTATTGTGCGAACCCGGGACACGGTCCGGACCAGAACCGCCGTGACATCCCCTAGCAGTACCCCGGTCCGGTACCGAGTACCCCATCCCAGTGGGCTCCACAACCAGCACCAAAAATTGCCTGGACTAGCTCAGTAAAAAATTAGCTAATTGATAGAAAGGCGGTGTAGCTTACTTTACAGCTGGGCTACATCGCGACTACCAGACACTGCTACTAGCACCAAAAAATTGCCTGGACTAGCTGCAGTAAAAAATTGGCTACTGGATAGACAGGCGGTGTAGCTTACTTTTCAGCTGGGCTACACCGCTGACTACCAGACACTGCTGCTAGCTCTAAAAAATTGCCTGGACTAGCTGCAGGATAAAATTGGCTACTAGATAGACAGGCGGTGTAGCTTACTTTACAGCTGGGCTACACGCTGACTACCAGACACTGCTACCAGCCCAAAACAATTGCCTGGACTTAGCTGCAGTAAAAAATTGGCTACTGAAGACAGTGGTATAGCTTTCTTCACAGCAGTGCTACACTACCTGCCCTAAAGAATTGCCTGAGCTAGATTTGGCCAGATGCTGTGAAAAACACTTAGGCAAGGGTCACACTTGCATGCGCTTTTTAAGGTTGCTTTTTGCAGCCTGCGTTTTTGGGCTGCATTTTTGCTGTTAGGTGTGCAGCAGACTTAAAAAAACGCATGCAATAACGTATGCAAAAATGCATTGTACCATTTAGTGCCATGCAAAAATGCATGTGTCTCCCATAGGGCCCCATGTTAAAAAAACGCATGCGTTTTTGAAAAAGCACCAAAAAATGCATCATGCTGCATTTGTTGGTGCTGAGCCAAAAACGCATCCAAAAAACGCATGGCACTTTAGACATGCGTTTTTGCTATTGGGGCATGCGTTTTTTACATGGAGGCCTATGGATGCATTTTTCCATGTGTTTTTCGACAAAAACAAGTGTGACCCTAGCCTTACACAGCACTGACACACACCTGCCTGGCAAAAACTAATAAGAAATGCTCTAACCTAGCCCTCAAAAGGGCTGATATTATAACTAGTCCCTACTTCTATGAAGTAGCCCTCAAAAGGGCTGATATTTATAACTTCTCCCTACTCCCTACTTGTCTGAAGTAGCCTTCAAAAGGGCTGAGATTCTAACTAGTGCCTACTATACACTGAAACTGGATATTAACATTCATTAAGAGTATTAGGGTTAGGGTAAAGGTTAAGCTTTTGGTGATCGAAGCGTTATTGCGCATATGGAACGGACTTTAACGCTGCGCCTGTGGGGATTGACATCCTTACTATGGTCTCCACGGACGCCTGAGACAGGATGTGCGTCATCGTACCGTCCTACTATCGGATTTGAGTGAAAAGCGCACCATCCAATTGGAGGAGGACGCCGACGCAGGTGCAGTGAGCACCGGATATGTTTACAATTATCAAGTGCTGACTGGCGGGGAAATACAAGCAAGGAACGTTGCTATGCCGACCAAGGATGCCTCCCCCTGATTGGTGGATTATCGCTACCACTTTTCTATGTGTTTATGTACATTTATGGACACTGATGGCGGCGATGAGTGCACTATACAAGCGTCTAGGCTTGGATTCATGCTCCAATCTTGGGGAACTATGGTTAGTTGATCTCTGTATAGTTGATGTGGGACTTTTAACTTTGTTTACTAAACATTGTCTGTCGATTGGTGTAATGTTGATGGGGGTGGAGTTACATGGTATAAATAACACTGTGTTGATGTGGGATATATGCACTTGATAAAGGTCATTGGACCGAAACGTCGTGCTGTTTTTGTAGACGGAATAAACATATGAAGCTTTGAAATATACCAGTTGGTGAGGCGCTGTCCTTTCTTTTACTTGGTATTGCTATATGCCAGGTGGATCTCCCTGGCTAAGGAGGTGCGTCTCAATGTGAGGAACTCGGTGAGTTCCGTTGTCACGTGGTGCTGTGCATAACCGTTTTTTTATACTACTCCCTAAACCTATCTGTCTATCTAACTTGAGATTCGCTCACTATCTATCTAACTAACACTTTATAGCGCCCACAGCATCAGTAGCGGTGCCTGACTGACACACAACTGTAGCACTGAGGAAATGGTGGCGATAGGGAAAATGGCTGGGTCTTATAGGGCAAGGGCATGTGACATACACAGCCAATGACACATGCCCTTGCTTGTGGGCAAAAAATGCACTTTGCTGTGTGTGTCATTGGCTGACAGCCTGCACCGCCCCACTGTATATACAGGTAGGAGAAAAAAAACAGCATTATTTCTGCAGCACTGATCTAAACCCCGCCCCCCCTCCCCTGCACACTATACACTGAAACTGGATATTGACATTCATTAAGAGTATTAGGGTTAGGGTAAGGGTTAAGCTTTTGGTGATCGAAGTGTTATCGAACATAACCTCGAACTGCCGAATTTTAAGCAAATTGTTCGCATTCGTCGAATGATTCGAACACACCCAAACAGCTCGAATTTGAGATTGTCGAGCATTTCAAACATCGCTTCATCTCTAATGTTCACACTAATGCAGGTAAATAAAGAACAGTCTCTTGGAGCATAAATTGCATAGCCCCCAAATTGGGCATCATGAATAGGCCTGTGTTCAGACACGGTACATATATTCATGTAGTGTCCATTAGCCTGCCACAACTGTAATTAATAGGCTCATATTTTGACACTGGTGTATCTCACTTATCAATATGACAGGCTCCCTATAACAGCTTCTGACTCGCCCATGGCGGGGACCGTGGGGTCCTCTCGGAGTCGTCGGCACAGTGGCATGACCCGGTCCGTGATCCCCTCGTGGGGTGATCAGTTAATAAGGGGGATTGAAAGAAAAAATATAAAAATAAAAAAAAGAGTTGTTCTCGTGACACCACCCGTGGAATGTGGCCGGTATGGCCGCTGCTGCAGTCTGGGCCTCTGGGGATGATGGGAGTAGTGTGGAGCCCACTGGGACGGGGTACTCGGTACCGGACCAGGGTACTGCTGGGGGATGTCACGGCGGTCCTGATCCGGACCGTGTCCGGGGTTCACACAAGTAAATGGGATGTATTTACAAGGATTAGGTTTGTCGTGACGCCACCCAGGTCAGGGTGACCACCGCTGCTGCAGAACCTCCGGGGATGATGTTTGGCAGCTGTAGATGGAATGGCTCCCCGCAGGTAGAGCCTGGTTCCCCAGGGGAAGTGGTAATTAAAGTTTGTGATGGTTGTTATAGATGTTACAGGAAAGTAGGGGTAGTAGTAGAGATGATGAGAGTGGAGGCAATGGCAGTTTATGAGGGAAAGTAGGGTTTCAGCACAAGGATGACACACACTCACGTTTGTTGTCGTTTTCCAAGTCTTTACTGTGCAGATGGTAAAGCAGAGTATTGTCCACGGAGTCTGTACCAGGGACGGGTTTCTCTCCCACTTCTGCGCTTTGTGTGTGGCCCTGCTGCCGCTTTAGCTGAACTGCTGGCCCTGTCTCCCCTCATGGGTAGCAATCTGCTAGGCAACTTGAGTCCTCTGTGTCACTGACCCCTCCGTGTTGCTTTGCTGTGGTACAGTGAAGATGGTGGACCTTCACTATTCCGGTATTCACTGTCCTGTCTGTTTCAGGCACAGCATCGGATCCAGTATCCGTCCTATGCGCTTCTCTGGGGTGACTTTAGGGTGACCCTTTGTCCCGGGTGTATTCCTCTGTTTTTTTATCCTTCCCTCGGACCCTGGCTAGGCCTGGAAGTGTGTAGCAAGCTGTGGAGAGGCTTAAGGTCGCCCTTTTACACCACCAGTCTTTCTTCGTCCTTCTTCACTAACTCCCACTCAGACTCAACTCAACTCCAGACTGACTAACTGTCACTCCTGCTCTGAGGTAAACAACATTAGCTCCTCCCACTTTTTCAGGTGCCACCTAAGCTCCTCCCACCACTCTGCTCTTTCCCACTTCCCAGTGTAGTGTCCAGTGTAGTGTGGTGTGGTGAGCTAACCCTTTGTTGATGTTTCTGTGGCACATTAACCCTTGAGGCGCCACATTCCCCCTTAGTTAAAGACAGTACTCCGGGACTGTGGAAAAACAAGTAAACAAACAGTTAATACAATTAATTTACAGAGACTTAAAAGTGAAAAGTACAAAAATCACTAAAGTTCAAAAGAGTCCAAAAATTCAAAAAGCAGTCTTTCCGGGGGTGTAGTCTATTGCCTCCGGGGCTGATGAATATATACAAGAAAGTTTATACCACAACCAGTCCATGGTAGTATGGTCCATAAAAATAGAAATAAAAGGAAAGAGTTTGAAGAGTATGCAAGAAGTTCATACAGGATAGTCTCTGTAGGTACTGGGCTTTTTGAATGTTGCATTAACTATTTACATTTGCACAAACATATTTACATTTTACAGTTAATTTTACTTTTCAATCCCGTATCTAGCTGGTAACTGACCTCTGGAACTATGCTCTGATCTGCGTAAAACGGGTATACTAGATGTATGTAGCCTATTGGTGTTGATGGGCATGTACCTATTTGGAGTGCTTGGTACTATGGCAGATGGAGATCTGACTGTAGGACTGGCAAGCTCACTGGGACCAGGAATTGGTTCTTCCTCTACGGGTTCTACTTCCTGTTCATCAGGTCTTGGGACTTCTTGTTGTACGGGTTCTGGTGTTGGTTCCACCATTGGAGGGAAAGCAATCATTGGTACTACAACTGCTTCATAGTAATTTGGCCATGTTTTGGGGAAATCTCCTAGAACGGTATGGAATACTTCATCTTCTTCTTTGACAGGTTGGACCTGCATGGGTACCGTTACTTCTGGTGTCTTCAGAGTTTCAGGACACGGTTTGAGATGGTCTCTAGACACAACTACTGAAGTTCTTCCTTCATCTTTGCTTATTAGACACATTTTAGCATTGTCTAAATTGGATGGTAAGACTGTGTATGGGGTGGTTTCCCACTGTATCTTTCTTTTGAGAACTTGCTCACCAGGTTGTAGTGGAGTTGCTTGAGCATTTTGGTTATAGGTTCTCTCTTGTCTTGCTCTAGCTTGCTGAAGATTTTCCTACGCACTCTTGTACTAGGCGATATTGTTGCTGACGTAGGGCATCCCAATTGGTTTCTTCGACTTCTGTGTCTGGTTTTACGATTCCCATACCTAAGTCAATTGGCAGCTTGCCGGGTCTTGCACGCATAAGATAAGCTGGGGTGCAGTTTGTAGAACTCACTGGAACATGGTTGTACAAGTCCACCAAATCGAACAATCTATCTGGCCATTGATTTCTCTCAGACTCTGGTAATGTCTTCAACAGGTCAATTACAATATGGTTCATCTTCTCGCATAAGCCATTTGTTTGGGGATGGTACGCTGTCATGGGAATCTTCTTACAGCTGTACATATTGCAGAATTCCTGGAAAATCTCTGATTCAAAAGCTGGACCTTGATCTGCAAGGACTTGTTCCGGGTAACCATGCGGTCTACAGAAATGGGTCTGAAATGCTCTTGCAGCCGTCTTCACTGTCAGGTCCTTGACAGGTACCACCACTAAGAAGCGTAAGTAATGGTCCACGATGGTTAAGGCATAGACATAGCCTGACCGGCTTGGTGACAACTTGATGTGGTCTAATGCAACTAACTCAAGTGGTTGCTTGGTTACTATGGACTGGAGTGGGGCTCTTTGCTGATCTTTTCTTCTAAGGTTGCACGGGCCACATTTTCTACACCAACTTCAATTGATTTTCTCATGCCAACCCAGTAGAATCTCTCGCTCAAGACCACTTCAACTTCTTCCATCCGAAATTACCTGCACCGTCGTGGTAGGCTTCTAAGACCATTTTGACGTCTCGCTTGGGTACGATTATCTGCCAGACCAATTCATGTGTTCTAGGGTTGGTATGCCTTCTGCAGAGCTTCCCTTGATACAGGAACAACTTGCCTCTCTCTTTTCAGAGTTGTTGGGTCTCAGCTGGGGCGTTCTGGTTAGGGTACACACCTTGTTGTGTAAGCAGTTCTTTCACTAGCTTCACAGCTGGATCACTATCTTGGGTGTCAGGCCCATCCATGGTGTGCTAACGGGTTGAGACCTGCCTGTTGTTCTCTTTGGTAGATGTCGAGTTAATACTTTTCTTCCTTTGAACGATGAAAGGCCGGTAGTTAAATTTCTTCCAACTCTTCCGGTTCCTCTTCCACGTCTTTCAGGTGTGGCATCCGAGATAAGACATCTGCGTTCCCATTCTTGCGGCCTGCCCTATATTTGATGAAAAAATTGTAGTTAGACAGCCGAGCTATCCATCGCTGCTCCAAGGCACCTAATTTCGCTGAATCCAGGTGAGTCAACGGTTTTATCCGTGTAGATGGTGAATTCTGCAGCTGCCAAGTAGTGCTTGAAACGTTCCGTTACAACCCAAACTACTGCCAGTAGTTCTAACTTGAAGGAGCTGTAGTTTTCGGGATTTCTTTCTGTAGGCCGGAGCTTCCAGCTTGCAAAGGCAATAACTCTGTCTTTGCCTCCTTGCTTCTGTGATAATACTGCTCCCAGTCCCACGTTGCTGGCATCCGTGTATAGAATGAATGGTTGATGGTAATCAGGGTATGCCAGGATCTCTTCTCCCGTCAGTGCACATTTCAGCTTGTTGAAGGAGTCTTCCTTCTCTTCACTCTACTTGAAAGGAGGATTACGGGTTGCAGACTTTCTTGACTGTCCTACCAGGATGTCTTGCAGGGGAGCTGCTGGCTTCGTGAATCCGCTGATAAATCTTCTATAATAGCCTACCAGGCCCAGGAACTGCCTCACTTCTTTCACGTTAATAGGTCTTGGCCAATCTCTTATCACTGTGACTTTATCAGGATCCGGTGCTACTCCCTCTGAACTCACGACGTGTCCCAGGTACTGTACCTTTGGTTTGAGAAGGTGACATTTGGATGGCTTGATTTTCATGCCGTATCCGGATTAGGCTTCTAAAACTTCTGCCAGGTCTTGTAGATGTTGCTCATACGTCTTGGAGTAGACTATGATGTCATCTAGGTACAGGAGGACAGTTTCAAAGTTCTTATGTCCTAGACAGCTCTCCATCAGGCGTTGGAGGGTCCCGGGTGCGTTGCAGAGTCCGAACAGCATACAATTGAACTCACTGAGGCCCATCGGCATAGTAAACGCTGTCTTCTCCTTGTCGGCCTCGGCCACAGGAACCTGCCAATACCCACTAGTCAGATCAAGGGTCGAAAAGTAGTTGGCAGATTTTAATGCTGCTAATGACTCCTCAATCCTAGGTAATGGGTATGCGTCCTTATGTGTGATGCTTTGATCTGCCGGTAATCTACGCACATTCTCATGGTCCCGTCCTTCTTTTTAACTAACACTACAGGTGCTACCCAGGGGCTACAACTGTCTCTTATTACCCCTGCAGTTTTAATTTCTCTAAGCATGTCTTTGGTGGTTTCGTAGTGAGCGGGTGGTAATGGTCTATACCTCTCTTTTATAGGCGTGCTCTACCCCTTTGATTTGCCCAAAGTCTAACGGGTGTTTGCTGAATATCTGCTCATATTCTTTCACTACCCGGTATACTCCATGCTTTTGACGGGGAGGTGTAGAACTGGTACCTGCATGCAACTTTTGGCACCAATCCTCCAGCTTCTCTCCTGAGCCAATGTCATCCGCCTGACTTGACGGGTCCAAGGGCTCGACGGCTGTGATGGCATTATTATCAATCGTGTACAATTTAGCCATGGTAGCATACTTTGGTAATGTGATCTCATCCTCTCCGCAATTTAGTAGGCGTAATGGCACTCTTCCCCGGTGTACATCAACCACTCCTCTAGCTGTGAGTATAGTGGGTCTACTGTCTGAGTACATGGGTTCTACCAGGGCTTGATAGTCTCGCCCTTTAATGCCTATTGCTGCTCTACACCAGACCAACATTTCACTTTTGGGAGGTATTACAATGGGTATTGGATCACTTACTCGTACACTGCCGATTTCACCTCCAGATATTTCTACCTGTTGCTTTAACATCAGAGCTTTTATTTCTTTGTGCAAAAGCCTCTGCTGTCCGGTTCCCGCAGTCTCGGCGATCTGCTGCAAAACAGTAATTACCTCGGAAAAACATTTTTCATTAACATTTATTCCTAATAACATTACTGGTTCTCAATCTCGCCGGTCAACATCTATGATTATAATACCCTGGTTCTGCAATTCTACCTTCCCAATCTGAATGGTCATTTCTCTAAACCCAACCTGTGGTATTAATTGTCCATTACTAGCCCATACGTTCATTTTAATGTCTGATGGACCACTATCAATGTCTGAATCAGCCCAGTACCTTTTCTAAAGAATATGTGGAATTGATGTTATTGGGACCTGGGATCCACAAGGCATTAAAGGGAATGCCATTCAACACGATAGGGATCACCGGCTGTCCTCCCACGAATCTGTCATACCAGGCTGAAGGACCTTTAGAGTTCACACCTGAGGAGCGGCCCGCCTGCCCAGGGAATCTCCGTTTAAAGCACACTCTCGGGCAAAGTGACCTGGTTTCTGACAACGGCGGCAAATGGGCTGTCCATCCGGCTGATAGCGGTCGCTGGGTCGTCCTCTTGTCGCTTGATATCTCCTGGGCCTCATCCACGGGACATCCTCTCTGCTGGTTGCCAATTTGATCTTGGGTGCAGGCTTGGATCCTCGCAGCTCCTTGATGACTTTAGTCATTGCGATAACGGTGTCTGTCAAGGCATCTAGCTTTTGGTTGAGGGCCTCATTAGAGATAGGCTCTCTGTGTTCAGCAGCAGTCGTTGACATGGCAGATGTCGCTGATGCTATCGGTTGCTGAGGTGCTGCTGCAGGGCCCTGTATAAATTGCAGTTCCCGGGGCTCCTCTACCTGCTGCAGACGAATAGCTCTGTCTTTTAACTCAGCAAATGTCATTTTAGGATTCTGGATGAGCATCATACTCAGCTGTCCTCTGTGGGATGGGGATAAGAGACCCTCTATGAACTGGTCAATTAACATTTTGTCAGCTCCTGGGGCTAAAGCAGGTTCTGCTAGCTTAAGTGCTTTGAGTGCTTCCTGCAGATTTAAGGCAAAGTCTTTGGCACTCTCTTCAGGCTTTTGTTGACATTAGGGATGGGCGAATCTACTCGCTAGGACTCGTTACTCGGCGAGTAGTAATGGACTCGCAGGACTCGGTACTCTGCGAGTTTCCCAGTGATTACACGCACAGCAACGAGTCCAATGCAAATCAATGGCAATCCTAGTTTTGTCAGAGACTCTGACAAAACTAGAATTGCCTTTGACTTGCATTGGTCTGATTACTGTGCAAGTAATCGCTGGGAAACTCGCAAAGTAACTGCTGTTACTTTGCGAGCCGAGTCCAGCTGTCTTCTCTGTGCAGGCTGCCACAGCTCCAGGGTCCTAGAGCCCGCCTGCTCACAGAGATGATGTAGCAGAGCTGCGATTGTTCTCAGTCTGCTCATTCCCTGTGCATAGACATCTATATCTATGCACAGGGGATGTAGCAGAGAGGACATCGCGTTTTGGACTACGTCGGACGGAAGAGGATTTTTTTAATTAAAGATGGAGTCCCTAATGGCTTTTTTTTTTTTATTTCTAATAAAAAATTTTCTCTGTGTTGTGTTTTTTTAACCCTTTATTGGAGATTCTTAGTGGCCGGGTCAAACGTGGCCTGACATTAAGAATCTCGGGCTTAATACCAGCTTGTATAACAAAGCTGGTATTAACCCCTTTATTACCCAGCGTGCCACCACCACCAGGGCCGCTGGAAGAGCGGGGTTCAGCGCCAGAGGATGGCGCTTCAATGAACGTGCCATCTTCTGGGGCGGCTGCGGGCTGCAATTTGCAGCGGGGGGTGCCCAGAAAGCTTGGGTATCCCTGTGCTGCGGATTCCAGCCCCCAGCTGCTTAGCTGTACCTGGCTAGACATAGAAATTGCGTGGAGCCCCACGCATTTTTTTAAATTATTTCATGAAATTCATGAAATAATTAAAAAAAAGGGCTCCCCTATATTCTTGTGTCCGGCCAGGTACAAATAGGCACCTGGGGGTTGGGGCAGCCCGTCGCTGCCTGCTGGATCCGGCTGGTTCCAGAAATACGGCGAAGCCCACGTGAAATTTTTTTCTGACAAATCCATAAAACAATGTAAATAAAAGGGACTGCATCTTTATTAACCCCTGGACCATGGGCAAGGGGTTAATAAAGATGCAGTCCCTTTTTTAGGATTGTTTTATTGATTTTTCAGAAAAAAATTTCGGGCTTCGCCATATTTCTGGAACGAGCCGGATCCAGCAGGCAGCCACGGGCTGCCCCCAACCCCCAGGTGCCTATTTGTACCTGGCAGGACACAAGAATATAGGGGAGCCCTTTTTTTTTATTATTTCATGAATTTCATGAAATAATAAAAAAAAAATGCGTGGGGATCCGCGCAATTTCTATGTCTAGCCAGGTACAGCTAAGCAGCTGGGGGCTGGAATCCGCAGCGCAGGGATGCCCAAGCTTTCTGGGCACCCCCCGCTGCAAATTGCAGCCCGCAGCCGCCCCAGAAGATGGCGCGTTCATTGAAGCGCCATCCTCTGGCGCTGAACCCCGCTCTTCCAGCGGCCCTGGTGGCGGTGACACTCTGGGTAATAAAGAGGTTAGGGCCAGCTTTGTATTATCAGCTGGCCCTAAGCCCGAAATTCATGGCGGTCACGCCAATATTAGACATGACCGCCATGAATTTCTATTAAATTGTTTTAAAAAAAACACAACACAGAGAAAAATTTTTATTAGAAATAAAAAAAAAAAGCCATTAGGGACTCCATCTTTAATTAAAAAAAATCCTCTTCCGTCCGACGCAGTCCAAAACGCGATGTCCTCTCTGCTACATCCCCTGTGCATAGATATAGATGTCTATGCACAGGGAATGAGCAGACTGAGAACAATCTCAGCTCTGCTACATCAGGCAGCAGGCGGGCTCTATGACCTTGGAGCTGCGGCAGCCAGCACAGAGGAGACAGCCGGACTCTTATCTGTGCGAGTTTCCCAGCGATTACTTGCACAGTAAACGAGTCCAATGCAAATCAATGGCAATCCTAGTTTTGTCAGAGTCTCTGACAAAACTAGGATTGCTTCAGGCTGAAGCTTCCGAGACACATCTGTGATTTGTAAATCGCACACTACTCGCTATTACTCGCTTCCCCATTCATTAACATTGGACTCGCTAGACTCGCAACGAGTAGCGAGTCCCGGGCTCGGACTCGCTAGAGTCAAGCGATTCCGAGTAATTTAGGACTCGCCCATCACTAGTTGACATGCAAAGAACCTAATCTTAGCCCGGGTATCAGCAGTAGATTCAAATGCTGCTTTTAATCCAGCTATTAGATGCTCTAAAGGGTCCTTATCTGTGTCCAGCCAGGATGCGACCTCCCGCTGTGCATTGCCAGTTAATTGTCAATATCATTCCTACACGTTGGGCTTCAGTGAGAGGGTACATCACATAGTAACCTTTTATCTTGCTAATAAAGTCATTAAGAGTATTAGGCTCATGAAGGAGGCGCTGATTCAACTTGGCCTGGGACCTCGATTTTTACATGGAATCATGGCCCTATACTCCTCCCCGTCTGCTAAGGTGAGGATTGGGGGGATCCTGTCTTCCTCGTTTAGTATCTCAAACGGGACCAGGCAGGGATGTCCATTATCACCCCTACTATACATTATTGCTTTGGAGCATTTAGCCACAGCAATCAGAGCCAATACGGACATTCACGGGATTGAGCTGGGTCCTAACCATCATAAGACAACGTTATTTGCTGATGATCTCCTCCTTTATGTCTCACAGCCTCTGATCTCTATCCCATCCATTTTGAGGGAATTTGAACAATTTGGGCGGTTGAGTAACTTTAAGGTCAACTGTTCCAAAACGGAAGCTCTTAATATCTCTCTATCCAGAGATTTAGTATCTCACTTGTCCAAACAGTTTCCATTCAAATGGAGAGAGGAAGCTATCAAATACTTGGGAGTTTATATTCCAAAAGATCTTAGACAATTGTTTAAATTGAACTATCTTCCCCTCCTATCTGACATAGAGAAGGCTTTTTCTTCATGTCGTCAATTGAGGCTATCCTGGTTCGGGAGAATGAACGCTATTAAAATGGATGTTCTACCTCGAATCCTGTATATCTTCCAAACAGTACCTATTCCCCTGAACAGAATGTTCTTTGCTAAATTACAATCCCTCATTATTAAATTTACCTGGAACGGGAAGAAATCGAGGTTAGGGATTCATATACTTTCCTTACCTAGAAATAGAGGAGGGGTCGGGTTGCCCAATATCCATAGATACTTTTTAGCCTCTTCTCTTGCCAGGGCCATGGACTGGCACTATTGTGCATCCAACAAGAAATGAGTGGAAGTGGAGCAGGATAGTCTGGAGATCCCGCTAAGACATCTACCCTGGATACCGGCCAGGGATATAAAAGGATTACCCCCCCTTTCTGACATGACCAAGACCACTATGCAAGTGTGGTACTCGGTGACCAAAACATTGTTTACAGATGGTAAACTTAGTCCTCTCGCCCCCCTTTTTTTATAGTCCGGCTTTTTGTGCCTGGGTTTGGTAGACAAAGATTTCTATGCTGGCAGAGTGTGAACAACACCCGAATGGGACAGACCCTTTCAAATGGGGATCTACCCTCAATGAGGGAGATGCAATCTATTGAGCCTTCCAGACCTCTTAGATGGTTTGAATTCCTCCAATACAAATCATTCCTATTCCCGTCCGGACATGAGTGCAGGGTGAGATTGACGCCAAATTCGCTGGAAAGATTGTTTCAACAGGACACCCCCCCGAAGCGCAAAATTTCGACCTTATACCTGGCTTTAGGTTCTCTATGTTACCAGGACTCCTTACACTTCCAGCGGTCTTGGGAGAAGGAATTAAACAGGGTCATCGCTGCCAACGAGTGGCAGATATGCTTTTTATTTACACATCAATTAGCCAGTGCCTGCATCGCACAAGAGAAGAGCTACAAACTGCTTACCAGGTGGTACAGATGCCCTGTAGATTTACACCGTGTGTTCCCTGAAATTCCAGACAGATGTTGGCGTTGTGGGAAAGCGCCAGGGACGATGCTTCACATTTGGTGGAGTTGTGATGAGATCCAGCGGTTCTGGTCTGAGGTATTCGGTACTTATACACGAATAACAGGTAAACAGGTTAAATGTTGCCCTGAAGTAGCCCTATTATCCATCTTTCCGGGTCCCATTGGGCTTAACAAGAAGGATATACTTCGATTCTGCATCTCAGCCGCCCGTACACTAATTCCGAGATTCTGGAAAACTCCGCAGGTGCCTTCCTTACTTGACTGGTTCAAGGAGATGTTAGACCTATTTAGAATGGAGGAATTGGCGGCTGATGCTTCAGGTTCCCGTGACAAATTCTCAGTGACCTGGACTGAATGGATTCTTTACCAAGACTCGATTGACTTGGGGAGAACCCCTCTGAGGCTGATTAGACGGTTAGATAAATGGTCGGCATGGGCTCGAGGTCTCCCTTATCCCTTTTTCCCTCCCCTCTTTAGACCTATTCCCTTCATACCCAGACCCGATTGAATTAATCCAGTTTTTATTTTCCCTCCTAATATCTCTTTTTTTCTTTTCTTTTTTTAATTCTCTTTTTACCCACTCAGGGTTATTTATTAGTCTTAAGTTTTAGAGATTACCTGAAGGTTTATCCTTTTATGAAAGTTCAAACAATATTGATAGGAGCTCCATACCTGTCACTATGAGGAACTCCGTTAGAGGCAAATCTATTAAAGAGAGACTGAACTTCCTGATGACACCGCAGAGCCTAACCTTTACTGATCCTACGTTGTCAGTACGGAGATAACAAGCGTTACACCAATAGTGGCCCATTTATTACTACTTAATTTGACAAAATGGAGTCAGATACTATTATATTTTTTGAGAGATTACCTACTCCCTTTAGTTCAGAGGTCCCATGATTAAGAAAGGGGTCTCACGTTCCCCTAAAAACGGTTTTTGAATAAGATACAGATTACCCTACAATCGACGAGGGTATTTCACTCCGTGATTGTACATTGATTGTCTCTTTGTTTTGTGACTTAACTGTGTATTCCTCATTTGATGCTTTGATTTTTACCTATTTGTATGGAATGTACTGTTATCTTATTCTTCTATAATTAATAAAAAGAGATTAACCATAAGAGTATTAGGCTCACCGGAGTATTGAGGCAGCCACATTGCCCCTGGAGTATACAGAATCAGGAACGGCATGATAGGTGCTGCTCCTTGCGCCGCTGCACCGCTGGGTGCAGCTCCTTGATCCGGCACTGGATTCTCACCGGCTGCTCCACCGCTGCTCCACCGCTGCTTGGCACCGCTGGCTGCGACATCCTGTGCCCCCTTAGTTAAGGTCCGCCCTATTGTCTTCCACTTCCGTCCGGATGTCTAACAAAGGTTTTGCTGCTCACCAGGGTTTCTCTTCCCTTCCGGATGACGTCAGAGCGGTGAGCGGTTTTCTTCCCGCGTGTCGCACGCTCTGTAACGGCGGATTTTGAAATTCACAGTCTCTGTGGCGCAGTTAAAATTCAGCTTGCTGCGCGCCCAGCAATGGCGGCTGATTCAAAACGGTCACTAAGCACGGCACACAATGCCCGGTTTACCAGGCACGGTAGATCCTGTTCGTGATGCCAGGTTGTGGAGCCCACTGGGACGGGGTACTCGGTACCGGACCGGGGTACTGCTGGGGGATGTCACGGCGGTCCTGATCCGGACCGTGTCCCGGGTTCACACAAGTAAATGGGGTGTATTTACAAGGGATTAGGTTTGTCGTGACGCCACCCACGGGTTGTGGTCAGGGTGACCACTGCTGCTGCTGAACCTCCGGGGATGACCGGGTCCTTGGCTTCCTACTTCTGCGCTTTGTGTGTGGCCCTGCTGCCGCTTTTAGCTGAACTGCTGGCCCTGTCTCCCCTCACGGGTACCAATCTGCTAGGCAACTTGAGTCTTCTGTGTCACTGACCCCTCCGTGTTGTTTTGCTGTGGTACAGTGAAGATGGTGGACCTTTACTATTCCGGTATTCACTGTGCTGTCAGTTTCAGGCACAGCATCGAATCCAGTATCCGTCCTATGCGCTTCTTCGGGGTGAGTTTAGGGTAACTCCTTGTCCGGGTGTGTTCCTCTGTTTCTCTGACTCCTTCCCTCGGACCCTGGCTAGGCCTGGAAGTGTGTAGCAAGCTGTTGAGAGGCTTAAGATCGCCCCTTTTACACCACCAGTCTTTCTTCAGTCCTTCTTCACTAACTCCCACTCAGACTCAACTCCAGACTTACTAACTGTCACTCCTGCTCTGAGGTAAACAACATTAGCTCCTCCCACTTTTGCAAGTGCCACCTAAGCTCCTCCCACCACTCTGCTCTTTCCCACTTCCCAGTGTAGTGTCCAGTGTTGTGTGGTGTGGTGAGCTAACCCTTTGTTGATGTTTCTGTGGCACATTAACCTTTGGGGTGCCATGCCACAGTATCAGCTTTGATGATTTAGCTCTCCATGGGAAGAGCGGGTCCCCAGGGCAACCGTATAGTCTGTGGAGGTGATTTTGGGAATGGGAAGCCAGCGGGGCTGAGCTGTTTGCTGGCTGGGATCAGCGCAGAAGTAACAGTCTCACACAGTGCTGAGCTTAAACCCAGTTTACTTGGCTTTCTCGGCAGGTGTTCAAGTTACAAGACAGTGCAGTGGTGGCTCTGGTAGTTTTTTAGTAGCCAGGATGGCTCGTCCAAGTCACCCCCTTTTGTGTTCCTTTCCAAGGGCCTCTCTTCCTTACTCTTCTGCGTGCAAAGCTACAATCCAGCAGCTATGGGCCTTTGTTGGGCAATCTGCCTGGTCCCCTGGCCCTAGTACGGCATCCTTCTCTTCTCTGCGCCTTCTCGACATAAAGACCCCGCAACCAGCCGGTATTGTGGTTGGAGCGTGGAGCATCCTGGCCACCTCAGATCCAGCACCCTGGTTTCTGCCCAGTCCTTCAGCTTTCCTGCTAATTCAGGTGCACAGGTGGATTGCTCACTACCTGCGCCCCTAGGACTCCTTCTGTCTCTCTACGATCTATAGCCCGGAACCCAGAACAGCCTTAGGATGGTAAAGGCCACTGGGTCTGTGTCCTTTCAGTCTCGTGTAATGATGGTGTTCGCTCCTCTCCGTCTGACTGAACTGAACTCCTGGGTTCAACTGACGTACTGACTCACTAACTTCTTGTGGTGTTTTCTGGTTTTGTTTCCTCCCCTGACTGTTTCCTATCCTAACTTTCCCACCCTCCACTTATCTCCTCCTGCCATCCCGTTGCTGGGCATAGAGTCCCTAGTTTTGCTATCGGAGTGCGTTGGGTGTATATTTGTGTGACTGGACTTACTGATCCCAGTTGCTGCAAATTGCCAGTGGCGACTGGACTGCAGGGGTGACACAGTTCATTATTGTGAATTCTTGCAAGCAGCTGCTCCCCTTAATTAAAAGGCTGAGAGTGGCTGGTCTTTCTGATGATTCACCAGCTCTACCCCCTCCTCGATCTTTGGGAAGGTCACTGCTCCCAGCTGGTGCATAGTATTAGAAGGCCAAGGGTGAGTTTTATTGGGGTTTTTTTTCCTCAAAAAATAATGAGTAGTCTCTTGGAGCATAAATCACACAGTGCAGGGAAATAATGAAGCACTCCCTTAAAGCAAAACTTACACAGTGTAGCAGGCAACAGAGTCCTGGAAACAAGGCAGTACAGTGCGGCTAGAAAACACCTTCCTGGACCTGAATACGCACTACACAGAAATATAAATTAGCAGATCATAGTAAGAGAGCTAACATGCTGGTGAATAAACTGTGTCAAAGCCGGCAACCGGAGAGATGCTTAATGAAGCATAGTTAGCTTACTTGAGAGCCACAGAGTTCAGATGAAGACTTGCAGAGCAGGAGTTATTTAGCAAAGGCAGGTAAACTGAGTCAAACTGGAGTAGCTTGAGGTAGAGCTAGATGCAAATGATGCACAACTGAGCAGGGCGCAAAACACAAGTAAGGACAGGAAATGTTGTGAATTCATTGAAGCTCCCTCCGGTGGTTATTGCTGGTGATGCAGCGACTGTCTGGGCTTCACAGATGAAGGTCATGATTGGCAATCTGGTTCTTGGAGCATATAATGGTTTGAAGTGGATCAATCCTTTCCAGTTGTATTTGGTTCCTGGAGGAGTTCACATCTAACTGGTTTCTTCTGCTTTGTGGAATTCTTTGAAAGCTAAGTGGATGGTTTTTTGATATTTTGTGGCACACTTTTGTGTGCTTAAGGTTCTGCTTATTTTTTGTATCATTCTGAGTTGTGGGTTTGCAATTTAGTCTGTATATTTGTTTATCTGCTCTCAGAAAGGAAGTTTTCTTCCTAGGAATTTTACCATTCACTATTATCTGTTATTTCCAGTTCTGCTGGCATTTGATTTATAGGAGTCTGCAGATATAGAGAGTGCCGAGTTTTAGTGACTCAGGGTAATTTTTGTACTATCTGCTGTTGGTGGTTTTTATGATAGCGTTTTATACTGACCGCAATAGTATTCTATCCTGTCTCTCCTATATAGCTAGTTTGGCCTCTTTTGCTAAATCTTTTACTCTGCCTGTGTTTGTCTTTCTTTCTCTTGTTTCCCAGTTAATATCTGTGGGGGCTTGCTATTCTTTTGAGGTTGTGCTCTGAGGCAAGATAGCTTTTCCTACATCCATCTTTAGGAGCAGTTAGTTCTCCATCTGTGCAGAGGTGTCTAGGTCTGGTTAGTTACATCCCACGGCTACTTCTAGTTGCAGTGTGTAGTCAGGGATCGCGGTCAGTATAGTCACCAATGACTTCTGTGGAATCTGAATGTTACTCCTGAGTCATCGGTTCATAACAAGGAAGTATAACTGAAGCGTAAATCAGCATGAAGAGCAGGAAGCACATGGACAAGGTGAGGCAGAAACCATCATCTTGACCAAGGGCAAGGAGATGTTTAAGGTAGCCTGGAAGAGCCGGAAATCCCAACATGCTGATCTGTTGTCTGATGGTACTGTTGTCACTAAATTCAGTTATTCTAAGTATTACCCATTACAATCCAGGGCACCTGCCCTTAACCTTAATTTATGTGAACAGCTAGTTGAGAGAGATTAAAAAAACTCTATAGAAAGAGACCAATTTTGTTTCTAATAAAATAAAAATGTAAAATCTACTAAACTTAAAGCAATACAAGAGCTCAAGATATGTGACGATTTAATTATAAGACAATCAGATAAAGCGGGGGGGGGGGAGGAATTACCATAGTTGTTGTAGACGCTGCACTGTACTGTACAAAGATTTGGCCATGTCCTTACTAAATGATAATAAGACTTACATTCAGATCCTACATTGTTATTAAAAAACAGTCTGCAAAAATTGATGGATTAAAGAATTTCTTTGGGTGTATTAAATGACAAGTTAAAAAATGTAATTCCTGAGAATCCAATCCCTGCTGTTTTCCATGGTTTTGCTAAAACTCACAAAGGGATCTTTCCACCTCCTTTATGTCCCATTATATCTGGAATAGGATCCCTTTGTGAGAACCTTAGCGGTTGGCTGGACAATCATTTACAACCCCTTGCCACTGGGATTCTGGTTTACTTGAAAGAAAGCTCAGATGTCTTGTGGATTTTCAAAAAATGTAAATGGAGAAGTAATTATTAATTTATCATTAGTGACATGACCAGTCTTTTTTCAGTAATACCCTACTATCCAGCGGTATTGGCCATACAATTCCAACTTAACAAATATAGTGCCTTTTCAAATGAACTAAAAGAGTTTATTATGATGTCATTATGTTTTCTGTTGGAACATAACTTTTTCATATTTTATTCAGCCCCGATGGGCTCGAGTTTATCTCTCACGTTAGCTGTGTTTTATATGTCTTGGTGGGAAAAGAGGATTAAATAAAATCTTGACATTCCATTTTCATTGCTTGGTATGGTAATTACAGTACGTGGATGCCCTTATGTTTGTCTGGCCGGGCTACGTAGAGACCGTACCGACCTTTACTGATTTTATTAACCAAAGTATTTCGTTTTTGTATCTGTTATTGTCTGGAGATTTTGTATAAGGTACAGTTTATACCACATTATGTAGAAAAAAAATAGCAGGAAATACATTGCTTCTCTCTTCTAGTTGTCATCCTGCACATACCAGCAAGGCGTTACCATATGGTGAGTTCATTAGAGCACATTGGATCTGCTCTGATGAATATACCTTTCTTACAGAAAGGGAAATAATCAAAGCCATACTTAGGGATTGCATGTTAATGTAAATAATATATATACTAATGCAAATACGGTACTAAATCTAAAAAAAATACAAAGATTTTGAAAAAACTGCTTTAATCTTTACAACATCATACAATTTATAATTTAATCACATTAGAGATATTGTTTATAAATATATCTCGATTATGAATCAAGATAACACCTTTACTGAAATTCTTCAGAAATGTTGCACAATTGTAGCTAGAAGAGGTAAATCTCTTGGAAATTCTTTTGCCTCTAGTCTTTTCCTTTCCAATCCCAAATTCAAAACTTGGTTAAATACAAAGGGATTCCACCATTGTGCAGGATCCAGATGCAAAATATACATATATGTAGCCAATCGTAAATTTGAATTTAATTCTTCAGATGGTGCCATTTTTCAAATAAATCGGTTTTATAATTGTGATTCCCATTATGTTATTCATATGAATGCGCCATCTTTTTGAAGGAATATGTCAGTTGCACTATACGTACTGTCAAAAAATGTATCGCAGGGCTTGGCGCTGATGGTGGTAGCTGCGTAGAGCGGGAGCTCCCGCAAACCCGGCGGCTAAAGCGGCTCTAAACCAGCATATAAGGACCGCTCATCTTCCTGCTCACCTCCACAACCTGCGGAGATTAGGGTGAGTCAGATGGGAAAGGGAAGACCCGCTCACCGCAGCCCCCTAGAAAAGTTAAGGACTTCTTCTGTGGCCACAGGTCCCCTGCTCCTTCCAACATGGCGCCTGTGTCTCCCCGCACAGAGCATGCTTCCCACCGCAGATCACAAGCTACCCTTGCCTCTGAATCAAGTGGAGGAGATGCACTGATTACTCATGGGGCCATCCTTTCACCTACATGATATCTGGCGGTATCTTCATTGCGGGGAGAAAGATTTTACATATATGTCACCACGTCACCAATCATACAGCAGGATAGACTATATCCTGGTGGATGATGTTCTTTTGCCTCAGTGTTTGGAGGCCGAAATCGGCAATATTAGGCTATGTGCACATCAGTCGGTTCTGCATTTCTGCAGACCGACCGGGAACCGGAGGACACTGGCAGAAACTGAGTTTTCTGTGCTCAGCAGTGTCCCTCGTTTTTTGCTCGTTTTTTGCTTGTTTTTTGCTCGTTTTCCGCCCGGTTTTACAGCGTTTTGTCGGCGGTTTTTCTGAGCGGTTTTAAAACTGAGTTTTTAGTGCACTTGTTCAGCTGAAACCGGTGGAAAAACGGAGGAAAGAAGTCACTTGCTCTATTTTTGGAAACTGGTGAAAAAACTCAGTTTTGACTGAAAACGACCAGAAGAAAAACGTTGTAATGTAGACAGAGTTTTCTAAAATCCATTGACTAGCATGTTAATCCAACCGGAGGGTAGGATTAACATAAATTAACATAAAACTCAGCGGAAAACGCCGACGGAAAACGTCCAAAAGCAGCCCACAAAACGACTGATGTGCACATACCCTTACATGGTCTGATCATGCCCCAGTTTCTCTCCGCGTTGAGGAGCCGCTAGCCTTAAGACCTCCAACTAGATGGAAACTCAATGAATATCTATTAGCCAACCCTGATACCTCAGATTCCATTATCCTCCAACTTAAAGAATTTTTTAACCTCAATGACACTGGGGAGGTGTCCGATGATATCCTCTGGTATACCCATAAGGCCGCTCTTAGAGGAGCTCTCATTAAAATAGCTGCCATAGTCAATCGACAATTTAATCACAAACTTCAACTAGCTCTAACCAACCTCCAAAATCTGGAAGCCCGCCATAAACTTAACCCCGGCCATGTTGCCCTGCAAGCCCTAACTGAAGCCCACTTTTTAGTCAGATCTTTACTCCTAACCAGAGCAGAAAAAGCACTTAGGAAATGCAAAGCAAAATATTATGCCTTTGGTGACAGAGCTAGTTCCCTCTTGGCTAAAAGGGTTAAAGCAGCTGAATCACGCTCTAAAATTCACTTCCTCCTTAAATCAAATGGCTCACAAATACATAATCCCATAGACATCGCCGCTGAGTTTGGATCCTATTATAACTCCTTATATAATCTTGGTTCTGACCCGACCACTATCCAACCTTCACATACAACCATAGAATCATTTTTAAATAAAACATCTCTCCCCAGACTTTCTCCCTCTCAACTGGCCTCCCTTAACTCCCCATTGAGCTGGAGATACTTCAGGCAATCTGTACCTCTAAATCCGCCTCAGCTCCTGGCCCGGACGTTTTCCCCTTTCAGTATTATAAGCAATTTGCCCCAATTCTCTCCCCCTATTTACTACGCCTGTTTACCTATCGGGTTACTGCAGGCACTATTAAAAAGGAAGGCCTTGAAGCCAATATAATTACGTTAACCAAGCCAGGGAAACCTATGACCTCTCCCTCTGACTTCCGTCCCATAGCTTTGCTCAACTGTGACGTATACCTTTATGCTAAAATTTGGGCCAACAGATTGATGAATGTTCTCCCCTCCCTAGTTGATCCTGATCAGGTAGGCTTCATCCTGGGGAGACAAACTAGGGATGGAACAAGGCGCATAGTGGATCTCCTTGGGTTGGTTGAGAGGGGGCACATCCCCAGTGTATTCCTGTCCCTGGATGCAGAAAAAGCGTTTGACAGGATACACTCGGGGTACTTTGCAGAGGTGCTGCATAGATTTGGATTCTCAGGGAGTGTACTCTCGGCTATTATGGCTCTGTACTCAGAACCCAACGCCACTTTGTCGGCTTCAGGTTTTCGCTCCCCTCCCTTTCTCATCACCAATGGCACAAGACAGGGTTGTCCCCTTTCCCCCCCTGATCTTTGCCTTGGTGATGGAGCCGATGGGTGCTGCTATCAGAGCTAATCCGAACATTCATGGGATACCCGTGGGTTCCATACTTCACAAAATTGGGTTATACACCAACGACGTTATCTTAACGTGCACCAATGTGTTGCACTCCCTTAAAGAAATTATGTCTGGCTTATCCGAGTTCTCTGCTGCTTCCTTTTACAAGCTTTACTTATCTAAATCAATTGTGTACCCTCTCGGCCTCTCCAATGCCACCCAAATTTTATTACAAAATTTATACCCCTTTAAATGGTCTAGCTCAGGTTTTACCTACTTGGGAGTTTTCAGGACCAGTATTTCTAAGATAACATAGCTGTGATCTCCTTAATCAAGAAATTTGCTCGGCCTTAGCGCGTTATCCTACTAACACTCTATCTTGGATGGCAAAAATTCAACTTATGAAAATGTTAATCTTACCCAAAATTATTTATCTCTTTCGTTGCCTTCTCCTCCGCTTTCCTCGCTCGACTCTAGCCACATTACAAACCATTATTAACCAGTTTATTTGGAGTAATAAACCGCACCGGGTCTCGCGCAATTTTATGTCACGTCCTTACTCCGGGGGAGGTCTGGGCGTTCCGGATGTACGCACATACCATCATGCTGCCCTCCTGGAACAAGTGCAACTGTGGTGGATAGGTGGGAATGTCCCCTGGTGGCTGCAAATCGAATCTCATTTTGCTCCCAATCACTCCACTAGACTTCTTTTGGAAATGGCCCTCCTCCGTTTCCCTAAACAACTGCCACTTTTGCCCTCAATGCCATCTTTACTAGTGACTTGGTCTCATTTCAGCAAAGACCTCCTGCCCTTTTTGTACAAATATATTTCCTTGGATGCTGTTGAACTCTCAGTGGACTGTTTATCATTATCCACCTGGAAACAAAAGGGTATTGCTTGTTTGGACAGTTTGCTGGAACGTGATGGGTCTCTCTGTCAGTTTGCGGATATTTCATCCCAATTTAATCTCTCAAATCATTCCATCTATCAATATTTACAACTCCGACATTTTCTTCGCACATGTCAGGTACCACGCACTGATGCCTCTCACTTCAATGAAAACCTACAGCGATTCTTTAAGTCAAATACTCCCTCCTCCATGGGGTCTCTATTGTATACAAAGCCCTCATCGCCCCAGATATCAACACTAAATTACCATTTATGTTGTCTTGGGAGAATGCTCTATCCTTCTCGGCTTTAAGTGATGAGTAGAGGACTGCTTTCACACATGCTAATAAGGTCTCCTCTTGTATCAATCATTTGGATCAGTCTAAAAAACTTCATCTTAGCTGGTATCTAACCCCACTTCGGCTATCCAGGTTTGGAGGCTCCACCTTCTCTCTGTGTTGGAGGAGATGTCGAGCCCTAGGCTCGATGGTTCACATTTGGTGGGAATGTCCAGTGCTACAGTGGCTCTGGCGCATAACTGAAGCTCTGATATCGGATATAATTGATATCCCGTTTTCATGCTGCTATTTTGGACATGCAACTGGAAGATGTTCCATCTCTGTTGCGCCCCAGTGTCATTAACATCTTGATTGCCGCCAGACAATGCACCTCTAATAGGGATGATCGAGTATGTTTGTCACTACTCAGTACTTGCACGAATATCTCGGTACTTGGGGTTCTAGGCGAGTACCGAATAATCTCGCGATACTCTTGCTATGCTCAGGGTCCACCTCCCTGCATGTTGGCGCTCTTTACAGAGCCAGCCCACATGCAGGGATTGGCTGACAGACAATGTAACGCCACAGCCATGTTGGTTGTGGCATTACACTGATTGGCTGACCGCACAGCGTCATCAGGTCTTTATAAGACCTGACCGCGCTGTGCTCATCACTCTGCTCCACAGACAGTCAGTGTAGGGAAAGGTGCTGCTAATTGAGGGACAGATTTGTGGCCTTTCAGCTACTGTAGGCGCAGGGCTGCTAATCTAATTACCACAACAGTCCTTCTGAGGACTAATAGAGCTGTATACAGGCAGGCAGGGAGGCAGGGTATATAGCAAACTTCTTTATGCCAGTATACCAGCCTGCTTCACATCTGGGGCTGGTGTACAGGCTCATCCATCCCAAAACAGTGCTTTTAGGAATTAATTTAGCTCTCTATAGGCCGGTGTAGGTTGTAGTGTAAATTAGGATACGCCAAAAGACTCGTTATTCTCGTCAGCGATTGTATCTGACCAGTCCACCTGCAGGGCCTTAATCTCTAATCTCAGTGTCCAGCTAAAAACCAACTCTTGTCTGCATTCATTTAGCATCTTAGTGTAGCAGGAGTAGGTTGCAGCGTAAATTAGGATACACCAAAACACTCGGTATTCACGTCAGCATTTGTGTCTGACCAGTCCACCTGCAGGGTCTTAATCTCTAATCTCAGTGTCCAGCTAAAAACCAAAAACCACCTCTTGTCTGCATTAATTTAGCATCTTAGTGCAGGAGGAGTAGGTTGTAGCGTAAATTAGGATACGCCAAAACACTCGGAATTCTCGTCAGCGTTTGTGTCTGACCAGTCCACCTGCAGGGCCTTAATCTCTAATCTCAGTGTCCAGCTAAAAAACAACTCTTGTCTGCATTCATTTAGCATCTTAGTGCAGCAGGAGTAGGTTGTAGCGTAAATTAGGATACGCCAAAAGACTCGGCATTCTCGTCAGCGTTTGTGTCTAACCAGTCCACCTGCAGGGCCTTAATCTCTAATCTCAGTGTCCAGCTAAAAAACAAATCTTGTCTGCATTCATTTACCATTTGTGTGCGCCAGGAGTGAGTTTTAGCGTAAATTAGGATACGCCAAAAGACACAGTATTCTCGTCAGCGTTTGTGTCTGACCAGTCCACCTGCAGGGCCTTAATCTGTAATCTCAGTGTCCAGCTAAAAACCAACTCTTGTCTGCATTCATTTAGCATCTTAGTGCAGCAGGAATAGGTTGTAGCGTAAATTAGGATACACCAAAACACTCAGTATTCTCGTCAGCGTTTGTGTCTGACCAGTCCACCTGCAGGGCCTTAATCTCTAATCTCAGTGTCCAGCTAAAAACCAACTCTTGTCTGCATTCATTTAGCATCTTAGTGCAGCAAGAGTAGGTTGTAGCGTAAATTAGGATACGCCAAAAGACTCAGTATTCTCGGCAGCGTTTGTGTCTGACCAGTCCACCTGCAGGGCCTTAATTTCTAATCTCAGTGTCCAGCTAAAAACCAACTCTTCTCTGCATTCATTTAGCATCTTAGTGCAGCAGGAGTAGGTTGTAGATTAAATTAGGATATGCCAAAAGGCTCAGTATTCTCGTCAGCGTTTGTGTCTGACCAGTCCACCTGCAGGGCCTTAATCTCTAATCTCAGTGTCCAGCTAAAAACCAAATCTTGTCTGCATTCATTTACAATTTGTGTGCGCCAGGAGTGGTTTGTAGCGTAAATTAGGATACGCCAAAAGACTCGGTATTCTCTTTAGCGTTTGTGTCTGACCAGTCCACCTCCTGGGCCTTAATCTCTAATCTCAGTGTCCAGCTAAAAACCAACTCTTGTCTGCATTCATTTAGCATCTTAGTGTAGCAGGAGTAGGTTGTAGCGTAAATTAGGATACACCAAAACACTCGGTATTCACGTCACCGTTTGTGTCTGACCAGTCCACCTGCAGGGCCTTAATCTCTAATCTCAGTGTCCAGCTAAAAACCAAAAACCACCTCTTGTCTGCATTCATTTAGCATCTTAGTGCAGCAGGAGTAGGTTGTAGCATAAATTAGGATACGCCAAAACACTCGATATTCTCATCAGTGTCTGACCAGTCCACCTGCAGGGTCTTAATCTCTAATCTCAGTGTCCAGCTAAAAACCAAAAACCACCTCTTGTCTGCATTAATTTAGCATTTTAGTGCAGGAGGAGTAGGTTGTAGCGTAAATTAGGATACGCCAAAACACTCGGAATTCTCGTCAGCGTTTGTGTCTGACCAGTCCACCTGCAGGGACTTAATCTCTAATCTCAGTGTCCAGCTAAAAAACAACTCGTCTGCATTCATTTAGCATCTTAGTGCAGCAGGAGTAGGTTGTAGCGTAAATTAGGATACGCCAAAAGACTCGGTATTCTCGTCAGCGTTTGTGTCTAACCAGTCCTCCTGCAGGGCCTTAATCTCTAATCTCAGTGTCCAGCTAAAAAACAAATCTTGTCTGCATTCATTTACCATTTGTGTGCACCAGGAGTGAGTTTTACCGTAAATTAGGATACGCCAAAAGACACAGTATTCTCTTTAGCGTTTGTGTCTGACCAGTCCACCTGCAGGGCCTTAATCTCTAATCTCAGTGTCCAGCTAAAAACCAACTCTTGTCTGCATTCATTTAGCATCTTAGTGCAGCAAGAGTAGGTTGTAGCGTAAATTAGGATACGCCAAAAGACTCAGTATTCTCGGCAGCGTTTGTGTCTGACCAGTCCACCTGCAGGGCCTTAATTTCTAATCTCAGTGTCCAGCTAAAAAACAACTCTTCTCTGCATTCATTTAGCATCTTAGTGCAGCAGGAGTAGGTTGTAGATTAAATTAGGATATGCCAAAAGGCTCAGTATTCTCGTCAGCGTTTGTGTCTGACCAGTCCACCTGCAGGGCCTTAATCTCTAATCTCAGTGTCCAGCTAAAAACCAAATCTTGTCTGCATTCATTTACAATTTGTGTGCGCCAGGAGTGGTTTGTAGCGTAAATTAGGATACGCCAAAAGACTCGGTATTCTCTTTAGCGTTTGTGTCTGACCAGTCCACCTCCCGGGCCTTAATCTTTAATCTCAGTGTCCAGCTAAAAACCAACTTTTGTCTGCTTTAATTTACCATTTGTGGCGCCAGGAGTGGGTTTTAGCGTAAATTAGGATACGCCAAAAGACTCTGTATTTTCAGCAGTGTTTGTGTCACATCGCCATTGGACTTGGTAGCTGGTGTTCCTGCCCCGGCTGCTGGGAGGCGCCGGATTCCTTCGGCTGATGGTGCCAGTAAAAGGAGGGCCTTGTCCCCATATGGACCTGCTCCTTCGACGTCTGCCTCTGTCGCTGAGCGCCACCGTGTTTCTCCTTGGGGTGATGTTGGTGGCAGAGGAGCGGGCCCTGCAGGGGTGTCTGATAGGCGCAGCCTTTGTTCTTCTGTCAGAAGTGGGGTGGTTGGTGCCAGTCGTGCATCACCATCTGGCCTGGTTCTAGGGGTGGTCCAGATGAGATCATCAGGCTATGAGCTCCAGCCTATGGGAGGTAACTGCGCCCTTCAAATACATTGGAGCCTGTCTTGCAGGCTGCCAGATATAGTTTTGGTTCCCCAGTGATATAGTGTGTGTTTAGTTTTGTGTCTGACCTTTGCCTGGATTTTCGACTCTGCTACAGCCTGACGATTTTGTGCCTTCGCTGCCCTCTCGGTTTTGACTCGGACTCCTGACTACGTTTTTTCGGTTCCTGACTTTTTCTCTGCCGACCTTCCTGCTCTGCTGCTCATAATAGGCAGCTACCCCCTGGGCTCCGCTGTAATTCCAGATCCCTGTATAGGGGTTAAGGGTCTTGGGGTTTCTCGGGGTGCTGCCTTACCAGCAGCTCAGCCTCACAGCGGATGGTCGTCACAGTTTGTGTCTGACGAGTCCACCTGCAGGGCCTTAATCTCTAATCTAAGTGTCCAGCTAAAAACCAACTCTTGTCTCCATTCATTTAGCATCTTAGTGCAGCAGGAGTAGGTTGTAACGTAAATTGGGATACACCAAAACATTCGGTATTCTCGTAAGCGTTTGTGTCTGACCAGTCCACCTGCAAGGCCTTAATTTCTAATCTCAGTTTCCAGCTAAAAACCAAATCTTGTCTGCATTCATTTACCATTTGTTGGCGCCAGGAGTGGGTTTTAGCGTAAATTAGGATACGCCAAAAGACTCGGTATTCTCGTCAGCGTTTGTGTCTGACCAGTCCACCTGCAGGGCCTTAATCTCTAATCTCAGTGTCCAGCTAAAAACCAAATCTTGTCTGCATTCATTTACCATTTGTTGGCACCAGGAGTGGGTTTTAGCGTAAATTAGGATACGCCAAAACACTCGGTATTCTCGTCAGAGTTTGTGTCTGACCGGTCCACCTTCTGGGATTTAATCTCTAATCTCTAATCTCTGTGTCCAGCTAAAAAACAGCTCTTGTCTGCATTCATTTAGCATCTTAGTGCCGCAGGAGTGGTTTGTAGCTCCAAGTAGTATACGCCAAAACATGGTATACAGGTCAGCGTTTGTGTCTGACCGTTCCAGCTGCCGGGATTAAACCACTGCAATCTGTAATCTCAGTGTGCAGCTAAAAACCATCTTTTGGACGCCTTCATTTAGCTGTATGCAGGCAGCACAACATTGAAAATGCGCAAGGCCGGTGGCAAGGGACCAGGAACTGGACGTGATGGTGGTGCAGGCAGAGGCCGAGGCCGTGTGCAAGCTCGAATTGCGCCACAACAAACGCCCACATCATTTCGCTCGACCTTCCTGTCCCAATTTCTAGGGGACCACAGCAATACACCACTATTAAACCAAGACCAGTGTCAACAGGTTGTTAGTTGGATAGCGGATAATGCTTCCAGTCAGTTTGGCACCACCATAAATACCCTGTCTTCCACATGGTCAAGTGTCAGCAGCCGTGAGACTGGACCGCACATTCCACACCCTGATCCTCCTTCCTCCCACCATGCCGAGTGCCCGGCCCCGGACATAACTGATCCCACACTTGGGCACTCTGAAGAGCTGTTCACTTATCCATTCGTAGATTCTGGCCTCTTGCCAGCTCCAGTTGAAGTGGGTCATGAGGAGATCGTATATACCGATGCACAAATATTTGAGCAGCCACGGTCTCACGAAGGCAACGGTGGGAACGTGTCTCAACAAGAGGTGGACGATGATGAGACACAATTGCCAGAGAGTCAGGAGGAAGACCAGGGTGCGTAAGTGGAAGACGACGTGATGGATGATCCAGTAACTGACCCAACCTGGCAGGAGGACATGCAGAGCGAGGACAGCAGTGCATAGGGGGAGTTAGGCGTATCATCCCAACAGGCCGGAAGAAGCAGAGTGGTGGCCGCAGGCAGAAGGCAGGCAACCGTTCCCCGGAACAACATGACAGAAGTTGCCAGTACAACTGTTAGGTCTTCCCGAGTCTGGCTCTTTTTTAAGGTGTCTGCAGATAATTCCAAAAAGGCCATTTGCAACACCTGCCATGCCAGCATCAGCAGGGGTGGCAAAACTAGCAGCCTGACCACCACCAGCATGATCAGGCACATGTCAGCAAAGCATCCGACTTTGTGGGATGTACAGCAGAGTCCAGGAGCAGTGTCTGTGGGAGACACCGCTGCGTCTTCCACTGTTGTGCATGCAAGACAATCCCCTGTCCATTCTGCATGCGAAGATACCTCCTGTCCTTCACCTGTAGTTGCACAAGCAGAAATAGCACCATCATCAGCCACGTCCTTGTCCCAGCGCAGCATTCAGTTATCCATACACCAATCTTTGGAACGCAGGTGCAAATACGCTGCCAACGTCCCACATGCCACAGTTCTAAATGCACACACTTCGTGACTGCTTGCGCTGGAAATGTTGCCTTTTACGCTAGTGGAGATGGAAGCATTCCGCAACCTGATGGCGGCGGCTGTCCCCAGCCACCACTATTTTTCTCGGTGTGCCGTCCCCACATTACATAAGCACGTGTCACAAAACATCATACATGCCCTTAACAACGCAGTTTGAGGCAAAGTCCACCTAACCATGGACACGTGGACAAGTGCTTGTGGGCAGGGCCGGTACATCTTGCTGACGGCACACTGGGTTAATATTCTGGAAGCCGGGACCCAGTCTGAGCTTGGGACGGAACACGTCTTTCCGACACCAAGGATTGCAGGCCCTAACTCAGTCCTGTCTCCGCGCCAATCTGGCCCGCCCGAAACCCCGCCTAATGCTTCTCGCACTGTAACCACTGAGTTTGAATCTCTCCTGCATGTCCGCCCCACACGCAGTAAAGTTCACATCATCAGAGCAAAGGCGTCTCAGTCATAAAAACTGTCCAATTGGAATTGCTCTGATTGTGGACCCCGCGTGTGAGGATGAAGCATGTAGGAGAGAATTCACCGAGGTCTCCTTCCTGAATATAGTCGTTCCAACATCACCTCTTTCGTCAAGTTTTATATTAATATTAAGAAAGTCAATGCTTTCATGATGAAATTTATAGGTGAGGTTGATGTTGAAACGATTCATATTCAGAAAGGAGATGAATTCCCCCAGCTCGGAGATAGACCCACCCCAGACAATCAGGACATCGTCAATATATCTGAGTCAGTACTGCGCATGGGACGCGCCCCGCTCCCCATCGCCACACACCTCCCTCTCCCAAAATCCGAGAAAGAAGTTTGCGTACGACGGAGCACAGGCCGCACCCATAGCAGTACTCCTCTTCTGGAGGTAGTATCTGTCCCCGAACAAGAAGAAATTATGAGTCAGCACAAAATTCAGCAGGTCAAGGATCAGGCAGGCCAATGACGTGTCCAATCCACTCATATCCAGGTAGTATTTTGCTGCCTGTAGCCTGTGTGATGTTCAATACAGGCGTAAAGGGCCTCCACGTCGACAGCCACCAGCAACGCCCCCCTCTCAAGTGTCATCCCATCAAGTCTCCGCAGGACATCTGAAGTGTCCCTGACATAGGAGGGGAGCGTCTCAACCATTGGATGTAGATAATATTCGATGAATTTGCATGTTATATCGCATAACCCTCCAATGCCAGTGACAATCGGACGCCCTGGGGGGGACAGAGGGTTTTTATGAATTTTCGGTAACAAATAGAAAGTAGGTGTTACCGGTGACTCGACGAGGAGGCCCTCCAACACCTTTTTGGGGATGATACCTTTTTCAAAGGCATCCTCAAGGACACTGGCAAGTTCCACTGAATACCTACCCATTGGGTTAAAATGGAGCCGCTCATAAAAGGTATTATTACGCAATTGACACATTGCCCCTTTTTCGTACATCCCTGATGGCCATATCGCAATGTTTGCCCCCTTATCAGCAGGTTTTATTACAACTCCTTTCAGGTCTTGTAGCTCACGAAGAGCATTCCTCTGCCACATGGTTAAATTTCTGTAAGATCGGTTCTTTTTCAGTTTCTCTAGATCCCTCAACACAAGTGTGTTGAAGATTTCCACCTGGGGCAATGTGACAAGGGGGGAAACGTTGTGGACTTAGGGAGTACCTGCTTTTGGAATTTACCTTGTTGAATTAGCATGTTTTCTTCCTCCAACTCCTCCAGTGCTCAACCTGGGGCAGGGAGGTACCAGGTCTCCTAAGCCAAGACACCCATTGGGACCCTGTTTATTGTTAAAATGTGAACTTTTGAAACACTTTTCCCATTATTACCTGGAGCATACAGAAATGGACTGTAAAAGACTCTTTGAACTTTGTCCCTTTGAACTCTTTTCCCTTTTGAACTTTGAACTTTTAAAATTTCAAAAGGACTACGGTTAATGGACTAACGTAGCCACAAACTTTAAAGCCTGCGGTGGATGAACTAGCACCGTATGGACTTACCTGTTTTCTATTTTTCAATATTTTTCAGTGTATTTTTGTAATTTTTTCTATTTTCAGACTTTGTGCATATGTTACCTGTTTTATTATTATTGTTATTCTTTTGTTAAAACAAAAATGCTCAGTCCAGGAGTACTGAAGTTACCTAGGGGGGTATGTGGCGCCCTGCTCACGCAGTTGATCACAGATCTCTCTAATGCACAGCTGGGTTTCCACAGCAGGTACCTACTACATACAACACCTTCCACCCCGTCACAGTAGGGGCAGCTTCACTTGCTGACTTTAGGCAAGATTCACTAAAAATACTGCTGCTGGGGGCGGAGTTAATCAGAGTGTGCAGACTGAACTGCAAGGATGTCCTGGTGGTGGGTGCTGCTTCAGGCCTGAGCCAGTGAGCTGGAGTGGCCCTTCAGCGTCCCGCCAGCCTAAGTGGGACTGAGGGCTAGGAGCAGAGAACCGCAAGGGAGCAAGGAACTTGAGGGCGTTCGTCCCAGGAGAAACACCGGATACTGGGGATCCGCACCTGTGGGACACTGTAGGACCACAGAAAACCCCGCTGCAACATGGAGGCCTCGGCTACCCGGTTTGTCCCCCCTGTGAGTCAAGAGAGGGAGCCAGATACAGCAGGCAGACCCGCATTGATCAGGAGAAGGTATCCCGAAGACCGCACAGGAGGAGAGGAAGGCTTTACAGTCAGGAAGAGAGAGGAGGCAAGTCAGGCTGCAAGCAGGCTGTGCTTCAGACAAACACTACAGAGCAGTGGAGGCCTTATACCCACTTGCTGTGGGAACTCACTGTGCAACCCTGTCACCCGTCGGTGCCCTGGACGTATTTACCAGCAAAACATCAGTAAAAGGTAAAAGATACTTCTTCTGTGTGCGTGCATCCATCTTCTCCACTCACCGTGCCCCTCATAGACTGTTCCAGCACTCCCTGTATCCCAGCTCCCCTCCAAGCTGCCCCTTTTAACCATTGCTGCCCCGGAGGTCCCAGTCCTGCACCATCTCAGCCGCAATACCACCGACCTCCGGCGGACTGTGGCGGCGCTGGTGCTACTCACCAGAAACTGCAGGTGGCGTCACGACAAACTTGTAAATACTCCCCTGTACATAACCCCCTTTTCAAGAGAATAGCCCCCAGGATACGGGATCAGGCGCGGCCGCCATTCCCCGTCACACAGTTAACCCTTCTGCTGCCTGATACCCGAGTACCCCACACCCTGGGGCGACACATCTCTTTCTGGCATCACGAACAGGATCAAGTGTCCGGTATTACCGGGTACTGTGTGCCGTTATATTGACTGTATTGAGTGACTGTTTAAACTACGCCGCCATTACTGCGCCAAAGAGCGGGAAACAAGGGGGAGTGCCAGCCACAGAGCGCAAAAGTGAAACCCGCCCCCCGCTGGTATTGCGGCTAATATGGTGTAGTCCTCCGCAGGCAGGACTGAGACCTCCGGGGCAGCGATCCTGTGAAAGGAATGAGTTCATAGGAAAGAAGATGCAGCAGAGACTAAGTCATTTCACTCCAGGTACTTTACTGGAACTTTAGCAGCAATGGTTACAGTTCAGTGCAGTAAAATGTTAAATGGCAAGTAGCTAACGGGTGGCTGCAAGCGGATCACAGGTAGCTGGATGGAACTCTCAGCGTGTGCCTTTTCTCTTTCAATTCTTCCCTGCTTCCCAGTAGTTTGTGTGAAGTCTGACCCCATACAGTGGATCTGGCCTCCTGCTGTCTCTCATTCTCCTCGCTCCCGTTGGGTAACCTTCTCTTAACACTGCGGCTTCCCCCTGCTGTGCTTGGTTCCCTCTTTTGGTTGCTTGAGAGTCTGAGCGGGATATATATATACCCTCAGATCACCGGATTTTCTGTGGTCCTTGGAGAAACCCACAGGTGCGGGCTCCGGTGCCCGGTAAGCTGCCGGGGTTGGACTCTCTGAAGTCCCTCTCTTCCCCCAGGCTGGCTGTCTGTGCCTGGGATCTGTCTTTAGCCTTTCAAGAGTCCCTCAGCCGAGAGACCCTCCTTGCTCCCTCAGGCTCACTGCCTGGCTGCCTGACCTCCAGACTAACTCTCTAGTTCCCCCTGGAGGTGGTTTTTATTCCCTACCGGGTGCCTCCCACCATGTGATCTAGTCTGGGGGTGCTTGTGTGTAGGTTCCACCCATCAGCCTGAAATCCACTTGCAGCTGGAGTATCTGCACCACTTTTATGGGTGCAGTACCCCTCTGTGACGCCTGCTTATCGGGGCGCCACACATGCACATGGCAGACTGGCCGCTTCATACACATGGCAGGCTGGCCGCTGCATACACATGGCAGACCGGCCGCTGCATACACATGGCAGGCCGGCCGCTGCTTGTACATGGCAGTCATGTAATGGTTAATTGGCGTGCACTCTTCGGTGTGAGTTGGAGGTGCTATCTGTAGGGGTCATCAAAGTCCCAGAATATAATCAGTCTTGTGGAACAGAAGCACTCTCAGTCAGCTGTTTTGCTAGTGAAAAATCGTGCTGTTTTTTATTGATGCTGTACATAATAGTTTTGCGACCTGGAGTTTTTGACGTTTCGGCTATCAACTAATAGCCTTTCTCAAAAGTCGCTGTGGGTGGATACAAAAAGTGAAAGTGTAAGACATGTGGACATATATATATATACAACTATATACAGTGCTATATACATGCTGTGTTATTATGATATAGAACATGAAGCAATAACAACAATCCGTCTATGTTATGTGTATACTTTCTACTGTCCCCTTAGTAGAAGGGCAACAACACCTTGGAAAGGGAGAAGCGGTCTTTATGAATAATTATAGTGTACAGACTGAGTAAGATAAAGAGTTGTGGTACCGTTTACCTGGTGACCTGCATCCAGGGTTTTTATGGTGTTAGATCACTCTGTTATGGTGTCCATGTGCGGCTATAGTCACACAAACTGTGTACTCAAAATGAGCTGGTTAGCCTGTGAATATGAGGTTTCGGTTAAAATATGGACATCATAGAATGGGTGTAGTGGTGTGCTAAGGATCTCATATACCTTCTTCGGTTATGTTGTATGCCCCTGTGTACTGTTTGGGGTCAAGTCCCCTGGATGAGGTATAGTGGATGGTTCTGGGGAGGAGATATATGTAAGTTAATATATATTAGTATAGGTGGTAGCTATAACTTATCTTATAGGATCCTGTTAGATGTTCCTTGCCTCCTTTGTATGGTAAGCCGGCGCCTCCCGCGCTGTGGCTGGCGTGTGTGTCGGGGCTCGCGTTCCCCGCGTCTTTTACTCCTGTTCCGGGTCACCTGACCGGAAGTGACGCTCGTTGTGGGCGTACGTCAGTTCACTGAGTGCATCAGTGTTTCATGTCCGTGTGCCGACGTCACCGGAAGTGACGTATCGCTATGTTGTCAGTTGCTAAGCTACGCGGTGGTTTATTATGCACAGTGTCTTAGCTGGACCCGCGGGAGTCTGATCCCTCATATGCGTGTGTCAGAATATATGGAACCCGGTGTGGGGAGCCCAAAGGAGTTTATTAGATCCTATTAAGTGTTCTCCTATGTGGGTGTTGTTATATGTGTGTATAGGAGTTATAGCCGTATAGGGGCATGGTCACCTTGTAGGTTAGGTATATGTTAAGCGAAGGTGTAGGGTCACACATATGGATAGTAGTGGGCTCTTTAGGTGTTGTACCCCTGTGGAAATATACCGCAGAGGGGAACCTATCAGAGTAAGATATCATTATAGTGACCTGTTGATGAAAAATACAACGTGACATAATGAAAATGAAAACGATCACAGTGTATACCTATAGGAGTCCATAGCCTTGTCACTCACACATTCTCAAACATATATATATGTTATGCTTACCATCCCAGAGTGGGGGTTAGGGCTTATCGATTTTTTCTCTTTTTTGGGGGAGGCTAGTGGGCCTGTAGGGGTAAAAGAAGGTTGACAATCGTTAGCTAGTACCAATCAATCTCCCTATTAAGTCCCTTGGGTGTCAAGGTGTCCAACGTATATATCCAGTATGTTTCCCTGTCCTTTAGTAGTTGGATATGGTTGCCCCCTCGTCTAGGTCTGTTTACTTTCTCTATAACCTGGAATCTCAGTTGCGCTACTGTGTGTCTGGCCTCTTGAAAGTGGAACGGCAGAGGAAGCCATGTTTTTTTGCAGCGTATGTCTGATTTGTGGTGTGAGATCCTATCTTTTATGGCTTGTGTGGTTTCTCCCACATAAAGGAGACCACATGGACACTTAATGACATAAACCACAAAATTGGTGTTGCATGTGTAGAACTCCCTGATGTTATAAGTTTTGCCTGTTCTAGGGTGAATGACCTTGTTCCCCTTGATTATGTTGGAACAGCAGGGGCAATTGAGGCAGGGGTATGTGCCCGTTTTCTTCGGCTGTAGATATGTTTGCATCGGTTCTTTAGAAAGACTGCCCACGTCTGCTCTAACTACATGGTCTTTGGTGTTCCTAGGTCTTTTGGTACACATGAGGGGTGGTTCCTGAAATGCCTGTATATGTGGGTATGCCCTGTTCAGTACAGGCCAATGTTTTCTTACCAGGTTGTGAACCTTGTAGACTGAGGGGTGGAAGTGATGTACAAATGGGACCCGGTCAATCTTGTTTCTTTCTAGAGGCTCCGTGGGTTCTGTACTGATACGTTCTAGTTCTTTAGCTAATAAAGGCTCAGGGTAACGTCTGTCTTTGAATTTAAGGGACATCTGTTGGAGTTGTTGGGCTCTTCTTACTGGGTCTGAAACTATTCTGGATACTCTTTTAAATTGGGAACGTGGAAGGCTATCCCGGGTTGCTTTAGGATGGCAACTGTCATATCTCAGTAGACCGTTGCAATCTGTTGGTTTGGAGTACAAATCTGTGGTTAGGGATCCGTCAGAATTTTTGGTGATCTTGGTATCTAAGAAAGAGACTGTTTTGTTGTCAGTAGTGATTGTGAATTTCAATTCACTTCTCACTGCGTTGATGGTCTCAAAGAAAGTTTGCAGGGTGTTTATAGGGCCTGTCCAAATACTGAATATATCATCAATGTACCTGTACCAGCATTGGGCATATTGCTGGAACAGGACATTGGGATATATGTGTGTTTCTTCGAACTCATCCATATATAGATTAGCATACGCGGGCGCAACGTTTGCGCCCATCGCTGTCCCGCAGCGCTGGATATAGAAGTCATCGCCATATAGGAAAAAATTTTCCTGTAGGACAATTGTAAGTAGGTCCAGGCATAGGTTTCGTTGTGGCACGGTAAGGTCTGATGTGTCCAGTGTTCTCCTGATTGCTCCCAAGCCTTTGTGATGTTCTATAGAGGTATAGAGGCTATTTACATCCAATGTGAGTAGGGTGCTGTGTGTCGGTATTGTGGCTATACCCTTAAGTTTTTTGAGGAAGTCGCCCGTATCCAAAATGAAGGATTTAGTCCTTCTTGTGAAGGGAGTGAGTATCTTTTCAAGATAGATAGATAAGGGGTTTAGGATCGAGTCCGTTGAAGCCACTATGGGTCTACCCGGTGGGTTTTCCAGGTTTTTATGGACCTTGGGAAGGATGTAGAAGACTGGTGTGATCGGGTGTTGATTTGTCAGGAAAGTCCGAGTCTCGGTATCTATCGTGCCATTGTCTATGTAGATCTTTAGGGTGTCAGTGATACGTCTTCTAATTCTGTAAGTTGGGTCCGTACTGATTTTTTGGTACGTGTTTGTGTCGGATAGTTGGCGTTGTATTTCTGAAAGATATTGATGCCTGTTAAGAACAACAATTGCTCCACCCTTGTCCGCTGGTTTAATTGTTATATGTGGGTTTTTCTTCAGGTTGTTCAATGCAACCTTCTCTTCTCTATTATAGTTGTTGCGGACAGGGAGTAGGCCCAACTGTTGTTCCTTGATTAAGTCTTTGATGTCCCTGTCTAAACAGTCAATGTATGTTTCCACCGGGTGGTAGGTGTGTGGAGGGTTGAATGAGCTGCGGTTGTATAGTCCTAGGTTCTTGAGAGAAACGGGTGTAGCTGGGTTCTGGGAGGGCCTAGTCACAATGGGTGAGGTAGAGTTGGATTCTCTGTTGAAATGTGTCTTAAGCCTAATTGTACGGTAAAAACGTTGTAGGTCTTTTTGTAGTTGGAATGAATTCCATTGTGGGGTTGGACAAAATGATAGCCCTTTATTTAAGACTTGTAGCTCTACTGGGGAGAGAGAATAGTCTGAGATATTTAAGATAAGGTTAGGACCCCTACCTGTGATCGCAGAAGCATCCCGCTCGATCCTAGTCCGCTTTGACCTCCTCCTCGACCTCCTGGTGGGTTTGCTGCTAACAGGATCCTATAAGATAAGTTATAGCTACCACCTATACTAATATATATTAACTTACATATATCTCCTCCCCAGAACCATCCACTATACCTCATCCAGGGGACTTGACCCCAAACAGTACACAGGGGCATACAACATAACCGAAGAAGGTATATGAGATCCTTAGCACACCACTACACCCATTCTATGATGTCCATATTTTAACCGAAACCTCATATTCACAGGCTAACCAGCTCATTTTGAGTACACAGTTTGTGTGACTATAGCCGCACATGGACACCATAACAGAGTGATCTAACACCATAAAAACCCTGGATGCAGGTCACCAGGTAAACGGTACCACAACTCTTTATCTTACTCAGTCTGTACACTATAATTATTCATAAAGACCGCTTCTCCCTTTCCAAGGTGTTGTTGCCCTTCTACTAAGGGGACAGTAGAAAGTATACACATAACATAGACGGATTGTTGTTATTGCTTCATGTTCTATATCATAATAACACAGCATGTATATAGCACTGTATATAGTTGTATATATATATATGTCCACATGTCTTACACTTTCACTTTTTGTATCCACCCACAGCGACTTTTGAGAAAGGCTATTGGTTGATAGCCGAAACGTCAAAAACTCCAGGTCGCAAAACTATTATGTACAGCACCAATAAAAAACAGCACGATTTTTCACTAGCAAAACAGCTGACTGAGAGTGCTTCTGTTCCACAAGACTGCTTGTACATGGCAGGCCGGCATGCACATTGCAGGCCGGCCGCTGCATGCACATTGCAGGCCGGCCGCTGCATGCACATTGCAGACCGGCCGCTGCATGCACATTGCAGACAGGCCGCTGCATGCACATTGCAGACCAGCCGCTGCATGCACATTGCAGACCTTCGGCGCGGGCCTCCATGTTGGCGCACATCCGAGCCCGCCACTCCTCTCTGCGGATGCGACGTATATCATCGTCATAGCGGTGCGGAGTGTGAATAAAGTCACTGCGACGTGTAGGCTGTTGAACGGCTTGAGTTTGGTGGGCAGTCTGGATCGGAACCCGGTTGAACGGCACTGGGGAAGGTGTTGCGGATGCACCCGACCAGCGTATCCGAGCAGACGGCTCGGCCGAAGGGTCCACGGTATCTCCCCAGGCGAACCAGGTGCAGAGGTCCTCAGCAGTGCTGTGGGTCTCGTCGTCGTTATCATCCTCCTCTCCCTCAACGATCACATCGGCTGCTCGGAACACGGAGACGTTGGAATGGAATCCTCCGGATAACGGGGTGTCGGTGCTGTGGCTCCTTCCACAGGGTCGTCTTGCAGGGCTTCCAGGCTGCCTGCCTCTTCTTCTGTTGCAGCTGGTAGTGGTGTTTCAATCCCGAGAACTAGGTAGGCCTCCGTAGTAGCAGAGGAGGTCTCCGGTTCGGGGAAGAAACAAGCGACAGTCTCTAGAGTGGTGGTAAGACTGGTCACGGGTTCCTCGGTGGGAACCAGGTAGGTGTCGACTTCTTCTGTGGAGCGGGTTACAAGCTCCGGCTCTAAAACGGATTCGACTTCAGGCACTGGAACGGGGCATACTGAAGTTTCCACCGGGATGACGCAATCTATCGGCTCTGGTGACGAAGCAGGACAGGTGGTGGACGTTGGTGAAGCCGTGAAACTGGAAATGTCGTCCGGCCCTGGAGTAGTTGCACCCGAGCGGCTCTGCTGCATCGCACGATGTAGTCTGCTGCCCAAGCTCGCGCTCCAACTGCGGATCGTCCACTCAACGGTTTCTATGAGCCGCACCCTGAGGTCTTGCAGAGCCTCTTGCCAGAAGTCGGGGCTGCCGTCGATAGTGAAGACGGGACCCGGACCTGGATGGCCTATGGCTGCTCTGGCCTCGGCTTCCACCTGTTGCATTAGGTCATGGAGTCTTGTGCTAGCCATCTTGTTGGAGAAAACCACACCCGTCCAAACCCGGTAACCGTTCTGGTGAAGAGCTGGTGAAGAAGAGTTTCTGACACTCCCACTTCCTTGGGGGTTTTTGTAGTCCAATTGTGGGAAAAAGTCTTTGGTCCGCCCCCATGGTTGTTTCGAGCAATCAGGGCGGACAATGATTTTGGAGCCTTTGCCTTAGCCCTCCCACGAAGAGGGGCGGTGGCTCACCCCTGGGCTTGCATGTCGCGGTTCCTCATGGCGGGCATCGCCATCTTGGGCGCCATCTTGGCCCAATGGTGAAAAGGCGGGAAGAGTTCTTTTTGGGACGAACAAAGTCCTTTTTGATGAAATAAAGTCTTTTAAGCACATTATACCCGTTAGGGAACGGGCCTGCTCGTATCCTATTCGTGACGCCATTTTCTGACTCACCGTGGCCGGGACTCCTGTGATGCACTCGGTGTGGGGCGCCACATGTATACCCTTTGAGTTTGAAGCCTTGACGGATTATATTGGTGAAAACTTGGCCAACGGCTTCATACATTGTTCTTCCTCACCAGCAGGGGGCACTTATCTTTTTTGTAAAAAAGAAAGATGGGACCCTTAGGCCCTGTATCTATCGGGAGCTTGATAAGGTGATCTTTATCCTGTGCCTTTGATTTCCAAATTATTGCAGAGTTCGTTATGCCAAAATACTCTCCAAGGCTGCTTTCACGTTACGATTTTCGGTCATCCGATTGTATCCGTTTCAAAACGGATACACTCGGATCCGAAATTGGATCCCATGTCCCTCTATGGGAATCTTATCGGATCAGATGTGCCACTATTGGCATCCGATTTTGGCACCATCTGATGCTGTTCGATTTAATCACGGGCACAAAATCGCAGCCTGCTACGATTTTGTGTCCGTGACTCAAATCGGACAGCATCGGATCAGTGCTGATCCGAGTGCCCACAAACTGTGAGCCTATGGACATCAGATATGAGTTCACTTCAGATCCGATGTCGGTTCCATGTTCCCTGCCTCTCCCTGCATCTTCCTTCCCCCATCTCCTCCCCATCTCCTCTATTCTGTCCTTCCCTGCTATTCTATTCTGTCCCCCCCACTCCTCTATCCTGATCTAATCCCTAGCCTGTCCCCTGTTCTCTTCCCTGTGTGTTAAAAAAAAAAAAAACTCCTCCAGGAGGATGCATCACCTTGTCACCGGCTCCCAGGATGCGACACCATCAGGGCAGAAAGGCCTGTGGTGCTGTCAGGAAGCCGGTCAGCTGATGTGTCATGTGACCAGCTCTCTGACATCATCACAGGTCCTTCTGCCCCGATGGTGTAGCATCCTGGGAGCCAGTGACAAGGTGATGTAGCCTCCTGGAGGATTTTTTTTTTTTTTTTTTTTAAATACACAGGGAAGAGAACAGGGGACAGGATAGGGATTAGATCAGGATAGAGGAGCGGGGGGGGGGAAACAATACAATGGTGGGAGGGACAGAATAGAATAGCGGAGGGAAGAGGATGGAGGAAGCAGGAGCAAAGAGAGACAGGGGAACGCAGGATCCACACGGATCCTGCATAGAATCGGATTGGATGGCTATTTGCCATCCGATTGCAAGGATCCGTGTGGATCCGTGGCTGTCCGTGGGATCCTTCTTTAAACTCGGATCCTACGGACAGGCACTAAATCGTGATGTGAAAGCACCCTTAACTGGATCTTCATGTGGCTTATAATTTGGAGTGTATTCGTCCCGGTGATGAATGGAAGATGGCATTTAGATGTCGGTATGGACACTTTCAATAACTAGTGAAGCCCTGTGGGCTTTATAATGCTCAATATTTTAGCATCTTGATAATTACATTTTTAGAGATTTATTGGACCAATTTGTGGTGATTAATATGGACAATATTTTAATTCTGTTTTGACTCTTTACAAGAACATGAAGAACATGTCAAATTGGTTTTAAAACATCTGAAAGGGAACCAACTGTATATCAAGCCGGAGAAATGTGAGTTCCATCATTCTGAAATACAATTTTTAGGTTATGTCATCTGTCCTCAGAGGCTGAACATGGAATCTGGTAACGCAATCATTGATTGGCCAGTACCTAAGAATATTAAAGAGGTCCAATGTTTTATTGGTTTTTCAAATTTCTTTAGACGTTGTATTAAAATTTTTTGGGAGATTGTCCATCCCACCACTTCTTTGACTAAGAAGGAAAAGCCCTTTAAGTGGTCATCACAGGCTCAGGAAGCTTTGATTCCGCTTAAGACCGGTTTCACCTCAGCACTGCTGTTGATCTACCCAGACCCAGCACATCCCTTCATTATGGAGGTGGACACTTCTGATAATGTTTGGGGGCATTCTCTACCAAAGAACTGGAGAGAAGGGTGTGCTTCATCCTTGTGCTTTCTTTTCTTGTAGACTTTCCACTGCAAAGAAGAACTACAATGTAGGAGACAAGGAACTACTGGCTATTATCGCAGCTTTCAAGGAATAGGGGCACCATCTGCCACATAGCAGATCGTAGTGCTAACTGACTATCGCAATTTAGAGTTTCTCAGAACCGCTTGATGTCTTTGTCATCATCAAGCTCATTGGAATTTATTTTTAAATCAATTTAATTTTGTTATTTTGAAATGTCCAGGTTCTCGTAATGGGAAGGCTGATGCTTTATCCTGAATCCATGCTTTGGATTCTGTACCTACAGCCTTGTCCAAGACCATTCTTTCTGATGCCAACTTCATCGGAGTTATGCACGACCAGGACTTGTAGAAGGAGGTCAAGAAGGCCTATTATAGTGATGTGTTTCTGGCTAATCCATCTGTTGATTTCAATCTTGTCCTTAAGAGTGGCATGTGATTCAGAAATCGACATATCTACATCCCTGAGGCCGTCCGTCTGCAGATCCTCATGTTAATCCATGACTTCAAGTTGGCTGGTCACAGGCGGGTGCAGAGGACACAAGGGTTCCTAAGACAATTTTTCTGGTGGCCGACTTGCCTTAAGGATACTAAGGACTATGTTCTTCCTTGCGACGTATGTGCTCATTATAACACTCCTCATGTGTCACCTATGGCTATTCTTCAATCACTACCTTTTCTGTCCCTTCCATGAGGGTCTATCTCAATGGACTTTATTGTGAAGCTGCCTCGGGTGGCATGAATACAATCCTAGTAGTGGTTGATACCTTGACTAAAGCCGCTCATTTTGTCCCATGTCCGGCCTCCCCTCAGCTAGGGATACAGAGAACTTGGTTATACAGAATGTTTTTCGACTGCATGGGGTTCTCATGGGGGTCTATCTCAATGGACGCCATTGTGAAGCTGCCTCAGGTGGCATTAATACGATCCTAGTAGGGTATGATTGTGTGGCGCCCCGCAACGAGTGCGTCACAGGAGGGTACTGCACCCCTGACTGAAGGTGCAGTATTCTCCATCTCAGTGGTGAACAGGTTAATCCCAAGGCTCCATGTACCACATGCAACACTTAGAGGCAGAGGACCAATTTGATACCCGTTTCCTGGGCAACCGGTCTTGGTGGGAGGAGAGTTAGGTGTATAGCAGTGGGGAAGAGAAGAACAGAGTTAGAAAGTTGGAGAGACAGGGACAAGAACCCAAGTCGTGACCGAACAGCTAACAGGGAGGACACAGAACCGTGACCACAGCCAGCGCCTGAGACCTGAGAACCAGGCCCACGGTGAGTCAATTTGGCGTCTACGAACAGGATTTGAACTGACCCGTATCTAACGGGTACCGTGTGCTTTACAGAACTTTGTTGGCCATATTAAAGAACTTTTCGCGCCCTTTCCACTGGGCCAAGATGGCGGGTCCCGCCATGTGAGACACAACGTGCTGGCCCAGGGGCGTGCCTCGGCCCCTTACCATGGGAGGGCCATACCAGAGGCGCAAAACTGTTTGCCCGCCCCGATTGCCAACAAACAACCAAGGAGGCGGGCCAAAGACTAAACCTCGCCTGCCAGAAACTAAAAATGGCGGCAGGGACGGAGTAACGCAACGGAGGTCCAGTAACCAGGAGCTGGAACCAGGAGCAAGAGACCAATCCACGGATGAGCATCCGGTAACCAGTGAGAACCCGCCAGCCGAGATGCAGCCCATCATCACTCGTGCAGAAGCCGAGGCAGAGCGAGATGACCCTGAGGCCCTACCTGATGACAGTGGCAACCAGACCAGAGCGGAGACCGAGGAAGATGAGGAGCCGTCCACCCAGCCAAGCTCCGAGGAGGATGATAACCGGAAAGGTGACGTCGATGAAGTCAGGGCATCCAGGCCCTGCACGGTGCAGAAGGAGCTCCAGCTGCACGGACCAGATGGACGGGTCGGTGTAGCCGCAATCACAGGTGAGCGGATCCGTGCACCAGCTCCAGAGTACCCAGACTGGGACTTGTATCTTGATGACTGTACGAGATGTGAGAGGCATGTGGGGCCCCCTGAATGGTGTGCCCTGCGTGTATGCAAATGTGATAAGTAAATTGCAACATTCTGGTCCTGTAGATAGCTGTTAAATGTGAAGTGCTTTTTCTTTTGCAAAACTCGTAGACTTTCATGAGGACTTTTCACTAAGAACTGTTTGCAACGTTTGAAGTCATAGAGCCTCCCGGACGGGAAGAATACAAGAATTACAATTTGAATGCCGTTAATAAAAGTATTTGATTTTCATGTTTATGCATAAAATGTTTTACTCTGTACTGGGTTGGGTAGCGTGACAATTGGGGATAAGTGTAATTCCCCAAGTGGGAGTGTGGCGCCCCGCAACGAGTACGTCACAGGAGGGTACTGCACCCCTGACTGAAGGTGCAGTATTCTCCGTCTCAGTGGTGAACAGGTTAATCCCAAGGCTCCATGTACCACATGCAACACTTAGAGGCAGAGGACCAATTAGATACCCGTTTCCTGGGCAACCAGTCCTGGTGGGAGGAGAGTTAGGTGTATAGCAGTGGGGAAGAGAAGAACAGAGTTAGAAAGTTGGAGAGACAGGGACAAGAACCCAAGTCGTGACAGAACAGCTAACAGTGAGGGCACAGAACCGTGGCCACAGCCAGTGCCTGAGACCTGAGAACCCGGCCCACGGTGAGTCAATTGCCTAACTAAGGCCGATCATTTTGTCTCATGTGCTGACCTCCCCTCAGCTAAGGATACAATGAACTTGGTTACACAGAACATTTTTTGGCTGCATGGGGTTCTGGATTAAATCATCTTTGACTGAGGAGTGCAGTTCACCTCAAGATTCTGGAAGGGGTTTGTTCTGCACTCAATGTTAATGTAGGTCATTCATCTGCTTATCAACCCCAGACAAACGCTGTGACGGAGCGTTCTAATCAGACTATCTATGATGCTATGTCAGCCATCTTCAGGATGATTGGTTGGAGTTACTTCTGTTAGCTGAATTCTCCTACTATAATTCTCAGAGTGCCTCTACTAAGGTAATGCCTTTCTTTGTCAATCCAAGTATCTTGCCTAGGTCTCCGATTAATGCCCCGGTTCTGAATGTAGGAGAAAGGTTGACTGCATTGAGGCAAATTCTAGAGGTTCTGAAGGAATCTCTGACCTCAGCTCAAGAACGTTACAAGAGATCGGCTGATAGATGCTGGAGACTGGCTCCCATGTTCAAGGTCTTAGGCTCAGCGTGGTTATTCACTAAAATTCTGAAATGAAACATTCCTTTACAGAAACTTGGACACAAATTCATTGGCATTTTAAAGATCAATGGTATTGTGAGCTCTGTTGCCTGCTGTCTAAAGCTTCCTAATACTGTGAAGGTACACCTAGTTTTCTATGTTTCCTTACTAAAGTCTGTGTCTCCTAATACCTTACCGGGACTTCTTGTGCCTCCTCTGCAACCTGTGCTGATTGATGGGCAACAACAATTCATGGTGGTGGAGGTTATTGATTCTAGTATTTGCAGGAATCAGTTCCATTATCTGATAGATGCCAGGGGTATATCCCTGAAGAAGATTCTTGGGAATCAGTGGATAACATCAATGCCCCACAGAAGATTTCTAATTTCCATCAGAGATTCCCTGAGAAACCAGGTCTGGGATGGTCCTGAAGCCACTTCTAAGAAGGGAGTAATTTCAGGACTGTGAATATTTTGATTACCTTTTGAGCATTCTTGCCCTCTTCCAAGAAATGCATCCTTTGCTTCATGTGCCTTTTGTCTTCCTGCATTTATAAACCCCACCCCAGTCTCTAGTCATTTCTAGAGTATTCTGCCTGCTTTCCTCCGCCTGTTTTCCTGCTCTTAGTGGCTTCTCAAGTTCTCTGCCTACTCCTGGAAATCCTGTGTGGATCTCCTCTTGTTAGTCATCAGCGGTTCTGCTACCTACACCTGTTGCCAGCATTCTTCTACCTCTGGCTTCTCCCATGCTACTCCCTCTGCTGCCGCTCTTGCTTCACCTCCCTTTGCTGACATGTAAGCTGGTTGCTATGTTTAGTGTTCGATTGCATTCTACTTTCAAATAGATGCAGAGACTGTTCTGGGCTTAGTAATACGTTCTGAATCTAGACTGGACTTTCTAAAACACTTTCTTTCCCTGGCCTTCCTTGATGACTTAATGTGTTGTATAAACTTACTTAAACGTCTCCTTGTTTGGACTTGCCATAGACTTTCCTTTTACAGTATCTCATAGTCATAGTGTATACTGTGCTTTAAAGACTGCTGGGCTGATTGCATTTTCCTGTGAGGTTTTCAACAGACGTTTCATTAAATCTTCACTGTGTGTTTATGGACTTTGAGTTTTCCTCTTCACTTTGTTGTTACTCATTGTATGTTATAATATAGATTTTTTTCACCTACAAAGTGTGTTTAGCTGTATCTTTGAGACATGCAAAATAGAGTTCTGAATTATTCATTATAATGATTACACCCCTTTTGGTGGAGACAATGAGGCTGATGATGATGACACTCGGATACTTGAGGCGAGCACCTTCTTGACCTTCTGCTCAGGGCAGGAAGAGAGTGGGTCTGAAGGTAAGGAGTGACAACATAGAGGGTGATGATGAGGTTACAGATCCCACTTACTGTATGGAAAATGCTTTAAAAATGGATGTCCTCCATTTTTCATCGATTCTTAACAGATCCTCATTAGATTTGAATAGCCAATTCCTATCTGCAAAATTGGATCAAAATAGCACTTGCACTTAGCTTAAAAAAAATGCACAAAAAATAGTGTGTGAATATTTCCTGAGTCATATTGTGAATTATGATGTCCAGGCAGATCTTGGTCCATAAACATTATGTCTTTTTAATTAACCCTATTGGGATACCATTATGACAGTATATTCTGGAGTCTGCTTCTGGTTTTTATAGCAATTATAGAGAAAATTAAAGAAAATTAAGTATACCTATTCATATTAAGATTAAAGTTAAATGCTGTAAAGTTTTATTATAATGTATGCACCATCCTTATAATGCGCATATCCTTCCGCAGAAATAAATAAATTCTCTGGTATAAACTGTTTCAGTTTAGTTCTTTAAAGAGGACCGGCAACCCCCCCCCCCCTCCATGGATGTGAATCTAAGCCCAGCACTGAATGCAGCATTTGTGTTCTGTCACATTGTTGTTTTTTGCACTTTATGTACTTTTTGTACCTTAACAAGTCACTTTTTTTGTTTCACTGTTTAACTTTTTGTATATTAGCACTAATCATGTATTTTTACATATTTAACTTGTATAAATTTGCACTGTCACTTTAAATACCTAATTTGTAGGTATTGGCACTTTAAATCCCGTTTGGATTATCACATTTGTCACACTGTGGTCAAAAGTAGTATTTACAACTCCTTAGTGAGCTTTAGGCGGGTGGAGTACCACCCATTAACATAATTTGTGCCCCTAAGTTTCATAGATTGTGCAAAGGATACATCACAGCACCATTGCCCGGGCAGTTTAGGCGCTGATCACATCTTTTTGATGGTGAAGCGTCTGCCCGGGTTACTATGGGGATGCGCAGCGCTGTCACGTCTCCCTGACGCACAGCGCATGCGCACCCCGACAGACGCTGGATCGCACGCACTGATTATATCCGTCTGATGGGAAAGTGCCGGCACGGATCACTATGGAGACGCGTGCGCGTTTACGCAGTGATGACGTGCGGCGCGTGCGCACTTCGAGTAGACTCTGGATCACTGATGACGCGGTGGTGCGAGTGCCAAGCGTCTCCCGGGCAACGTATTGCACATGGGGTGGTCATGTGACTACGTCGTAACCCGGAAGTGGTGCGGCCCTCGGTGGAAACAGGCATTTGGTGCTGCCTGAGATAGGGGAAGGCATTGAAGGAGGCTCAGTGACCTGGAAATGGTTAGAGGGGGAGACTTGACTGTGACGGACAGAGGGAGTAGTTTTGACAGGTGTAGCTCATAATGAGGTAGTGGACACTATATAGGACAGGAAACTTCCACATAGCACAATGCACGCCCTGAGGAAAAACATCAACTTTGAAACGTGCGTCGGCTGTGGGGTCGTGGCGAGAGCACTGTGGCAGCGGGGGCCCAAGGAGTGATTGTTCGGTGAGAACTATTTTGGCACCAGGTATTTTGAATACTTTAATATCTAATGGATGATCATTCAATGACCATTTAGGCCTGTAGGAGCATTCCTTTTGATTTAAGAGAGGGATTAAGATAAATACAAGTGTGATAGTGCTCCATTCTGTTCCCCTGTTAGTATATGCTGCTACTTGTGTATTCTATATAGCCCACCCTATGATTTTGTGCATGATAGGGACTGTGTTCCCGATTAAGACATGTTATGTACCGTAAATAATTTTAATATGAAACAATTTTAATAATAAAGTGATTTTTTTGCCATAAATTTTGGATGTGCTGATTCACAAAAAAATATTGACACAGTTTCTGTGGCGATATTTGGTAAGGTAAAACGTATATAGGTGAAGCACTTATTGTTAAGAGGACCCTTTTATGTGAGAGTTAACCACAGGTCTGAAAGGAGTCTGTGTTTCAGCCACAAGTAGTGACCTTCGGCGTCAAAAAGAGAAAAACAGATAACTCCAAAAAGAGTTTGTGTTGTATCTGTAGCAAAGCTCCAGCAGATCCATCAATGGATGGAAACTCACAGTTCTGCAGAATTCTGGATCCCAGCACTTGCACAAAAGTCTCTTTCACAAATGTTTGAACCAATTCCATGCTCTTCTGGTCAATTTGCTTCTTTGGCTAGGTTTACATTACAAATAGTGGCACGAATTTTTTATAATTATAAAAAATTGTTTTCAATTGTTTTAATGGCCATAGCGGATGCCCAAGGAAGATTTGTGGCAGTAGACATTGGGGCATATGGGCACACCAACTACTCAAGGGTATTTAAAGAGAGCAACATGGGGAAAGCCCTCTATAATGGCCGTTTCTATATTTCCCCACAATGCCTTTTACCTGGCACAATGGCGCCCAGTGTTCCCTGTGGGCTGGTTGCCGATGAGGCATTCCAACTCTCTGTAAACCTCATGAAGCCGTATGCCAGCCGCACCCTCACCAATACCCAACGTAACTTTAATGCACGGTTAAGTCGGGCACGGCAATATGTAGAGTGCGCTTTTGGCATATTGTTGGCAAAGTGGCAGGTCCTGCTCACTACCATTCAATTGCACCATCACAACGTTGATAGTGTTGTGAAGGCCTGTGTGTGCCTACACAACTTCGTGTGCCGCCATGACCACCTCATAGTTGACCCATATGAATGGGAATCCACCTTGATTGGCCTCCAAGATGCCAATATGAGGTCTCCTGTGAGGTCTGATGTTGGCCAGAGACATCGCCATGCTGCACATATTTGAGTTATGTATTTCCTTTTGTGGCGAAAATAGCCTTTTTTAAGTTCCTCGTGTCGTTATTGTTTGTGTGCATTTCAAAAACACTGGTTGTGTACCTTTTTTGATTACTAAAAAACTTTAATACCCATTGTTGTTGTGTTTTTTGGACTGCACTTAAAATATATTGTCAATACACGTGCTGTGCGGTGTTGGCACACATTAAAGGTCTAATGTTGCAACTCCTCACACATACTCCTACATGAAAGTGCATTCACATGCTATTGAGCATTTACTACACATCTTTCTCCATCCAAGGGCAATCATGGCTTGCAAGCTCATGGCTACATGTGTGTGTGTAATGTTCACCATGGGTCAACCACTCACAAATACCTGCATGGATGTTGGATTGTGCATATATACGGCCAACACAATTGTCCCATGGCGTGCACACTCAATGTGTTGCCTGTAAGGACTGTAAGCTCCCTAGCATTTGTTAGGTATGTCATGTATGGTGTGGGTGTTCAAGTTGCAAAAAAAAACTTGTATTAAGTGGTCATCCAAAACACTATTCACATGCGCATACTGAGTAGAGCATGGTTTAGAATTACTTAAGTAGCCAAGTGGTCATGTGGTAAAGCACAAACACCATTTAAACCAAAAAATGACAAATGCTTAATTCACATGGTTAATACAATTGCATTGCATACATATGTAGTTCATAATGCACAATCCAGGAGCACATACAAAACAATATGGCTCTACAAATGAAAACTCCACAAATCCAAGGGACCTTTGAAAACAACAAAAACAACATAATCACCTAGGTACCACTGACGTAAATGTGCAGATTCCTACATTAGCTCACGAAGTCCACCCTACTCAGCCTCGGCGGATTCATCATCACATACCACAGTGATGTTAAGTGGTAACTGTTGGCAATATTTTGCCACTAGACTGTTCAGCTCAGCCCGAAACTGGAACCTGTATTGAGGATCCATATTCAACAGGTCCAGAACATAAGAACACATCAACTGCGGCCACTCGTTGATGGGCTGGATGTTGTCTCTGGCCCTTATGTCCTCGATTTTCCCTTGTAGGGCACTATTGTTGATGCGCATTGTATCCTGTAGCCGATGCAGACCATCCAGGATAAGCATGTGTGGCGCCCCGCACTGAGTGTGTCACAGGAGGGTATTGCAGCCACAAAAGCAGCAGCAATATTCTCTGACCCAGCAATCACACAGTTAATTCAGAGATCCATACCCTACATGCATCACCTAGCATAGAGGGCCAATCAGGTCCTGGTGGGCGGAGTGTAAGGGTAATGTGTAGTGGAAGTTTAGTTCAGTTTGAAGAGGAGGCTCCGGGGATCACCGCTCAGCCTGTGAGGAGCGTTCCATCTTGCTGCATTCCATCCCCTGGAGGCCCGCAGCGTCGGTACAATTACCGAATCTCTCATAGGTGGCGTCACGACAAATTAACCCCTTAATCTGTTCCCACAAGACGTCTTCCCCTTTGATCTGCACTCAACCGGGCCCCACTACCGGCAGGCGCGGCACCCCGTGACAAGAAGGAAGGAAACGTCTGTCTAAACCAGAATCCCGGCCACGGTGAGTCAGAATTTGGCGTCACGAACAGGATACGAGCAGGCCCGTTCCTTAACGGGTATCATGTGCTTTAAAAAGACTTTATTTGAACAATTTGGACTTTGTTCGTCCCAAAAAGAACTTTTCCCGCCTTTTCACTGTTGGGCCAAGATGGCGCCCAAGATGGCGTCCCCGCCATGAGGATCCGCCACGTGCAAGCCCAGGGGTGAGCCACCGCCCCTCATCGTGGGAGGGCCAAAGGCAAAGGCGCCAAAATCTTTGTCCGCCCTGATTGCTCGAATCAACCATGGGGGCTGACCCCAAAGACTTTTCCCACCATTGGACTACAAAAGCCCCAAGGAAGTGGGAGTGTCACAGAACATTCTTCACCAGCTCTTGACCAGAAAGGTTACCGGTTAGGACGGGTGTGGTTCCTCCAGGAAGATGGCCAGCATGAAACTCCAAGATCTTATGCAACAGGTCGAGGCGGAGGCAAGGGCAGCCCTAGGCCAACCGGGTCCGGGTCCTGTCCTCACCATCGACGGCAGCCCCGACTTTTGGCAAGAGGCTTTGAAAGACCTCCGGGTGCGGTTAATTGAGACTGTTGAGTGGACGATTCGCAGCTGGAGCGCAGGCCTAGGCAGGCGACTACATCACGCGATGCAGCAGAGCCGACCTAGTACAGCTACTCCAGGACCAGACGACGTCGCCAGTTTCTCCACAACCTCGCCAACGCCCACCACCTGTCCTGCTTCGTCTCCGGAGCCAATAGACTGTGTCGTTCCAGTGGAGACCGCAGCCCCACCCGTTCCACTGCCTGAGATTGCAGCCGGACCGACTTCAGAGCCGGAGCTCATAACTTGCTCCACAGAAGAAGACGACACTTACCCGGTTCCCATTGCGGAACCCATCGACAGTCGTACCACTCCGGAGACTGTTGTCAGTGTTCTCCCTACACCGGAGGCCTCCTATGCCAAACCGGAGGACTACCTGGTGACCGGGATTGAAACACCCCTACCAGCAGTTACAGAAGAAGAGGCAGGCAGCCTGGAAACCCTGCAGGACGACCCTGTGGAAGGATCCACAGCACCACCGCCCCGTAGTATAGGAGCTCCCGTTACAGCATCTCCATCTACAGAACAGCCCGATGTGATCATCGAAAGAGATGACGATGACGACGAGATCCGTAGCATCCCTGAGGACCTCTACACCAGGTTCGCCTGGGGAGACACCGAGGAATCTCCGTCCAAGCAGCCAGCTCAGGTACACTGGTCGGGTGCATGTGCGACACCTTCCCCTGTGCCGTTCAATCGGGTGCCAGTCCAGACTTCCCGCCAAGCCCAAGCTTCCTACCAACCCACACGCCGCAGCCAGAGTCACATTCCGAGCCGTACCGACGAAAATGTACGTCAGCGTCGCCGAGAGGAGTGGCGGGCCCGTGAACGTGCCAACATGGAGGCCCGTGCCGCGGCTCGCCGCCAACCGCCGCTACCTGATGAACTTCGCCGTGAAGGTAGAGTCTCCACCTTTAATCTATCTACCTGGTGGGGGTTCGCTTGGGAGGTGGGTTTGGATGAAGAGTAGGGATGGGCGAATCTACTCGCTAGGACTCGTTACTCGGCGAGTAGTAAGGGACTCGCAGGACTCGGTACTCTGCGAGTTTCCCAGCGTTTACTCGCACGAGTCCAATGCAAATCATTGGCAAACGCTGACAAAACTAGGATTGCCATTGTTTGCATTAGACTCGGCTACTGTGCCAGTGATAGCAGGGAAACTCGCAAATAACTGCTGTTACATTGCGAGCCGAGTCCAGCTGTCTTCTCTGTGCAGCTCCAGGGTCCTAGAGCCCGCCTGCTCACAGAGATGATGTAGCAGAGCTGAGATTGTTCTCAGTCTGCTCATTCCCTGTGCATAGACATCTATATCTATGCACAGGGGATGTAGCAGAGAGGACATCGCGTTTTGGACTACGTCGGACAGAAGAGGATTTTTTAAATTAAAGATGGAGTCCCTAATGGCTTTTTTTTTATTTCAAATAAAAATTTTTCTCTGTGTTTTTTTAACCCTTTATTGGAGATTCTTAGTGGCTGGGTCAAACCTGGCCTGACATTAAGAATCTCAGGCTTAATACCAGCTTGTATAACAAAGCTGGTATTAACCCCTTTATTAACCAGCGTGCCACCGCCACCAGGGCCGCTGGAAGAGCGGGGTTCAGCGCCAAAGGATGGCGCTTCAATGAACGTGCCATCTTCTGGGGCGGCTGCGGGCTGCAATTTGCAGCGGGGGGTGCCCAGAAAGCTTGGGCATCCCTGCGCTGCGGATTCCAGCCCCCAGCTGCTTAGCTGTACCTGGCTAGACATAGAAATTGCGCGGAGCCCCACGCATTTTTTTTTTATTATTTCATGAATTTCAGAGTCTCAGAGTCAGAGTCTCAGAGTCAGAGTCTCAGAGTCAGAGTCTCAGAGTCAGAGTCAGAATCTCAGAGTCTCAGAGTCAGAGTCTCAGAGTCAGAGTCTCAGAGTCTCAGAGTCTCAGAGTCTCAGAGTCTCAGTCTCAGAGTCAGAGTCTCAGAGTCTCAGAGTCAGAGTCTCAGAGTCAGAGTCTCAGAGTCAGAGTCTCAGAGTCTCAGAGTCAGAGTCAGAATCTCAGAGAGTCAGAGTCAGAATCTCAGAGAGTCAGAGTCAGAATCTCAGAGAGTCAGAGTCAGAATCTCAGAGAGTCAGAGTAAGAATCTCAGAGAGTCAGAGTCAGAATCTCAGAGAGTCAGAGTCAGAATCTCAGAGAGTCAGAGTCAGAATCTCAGAGAGTCAGAGTCAGAATCTCAGAGAGTCAGAGTCAGAATCTCAGAGAGTCAGAGTCAGAATCTCAGAGAGTCAGAGTCAGAATCTCAGAGTCTCAGAGTCTCAGAGAGTCAGAGTCAGAATCTCAGAGAGTCAGAGTCAGAGTCAGAATCTCAGAGAGTCAGAGTCAGAATCTCAGAGTCTCAGAGTCAGAGTCAGAATCTCAGAGTCAGAGTCAGAATCTCAGAGAGTCAGAGTCAGAATCTCAGAGAGTCAGAGTCAGAATCTCAGAGTCTCAGAGTCTCAGAGAGTCAGAGTCAGAATCTCAGAGAGTCAGAGTCAGAGTCAGAATCTCAGAGAGTCAGAGTCAGAATCTCAGAGTCAGAGTCAGAATCTCAGAGTCTCAGAGTCTCAGAGAGTCAGAGTCAGAATCTCAGAGAGTCAGAGTCAGAATCTCAGAGAGTCAGAGTCAGAATCTCAGAGAGTCAGAGTCAGAATCTCAGAGAGTCAGAGTCAGAATCTCAGAGTCTCAGAATCTCAGAGTCTCAGAGAGTCAGAGTCAGAGTCGGAATCTCAGAGTCTCAAAGTCAGAGTCAGAATCTCAGAGAGTCAGAGTCAGAGTCAGAATCTCAGAGAGTCAGAGTCAGAGTCAGAATCTCAGAGTCTCAGTCAGAGTCAGAATCTCAGAGTCTCAGAGTCAGAATCTCAGAGAGTAAGAGTCAGAATCTCAGAGAGTCAGAGTCAGAATCTCAGAGAGTCATAGTCAGAATCTCAGAGAGTCAGAGTCAGAATCTCAGAGAGTCAGAGTCAGAATCTCAGAATCTCAGAGTCTCAGAATCTCAGAGTCTCAGAGTCAGAGTCAGAATCTCAGAGAGTCAGAGTCAGAATCTCAGAGAGTCAGAATCTCAGAGAGTCAGAGTCAGAGTCAGAATCTCAGAGAGTCAGAGTCAGAATCTCAGAGAGTCAGAGTCAGAGTCAGAATCTCAGAGTCTCAGAGTCAGAATCTCAGAGTCTCAGAGTCAGAATCTCAGAGTCTCAGTGTCAGAATCTCAGAGTCTCAGAGTCAGAATCTCAGAGAGTCAGAGTCAGAATCTCAGAGAGTCAGAGTCGGAATCTCAGAGTCTCAGTGTCAGAATCTCAGAGTCTCAGAGTCAGAATCTCAGAGTCAGAGTCAGAATCTCAGAGTCTCAGAGTCAGAATCTCAGAGAGTAAGAGTCAGAATCTCAGAGAGTCAGAGTCAGAATCTCAGAGAGTCAGAGTCAGAATCTCAGAGAGTCAGAGTCAGAATCTCAGAATCTCAGAGTCTCAGAGTCAGAGTCAGAATCTCAGAGAGTCAGAGTCAGAATCTCAGAGAGTCAGAGTCAGAATCTCAGAGAGTCAGAGTCAGAATCTCAGAGTCAGAGTCAGAATCTCAGAATCTCAGAGTCTCAGAATCTCAGAGTCTCAGAATCTCAGAGTCTCAGAGTCAGAGTCAGAATCTCAGAGAGTCAGAGTCAGAATCTCAGAGAGTCAGAGTCAGAGTCAGAATCTCAGAGAGTCAGAGTCAGAGTCAGAATCTCAGAGAGTCAGAGTCAGAATCTCAGAGTCTCAGAGTCAGAATCTCAGAGTCTCAGAGTCAGAATCTCAAAGTCTCAGAGTCAGAATCTTAGAGAGTCAGAGTCAGAATCTCAGAGAGTCAGAGTCAGAATCTCAGAGAGTCAGAGTCAGAATCTCAGAGAGTCAGAGTCAGAGTCAGAATCTCAGAGTCAGAGTCTCAGAGTCAGAATCTCAGAATTTCATGAAATAATTAAAAAAAATGCGAGGTGCTCCGCGCAATTTCTATTTCTAGCCAGGTACAGCTAAGCAGCTGGGGGCTGGAATCTGCAGCGCAGGGATGCCCAAGCTTTCTGGGCACCGCCCGCTGCAAATTGCAGCCCGCAGCCGCCCCAGAAGATGGCGCGTTCATTGAAGCGTCATCCTCTGGCGCTGATCCCCGCTCTTCCAGCGGCCCTGGTGGCGATGGCACGCTGGGTAATAAAGAGGTTAGGGCCAGCTTTGTATTATCAGCTGGCCCTAAGCCTGAAATTTATGGCGGTCACGCCAATATTAGACATGACCGCCATGAATTTCTATTAAATTGTTTTAAAAAAAACACAACACAGAGAAAATTTTTTATTAGAAATAAAAAAAAAAAGCCATTAGAGACTCCATCTTTAATTAAAAAAATCCTCTTCCGTCCGACGCAGTCCAAAACGCGATGTCCTCTCTGCTCATCCCTGTGCATAGATATAGATGTCTATGCACAGGGAATGAGCAGACTGAGAACAATCTCAGCTCTGCTACATCAGGCAGCAGGCGGGCTCTAGGACCCTGGAGCTGTGGCAGCCAGCACACTGAGCAGACAGGACTCTTATCTGTGCGAGTTTCCCAGCGATTACTTACAAAGTAAACGAGTCCAATGCAAATAAATGGCAAAACTAGGATTGCTTCAGGCTGAAGCTTCCGAGACACATCTGCGATTTGTAAATCTCACATTACTCGCTATTACTCGCTTCCCCATTCATTAACATTGGACTCGCTAGACTTGCAACGAGTAGCGAGTCCTGTGCTCGGACTCGCTAGAGTCAAGCGATTCCGAGTAAGTTAGGATTCGCCCATCACTAATGAAGAGGTGTTTGTGGGGCGCCGGAAAGTTGAGTCGAACTTGCCCAGAGGACATCCCGATCGCGGCCTATACCGGGGCGATATAATCACCTACGAGCAGTATGCTTGTCATGACGGGTGGTTCGCCATTCGCGTGCGCCATAGTTCTCCGCGCCAGTGACTTAAATGCTTGGACTTCACCAATGACTCTGTTCCTGTTTAATCACTGACTGTGTGACCTGGTGGCTACAGCCTGAACTCTCACATAGGGACAGCCGGGTCCGCAAAAGTGTTTCCCTGGTTGTTTTGCTCGCAACACCTCAGCCAATATTTACCTGTTATTAATAAAAGTGTATTCTTTTATTGCCGATTATAAAAATGAAAAATCTCTGTAATGTTTGGGTAGTATGACACTTGGGGACAAGCGTATTTCACCAAGGGGGAGTGTGGCACCCCGCACCGAGTGCGTCACAGGAGGGTATTGCAGCCACAAAAGCAGCAGCAATATTCTCTGACCCAGCAATCACACAGTTAATTCAGAGATCCTTACTCTACATGCATCACCTAGCATAGAGGGCCAATCAGGTCCTGGTGGGCGGAGTGTAAGGGTAGTGTGTAGTGGAAGTTTAGTTCAGTTTGAAGAGTAGAGAGAACTCTCCGAGCAACGTAGGAGAAAAAGCCAAAACCACAAGCTCTACAACCTAGGAGAGGAGGTTGCACAGTTTCGTGCGGCCCCCTGGCCACCTTCTACCGGCCGTCTCCCTACCGTCACCACAGTTGAGCACCCTTACTCCCGGTGCATTACCAACCGATCTACGGGCTTCAAAATGCGGGCTCAAAATCATCCCGTGCCCATCTACAGCCGGTTTGCTGGTACCGAAGCTAGCAGCAGTTCAGCTCTGCTATCCGAACCAGAAGAGTGGAGGGACCGCTTTACAGGAGCACCCCACCATCGCCAAATCCAGTCGTCTAACCAGCAGTGTACCCACCAAGGGACCCCAGGTTCCCCAAAGCATCTGGAATGTATACCCCGGATAGGGCGTTCAAGCAGCCTCCCTGTACCCGATCTGGTATTCCTGGGCGACAACGGCACAGCACTTAGTTAGAATGGAGGAACACCGTGGATCTCTGAAAACACACTGGTCATTGCTGAGTCCACCCGGTCTACTACCTACTAACTGTATACCATGTACTGCCTGCTGGTTACAGTAAAGAACCCGTTGCAGAGACTTACAGTGTCCGTGCCTTCTTATGAACTGTTTATCCGCATTTCAAGGTAACCGCAGCTGCCTCATAACATCTTCAGCAGCTCACGGCTCCGGGAATCACCGCTCAGCCTGTGGGGAGCGTTCCATCTTGCTGCATTCCATCCCCCGGAGGCCCGCAGCGTCAGTACAATTACCGAATCTCTCATAGGTGGCGTCACGACAAATTAACCCCTTAATCTGTTCCCACAAGACGTCTTCCCCTTTGATCTGCACTTAACCGGGCCCCACTACCGGCAGGCGCGGCACCCCGTGACAAGGAGGAAGGAAACGTCTGTCTAAACCGGAGTCCCGGCCACGGTGAGTCACATGTCCGAGTCCTTCTTCTGTAAATTACGCCATGTAGGCTGGGTGACTCGAGGTGGGTTGAACGGTGGTTCCTGGGGTACGATATTCAAAGGAGCCTCACACTGTGTTGGTTCGATGTGTGGTTGGGTGCTGACTGATGGCAGTAGGTCGTCCCCTGGCTCCCGGTTGCTGTGTCCTTCACCGCCACTTTCAGCCACATCCAGGTCCACACCCTGTGCACTGCTGAATGTCCTGTATTGGGGGACAAAACAAACATTAATCACATGTACTTTATATGTTGATGTCACACACATTATAATTACACATTAGGTTTTTTGTAGGGAATGCACTTGGCCAAAATGCTTATACAGCCAGGGTGGTTCAGCTGTGGTGCCACTCCTATATTTCTCTGTATCTCGGACATCTCGGACATACCTATCCCAAATGGATTTCCAACGGACGTGGACAATATGAGCTACATGAAGGAAGTACAACACGTTATTTGCAAGCGACAAACACACATATCACTTCCCTGACATTGAGGAATACTGCTGTCTGTCTTGGGTTGTGGCCTTGTCAACCATGGGGACATACCAATGTATTGCTGTCTCTCAAGTGGCAGCGCCTTGTTATTAGGGAATAGGTCCTGGTATATGCTGTTCCAAATTTTTCTATTTTTGACAACACCCTGGTGGCCTGGATGGCCCTGGTCCTAGAGCAAACTGAGAGGATCCACCAAGTTTATTAAAGTCTCTATCTATTTTTGGTTTAGCCTCCATGCCAATCGGTTTAACTCTGCCTCGTTTTCCAGTGGCCTACAGGGCAAAATTACAATTTACGGTAAGCACTTGAATCAAGCCACACACATTTCATCACATTGCTTAGGTATGTATTTGTTATGATTTGTTCCTGGAAAAAACACTACACAGTGCCCTTAGCAAAAGTGAGACACGAAAAGTTGACACACATACATATTAATGGCGGCCATGAGTTTGTACAACAACAGGTGCCTTATGGGTAGTCTTCCACACAACCTTGCTTACTTTCACACGTTTTTTTTGCTACTGTGAGATGGCTCCTTCACCTGGGCCTGTGAATGGTACATACATATGTGCTGTTGGTTACTAAGCACACACATGCACACTGAAACACTTTGAATGTATGAAACACACATGTGGCTGACTAACATACCTCACGCCGGCTTTGTGATGACCCAGCCTTAGGGCCATGTTTCTTTTTACTATTGTTTTCCCTTTTTTCTGGGACTTCTTCCGTTTTTGTAGTTATGGAGTTACAAGACAAACATGGGTTAATATTTGGCTCCAACGACACACATTGACATGAGTAGACACACACAGGCACCACAAGTACCACATGGAAACTCACAAACATGTTGAACCTTCAAACATCACCGCATTTAACGGAGCATATTGGTATGCTTCCAGGACATGACGTAAGGTATCATAAACATTCATGGAAGACACAGAATATGCGGGTAGTACACACACTTATATTGGCAACTATCCCAAATACAAAGTAACACGTGTGTTTGCCTGACATGACAATCTTGTGTTTGGTTTCTGTTGGTTACTTTAAAGCACACATGTGCGGCGTCCAACACATGTATGTATGCAATGTATGCCCCACACTCAGCCAGGCCCAATTTTGAGCCAAAAATCTACTTGGGAACAGGACATATGATAAGAAAATGACCGGGACTACCATTATGGTGGGTTTACACACACCAATTTATCTGTTCAATATCTGAACAGATCTCTGGTTGCAGTGAAATCATGGACACATTGTATCATTTGTACACAGCCACAAAATGGAACTATGTGTCCATGATTTCACTGCAACCAGAGATCTGTTCAGATATTGAACAGATAAATTGGTGTGTGTAAACCCACCATTAGGGCAATGTATGTGTTGTGCCATGTGTGATGCATGTAATGTCACTTATGCAATATGCTTATTCACAGGATTTCCACAGACATGGAGAACACAGCACACTAATGGTGCGTTTACACGGTCAGATATCTGAAACAATATCGTTTGGAATGTCACGTGACTGCGATCGTTTCAACATCGTTAGTGCGATGTCAAATGCAAGGATATCGTTAACGATGTGTAATTTGGCAACGCGCCAGCGTCGTTCATTACAACTTTGTGAACGATTGGATAAAGTGGCAGGAATAGGAGAATTCAGAACGTTATCGTTCATCTTGGTGTCACACTGAACGATGCTGGACTTTGCTGGAGCGTTGATTGGACAACGAATGATAAAAGTGAGGTCCTGAGCACACTTTTGAGATGTCCGATCCAACGATTTTTCCTTCAGATATCCTGCGTTTACACGCAACGATGCAAAAACGATATAATTTGAACGATATCAAAAGCGTGACGTTTAAACGATATCGTTTCAGATATCTGAGCATGTAAACCCACCATTACTCGTTTGACTCCTGCATCAGATGCAGCAGTGGAGGTGCTCTTGCTCTGAGTACAAAGAAAGGGAAAATTAACTACTACACATACATCAACACATGTGGACATCTGTTTCTGGCAACAATGGCCCATGGTCAACAATTATATTGCTGATTCATAATTAAACACGTGGCCCATTAACACTGACCATTAACACATGGGACATCAATGTGTGGTTTGTGTTGGAGTGAGCTGCACCTTGCAAAACACACGTAGTGTGTGTGTGGGCTTGTTAGATTGCCTGTGAAAGCACGTGTGCTGACACAAGCCACATGTAACCAATGATCCCCACAAATTAATCATTACTTGATCCCCTCGCCGCACGTGTCCCCGCCCATATATTTACATATCAATACACATGATCACCACATGCCACAATGTGATACCAACAAACAATGCCGGAGATATTACGGGTGCCACAAGTGGTGTTGTAGGCGGCATTGCACTCAAGCACCTACAAAAAAGGTCACATGCTGCGCCACACACGTACTGGTACACAGATCCCACCCGCAACTGTGATGTTGATGGCGGTGTGATTTTTGTGGGCAGCAAACACAGCAGGTCACATGTGTAACATCGATGGTCGCAACAACAAAAAAACCTGCAAGAAGCAAACATCACACACGTGTCCAATAAACTCCTTCATCCACCCGGCCAAAGCTGCCCTGCTGCATGTGTCAGCATTTACATGTACACACTGCACACAACACATATGAATAGTGAAATTAAACTCATAGAAGACTCAGAATGATGAATCAGACAGGATCTCAATGTCGGCGAGGTCAGAGTCAGACATCTGTGTATATAACACAAGGAGAAACAAATATTACATGTGTTTAGTATCTTGTATTGCAACATACATGAGAACATGTGACACACATGTCTACATACCTTCAGGGTGCAGATGCAGGTAATTGGTAAGGAACATCTGTGGGCAAGGGCACACTTACTGTTTGGCACACCACCATATATAGCCTGCACAGGTCACGTGACCTATCACATTATTTAATTTTGTTGAATAAATTTAAAAAATTCAAAACATGCATTAACGCATGCCTCATTATGGCCCATGCGTTAATGCATGCATCGCCCATAGACTCCCATGTTAAAAAACACTAGCGTTTTTGCAAATGCTCCAAAAAACGCTGTAAACCGCGTTTTTGGATGCACTAACAAGCACTTTGACGACAACGCGTTTTTTGCCTTGAACCCTATGGATGCGTTAATGCTAGCATTTTTTCACATTTCAACATCAGAAAAACAATAGCTTTTAGCGCTTTTATAACACTAATGTGACCCTAGCATTTCAGGAAAATTATCTCTCTCTGCTTGTCCCAGGCCTCAGCGGCCTGACTCACTCAGCATCCATTCTCCATTGTGTTTAAGGCTGGTTTTACACTACGGATTTTTCAAATCCGATGCTGTCCGATCAAAATTGGACAGCATCGGATCCGAATTTGGCCCCATGCAGCCCTATGGGCATCGGACCGAATCGGATGTGCACTAAATGCCATCCGATTTGGTCCGATCCGATTTTGTCCGATGTTTTTATCGGTGCAAAAATCGGAGCATGCTCCGATTTTTGCACCGAAAATAAAATCGGACAAAATCAGATTGGACCAAATCGGATGGCATTTAGTGCACATCCGATTAGGTCCGATCCCTTTAACATGGGGCCCTATGGAGCAGGGTCCGAGGAAACATCTGATGTGTCCTAGGACCCGATTTTAGTGTACTGAGCATGCTCAGTACATGCTCAGTACACTAAACCTATTGTGTGCCGCCTAATTTAACTTCTGCAATGTATATACATACATACATTGCAGAAGTTAAATATAAGTTAAATCAAGTGTTTAAAATAAAAAATCTTTAATCTCACCTTCCAGCGCTCCCTCGGCGTCTCCAGCTGCAGCCGCTCGGTAACAGGACCTGTGATGATGTCAGAACCCGATCAGCTGATCGGGTCACATGACCGGTTACCGCGGTAACCGCTGATGCTTCTGACATCATCACAGGTCCTGTACACCCGATCGGGAGCTGATGGAGACTCCGAGGGAGCGCTGGAAGGTGAGAATAAAGATTTGTTATGTTGAAATGACAGCAGAGGGGACAGTAGGGGGACACTAGGGTAAAACAGGGGGACAGTAGGGAGAGAGTAGGGGGACAGCAGGGGGACAGTAGGGGGACACTAGGGCAAAACAGGGGGCAGCAGGGGGACAGTAGGGGGACAGCAAGATGACAGGAGGGAGAGAGGAGGGGGAGCTAGGTGACAGCCCAAACTGATCCTGCAAAAAATCAGATTCGGATGCCTATTTGGCATTCGATTGCAGGGATCAGTTTGGATCCGATGCTGTCCGATTTTCATCAGACAGCATCGGATTTAGAAATATCGTAGTGTGAAAGTAGCCTAAGGCAGCCGCCACACGCTTCAATCTTGTGAGCGATATTGTTAGCGATCTCATGCACGCGCGATTGCTAACAATATCGTTCACATCGCTGGTGAGCTGACACACAGACAGACTCACCAGCGATGTGGACCAGCGAGATCGCTGGTAACCATGGTACACATCGGGTTACTAGACGCCACGTGGCGCTTAGTAACCCGACGTTTACCATAGATACCATCTCCCAACATAGGTTCTGCCGCTGGGAGATCGTTCATCGTGGTGTCACACACCACGATGATGCAGATTGATCAAGCGATTATTGCTTGATTTGAGCTCCGGCTCACAAATCATGCGATCAAACAATCAAGCGATTATACATTGTAAAATTGCTTGATTACACGCAGCGACGCACAAACGATATCGCTTAAGTGATCAAAAAGCAGATCGCTTAAGCGATATCGTTCAAGAAATTGATGCGTGTGATGTGGCCCTATGGCGGCCGTCACACGCATCAATTTCTAGAACGATATCGTTTAAGCGATCTGCTGTTTGATCACTTAAGCGATATCGTTTGTGCATCGCTGCGTGTAATCAAGCGATTTTACAATGTAAAATCACTTTATTGTTTGATCACAGATTTGTGAGCCGGAGCTCATATCAAGCGATAATCGCTTGAACAATCTGCATCATCATGGCAGAGCCTATACTGGGAAATGGTATCTATGGTAAACGTCGGGTTACTAAGCGCCGCGTGGCGCCTGGTAACCCGATGTGTACCATAGTTACCAGCGATCTCGCTGGTCCACATCGCTGGTGAGTCTGCCTGTGTGACAGCTCACCAACGATGTGAACGATATTGTTAGCGATCGCGCGTGCATGAAATCGCTAACAATATCGTTCTGCAAATTGAACCGTGTGACGGCCGCCTAACACAGATTTTCCCCACAGCCTTTTGCTGCTTCCAGGACTGCTCACAGCTCTGCTCTGCCCCCACCTGGGCTTTTTCTTCTGCTTGTTGCTGCCCCCTCTGGCAGGCAGGGAGCTGGGTACTAGTGCTACCAATGTGTCTTTCACACACATATTCAGCTCTGCAAATGAAGTGCATAGAAGAATCACCTTTAGCAGATCTGTGCACACTCTGATGGTGGGTTTACACGTCATGATATCGTTCCGATATCGTATACAACGGCGCGGGAGCGTGCATTTCGTGCCCGGTTTTCCCTGAATTTCATCGGCGGTTTACACGCTGCGATATCGGGATACAACGTCCCTACGATGTGTACGCCCCCCGACCCAGGAACGACCATTTAACATGGGAGTGAATGGGTAATGTTGCAGTACACATCGGAGTTGGGCTGTTACACGGAACGATCCGGCTCCAACCAGCATCCGATATCGGGCGGTTGAATAGCACGCTCATTCGACCCCCGATATCGGTTTGCCATCGTTCCTGCATCGCGTTGTACGTTCACACTGTACAACGCACGAATGATATCGGGTCCAACGCCCGAACCACGTGACTTTTGGTCGGAGTTGGACGCCGATATCGCAACGTGTAAACCCACCATGAGGGCCACGTCACACGCTTCAATTTACTGAACGATATTGTTAGGCCTCATGCACACGCTGATTATTTGATGAGTTTTTTACCTCATGATTTGTAGCCAAAACCAGGAGTGGATGATTAAGTACAGAAGTGGTGCAGGTGTTTCTATTAGACTTTTCCTCTGATTGCTCCACTCCTGGTTTTGTCTACAAATACTGAGGTAAAAAACTCATCAAATACTGAACGTGTGCACGTGGCCTTAGCGATCACATGCACGCGCGATCACTAACAATATCGTTCACACCGTTGGTGAGCTGTCACACAGGCAGACTCACCAACGATGTGGACCAGCGAGAACGCTGGTAACCATGGTAAACATCGGGTTACTAGGCACCCCGCGGCGCTTAGTAACCTGATGTTTACCATGGATACGAGCTCCCAGCATAGGCTGCGTGGCGCTGGGAGCTCGTTCATCGCTGCTCTGCCGGTGTCATACGCAGCGATGCTGCGTGTCCACTGGCCGACCAACGATAGATTTGTGAACATGTTCACAAATCTGCAATCAAACAATCAAACGATGCCGCCTGTCAGATCGCCAGTGTAAACATGCGACGGCGACGCTGGTAGGGCGCTAAAAGCGTGCGCGCTCCCGCCCGTCACCGACAACATCTCCGGCGACATCACCTGGTGTGACGGGCGCCTAAGGGTACCTTTATACGTCGCAACCGTGACGAGAATTATTGATGGCGACATCACCGCCAAATCCCCCAATTACATGGCACAATTGGGAGGGAATTTGACGGCGATAATTCCAGGGCGACATATCGCCGTCAATAATTCTCGCCGCACTTGTCCAAGATCGCATAGGAGATGTTAAACAGGGAGATATCGGCAGGCAACTCAACTAGGATGTTGTTTGCAACCTTTTTGCGCTGGGTATGAGCAACCCAGCTAACGAGCATTAACATTGTAGTGAATAGGGGAAGTTACGTTCAAAATCTTAGTTGCACCATTACACGGCATGATCATGCCAGATCGCATATGCAATATTGTACGGTTGAGGTGCTTGCACAATCTTCTTGTAATATCGTACCTACGATTTTTTCGAGTCGCATTGCCCATTTACACGACACAACGTACGAACGATATCAACTGCAACGACCACACCACGTGACATTTTGTCGATGTTGCATTGCGATACCACGACGTGTCATGGTGCCCTAAAGGTACCTTTACACGCGGCAACTTTTCTAGGAATTTCACTGGCAACTTACTGGTTGCAGTGAAATCATGGAGACATTGTTCCATTTGTACACAGCAACAAGATGGACACATTGTTCTATGATTTCACTGCAACCAGTAAGTTGCCAGTAAAATTCCTAGAAAAGTTGCCGCGTGTAAAGGTACCCTTAAGGTACCTTCACACAAAGCAACATTGCTAGGCAATTTCACTGGCAATTTGCTGGTTGCAGTGAAATCATGGACACATTGTTCCATTTGTTAATAGTGTGAATGACTGACATCAACCTGATGGCTACTTTACACGTCCCAACATCGGTCCGATGTTGGATACAACGACGTGGGAGTGCGCATTTTTTGGGCAGAATTACAAGATCGCATAGGAGATGTTACACAGCGCAATATTGGCAGGCAACGCAACTTCGATGTGTACGCCCCCTTGTACGGGCGACCCAGGAACGACCATTTAACATGGGAGAGAATAGGGGAAGTTGTACTCCAAATCGTTGTTGGGCTGTCACACAGCACGATCCTGCCACATCGTCCATCCAATATCGGGCCGTTGGAAAGCCTGCTCATTTTTTTTCCCGATATCGTTTTGGCATCGTTCTTGCATCGTATTGGACATTACACCACACAACGCACGAATGATATCGGGGCCAGCGCACGAACCATGTGACTTTTTATTGGAGTTGGATGCCAATATCGGGACGTGTAAAGTGGCCATCAAAGTGTAGGTGCAAGCATAAGAAAATACATCTATTGAAAGAAGGGTGATCTCCTGCAACACTAAACACTATGAGTGCACATAGATGAGTGCAATAAGTATCCGGACTGCACAGCTAATACAGGTACAATGAAAATGGGTTATAGCTTCTTTCAATTTTATTTTTTTCTGCTTGCACCTACACTTTGAGGTTGATGCCAGTCATTCACACTATTAACCTATGTATCGTTTGTGACTGAGCTCCCTCCTTATTCCCCTTCCCCCGCCCTGAGGCCAGCTGAGGTCTCCATCTTGTTGGAGTCCAACACACACTTTTCTTGTTTTTAATTATAAATAGAGGCATATAAACCCACACACATTCGTTAGTCACAGTGTTAGGACCCGGTGAGATGGAAGCACCTTGGTGTTGGTCATCGGGCACTCCACAGTGGCCACTGTTGAAGCTAATTCTTCCATTTTACATTATATCTAGAGCAGTCATTGCTATAACCCATTTCCATTGTACCTGTATTAGCTGTGCAGTCCGGCCACTTATTGCACTCATCTATGTGCACACATAGTGTTTAGTGTTGCAGCAGATCACCCTTCTCACATTGTTCCTTTTGTACACGGCAACACAATAGAACAATGTGTCTATGATTTCACTGCAACTAGCAAATTGCCAGTGAAATTGCATCAATGTTGCAACGTGTAACGGTACCCTTATGGTGGTGTTACACGCTAGGATATTGTTAGCGATATCCTTTGAACGATCACGTGACTGTGATCGTTCCGACATCGTTAGTGCGCTGTCACACACAAGGATATCGTTAACAATATCCTATGCGGCAATGCAGCAGTTAAATAGGAGACGAAGGAGTGAACGATTTATTTAAGCGGCAGGAATAGGAGCTTTTTGAACGATATCGTTCAAAAAGCTGTCACACTGAACAATGATGCATCCTGAAGCAGCGTTAATTGGACGATGAACGATAGATTTGAGGTCAGGATCTCAAATCTTTGATGAAGGATCCAACGATTTTTTCTTCCTATATCGTTGGTTTACACGCAAGGTGTGATGACCATCCGCTGTGAGGCTGAGCTGCTGGTAAGGCAGCACCCCGAGAAACCGCGAGACCCTTAACCCCTTGTAGGGATCAGTCTCTATAGCAGCAGCAAGTAAGGCAGTGACACTCAGGCTCAGTCCAAAGACAAGTGTGTTTTATTTCACACAATGGCAAAACAAACAAAAAAACAGTCCTTACATCAGGATAATAGCGTCGGTCCTAAACCTACTCCTCCTGGAGCTCGCCTAGGGGTCCTTCCCCACCTTGGGGTCCGGTACACGCTCCCTGTGTGCTCACAGGCTCCTTTTTCACCGACTGAACTCCTCTCTAGTCTGATCTCATCTCACAACACCTTGACAGCCGTCTCTTCCGGCCTAACCTTTCTCACCTGTCTTTCCCTCCCAGCTACTTCAAAAGCCTGGGGCGGTAGATGAGGAATTGAGGCCCGCCCAAAAACCTTCCCCCATTCCTCATAGATGAGGTCCCATAACAGGCTTTACCAACAGCCACCGTTCTCAGTAACGGTGGCCACACCTACCTCACCTATGCTCATGTAAGCATCTCCTGTCCCATACATGCAGTAGCTCACCATCCTTGGGGAAACATAGCGTCCCTCTACCACCATTCCCCTTGCTACCTCACACCCTATACAGGGATCTGGAATTACAGTGGAGCCCAGGGGGTAGCTGCCTATTATGAGCAGCAGAGCAGGAAGGTCGCCAGGGGAAAAATCAAGACCCGAAAAACAAAGTCAGAAGTCCAAGTCAAAACCGAGAGGGCAGCGAAGGTACAAAATCATCAGGCAGCAGCAGAGTCGAAAATCCAGGCAAGGGTCAAGGGCAAAAATCAAGAGGGCAGCTGAGGTACAAAATCGACAGGCTGAAGCAGAGTCAGAAATCTAGGCAAAGGTCAGAGACAAAACTATATCACTGGGGAACCAAAACTATATCTGGCGGCCTGCAAGACAGGCTCCAATGTATTTGAAGGGTGCGGTTACCTCCCATAGGCTGGAGCTCACAGCCTGATGATCTCATCCGGACCGCCCCTAGAACCAGGCCAGATGGTGATGCACGACTGGCTCCACCCACCCCACTTCAGAAGAATGAAGGCTGCGCCTAACAGACACCTCTGCAGGGCCCGCTCCTCTGCAACCAACACCACCCAAAGGAGAAAAACGGCGGCGCTCAGCGACAGAGGCAGACGTCGCAGGAGCAGTTCTATATGAGGACAAGGCCCTCCTATCACCGGTGCCATCAGCCGAAGGAATCCGGCTCCTCCCTGCGACCGAGGCAGGAACACCAGCCACCGAGTCCAATGGCGATGTGACACAAGGACGCCCAAACGATATCTTTTGAACGATCACAAATCTGTGACGTTTCAAGGATATCGCTCAGGATATCCTAGTGTGTAAAACCACCATTACAATCCACCCCACTAGAGGTTGGTATCCTCGACACACCTCCCCACTCAGCCATCTTGTGCATAGCGCTGGGGTGGTGATTTTGCCATGTCCAGAATTTATCTCCTGGGATCAGACTCCGGATCAATGATTCCAGAGGCGTCAGGGCCTCCACAAGCAACTTCACCAGGAGAAACCGAATAGGATGCTCTCTCATGAAGTGTCGTACTCAGTAATAAGTTATCTGGATCAGGCACCTGTCTTTGCTCAGCGTCCCTAGAAGGAAGCACAGGACACATACCATCCTCTTCACATGGCGGCAAATTTACCAAAGGGGAATGGTACATCACATCATTCAACAAAATTGGGCATACCCACCCCTCAGACACATGGGCTTCAGCTTTATGGGCATAGGGGTCAAGTTTTTAAACTGTCATCATTTCAACATATTACAGAGGAGATTGTGGCCTGGCCCCCATTCCCTACTGGTTCCACCTCATAGACCGGAATTTCAGGACTCATCTTTGTACCACATACAGTGTCGCCTCCCATCGGTCACTCAACTTTTCTGACCGTTGCTTAGCTCTTACCATCACCCTATCCCCTGGGAATAAAGACTCTGTTTGCACTGGGTGCATATCCTGGTGAGCTATCTGAATGAATTGGTCACATACCACCTGATGAACCCCTTGTATCCGACGCCATTCTCATGGGATTATTCAGACGTGGTTCGAGGGGAAGTCGGCATAATTAGCTCTTTGATATCTAGGCTGGACCTACCGAACATTAGCATGTGTTGAGCGTAACTAGTAGTGCTGTGCATCCTTCTATTGTATGGTCCAACTCCAGAAGGTATTCAGTCCAGCTAGCCTGCTGCTTACTCTCCAGCATTCTCAACATTTTCAACAGTGTACCATTAATGTGTGTGGTTGTCGACCGTGGCACCTTGGAAGTACCACAGCCTCTGGGTTGCTAGCTGAGCCTTGTCTGAATTCTCCACTAGTCTTGGGGTCCCAGTGCCCTGTTCTTCAGCCAAGTCCTTCCACTGCCTTGCACTTGACAATAAATATGAGTCCCACGGGTGGAATGGTCACAATTAAATTGCTTTTGAAGTGCTGCAAGACCGGCAACAGCAGTTGAGGGATGGCAGAAATGGGCACAAATACGGCACACCTTCTCAAGTAGGCATGGCAAGTCCAAGTCAAATTTTTTTCTGAAAAATCCATAAAACAATATAAATAAAAGGGACTGCATCTTTATTAACCCCTGGACCATGGGCAAGGGGTTAATAAACATGCAGTCCCTTTTTTAGGATTGTTTTATTGATTTTACAGAAAAAAAATGACGTGGTCTTCGCCGTACTTCTGTAACCAGCCGGATCCAGCAGGCAGCGACGGGCTGCCCCCAACCCCCAGGTGCCTATTTGTACCTGCCCGGACACAAGAATATAGGGGAGCCCTCTTTTTTTATTATTTCATGAATTTCATGAAATAATAAAAAAAAAATTGCGTGGGGCTCCGCGCAAATTCTATGTCCAGCCAGGTACAGCTAAGCAGCTGGGGGCTGGAATCCGCAGTGCAGGGAGGCCCAAGCTTTCTGGGCACCCCCCGCTGCCAATTGCAGCCCGCAGCCGCCCCAGAAGATGGCGCGTTCATTGAAGCGCCATCTTCTGGCGCTGAACCCCGCTCTTCCAGTGGCCCTGGTGCCGGGTGGCTCACTGGGTAATAAAGGGGTTAGGGCCAGCTTTGTATTATCAGCTGGCCCTAAGCCCGAAATTTATGGCGGTCACGCCAATATTAGACATGACCGCCATGAATTTCCAGTAATCAATAGAAAAAAAAACGCAACACAGAGAAAAATAATTTCATTAGAAATAAAGCAGAACACAATTAGGGACTCCATCTTTATTTAAAAAATCCTCTTCCGTCCGACGTAGTCCAAAACGCAATCTCAGCTCTGCTACATCCCTGTGTATAGACACACAGGGATGTAGCAGAGCTGAGAACTGACTAAACAGTCAGGGTTCAGCTCAGGTCATTATGACCTGAGCTGAACCCTGCTGTCAGCCCGACTCGCTCTGCCTCCGGAGATTCCCGAGGGGTGACGGAAGTTAATTTATTCACTGCTTCTGTCACCGCTCGGGAATCTCCGGAAACAGAAGCAGAGAGGCTCGGGGAGCGAGTCTGCGGCGGCGGCGGAGGCAGCGATAAGTAGCCGGCCGGGCCGGTGCACTCAGCCCTCCCAAACCCCCCCCCCCCCCCCGGTCAGGGCTCAGAGGAGAAAGTGAGCGAATTTCACCGCCGGCTTCCCCGCCTGAGTCCTGAGGCCCCTGCTCCTGCTCCCTCCGCCCAGTCCTAATTTAGGATCGGGTGGGCAGGCTGCGGGGGGGGGGTGGAGGGATGATGGACTTGTTACTGTGCGATTAATAGCTTGGAAACTCGCAGAGTACCGAGTCCTGCGATTCCACTATTACTCGCAGAGTAACAAGTCCTAGCGAGTAGATTTGCCCATCCCTAGCCACTTCACACTGCGGCGTGATCTGGTCCGGGGCTGTCCGGGATGACCCAGACAGCCGCGGACCAGATCAGCACACAGGATTGGGGGGCTATTTTGCCCTCCGGTCCGGTGTGCAGCGCACGCAGTTCCCGCTGATGATTAGTCAGGACCGCGAGCGCCGCGATCCTGACCTGTCAGCGGCTGCGTGCGCTGCACACCGGACCGTGTGCTGATCTGGTCCGTGGCTGTCTGGGTCATCCCGGACAGCCCCAGACCGGATCACGCCGCAGTGTGAAGGGGCCCTTACACGGACAGCCTTGGATCGGATGTGAGCCGCAATGTGAAACGGGCCTTAGATCTGGGTCAATTAAACTCGTTAATCAATCAATGAAAATAACTCAGGACAGCAGAAGGCAATGAATACAAACAGAGTTCCAGTTCAACATGGATCTTAAATCCTCTGAACCAAAGATGACCTCAGATCATCCCACATCAGACACAGTAAGATGATTTAAATATATTACATTAGACAAATTAATTCTGGGGTTATTGGACAATGACCCAAAACATAAAGCGACCTGTTTAGACAGTCTTCTCCTCTGCTTGGAACAGTGAGCTGGAGTTTGTTCAAACCCCTGGGTTGCTTTTGCTTTATGTATTGGGTCATTGTCCATCTGTATTATAAAATTGCTGACTAATCAGTTTGGCTGCATTTGCCTTGATTTGAACTCACAGTATGTCTCCAGTAACCCCAGAATTAATCTAAATGCTTCTGTCCTGTATCTCATCATCAATAAAAACTAGGGACCCAGTGCAGTGCCGGGCAAGGCATTTTGGTGCCCTAGGCAGGTAAGGCAAACGGCGCCCCCCCCCCCCCCCCCGAAATATGTCTGGGAATAAAAATGTCAGCATACTTTGAAAGTAAATTTAATTTAACGGGACCTATAAAAGATTCGTCCAACCACACTACAGAGACATACTGATAGGTTGTTTACATTGTGAGCCCCAATGGGGACAGTGTTCATGATGTATGTAAAGTGCTGTGGAGTTCATAGTGTAATATAAATGAAAAAAGTATTATTCTTAATATTATGTCACAATACCAGGATCTGAGGATCTTCTATTTCGAGGTCAGGGACTCTCTGATGCCATGTTGCTGCTTGTCTCGCTGTTGTCCTCTTTTAAAACTGCAGTGCGGTTGACAAGAGAGCATTAACTGGTTAATAACAAGAAGTATGGAATGTGTACTGAGCCATAAACCCTCCCCTTACCATGAAGTATGGAGTGTGTACTGAGCCATAAACCTCCTCATACCATGTCCAGCAGACATTGTAGGATTACTACCCGTATATACTCGTGTATAAGCCGACCTGTGTATAAGCCGACCCCCCTACTTTTGCCCCCAAAACCTGGGAAAACCTATTGACTCGTGTATAAGCCGAGGGTGGACCCCAACACAGGTATACAGCCCCCAGCAGTGTGGTATACAGCAGCCTCCCCAGTGGTATATACAGACCCCAGGTGTAATTCAGCAGCCCCATGGGTAATACAGCAGCCCCAGGGGTAATACAGCAGCCCCAAGGGTTATACAGCAGCCCCAGGGGTTATACAGCAGCCCCAGGGGTAATACAGCAGCCCCAGGGGTTATACAGCAGCCCCAGGGGTAATACAGCAGCCCCAGGGGTAATACAGCAGCCCCAGGGGTAATACAGCAGCCCCAGGGGTTATACAGCAGCCCCAGGGGTTATACAGCAGCCCCAGAGGTAATACAGCAGCCCCAGGGGTTATACAGCAGCCCCAGGGGTTATACAGCAGCCCCAGGGGTAATACAGCAGCCCCAGGGGTTATACAGCAGCCCCAGGGGTAATACAGCAGCCCCAGGGGTAATACAGCAGCCCCAGGGGTTATACAGCAGCCCCAGGGGTAATACAGCAGCCCCAGGGGTAATGCAGCAGCCCCAGGGGTTATAAAGCAGCCCCAGGGGTTATACAGCAGCCCCAGGGGTTATACAGCAGCCTCAGTGGTATATACAGGCCCCAGCACTATATACAGCAGCCTCAGTGGTACATACAGGCCCCAGCACTATATACAGCAGCCCCAGTGGTATATACAGGCCCCAGCAATATATAGAGCAGCCTCAGTGGTATATACAAGCCCCAGCAGTATATACAGCAGCCCCAGTGGTATATACTGGCCCCAGCAATATATACAGCAGCCTCAGTGGTATATACAGGCCCCAGCAGTATATACAGGCCCCAGCACTATATACAGCAGCCCCAGTGGTATATACAGGCCCCAGCAATATATACAGCAGCCTCAGTGGTATATACAGGCCCCAGCAGTATATACAGCAGCCCCAGTGGTATATACTGGCCCCAGCAATATATACAGCAGCCTCAGTGGTATATACAGGCCCCAGCAGTATATACAGGCCCCAGCACTATATACAGCAGCCCCAGTAGTATATACAGGCCCCAGCAATATATACAGCAGCCTCAGTGGTATATACAGGCCCCAGCACTATATACAGCAGCCCCAGTGGTATATACAGGCCCCAGGAATATATACAGCAGCCTCAGTGGTATATACAGGCCCCAGCACTATATACAGGCCCCAGCACTATATACAGCAGCCCCAGTGGTGGTGTATACAGGCCACAGTGGTGGTGTATACAGGGCCCAGTGCTAGTGTATACAGGGCTCAGTGCTAGTGTATACAGGGCTCAGTGGTGGTGGTGGTGGTGTATACAGGGCCCAGTGGTGGAGGTGGTGTATAAAGCAGAGCCCAGTGGTGGTGAATACAGGGACTGGGGGGGAGGGGCGCGCCTTTACACACTCACCGCCTCCGGTCACCGAAGATGCCGTCACCGTGCGTCTGCTGGGCGCTGGCTGTGAGGAGAGGAGGTGCGGGCAGAGCCGCGGGACAGGAAGTCGGACTCCCGCCCTCCTCCCTCTCTGGCCGACGCGCCGCGGCCGCCGGCGGCCAGCACGGGGCCTCCCAGGGGGCGGGCAAAAATGCGCCCTGCACTAGATGGCGCCCTAGGCGATCGCCTAGGGTCGCCTAGTCGTAGTCCCGGCCCTGACCCAGTGTCACTAGCAGCCATGCATGCCCAAGCCATCACACTGCCTCCGCCTTGTTTAATGGGGACGTCACACGCGTCAATGTCACGTGCAATATCGCTGATGCGATCAAGATTTTTCATCGCATCTACGACGCTCAATCCACATTGTAGCGTGTGACAGCGCGATCTGACCAGCGATCAGTCGTCTGATCGCAGGTTGCAGGTTTTTGAACCAGACTGAAAACCTAGCGAAAATTGTCCAGTGTTTTTTGCATATCGTCGCGTGTGACATCTGTGTAACGACCGGTTTCATGATTGCGTGCGATGCAGCTAATCTTTTAATGGGTTTGCCGGTGCGTGCATCGTAAAACCCATTGGAGGTTTCATCTGCATTCCTATTGGTGTAGTGCTCAATATTGTGAATTTAATATGGCGTCTGTCATATAGTGTGTGGCTTCACATTACAGTCTTCTTTACAACATACACACAGGCCGACATAATAATGAGCACAGATGCGCACAAATAAAGACTCTACAGTGTGACACTTCTATCGCACAAGGGACATGTGCATCGAATTAGTTCAGCGCAATGAGTGACCGTGCGGAATATATATTATGGTAGGAGCACAGGGAGAACTAATAACAATGCATTAACGAACACCAATCATAGCGTAAGGAGGTGTCACCCACACAACTATGGAACTCCTATTTTCCATGGTTCTGATTGTTTACGCCCATATTGACTCAACAGATCATTGCGAAAGCTGCAGTGTGAGGCTAGACAGATGACTGAAATAATCGGTCACTGGATCGTACTTGCGATCGTCCCATCGCCTGATCAGACAGTCACTTGGAAAAAAATCTTCCCCTCTTACAACTCTGTTGCGATAATTGGGCTGCAATCAAGCAATATGCTAAAATTACATCGCTCGTACGATTGCACGCGATATTGATGCGTGTGACGTCCCCATAACAGATGATGTGGTAAGCGTTGGATCATGAGATGTACCATGTCGTCACCATACTTTTTCCTTTTCATCATTCTGGTAAAGGTTGATCTTGGTTTCATCTGTCCAAAGAATGTTCTTTGAGAACTGTACTGGTGTTTTTAAGATTTTTTTTTTAGCAAAGTTTCATCTAATCTTATTAATGAGGCTTATGAGTGGTTTGCACCATGCATAATACTCTCTGTATTTATTTTTATACAGTCTTTTCTTTATGTTATATTTGGATATTGATACAACTACATCCTGGAAAGTGTTGTTCACTTGGTTGGCTGTTGTGAAGGGGTTTCTCTTCACTATGGTAATTTTTCTGTGATCACTTTTGTCTTCCGTGGGTGTCCTTTTGCTTTGTTAGGATCACCAGTGCTTTCTTTCTTTCTCAGGATGTATTACATGGCTTTTGCCACTTCTAATATTGTAACAATTTCCTGCACACATGCATGCACCTCTCCATAATATCCCCCCTCCCATACACACTGTCCCTCTCCATAATATCTCCCCCACACAAACACGTGCCTCTCTATAATATCCCTCTCTAACACACCATGGCCCTCTCCATAAAACACTGCTATTCTTCATAATATACCCCCTCCCACAGACAGCCTTTCTTCATAATATTTCCCTCCCACACACTGCATCTCTCCATAATGTCTCCCACACATACACTGCCTCTCTCCATAATATCCCATTCGCACACCCACTGTTTCACTTCATAATATCCCCCTCCCACACACTGGCCCTCTTCATAATAGCTCCCCTCCCCCACACACTGTCCCCCTCTATGATATACCCCCGCACTGCCTCTCTCCATAATATATCCCCCCACACAAACTGCCTCTCTCCATAATATACCCCCTACCCCACACTGCTTCTCTCCATAGTATTTCCCCTACTACACACACTGTCCCCCTTCCTAATATCTCTCCTCCCACACATACTGTCCCTCTCCATAAAATCACCCCTCCCCCACACTGCCTCTCTCCATAATACATTCTTCCCACACACACTGCCCCTCTCCATAATATCTCCCCCAAACACACTGCCTCTATCCATAATATCCCCCTTCCACACACAGTGCCCTTCTCCATAATATCCCCCCACAAACACTGCCCCTATGTGTAATATTCCTCCCCACATACACACATTATCTCTATGTATAATACCCACACACACATGCACATACAGCCTCTCTTCATGTACCCCCACACATACTGTCCCTATGTATACCCCTGCACACATACTGCCTCTCTTCATGTACTCCCACGCACTGTCCCTCTGCATAATTACCCTCTTTCCCTCATTGCTATGCTGTGCCCTCACATCAACCCGCTCCACCCCGAATCCCAAATTAAAGTACAGTAATTATTTTACTCTTTCATAGAGTGCTTACTTCTTCCTGTAGCATCTTGCTCATGAAAGGGACAGCAGCAGTGTGATGATATCAGCAGAGTCTCGACCTCTTCACGCTGCTGCACAATTTATCAGGCTGACAAGCACTCCTCTGCAATCCCCTCTCCTGGTGCTAGTCAGCTTCTGGCATCACAAGCAGGATCTACATAATCGGCATCGATGGGTCTTGTGCGCCTTACGGACTACTACATAGAGACTGTGTTTTTGGGCCCGAGCAATGGTGGCCTCAAGAGACTAAAAGCATGTGCTGGCTGGGGGGTGTGCCACGGTCCTCCATCGTGGGCCAGGCCAGCACACAGTGTGAAAGATGGCCTACACCCCCTTCGCCCTCCAAGAGTGAGAAGGGTGGACCAATGAACTGTGTCGCTCAATCCAGGGGCGTGACCGATGATGAAGGAGAAGAGTCACGTCCACGAAAGAAGGGGGCAGACCGAGACTCTGGAGCGAACTGCAGACAAAGTGGCGGGAACTTCAGCGTTAGCGTGGTGTCCAAGATGGCGGAGCAAGGCCAAAGCAACCCGGAGAATGGGGTGCCAGAGAAGAACTCCCCCAGCTCACTGGAGAAGGGCCAGAGCCAGTTGGCCGAGCTGGACCTGGACCAAGTGCCCCAGGCGAACCAGGAGTTCTGGAGATCAGAGGACTGTAGCAGTACCATGGCGAGCAGCGCCCAGAGGACTCCGGCATGTGGGGTCAAAGGAGACGGACTCCCCCAGTAGCCCAGAGAGGATTCCAGAACCAGCAAAGTCAGTGACTCTTGAGCTAGAGAAGGCTATAGCCCCAAGCCCGGCAGCTTTAACACTGGCTGCCACACCAAGCCCTGATGGACAGCCAGCAGCAGCAGCTTCAGACCCGGTCGCTGCATCAGATTTGGCAGCCAGAAACAGAGTTACCCTACCTACTCACCAGCAGTAAGCAGAACTGTAGAATGCTTTAATGTAAATAGCCCAGTTAAGTTGCGTGTGAGTAGGTATAATTTGTCATAGGTGTGAATGTTTAGTAGTAGTGCCTAGCTAAATCTTTAGTTAGGAGAAATACGCATTAAATGGACAGTTAAGTAGTTTAAAGTGAAAATATGTTTTGTTTTTCATGCAACTAAGTCAATAAGTAACCGCTAAGTATATGTGGCGCCCCGCAACGAGTGCGTCACAGGAGGGTATTGCAGCCACAAATGCAGCCGCAATATTCTCTGACTCAGCAATGACCTGGTTAATTTAGAAATCCAACCCAGCATACATCACCTAGAATAGAGGGCCAATCCTAGGTCCTGGTGGGCGGAGTGCTAGGGCACTGCAGAAGAACAGACACATGGTCTAGAGAGAAGAAGTCTAGAACCTGAAGAGAGCGGACTAGAACTTGGAGAGGAGCGGGGGCTCCGCACCCCGTGCGGGCCCCTGGGCCGTCACCGGTCGGGTGTCAGCACCTGAGGCCTTAACCACCGGGATTGGGCATTTCTACACGGGTTCCCAAAAGACTCCCGTGCCCACAACTCACAGCCGGTTCACTGGTACCGAAGCTGGCAGCAGTTCACCTCTGCCACGCGAACCAGAAGAGTGGAGGATCAGCTTTACAGGAGCACCCCACCAACAGCCAATTTCCAGTCGTCTAACCAGCGGTGTACCCACTGAGGGACCCAAGGCTCCCCAAAACATCCAGAATGTACAGCATGGATAGGGCATTGAAGCAGCCTCCCCGTACCCGATCTGGTATTCCTGGGTGACATTGGCAACCACTTAGCTAGAATGGAGGAGCACTAAGGATTTCTAAGGGACACCATCACTGCTGAGTCCACCCGGTCTACTACTCAACCACTGTATACCATGTATTGCCTGCTGGTTACAGTAAAGACCGTTATAGAGACTGTCTGTGTCCGTGATTCCTTATGAACTGTCCGTCATTAACTAAAAGGTAACCGCAGCTGCCGCACAACATCTTGAGCAGCTCCAGCCCCCGGGGATCACCGCTCAGCCTGTGGGGAGCGTAACATCTTGCTGCTGTCCATCCCCCGGGGGTTCCGCAGCGTCGGTAGCCCTTACCGAACTACTCATAGGTGGCGTCACGAAGAAAACAAATTAAAACCCCTTTAATCTGTTCCCGCAAGACGTCTTCACTTTTGATCTGCACTACACCGGGCCCCACTACCGGCAGGCGCGGTCCACCCGTGACAAGGAAGGAGAAGAATCGCCTGTCTAAACCGGAGTCAGCCGGCCGCGGTGAGTCAGAAAATGGCGTCACGAACAGGATACGAGCAGGCCCGTTGCCCAATCGGTATATTGTGCTTAAACTGGACTTTATTGTCTACAATTGGACTTTGTTCGTCCCTAAAAGAACTTTCCCGCTTTTACACCATTGGGTCAAGATGGCGCCCAAGATGGCGTTCCCGCCACAAGAAGCCGCCACGTGAAGCCCAGGAGTGAGTCAACCCCCCCTCATCGTGGGAGGGCTAAAGACAAAAGGCGCCAAACTCTTTGTCCGCCCTGATTGCTCGAATCAACCATGGGGGCGGACCCCAAAGACTTTTCCCACGATTGGACTATGAAAGCCCAGAGGAAATGGGAGTGTCATAGATAGACACACCGACAGAGAGAGAAGACTTCTTCACCAGCTCTACCAGAACGTCTTACCGGTTGAACGGGTGTGGTTTCCCTCCAAGAAGAGAATGGCCAGCACGAGACTCCAAGACCTGATGCGGGAGGTCGAGGCGGAGGCCAGAGCAGCCATAGGCCAACCGGGTCCGGATCCTGCCCTTACTATAGACGGCAGCCCCGACTTCTGGCTAGAGGCTCTACAAGACCTCCGGGTGCAACTACTTGAGACTGTGGAATGGACGATTCGCAGCTGGAGCGCGACCCTAGGCAGAATACTCCATCATGCAATGCAGCAGAGCCGACCGGGTACAGCTTCTCCAAGCCCAGACGACGTCGCCAGCTTCTCAACAGCCTCACCGTCGCCCACTACCTGTCCAGCTTCGTCACCGGAGCCCATAGACTGTGTTATTCCAGTGAGGACCACAGCTCGACCCGTTCCAGCGGACGATACCGCAGCCGACCCCGTTCCAGAGCCGGAGCTTCCAATACGCTCCCACGAAGAAGCCGACCTCTACCTGGTTCCGCCTGCGGAACCCGCGACTAGTTTCCACACTACCGAGACTGTCGCCTGTTTCTCCCCTGAACCGGAGGCCTCCTCTGCAACTACAGAGGCCTACCCGGTGACCGGGATTGAAACACCACTTCAAGCTGCTACAAAAGAAGAGGCAGGCAGCCTGGAAGTCCTGCACAGCGACCCCGAGGAGAACTTTGCAGCACAGCCACCCACCGATCCAGAGGATTCCATCCCATCATCTTCGCCAGCCGAGCAGCCCGACGTAGTCATCGAGGAGGTCGAGGAGGATGACGAGGAGACCTACAGTCCAGCTGAGGATCTCTACACCGGGTTCGCCTGGGGAGACACAAGGAACCCTTCTGCCGGGCGATCAGCTCGGGTGCACTGGTTGGGTGCCGCCGCAACAGTATCTTCTCCGGTTCCATTGAACCGGGCTTCACTAAAGACTGCCCACCAAGCTCGAGCGGTTCAACAACCAGCACGCCGTAGTGACTTTATCCACACGCCGCATCACTCCGACGAAGAGGTACGTCGTATCCGGAGAGACGAGTGGCACACTCGACTGCAAGCCAATATGCAGGCTCGTGCCGAGGCCCGCCGCCAATCTCCATTGCCTGAACAATTCCGTAAAACCGGGTGGGTAAGCACATTTAACTTGTCCACCGGGTGGGGATTCGTAAGGGAGGAGGGTGTGAGTACTGAAGTGTTTGTGGGGCGCCGTGATGTGGAATCGCACCTACCGCGAGGCCATCCAAGCCGAGACTTGTATAGAGGGGACATAGTAACCTATGAGCGCCATATATGCCATGATGGGTGGTTCGCTATACGAGTCCGGAACACTGCCATTCATCAGTGACTTAAGTTGTTGTTTGAACTTTGCTATTAAAAGAGACTTCTTCTTGTTTGCACCGAAACACCGCGACTTGGCGGCTACAGCCTGAACTTTTATTCTAAGGACAGCCGACCGCCCGCCGGGTCCGCGCAATGTGTTAACCTGTTTATCTACCTCACTTTTATGCATATATGACCTGTCATTAATAAAAGTGTATTACCTGTTATAAAATGTAAAAACCTCTGTAATGTGAGTAGTGAGACGCTTGGGGACAAGCGTATTCAACCAAGGGGGAGTGTGGCGCTCCGCAACGAGTGCGTCACAGGAGGGTATTGCAGCCACAAATGCAGCCGCAATATTCTCTGACTCAGCAATGACCTGGTTAATTTAGAAATCCAACCCATGCATACATCACCTAGAATAGAGGGCCAATCCTAGGTCCTGGTGGGCGGAGTGCTAGGGCAGTGCAGAAGAACAGACACATGGTCTAGAGAGAAAAAGTCTAGAACCTGAAGAGAGCGGACTAGAACTTGGAGAGGAGCGGGGGCTCCGCACCCCGTGCGGGCCCCTGGGCCGTCACCGGTCGGGTGTCAGCACCTGAGGCCTTAACCACCGGGATTGAGCATTTCTACACGGGTTCCCAAAAGACTCCCGTGCCCACAACTCACAGCCGGTTCACTGGTACCGAAGCTGGCAGCAGTTCACCTCTGCCACGCGAACCAGAAGAGTGGAGGATCAGCTTTACAGGAGCACCCCACCAACAGCCAATTTCCAGTCGTCTAACCAGCGGTGTACCCACTGAGGGACCCAAGGCTCCCCAAAACATCCAGAACGTACAGCATGGATAGGGCATTGAAGCAGCCTCCCCGTACCCGATCTGGTATTCCTGGGCGACATTGGCAACCACTTAGCTAGAATGGAGGAGCACTAAGGATTTCTAAGGGACACCATCACTGCTGAGTCCACCCGGTCTACTACTCAACCACTGTATACCATGTATTGCCTGCTGGTTACAGTAAAGACCGTTATAGAGACTGTCTGTGTCCGTGATTCCTTATGAACTGTCCGTCATTAACTAAAAGGTAACCGCAGCTGCCGCACAACATCTTGAGCAGCTCCAGCCCCCGGGATCACCGCTCAGCCTGTGGGGAGCGTAACATCTTGCTGCTGTCCATCCCCCGGGGGTTCCGCAGCGTCGGTAGCCCTTACCGAACTACTCATAGGTGGCGTCACGAAGAAAACAAATTAAAACCCCTTTAATCTGTTCCCGCAAGACGTCTTCACTTTTGATCTGCACTACACCGGGCCCCACTACCGGCAGGCGCGGTCCACCCGTGACAAGGAAGGAGAAGAATCGCCTGTCTAAACCGGAGTCAGCCGGCCGTGGTGAGTCATATACAGAAAGGCCCTGGTAGCCAATTTTAGGCAGAAGGACCTCATGACAATTACAGAGGATAAGGAGTGAAGGGTTAATAGTGTGTTTATGGAGAACTAGATGGCGGCCCGATTCTAAAGAATTGGGTATTCTAGACTATGTATGTAGTTTATTTATGAAGATTTAAGAATAATGCAAAGTGAAGCTGGGTTTAAATCCTGTGACAATATCTTTGATTGCTTGCAGGAGGGCACAGCGGGCGGGTGCGGGCAGGAGCAAGCTGTGGAAGAGCAGGCGGGTGAGGGCAGGAGGGGGCCGGGGAAGAGTGGCTGTGTGCGGGCAGGAGGGGCCGGGGAACAGCAGCCATATTAGGGCAGGAGGGAGACGGAACTGCAGTGGGGGGTGGCAAGAGGGGGCCAGACCCCTCTGGAACTATACACACAGGTGACAGTGCTGATGCTGGTGATACTATACACACAGGTGACAGTGCTGATGCTGGTGGTAGTATACACACAGGTGACAGTGCTGTTAGTACAATACACACAGAGGAGACAGTGCTGCTCGTACTATATACACACAGAGGTGACAATGGTGCTGGTACAATACACACAGAGGTGACAATGGTGCTGGTACAATACACATAGAGGTGACAATGGTGCTGGTACTATACACACAGAGGTGACAATGATGCTGCAGGTATTATACACACAGAGGTGACAATGGTGCTGCAGGTACTATATACACAGAGGTGACAATGGTGCTGCAGGTACTATAGACACAGAGGTGACAATGGTGCTGCAGGTACTATGCACACAGAGGTGACAATGGTGCTGCAGGTACTATACACACAGAGGTGACAATGGTGCTGCAGGTACTATACACACACAGGTGACAATGGTGCTGCAGGTAATATACACACAGAGGTGACAATGGTGCTGCAGGTACTATACACACAGAGGTGACAATGGTGCTGCAGGTACTATATACACAGAGGTGACAATGGTGCTGCAGGTACTATACACACAGAGGTGACAATGGTGCTGCAGGTACTATGCACCAGAGGTACAATGGTGCTGGAGGTACTATACGCACAGAGGTGACAATGGTGCTGCAGGTATTATACACACAGAGGTGACAATGGTGCTGGTACAATACACACAGAGGTGACAATGGTGCTGCAGGTATTATACACACAGAGGTGACAATGGTGCTGCAGGTACTATACACACAGAGGTGACAATGGTGCAGGTCCAATGCACACAGAGGTGACAATGGTGCTGCAGGTACTATGCGCACAGAGTTGACAATGGTGCTGGTACAATACACACAGAGGTGACAATGGTGCTGCAGGTACTATACACACAGAGGTGACAATGGTGCTGCAGGTATTATACACACAGAGGTGACAATGGTGCTGCAGGTATTATACACACAGAGGTGACAATGGTGCTGCAGGTACTATGCACATAGAGGTGACAATGGTGCTGCAGGTACTATATACACACAGAGTTGACAATGGTGCTGCAGGTACTATACACACAGAGGTGACAATGGTGCTGCAGGTACTATACACACAGAAGTGACAATGGCGCTGCAGGTGCTATACACACAGAGGTGACAGTGGCGCTGCAGGTACTATACACACAGAGGTGACAATGGCGCTGCAGGTGCTATACACACAGAGGTGACAATGGCGCTGCAGGTGCTATACACACAGAGGTGACAATGGCGCTGCAGGTGCTATACACACAGAGGTGACAATGGCGCTGCAGGTACTATACACACAGAGGTGACAATGGCGCTGCAGGTGCTATACACACAGAGGTGACAATGGCGCTGCAGGTACTATACACACAGAGGTGACAATGGCGCTGCAGGTGCTATACACACAGAGGTGACAATGGCGCTGCAGGTACTATACACACAGAGGTGACAATGGCGCTGCAGGTACTATACACACACAGGTGACAATGGTGCTGCAGGTAATATACACACAGAGGTGACAATGGTGCTGCAGGTACTATACACACAGAGGTGACAATGGTGCTGCAGGTACTATATACACAGAGGTGACAATGGTGCTGCAGGTACTATACACACAGAGGTGACAATGGTGCTGCAGGTACTATGCACACAGAGCTGACAATGGTGCTGCAGGTACTATACACACAGAGGTGACAATGATGCTGCAGGTACTATGCACACAGAGGTGACAATGGTGCTGCAGGTACTATGCACACAGAAGTGACAATGGCGCTGCAGGTACTATACAGACAGAGGTGACAATGGCGCTGCAGGTACTATACACACAGAGGTGACAATGGCGCTGCAGGTACTATGCACACAGAGATGACAATGGTGCTGCAGGTACTATACACACAGAGGTGACAATGGTGCTGCAGGTATTATACACACAGAGGTGACAATGGTGCTGCAGGTACTATACACACAGAGGTGACAATGGTGCTGCAGGTACTATACACACAGAGGTGACAATGGTGCTGCAGGTATTATACACACAGAGGTGACAATGGTGCTGCAGGTATTATACACACAGAGGTGACAATGGTGCTGCAGGTACTATACACACAAGAGGTGACAATGGTGCTGCAGGTACTATACACACAGAGGTGACAATGGTGCTGCAGGTACTATACACACAGAGGTACAATGGTGCTGCAGGTACTATACGCACAGAGGTGACAATGGTGCTGCAGGTATTATACACACAGAGGTGACAATGGTGCTGGTACAATACACACAGAGGTGACAATGGTGCTGCAGGTATTATACACACAGAGGTGACAATGGTGCTGCAGGTACTATACACACAGAGGTGACAATGGCGCTGCAGGTACTATACACACAGAGGTGACAATGGTGCTGCAGGTACTATACACACAGAAGTGACAATGGCGCTGCAGGTGCTATACACACAGAGGTGACAGTGGCGCTGCAGGTACTATACACACAGAGGTGACAATGGCGCTGCAGGTGCTATACACACAGAGGTGACAATGGCGCTGCAGGTGCTATACACACAGAGGTGACAATGGCGCTGCAGGTGCTATACACACAGAGGTGACAATGGCGCTGCAGGTACTATACACACAGAGGTGACAATGGCGCTGCAGGTGCTATACACACAGAGGTGACAATGGCGCTGCAGGTACTATACACACAGAGGTGACAATGGCGCTGCAGGTGCTATACACACAGAGGTGACAATGGCGCTGCAGGTGCTATACACACAGAGGTGACAATGGCGCTGCAGGTACTATACACACACAGGTGACAATGGTGCTGCAGGTAATATACACACAGAGGTGACAATGGTGCTGCAGGTACTATACACACAGAGGTGACAATGGTGCTGCAGGTACTATATACACAGAGGTGACAATGGTGCTGCAGGTACTATACACACAGAGGTGACAATGGTGCTGCAGGTACTATACACAGAGGTGACAATGGTGCTGCAGGTACTATACACACAGAGGTGACAATGGTGCTGCAGGTACTATCACACAGAGGTGACAATGGTGCTGCAGGTACTATGCACACAGAAGGTGACAATGGGTGCTGGCTGCAGGTACTATACACACAGAGGTGACAATGGCGCTGCAGGTACTATCACACAGAGGTGACAATGGTGCTGCAGGTACTATACACACAGAGGTGACAATGGTGCTGCAGGTATATACACACAGAGGTGACAATGGTGTGCAGGTACTATACACACAGAGGTGACAATGGTGCTGCAGGTACTATACACACAGAGGTGACAATGGTGCTGCAGGTACTTATACACACAGAGGTGACAATGGTGCTGCAGGTATTATACACACAGAGGTGACAATGGTGCTGCAGGTACTATACACACAGAGGTGACAATGGTGCTGCAGGTACTATACACACAGAGGTGACAATGGTGCTGCAGGTACTATACACACAGAGGTGACAATGGTGCTGCAGGTATATACACACAGAGGTGACAATGGTGCTGCAGGTACTATCACACAGAGGTGACAATGGTGCTGGTACAATCACACAGAGGTGACAATGGTGCTGCAGGTACTATACACACAGAGGTGACAATGGTGCTGCAGGTACTATACACACAGAGGTGACAATGGTGCTCGTCAGGTACTATACACACAGATGACATGGTGTACAATAGAGGTGACATGTGCAGGTACTATACCACAGAGGTGACAATGGCGCTGCAGGTACTATACACACAGAGGTGACAATGGTGCTGCAGGTACTATACACACAGAGGTGACAATGGCGCTGCAGGTACTATACACACAGAGGTGACAATGGCGCTGCAGGTCTATACACACAGAGGTGACAATGGGCTGCAGGTACTATACACACAGAGGTGACAATGGGCTGCAGGTACTATACACACAGAGGTGACAATGGTGCTGCAGGTACTATACACACAGAGGTGACAATGGTGCTGCAGGTACTATACACACAGAGGTGACAATGGCGCTGCAGGTACTATACACACAGAGGTGACAATGGCGCTGCAGGTACTATAACACACAGAGGTGACAATGGTGCTGACTTCAGGCAGGTGCATATATACACACAGAGGTGACAATGGCGCTGCAGGTACTATACACACAGAGGTGACAATGGTGCTGCAGGTACTATACACACAGAGGTGACAATGGTGCTGCAGGTACTATACACACAGAGGTGACAATGGTGCTGCAGGTACTATACACACAGAGGTGACAATGGTGCTGCAGGTACTATACACACAGAGGTGACAATGGTGCTGCAGGTACTATACACACAGAGGTGACAATGGTGCTGCAGGTACTATACACACAGAGGTGACAATGGCGCTGCAGGTACTATACACACAGAGGTGACAATGGCGCTGCAGGTACTATACACACAGAGGTGACAATGGCGCTGCAGGTACTATACACACAGAGGTGACAATGGCGCTGCAGGTACTATACACACAGAGGTGACAATGGTGCTGCAGGTACTATATACACAGAGGTGACAATGTCGCTGCAGGTGCTATACACACAGAGGTGACAATGGCGCTGCAGGTATTATACACACAGAGGTGACAATGGTGCTGCAGGAACTATACACACAGAGGTGACAATGGCACTGCAGGTGATATATACACAGAGGTGACAATGGTGCTGCAAGTACTATACACACAGAGGTGACAATGGCGCTGCAGGTGCTATACACACAGAGGTGACAATGGTGCTGCAGGTACTATACACACAGAGGTGACAATGGCGTTGCAGGTACTATACACACAGAGGTGACAATGGTGCTGCAGGTGCTATACACACAGAGGTGACAATGGTGCTGCAGGTACTATGCACACAGAGGTGACAGTGCTGCTCTCCCCTGTGCAGGCCCCGGTGCTCCCCTCTCCCCCTCCTCTCCTCCGGAGCTGGGAGGAGGAGCGCAATAGTGGCTGGATGCGGCCGGATCCGGCGAGTACCTTAACCCCCCCTGCAGGCCCTGGTGCTCCCCTCTCCCCCTCCTCTCCTGCAGATGGCAGGGGTTAAAAATAGCTCAGCATCTTTTATTCTTACCTTTCCCGGCTCCAGCGGCGCGATCCAGCTCTATCCTCAGATGCTAACAGGAAGTCTCGCGATGTAAGAGTCACATGACCGCTGATGTGACTCTTACATCGCGAGACTTCCTGTTAGCATCTGAGGATAGAGCTGGATCGCGCTGCTGGAGCCAGGAGAGGTAAGAATAAAAGATGCGGAGCTAGTTTTAACCCCTGCCGTCTGCAGGAGAGGAGGGGGAGAGGGGAGCACCGGGGCCTGCAGGGGGGGTTAAGGTACTCGCCGGATCCGGCCGCATTCGGCCACTATTGTGCTCCTCCTCCCAGCTCCGGAGGAGAGGAGGGGGAGAGGGGAGCACCGGGGCCTGCACCGGGGCCTGCACAGGGGAGAGCGGGAGAGTGGGAGAGAGATATTGTGCTCCGGCAACGGCTCGCAATGGCCTCACGCCTGCCAACGACTCGCAATGGCCGCTACGCGGCCAATGCTTCGTGTGTAGCGTGGCTACCTTGCAACAGCCACGTCCACGACGACGGAAGTAGCGCCAAAAATGACGGAAGTGCGCTAAGGAAATTATATATTAGATACTGCTGGATGAACTGTGGATGTGGTTCGGATTGATGAGGGGAATAAGGGGGCAGGGTTAGGAGGGTGGATATATGGAGTGAGAAAGGGGAGCTACTTCCTCGCGTGCTGCTGCAACTGACAGCCCGCCCACCTGCCCCTTTTTTGGTTGCGTAATTAATTGTGTTGTTATCAGACGTGTATTACAAAGCGTATTCCTTTTTTTCCTTTTATATGAGTCCAAGTGTATTTTGGAATTGATATGTGCAATGCCAATGTATGTATAGTTTATTTGTACAAAACGTAAAGAGAAAAGAAATTACAATAAATTAGATATATATAATATAGAGAGAGAAAACAAAATAGAATGGTGCAAATGAATAACAAGGAAGTGTAAATACTTTTAAAAAATAAATAAATAAATAAATAAATAGGTAAATAAAAAAAAAAACAGAGTGAAAGAAATATATATGGTGAATATATGAATATAAATTTATTTGTCACAGCGGTGGATAGATCTGGTTCAAAGGCGGGATAATTGGTGATGTCCTTTGGTGAAAGGCCACTATTGGGGAATAGTGGCTTCTGGTACGGCAAGTTAATTAGCAGGAGGAGGTCCTCCCAAGGTTATGGGGATATTAATCGTGGGGTGTTAATACTTCTGTCCCTGGGTCACGCTAAGGTTAGGGGTACTAACCATCGGGTGTTAATACCTCTATCCCGGGGCCAGTTTGGCAACGGTCAGGGAGGTTGGGAATTTGCCGGTGTAGGTCCCATTAAGGTTAGGGGTATTAGCCTTGAGGTGTTAATACCTCTATCCCTGGGCCAGTTTGGCGATGGCCAGGGAGGTTGGTAAGGTTGTGGGGGTCACTATGGGGGATAGTGGCTCCTGGTACAATAATTTAATTTAGCAGGCGTAGGACCTGCAAAGGTTAGGGTATTAACCGTGGGAGGTTAATACCCCTTTCCTTGGGCTGTTGGTTGTGCAGGCAAGGGGGGTTTGCCTCTGGACTAGATCTATTAATGGTTGGTAGTTACATGTCTGGGGTCGCCCTTGTTGTCCTCCCAATAGTGGACCACGGACCGGGTCACGCCACCGTGACGGCATCCCACAGCCCCAACGATGTCTAGAGGGCCCGGTTAAGAGTACCCCCACAGCCCCCGCTGGGGTGAGTCAGAACCCCTGTTCATAGGACACAGCACACGGCTGGATGTGGCTGCTAAAGAACTGTGAGTAAACCAGTGAAACTGCACCAACTGTGTCCTCAAATTATTCCGGCATCCCCAGCCCTGCACTACAACTTCACCACCCTATGTACATTGATCTTGATTACTTCCCCAGGGTCCAGCTCCACTTAAAGGGAGCGACATCTGGCTGCACCGTCTTCTGCCCTGGAGGTCTGTACTGCAGCGTCGGCTAGCCTTGGCCGAGCATGGTAGGTGGCGTCATGACAACTTTCCCTAAATCCCTATTCCCTGACCTTTTATTGACACCGCCAGGGTCACTGAGCTGGGTCTCAACCCCTTGACTCCCCAGCAGAATTGTTGCCCAGTTCCGAGTACCCCAGGGCCCTGGGGGGCATGTCACTAGCCATGGTGATTATAAACTAAGCTGGTAGACAGTCGTAAGCCACACATCAAGGGCCCCCGAGCCACGTCTGCAATGGCAAAAAATCTTTGCAGGAGGCTTGGGGTCGCTCAGGATAAAGCTGGAGTCACATGACTTGTGCGAGGATCGCATCAAAATGCCTGGATCGGCTGTCGACTCTCTGTCAAATACATGAAGCTGTCACACTCAGGACGGGGGAGCCACCGGTCGATCCAAAAGCTATCCTTGCATGAGTCATGCAGTAGGGTGTCTTCAGCCTAATAGTCATATATTTTCCCATTTAAATTAAGTCAATTATTAATATGTGATTGTAATAAGGAAGTAACAAATCACAATAAATTAACAAGCATCACAGTTATACATTTTTAGAAATATTATTTATTGCACAAAAAATGCAACTTTTCATTATATAGAAAGATACAACACATTTTTCGATATTATTTTTTTTTTCTTCAATCAATATAGATGTATATACATTGTATAATACAAACCCAAAAATTCTATCAAAGCTTAAAAATGATACTGGCTTATTAGGAAGAAGACATATCCTCATTTGATAGAGGGATACTTTGTACAGAGGTTATAAACCACCCCTCTAGATACCCTAATTATTAGGACAAAAGTGGCCAGCTTTAATGAGGAGTAAATTAAGTGCTTTAATGACAACATAGAGGGACGGCTTTACCATCACAGAAAGCAGTTAGCCGAATTCTCTATTGCTACGTCCTACGTCTTGCTGGGTTTAAAGTATGAACAAAGCTCCTTGTAAAGCCCTATTTAATAGGATAGTGCAAAAGGGAATTTTCTTAAACCTGTTTCATTTATTAAATCTGTAATGGCCACTTTACACGCGGCAACAGGAAGATAGAAAACGGCAGGTGTCGGAGACAATTGTACCCTTTACCTTCAAAACACCTTGAAGTGGCTGCGTGTAATTCAGGTATCTGCAAGGTGTTTTGAAGGTAAAAGGTACAATTGTCTCCGACACCTGCCGTTTTCTATCTTCCTGTTGCCGCGTGTAGAGTGACCATAAGTGACAAAGGCTAAATTCACACTTGTGGCTGTATTGCATTTTTGCAGCAAAATTCTTCCCAAGATCACAGCAAAAATGCTGCTGTTCTACTTATAGCAAAAACTCCCAATGCAGAAACGTTTAAAAGCAGCCTAAAGTATTGTGTAAAGATATATAAAAGCCCACTTATAGTGGTGCATTGGACCCTATTGTAACTGTACAGTGCCTTGAAAACGTATTCAAACTTTCCTATGATTTTTCAAATTACACCCACAAATGTAAATATATATTTTGTTGGGATTTTATGGGATACACCAATGCTAACTAGCAAGTACATGTGAAATGTAAAATAAATGATTTCTAAGTATTTTTAAAATCTAAATATGAAAATTGTTACTTGCATTTGTATTCAGATGCCTCTAGTCTTATACCCCTAAATAAAATCCTGAGTGGCCAATTGCCTTGAGAAGTCACTTATTTAGTAAATTGAGTCCACTTGTGAGTTATTTATTCTTAATATTAATATTTTGTGAATGTCTCAGAAGTTTGTTTGAGAACATTAGGGATCAAAGCACATCTTGAAAACCAAGGAACACACCAGACAGATCAGGGATAAAACTGTGGAGAAGAGTAAAGAAAGGTTAACTTATAAAAAAAAATAGCCCAAGCTCTGATATTCTCACAAAGCAATGTTCAATCCATCATCTATGAATGGAAGGAGTATGGTACAACTGCAAACCTACCAAGACATGGCAGTCCACCTAAACTGACATCCCAAGCAAGGACAGCACTAATTAGAGAGTCAGCAAAGAGGCCCCTGGTTACTCTGGAATAGCTACAGAGATGCACAGCTCAGGTTGTAAAATCTAATTCATAGGATAACTATTAGAGTACGCTCACATCTATGTGTCTTTTCTTGCAGCGGATCTCGGCAAGAAAAGTATCAGAGTGTCATATGGGTGTCATACGTTTTGACACCCATATGACATGCATATGACATGCCAGTGTGCATTTTTCACTGCATCTAGCATCCGTGTGTCATGCGCATGTCATAAGGAGACCAAACAGGAGTGGTGTCTCCGGTGTGAGCTGCTGTCCGAAATGATGCAAAAGAAGACAATGCGTGTATGTGTTGCTCCTTTATTCGACCTCTCACCAACGCGTTTTGGTGCAAGCCTTGCACCTTCTTCAGGGTTATATTCAATATATTGAATATAGACCTGAGGAAGGTGCAAGGCTTGCACCGAAACGCGTTGGTGAGAGGACGAATAAAAGAGCAGCACATACAAGCATTGTTTTTTTTCGCATCATTTCGGGCAGCAGCGTGGATCGGTGACACCACTCCTGTTTGGTTTCCTGAATCGTTTCCAAGGTGCACGTGGCGGTGTGGGTCCTGGGCAGCTGTAACTCAGGCGTACAAGCCGGATGTGGGTGATTACAACCTGACCAGATGAGCAAGCAACCTGTGAGGCCACCTTTACTTGTCATAAGTGATAAGGCACAATATGCGCCTTTTTGTCTCCTTTGTTTAATTTTAGATGCGCTTGTCATAAGTATGACATGCTTATGACATGCATTTTAACATGGTCTTTCCCGCTGTAAAGTTAGACTAGATAGACAGACATAGATCTTACCAGTCTCCCGCCCTCAATAACCTTCATACATATTCAAAGCACTGACCGGCAACAGCCAATCACAGACGCTCACTCTCTGTGAGAGCATCTTTAATTAGCTGTCGCAATCAGGTCACAATTCCACAATCTGGATGGTGAGTAAAAAAATTGGCGAAGTTCTATGCATTTTTTTCCAGGCAAGGTTTACCTAGCCATCTGAGGGTGGCAGCTCGCAGCTGTCTGCTTAATGTGCTGAGACTGACAAATACCGCAAAACCCTATGCATTTTTTTCCCATTACTTTTTATTTTTTTTCCACACTATCATGGTAGGTTGGTTGCCATACACTAATGTGTATGTAACCACACACAGACGTCCACTCTCTGTGACAGTGTCTGTGAATCGCTGTTGCACCACTCACCCATTGAGCCGATGTCTGTGATTGGTTGCTATAGGCAATGAACTTGACATCATAGTACTGTATAAATAAAAAGTAATTAAATAAAATGCTGTAGAGTTTCGCTGTATTTTTTTTTTTTATCTCAGCACAGATAAAGTGGACAGCTACAGGCTGCCAATTTTAGCTGCCTGGCTTTACTTTGGATGGTAATCAAAATACAGGGAAGCCCATTATTTTTTAAAAATTATTCAAATAAATATTTAAAAAATAATGTGTGGACTTCTCCCTATTTTCCAATTCCTGGTGCTTTAACTGGCTCTTCCAGAAGTTTTGGTAACCCAAGACAGAGGTCAACCCATGCTATATTTTCAAATTATTTATTTAGAAATAAATAACTTGATAAATAATACATTCCCCCCCCCCCTCCATTTTGGATCACCAACCAAGGTAAAGCCATTAGCTAGGGTCTGGTATTCTCAGGGTGGGAAGGACCATCTTTTCAATAAATCAGAGAAAAATCCTTTAATTGAAATAAATCAGACAGACAACCCTCATTTTCCAATTTATTACCCCACACACCCTTCCGACAGACAATAATCCACAATGATGTTCCCACAAAGCACATGATCGTGTGGGCCTAAGTGACTCAGTGAATGACATCACTGCTTCCCTGGCAGTCAGTGTGATCGCAGAGGCTGCAGGGAGAGAACGTTTGTTCTCTTGCTGCAGACTCTGGATGAAACAGAGCAAGTATTGTGTGCTTGGTGGGATTATCATCAGATATATTGGGGTATGTGTGGGTTCATAAATTGGAAAATGAGGGTTGTCTGTCTGATTTATTTCAAATAAAGGATTTTTCTCTATGATGTATATCAAATAAAGGATTCTTCTCTGTGTGTTTTTTAACTATGTCCTCAGGAATTATAATGGGTGGGTCTTATAGAGGCCTGACATTATCAATCTGGGCTTAATGACAAGCTGTCAATATTCAACTGTCATTAACACCTTTTATCACCCCTATGTCACCTCAACAGGGCATTGAGAAAAAACAGGTAAAGCTCCAGGCATTGGTGCTTATAATGAATACGCCAATTTTGGGGGTGGCTGTGGGCTGCTATTCTTTAGCCTGGGCAGGGGCCCAATAACTAAGGACCTCACCACACTGAGAACACCGGCCCCCAGTTGCCTGATTTTCACCTTAGGTGGAAACCAAAAATAGGGCAAAGCCCACGCATTTTTTAAAATTATTTATCCAAATAATTAAAAAATAATAACAGTCTTCCCTCTATTCTGATTGCCAGCCAAGGTAAAACCAAGCATTTTGAGGTGGCAGCCCGTAGCCATCTGCTTTATCTGCGATGAGATTCAAAAATACAGTGAAGCTCTGTCATTTTTTAAAATTATTTATTTTTACACTACTATGACGTCAGGTTTGTTGTCTGTGGCAACCAATCACAGACGCCAACACAATGTGTGAGGGGCGCAAAAGCCAATCACAGATGCCACAGAGAGTGGGCATCTGTGATTGGAGGTTGGAGAAAGTGCATTAGCCTGGAAACAACCCGTACATTCTAGTATCTACCATACAGTGAATAACAGTAACATTACAGTGAATAATTGTCATTGCCCCGGCCAATTGGCACCACCATATGCCATCTATGGGTGGTGCTAGTGATGCGTCCTTGTCTGGATCTGCTTATGGAATTCCTTCCCTTGTCACTATAGGGGGTGAGACAATGCGCAAATGGGGTCTTATCTCCTTACAGATATCGGCAAGAACCTTATTGAAAGCTGCTCACCTGGAAAAGTTGTGTTACACACAACAAGTATGCGCGCCTGGATACAGCTGCTGCAGGACCCACATATTCATGATCGAAGTGGCAAACAATAGTTGTATTGGGACAAAGTGTTTCAGGATCCGCGCTGCTGAATGAATGAAACCAGAAACTGGAACACTGGTTTCAATGGGTGTTCTTTATTCCTACATGTTTCGGAGAATTACCATGAACCTTTCTCAGGGACAAACCCCTGGTTTGTCCCTGAGAAAGGAGCATGGTAACGCTCCGAAACGCGTAGGAATAAAGAACACCCGTTGAAACCAGTGTTCCAGTTTCTGGTTCCCTTGTCACTAGGCACCGTCATGTTCGCCCTGTAGATGGTGCTGACGATAAAGGCATTGCACCTCTGCCAGAACTTCCTTCTGCAATGATCAAAGATTCTTTCGGTGTTTATGGAGCGCTCGAATACAGAACAAAGGGGAAATTTTTCTGTGCTTATCTTTATTAGAACCACAACGCGTTTCAATGGTGACACGCCATCTTCATCAGGTGGGGGTTTTACAAGTGAAGGGAGGGAGTGTATTACATATAAACGTCATCCAAATCACATTTAACTACGTTTAACCCTATCTTGGCTAAACCTGATATTATGGTAGTAAAGCCAATAAGCGTTCATAAAAACCATTAATGCACAATAAACAACCATTTGGTTCATAGTATACATCTTATCACTCTTATCAAAACACAAATGAAATCAATAATACCCATAAAAAATACATATAAAATTACATAAAAGATTACTTACTTCATATAATGGGACTCTATTTAAAATATATAAAAAAATCACACGTCAATATTTATATACATGAATTGTACTTTTAGAAAGAAAAGAGTGGGGCTATCATTTCTTCTTTCTTAATTAGTGTTATTTCACTACATTTTCAATAGTTATGTTTAAACCCTCTGGAGTGAGTGTACCCAATCTATAGATCCAGTAGCTCTCTTTTTTAATGAGGGCATTATACCGATCCTGCAAAATGTCCAGAATCAGATCAATTATATAGAGCTTCAAACTACTTGGATCTTTTTGATGGTACAGGCTATAGTGTTTGGATACACTATTTTGCTAAAACCCGTTCCGTATGTTCTGCCGATGTTTATTCATTCTGGCATGAACACTTTGTATACTTTGCCCCACGTACTGTAGGTCACCGGGACGCATAAGCAAATACACGTCATATGACAATTGGAAGTCCATGTGGTATCTCATTTTAAACGTCTCCCCCGTAGTAGAGGACCGAAACTCAGTTGCGCCAGTCATAACCATTTTGCAGCACATACATTTCGTGGAATTACACGCATAGCAACCAGGGTTATTGATTGATTCAGACCTCACTTCCCTACTTGTTAATCTTAATTCTGTGTTACTACGGGATACCATATTCTTCAAATTCTCACTTCGTCTGTAGGTAATAAGAGGTTTATCTGGTAGGTATCTAGCTAGAATAGGGTCAGCTTTTTGTATGAACCAATTTATTACTATCCTTGACTGATTAAAAGTGGTTACTAGCCTCACATCTTCATTTTCTTATCACCAATGATGTGCTCTGACGATTTATTCAAACACATTTCTTGGGACAGGGACTGAGTTCTTTTATACGCATCTGTAAGAATGCCTTTAGGGTAACCTTTTTGTATGAATCTTTCCCTCAGGATTCTTGACTCTCTGACAAACTCCTCGTCAGTTGGTATATTTTTGATCCAGCTGGGGAGGTGTCCACTATCAAACCTGAGATAGCTGTTGATATCAATAGGCTTGAAATGTGTGGAAGTAGACACCATCCCCAGCTGGTCCCAGGCAACCTGGAGATCCAAGAATTGTATTATCTTATCAGATATTGTCTCTGTGGACTGTAGACCCCATGAATTGGTGTTAAGTTCATTTATAAAGACGAGGGCCTCAGTTTCAGATCCCTCCCAGACCAAGAAGAGGTTGTCAATATAGCGACGATAAAATTTAATGTGGCCAGCTGCTGATTGGGACTGTGCGATGAAGATGGACTCAAAGCAACTATCTTTTTTGGTAGATTAGGGGCTGTGCGATGGGGACGCGATTCGCACCCAGTTACGCTAACCTGTTTATGGGTTGCTTTGAGAAGGATGTGAGGCTAGTAACCATTTTTAATCAGTCAAGGATAGTGATAAAAAAAAACTAATAGAGAAAAATTGGTTCATACTAAAAGCTGACCCTATTCTAGCTATATACCTACCGGATAAACCTCTTATTACCTACAGACAAAGTAAAAATTTGAAGAATATGGTATCCCGTAGTATCACGGAATTAAGATTAACAAGTAGGGAAGTGAGGTCTGAATCAATCGATAACCCTGGTTGCTATGCGTGTAAATCCACGAAATGTATGTGCTGCAAAATGTTTATGACTGGCGCAACTGAGTTTCGGTCCTCCACTACGGGGGAGACCTTTAAAATGAGATACCACATTGATTGCCAATCGTCATATGTGGTGTATTTGCTTATGTGTCCCTGTGACCTACAGTACGTGGGGCGAACAATACAAAATGTTCATGGCAGAATGAATAAATATCGGCAGAACATACGGAACGGGTTTTTGCAACATAGGCTATAGTGTTTGTATACGCTATCTATTGAAAATGTAGTGAAATAACACTAATTAAGAAAAAATGATAGCCCCACTCTTTTCTTTCTAAAAGTGCAATTCATGTATATAAATATTGTCGTGTTTTTTTTTAATACTTTTTTATATATTTTAAATAGAGTCCCATCATATGAAGTAATCTTTTATGTAATTTTACATGTATTTTTTATGGCTATTATTGATGTCATTTGTGTTTTTATAAGAGTGATAAGATGTATACTATGAACCAAATGGTTGTTTATTGTGTATTAATGGTTTATATGAACGCTTATTGGCTTTACTACCATAATATCAGGTTTAGCCAAGATAGGGTTAAAAGTAGTTAAATGTGATTTGGATGACGTTTATATGTAATACACTCCCTCCCTTCACTTGTAAAACTCCCACCTGATGAAGATGGTGTGTCACCATTGAAACACGTTGTGTTCTAATTAAGATAAGCCCGGAAAAATTTCCCCTCGGTTCTGTATTGGAGCGCTCCATAAACACCGACAGAATCTTTGATTGTTGTATTTTATCTCCATGTGAGAGAGCGTGTGCAGAAGCCCACTACAGGACCTGCCGTCCCCGCAATAGGACCTGGCATGACGTAGGAACTGTACCAGCTGACTGGGGTCACATGACCGGAGGACGGCTAGAGCTCCCGGAGCCACAGAAACTTGCAGCTTCCCACAGCAGAGATGCCATTAACCGAGTTTGTGCTGGGCTAGCACAAACTTTACAGGTGAGAGGCTAATCCTGCGTTACCACTGGCCACTGCTAACACACGGGTCCTTCTCATTTGCACCCTTTGTTTGTTTTGCAGAACTTCCTTCTGCGGCTTCTGCCCCTGTCACCAGGCATTGCCGTGTTCACACTACAGATGATACTGGTGTTGGGGGAGAAGTCCTTGCAGTGGATTCTGGAGAGTGGAGGGTTTGCTTGTCCTCTGGGGTTAGTGTGACTGGGACCTGTTGTGCTTCACAGCCTGGTAGTATTGGTATGTGGGAGATCCAGATGGGGTCATTGGTTTCTGAGCTCCTGCATATGGGGAGATACCACTCACTTTACATACCTTTGGACTGGTCTCAAAAGTTGACAGTTATATTCTTTGTACCCCATTCTATATAGACCATTTTTCCTATTATATTTGTTTAACCTTGGTTTTGTTCTTTGAATCTGATTTCCCCTGACAATTTTGTACCTCGGTGTCCTCTTGGTTTGACGCGCCTTCCTGACATTGCTACTATTACTTTTTCCACCCTAGCCTTTTTACCAGGCTTCCCTGTGTGACAACCTCCCTGTTCTAGCCTGCTGCTACTCCATAGGCAGTAACCTCCTGGGCCTTGCTGTAAGTCCAGATCCCTATACAGGGGTTAAGGGTCTCAGAATTTCCTTAGGTTCTGCCTTACCATCAGCCCTGCGAGTTGTATAGGACGGTCGTCACAAAAACTATGAAGTTAATGAGGGGCCCTGGAAGTACAAGCGCACGGACCCAGTAAGAAATCATGCTGATGTTTAATCAATGTTTTGTTTCTTTTTACAGCCCTCCCAGCCCCTGAATCCAAACAACAGTAACACAGACCTCTGAAAGAAGTCAATGTTCAGGGTCCATGCCCGAAAACTAGGCGTTTGGTATGGACCCCAAACTTTACAGATCGGGTTCGCCCATCCCAATTAAAGACTACAGAACTAAGTACGTACGAGGTATGTATAGATGTTAACTTACTCATATATTGAATATGGGACGAGACAACAGAATATAATGGAGAGTAGTTGGTCTGCTATATACTGTATATAGAATGGATCATAATAAAAAGTCTTAAAGTAAGAAAACAGTGGATTAATCAATGCGTAACAAGGTTAAATCATAAATATACAATAGTGATATAAGGTTTTTCCAAAGTTTTTTACTGGTGGCTTTATCAAGCCTTGAAACTGAACATCGGAGATCAGGGGTCCATAGGAAGCATCGACTTGCAGTATCATTTCATTATTCTCCCTGGTAAATTTCATTCTTTCTGATATCACCCATTATTGTTTCCCCTTGGAAAAATCTTATATCACTATTGTGTATTTATGATTTTACTTACTAAGCATTGATTAATGCACCATTATATTACCTGAATACTTTGTATTATGATCCAATCTATATATATAACTTAGGCCAACTACTCTCCTTTATGTTCTTTTGTCTTGTCCCCTATTCAATATATGAATTTATTAACATCTATCTATATTTTGTACATACTTCGTTCTGCAGTCTTTACCGCATATACCTGTATATGTATTTAAGTCCATTAATATTTTCATATATACATACCGTATATACTCGCGTATAAGCCGAGTTTTTCAGCCCAAAAATTGGGCTGAAAAGTACCCCCCTCGGCTTATACGCGAGTCAGTGCATCGGTATACAGCAGCCCCCACATCCCCAGTAATGCAGGGCCCCCCCAGCCTCACTCCGGTCACCTGTAAAGCAAACTATACTTATCACTGTCCCGCTGTCCGCGCCCGCTCGCTGCTGCCGTCCGCGATCCTCCATCTTCATGCGTCTTCTTCCTGTTTCTGTGCTCGTCGCAGGCAATGACGTCATTCCCTGCGACGAGCACAGGAAACAGGAAGAAGACGCATGAAGATGGAGGATCGCGGATGTCAGCGGCGAGCGGGCGCGGACAGCGGGACAGTGATAAGTATAGTTTGCTTTACAGGTGACCGGAGTCAGGCTGGGGGGGCCCTGGATTACTGGGGATACTGTATACTACCGCTGGGGCTGCTATACACTACTACTGGGGCTGTATACACTACCACTGGGGCTGCTATATACTACCACTGGGGCTGTATATACCTCTGGGGCCCTGTATACTACCACTGGGGCTGTATAAACCACTGGGCTGTATATACTGCTGGGGCCCTGTATACTACCACTGGGGCTGTATATACTACCACTGGGGCTGTATATACCTCTGGGGCCCTGTATACTACCACTGGGGCTGTATAAACCACTGGGGCTGTATATACTGCGGGGGCCCTGTATACTACCACTGGGGCTGTATATACTACCACTGGGGCTGTATATACTACTAGGGCTGCGTCTATACTACCACTGGGGCTGTATATACCACTGGGGCTGTATATACTACTGGGGCTGCGTGTATACTACCACTGGGGCTGCTGTATCTACCTCTGGGACTGGTGTATACCACACTGCTGGGGGCTGTATACTTGCGCAAGGGTCCACCCTCGGCTTATACACGAGTCAATAGATTTTCCCAGGTTTTGGGGGCAAAGTAGGGGGGTCGGCTTATACACGGGTCGGCTTATACACGAGTATATACGGTATATATTACTTATATAAATAATTTCAATAAAATATATTTTAATTTTACAGTGTGGTATATTTTCTATGTGCATTACTATGTTAATTTGACCAAATTACAGCCATATCATTCTTGATGGGTGTATTTTTGTTGTATACTCTTAAAATTTTTCTAGATTGATACTTTTTGCATATGCTATACACATGTTTATTTCCTTTGTGTGTATTAAAACCCAAAAATTCAGTCAAAAAAAGGCAAATTGGACATAGTTTCACACAAACTTTTGGATTACTCTTCTTTTGCAAACTGCTCCAGGTCTCTAATATATGAAGAGTGGCTTCTCCCAACAATTTTAAGCCCTCTCCACAGGTGTTCAATTGGATTTAGATTTGAACTTATTGCTGGCCACTTCAGAACTGAACAGCATTTTGTTTCCATCCATTCTCGAGCTTCTTGAAGTATGTTTAAGGTATTAGTCCTGCTGGAAGATTCATGATCTAGGATGTAAACCCAGCTTTCTGACATTGGGCACTACATTGCGACCAAAAATCCATTGATAATCTTTAGATTTCATGATGTCTTGCACAGTCAACAAAGCATCCAGTATCAGAGGCAGCAAAACAACCCCAAAACATATTTCAATCTCCACCATATTTAACTGTAGGTACTGTGCTCTTTTCTTTGTAGGCCTAATTCCATTTTTGGTAAGCTTTTTTATGTCTCGGTGTCAGCAGTTGGCATAGCATTTCATTTCATTCAAATGTTGATGGATAGTACGCACTGACACCTATGAACCATGAGCCAGCAATACAGCTTAAATTTCTTTGGAACTTGACTGGGACTGCTTATCCACCCTCCAGACTGTCCTGGGTTGCAACCTTTTAACAATTTTTCTCTACCATCCACATGCAGGGAGATTAGCCTTGGGTTGTAAATTTCTTGATTTTGTTGCACACTGTGGACAAAGAAACATTAAGATCTCTACAGATATAGACTTGTAACCTTGAGATTATTATTTATTGAATTTCTCATCAATTTTGGTTCTCAAGGTTAGTGCGGCACACACAGACACACACTGCAAAGATTGAGTCAACCTCTCCACTTTACATATGATTTCAGGTGTGATTTTCATATTGCCTAAAACCTTATACTTGCAATAGTTGAGTTTGAACGAGCTTCACATGCTGAAACAAAATTGTTTACCTACAATTTGGAAAAAGTTGCAACAATTTTTTCCAAAGTAAAGAAAGATTGTCGCCTCACCCATCTTCCCTCTTGAGTCTTCCACCCATTCCAGCTTGGATCGCAGCCCAGCCGCTGCTAAACTGCAATCAGGAGAAAGAGAGAATATGATCCAGCGAATAGAGAGACTTGCAGCACCATGAGGTTGGATAAAATTTCATATTTATTTGGAAAACATCCAAATAAAAAAATTCAATTGCATTTGGTGGTTAGACTAATCAATGATGGTCTTGGGAAACATTAAAAAAGCTGTGTTTTGGGTAAAATATAGCCTTAATTATAATCATGATTATTATGGTGCTGGAAGTCTCTTCATTCACTGGATCATATTCTCTCCATCTTCCTGATAACATTTTTTTCTGGACCATTTTATTAGTTGTGTGTGAAATTATGTCCCATTTCCCTATTTTTCTCAGTTTTTGTGTTTTTCCAATACACAAAAAGGAAACAAACATGTAATTCCAATAATTTTCTGGGGAAATACTTCATTTTCTGGAAAAATTTCAAGGGTGAAAAACACTTTTGGCTATGACTGCAAAACATAAAATCCCAATAAAATATACCGTATTTTCCGGTGTATAAGACTAGTTTTTAACCCCTGAAAATGTTCTCAGAAGTCAGGGGTCGTCTTATACATCAGGTGCAGGGCGCCACCTACTGTCAAAGAGACACTGCGGCTGCCCAGCATATGTGCACTGTGTCCAGCCGCGCTCTCCAGGAGGAGAGAGACTGGAGCTGACATTGCTGCCTCCCCCAGCAGTTGCCAGACATCAGATACTGCAACACCCGACCACAGGTACAGCAGTCACTATTGCTCCCTGAGGAGAGTGGGGGTTGTACACAGCTCTGATTATTGAAAACATGAGGCAGATGAGTGAGAAGATAGATACTGCATGACCCGGAGCCAGGAGAATTGTGTGATTATGGAGACTTCCCCCTCCTCCCCTCCCCCTTGCAAGCAGTATAGACCTGCAGACTGGAGAGGGCAGCCGGCAGGGCTTCTCACAGTTTGTCAGAGATATTTGTATCTGCTGAGACTGTCTCCTCTCAATGCTGAGAGTTTGTTACAGTGTGCACTGTGCCTGCCTTGCCAGCCCTCTGTGATCTCCAGACTAAATCTTGTGCTATGAGACTCTCCAGGCCAGTGCAGGTTTCCATTCATTGACAGCTGGCAGAGCTCCTAGAAATTATTGAAATGAGTCTCCTGTCCTCCGGGTGACATTGTCTGACAGGAACGTTTGCCCCCCTGTACTCCCCACCCCCCCACCCCCCTCCCAATCTTGACACAGTCACAACAACTACTCTCCATGTCACCTACCCCCTCATGGTGCTGGCACATCCCAATCCCCGTATTCCACCCCCCTCCACATGGTGCTGGAACATCAACCCTCTCCATGTTTATATGGAGGACTATGGGGGTGCAGTATACTACATGGAGCACTATGATGGTGCATTATAACGGGTGACTATGGATGATGCACTATAATATACAGAGCCAATTATACTATGTGGAAGCCATTATAATACTGGGAGAGCTCTGTGGGGGGCATGATAATACTTGAAGGACTATGAAGATGGCAAAATCCTGGTGAGTGTCTCTTTAAGGCTGTGTGGGGGCCATAATACAGTGTAAAGAGATGTAGGGGCCATTATACTGTATGAAGGGCTGTGTGGGGTTCACAATGGAAATCATACTGTAGAAGAGGGGTAGTCTTATACGGCGAGTACATTCCAAACTCCATATTTTAACTGGAAAAGTTGGGGGTCGTCTTATACACCCAGTCGTCTTATACGCCGGAAAATACGGTATTTAAGTTTGGGGTGTAACATGTGGCGATTGTGGTTTTTTTTCTCAGACACACTCTGTCCAAGGAAACATTTGTACATGACCCCATAGAATCACATTGCAGGTGCAATCCAAAGTTTTTGGACATTTGTTTTCGGTCGTCTGGAGTGACAAAGAATTTGGTGGGTGAAGCTGACTGGGACTTGCACTAAGGCTGGAAACACACTGTACGAGCGACATGCGAGTTACTCACACGAGTCTCGGATCATTCACCTGAGATGGCCTCCCCCTCTCTGGACGGGAACAGTGGAGCTACATAGAAAAACATACCACTGACAGTATCTCGTCTAAAGAGGTAGCGGTCGTGCCGGGTGAATGATCTGAGACTTAATAGTTCAAATTTAAAAAATTTTGCGACTTTCAACCATTTTTTGTTACAGAAAGCTGGTATAAAATATTAGAATCTGAGGGTCCTCAGTGGTTGATACCTTTTAAGGTACCTTTACACGCGGCAACTTTTCTAGGAATTTCACTGGCAACTTACTGGTTGCAGTGAAATCATGGACACATTGTTCTATCATGTTGCTGTGTACAAATGGAACAATGTCTCCATGATTTCACTGCAACCAGTAAGTTGACAGTAAATTTCCTAGAAAAGTTGCCGCGTGTAAAGGTACCTTAAATGGCTAAGTGAAAAGATGGTAAACATAGCAAGTGTCCCGAAAGCTTACTTCACTTATCATCTTTTCATTTAGCCATTAAAAGGTATCAATCACTGAGGACTCTCAGATTCCAATATTTTTCTATCTATTGGCTAACACTGTACAAATATATTTTTAAGGTCTAAAATACTGTAATGAATCAGTGTCATTATCTCTCTAAGGCTAGGGTCACATTTACGTTTTGACCCTAGCCTACTGGATTGCGGTTTAAGCATAGTACTTTTCCCAGCACCGCATAGCATTACCACTATGCGGTGCTGAATAATGCTGCCCCTAGTAACCCGATATTTACCTTCCCAACCTGTCACACAGGCAGCTGCTGGGAGTGCGCTTTACACCGCAATCCGGGTCAAAACGTAAATGTGACCCTAGCCTAAGGGTACCTTTACACGCGGCAACTTTTCTAGGAATTTCACTGGCAACTTACTGGTTGCAAATGGAACAATTTCTCCATGATTTCACTGCAACCAGTAAGGCTGGCTTCACACCACATCTTTTTTGATCCCGGGCTGTCCGGTGTAAACCAGACAGCCCCGGATCGGTTTTTGGCCCCACAGTAGCCTATGGGCCGGATGGAGCCGGATGGCAGCTCTCTGCCATCCGGTTTCATCATTCCGGGACAATCCGAGAGAATATGGATTATTCTCTCCGGACACAAAAATGATGCTTGCATCATTTTTTTGTCCGGGGAGAAAAATCTCCCCAATTTGCCGGATCCTGGATTCGGCCGGATTCTCCCAGAGCCGGGCAATCCGGTGCTCCCTAACATGGGAGCCTATGAGACCGGATTGCCCCGGACCGGGAGGATCCGGGAACCGGACACTGGTGGCTGCACGCCACTGTTGTTCCAGGACCGCGGCTAGCTGCATGCTAGTCGCGGTCTTGAAAAATCAGCAGCTGCAGCTGCAATTACAGCCATCCGGCTGCACACAGGACCGGAGGGCATATTTGGCCCTCCGGTTCTGTGTGCTGATCCGGTCCGGGGCTGTCAGGGTCATCCCGGACAGACCCGGACCGGATCACACCATGGTGTGAAGCCAGCCTAAGTTGCCAGTGAAATTCCTAGAAAAGTTGCCGCATGTAAAGGTACCTTTAGGCCTTATTCGGAGGTGTTTGTTCACATGCACATAAAAATGATACAAGTGTCAAACTGTTAAATTTAGCACAGTGTCAGAGGCATTTTTCATAGTGTTATATATTGTTATATTATATATGGCTACTGCCACATGCATTGCTTAGAAAAAAATACTGCATCTTCAGTGGTAGTTTAGGGCGATTTTGCAGTCAAAACACTCTGGTCAAATGTTTGGTGAGAGTCAGTAGGAAAATATTAACAGCAATACATATTGTGCATTGCATTTCTTTCAGTGGCAGTTTTTCACATTATTTGCTTTTAACCCCTTCCCGACCCGTGGCGCAGCATATGAGTCATGAAAACAAGTTCGTTCCCGACCTTGGACGCATATGCTGCGTCATCGCCAGTTTCCCTTCCTGTGGCTCTATTAACCGCGGTCACTAAGGGCTTAAATGTGTTTGTGGCTATTTCTAAAATCACCAACTACTCTGTTTTTCCAGTCAGTTTGCTAGTTTTTCTGGCATGTGTGTATTGCATTTGCAATATTGCGTTTTTTCATTTATTTATATTTTTGTGATTTTGAGGTTATAAATTATGTGAGTCAAAAAGGAATCTTGGAATTGATTTTGTGTATGAATCATATGACTTAATTGAATTTTTTATAAGCACATAAACACTAAAATTAATATTTTTTTATTTTATCTTTACAAATCTGGATGAGGGTGTGTGTCCACAATGTCTTTGTCCTGCTGGTGGAGCGGCTGAGTTTTTCTAGGCAAGGCCACTTGAGGAAAACGCTAGCGGTAGTGATGAGTGAGTAGCGAAATATTCATAATCGCTATATTCGTAACGAGTACTTTGTAATACTGGTATACTCATCTGAACAGCAATGTTAGTCAATTAGTGATAGGCTCCGCCTACACACATCCAGCCATAAAACGAGCATTTCTGGGGTAGGGCAGGAGGGTGGAGTTTTTTTGAGCTTTCACTGCATGAAACACCTTGCTGTGCCCCACAGAGAGACCCTAATGTTCAATCTGCTCTCACTGGGGTGGCTGCTCCCTTTATGTACTGAAGGGAGCTGGCAATATGTGTCAGATCGATAATGATAAACACATCAATCACAAGCACCAGCGATACTCACCAAGTAACGAGTATTGCAAATACCATACTATCCGTGCAAGTAGCGAATAGTAACTATTCCACTCGGTCATCACTAGCTAGCTGTCCTTTTCCTGAAGCAGCTTCACTGGCACCTTTGCTGTCTCTTTTTGTGGTACTGGTGGCTTTCCTCCATGTATTGCAATATAGTGGTAAGCAGACTACTACTGGAAGCTACCTGTAGAGTGAATAGGTTACTTCCAGTGATGAGCGACTACTGTATTATTCGCACTCGCCATACTTGTAGCGAGTAGTTTTTAATACTCACGTACTCTTCCAAATAGCAAGTACAGTGTAAAACAATGAGTGATAGGCTAAGCTCACACACATCCGGCCATAAAACGAGTCTTTCCAGGACAGGACAGGAGGGTGGGCTTTTTCTAATTTTCACCCAGAGAGACCCTAGCATTTAATCTGCTCTCACTGGGCTGCGGGCTCCAGATTGTTTACTGAAGGGAGCTTTCAACTCATGTCAGATCGATAATGATCAACACATCACTCACGAGCACCAGTGATACTCGCCGACTAACGAGTATTGCAAATACCATACTACTCCTTTGAGTAGTGAATAGTAACGATTACACTTGCTCATCACTAGTTACTTCTTTTAATCATTTCACGGTTTCCAAATGCTGAAGTGGTTAAAAGAAGTAGCAAAATTCTGAACAAGTGACATTGTTACATTGCTGTTAACTATTTTCATTTTTAGCAGTGATGATACACCGCCTTATGTTCTTTTTTAGACCATGGGTACCCATACCCTAGCTAGGATTTTTTGTAATATGTCCACTGATAACACTCCATACACTGTTACAAATAATTTATTATTTATTCATATTGCTACACAATTGTCACATTGTTTTTATTTAATGCAGGGTCCAGGTTACAGTAAGTGCATATTTAAAGGTGACTTTGGTTCCAGCACAGTTTTATGGTCTGCAGTCTTGTTTGCAGACTTACTTATTACTAATTTGTTTTGGCAAGTAAAAAGCGAAGGAATTGAAAAGTAAAAATTATTACTACTGGTTAATCATTTTAAGTACAGTATCATATATCTATAGCGTGAGAAACCAGGAGAACATGCCATGAAATGGATGCAAAGTATTTAAAGGGAATCTGTCAGCAGGATTTCACACCCCAAACTATTTTTATGGATGTGTACCTCTTTCAAAGACAAGTACAGCAATAACTATACCCAGTGGCACAACTTGACCCCAATGCGTTAGTTCCAAAGGGGCCCCCAATGATTGCAAATCTTTAATAGCAATAGTCTCTTTCTATAGGCAAAAGGGACTTTTGGGGCCCCTAAGGCTTTAGGGCCCAGGTGTGATTGCAACCCATGCACCTGTTACAGTTACACCCCTACCTTTACATGATCCGATCCTCCGTTACCGACAAATCAAGGTTTTAATTGATATGTAATGAGGCCAAAGATCTAAAGCTTCGGTTACTTCAGCTATATCCTGCCCAGCCCTGTGTCCTCCTGCTTGGCTGATGACCTCTGTACAAGTGTGACTTCAGGCAAAGGAATAGTCAGTAAAGCAGAAGAAGATAGTGCTTGACATTAATATAGCTGGAATGAAAGAAGCTTCATATCTACCATAGCCATTTGTCAATTAATTAAAATGCTGATTTTTCAGTAACAGAGGATAGGACTGACCTTATTGCTGGACTTCTCTTTGAAAGAACTACATGTGCACATAAGATGTGGGGCAGATTCCCTTTAACCGTGTAAGTTATTATGAAGAACATTATGACAAGAAGTTACCAATGCTATTAATGATATTATTAATTATTAGAAATCATCCACATGAGTATATTATGGCTCTGCATAACCTCAGAGCTATAACATAGACTTACATAAGAAATTATTGTTTCCCTACAAGTCTTAATTTCATGTGGAATCACATATAGGTTTCTTTTTGCTGGATTCATATGACAATATACAAATTGTCATCTAGTTAAAAGGTGCAAGGATTAGGAGTGCAAGTTGCACAAAATAAGGGCAGTAATTTGGCCTACCCACATCTACCAACAACAGCATTGAGGAACCCTTGAAATGTAACCTTTCTTAAAGAGTTATTCCTATCTCTGCCTATCACAACTGTATAGCTCCATTCAGGCTCTGACCTCTTCAGATGAAGCTAACGAAATAGTTGAGAGTTGTTATGTTGCTTCCATAACTCCCAGTATACAGCATAGCTCAACCCTTCTGGGCTGTTTTTGTAGCTTGCTGGATTGCAACCACGATGGCTGACATGGGAACAGTCCTTTAATACATGTCACATTTTGATTTTTCAGGAAATGAGTTCTCTATTATATTACTATAGTGCATTCAAAAATAAGGTGATATCACTTACAAACCACAATTGTACATGCGTCAATATATATTAGATTGGGTGAATCAACCTACCAGAATAAATTACCATCACATGTCTGGAACAGCAGGGACATGCACCATAATGTTCCGCAAGACAATGAAAGGAGAGATATATAATAAACACAAAAGTAATCATTCAAGTAAATGGACTCAAATATCCAGTATGTTCATTTCTATATCACATGTAACAATATTTCACTATTTGCTTTACAATTCATTAGAAAGTGAAGATACAGTGCAATGCACAAAGAAACACTTAAAATGGAAGGTTACAACAAAAATTTGACCAATGACACTAAGATACTGTATATCTACATGTTTCAGAAGAGCCGCTCCTTTTCTGTACTCTATATGGTGATTTGTAGGATAATCACAACCTCATCCCTATATATAAATTTGCCACAGGCCCCACACATGCTTATGTTTTGCTGTAGAAATCCTGGTTTGTCGTGACCTTTGCTTTTTTCTATATCCACATTGTCTATATAGACAAGCCTTACATATGCTGAATACAATGAAATGATTGTGCTTTCTAAAGCTACATATGTCGTAGGCGTCAGAAAGACAGTTATAATATATGAATGGAGAAACTATATCTGTGAAAACTGATATTTGCTTCCACTTTTAATATTTTGTGGCTTTTAGGATGTGGAATATGATACTTCTTAGTTTTTCCTGAGACACGCAATAATTTTTAATAGCAACGTTTTTTAAATCATGGATAAGTTCATAAGTAATTATACCACATATACCTCTATGTGACTTAAGGGAGATATACAAAATTATACAAACATGGCGGGTTTCTTTCAAGATAGGTTGTGCGGGTGTCGAAACTCAGTCCCATAGAAGTAAATGGAGCAAGACGTTTACTCTTAGACACCCCGATTAATGAGTATTCTCACCATTTCAATATTTTGTTTGTTGCTCCAAATCCTAATAAACTAGGACATAAAATGGATAAATGCAAATTTATAAATATTCTTCATTAAAAACATTGTAGTATTTTATGGGTTCCTATTCAGATGTATGTGTTGCCATGGTTACAGACTATAAACAAAACCTGTCTAGTCTGATCCTGTAGTCCTGCTCTCCTCAGTCCGGCCACGACCACCTGCCAATGTACACTGAATAAGATAGCAGAGAATAGATGGAAGGATCTACTCATGTACTTCATAACAAACAATAACTAGAGAAACGAAATGTAGAACACTTGTAATCAAGAATACTGTAGATAATATAGAAATAGTATAAAGATAGTAGTAATTTCATAATACAGAAAACATTACTGATTAAAGAAGACTGGAAAGGAAGATTAGAAACATTACTTATTTCTATAGGAAATGTTGACAATTCCCTTTAATCCCCATGCAATCCTTCTTTTGCTTTAAAAGGGGCCAACGTTATTTTGACTGCAGATGACAATTTCAACATCTTGGTTCCTATACAATGATAAACCCTTATTTTACATTTATTGTCATTAGTGGCAGGAGATGACATTTGTAAGTGATTGCCATACTATATACTGTATTTAGGAGAAGCTTTATATTAAAGCACCACTCCAGCTTTTTTATTGCACCGCTGGAGTGGTGCTTCAAATCTAAGCCTCCTGCCCCCTGTCTCATACTCAAACTCCAGTGGCTTCACCTGTTACTGATGTCCCTTCAGTCCTGTGGTGCTATATTGTGCCATTATCTTCTGAATGATCATAAGTCAGAAGTTATGTCACAACAAGGTTTCAATGCAACTTTATGAGAGACAGAAAGAGGATCTCATACATATTAAATTATGAACATTGGCGCACTCCATGAGACACTTGAGTTGTCGAAAGGTCACAAATTGCCAGAAACCAATGGAAGTCACACTGAAAAAAAACGGAGGCGTCAGAAAGTGAGTATAATACAGGGGGCACGGGACTTACATTTAAAGCACCACTCCAGCAAAGCAATAAAAAAACACTGTAGTGGTGCTTTAAAATATATATGGAATTATGGTGGACATGTGTTTTACATATTCCTACAGCACTGGTGGGAAGATCCCAGGCTAACATGATTATGGGCTCTGAGAAATAGTCTGAAATAAAATTCATGTAAACACAGGAAAGTAAATTTAGAAACATTAATGCAAATAAATACCCATGCTTAAAGGAGATATCCGGGATAAAATAAAAAAAAATGTGCCTAATCACCAACAGGCAGGTAGCTGACACCTGCCTGCTTGTTGTGCTTGGCACCGGTCACCACCAACCAGAGCAGTCTCGCTCCAGTTGTCTATTTTAGCATTTCCGGTGATATCATGACTACAGAGGGGAAGATTCCCTCCCTTGGTAGACGGACACATATCCAACTTCATGCTGATTGACAGCCAGCTCCCCTAACCAGGTAGCGGGGAGCCCGCTTTGAATGAGTGTGACATCATCTATGCGACCACTTCCGTAAAGCAGATCAGAAAAGCTACTCTGCTCTGTGTTTACCCCGCCATGCTGTCTCCGGTAGGAATTGTCTGTTACCACTCTGTCCTGGGGGTGAATTGCGGGGATTGGTGCCGGCAACAGCAGACAGGTAGATGCCAGCTACCTGCCTGTTAGAGTTTGGGCACTTTTTTTTTACCAATATCCCAGATATCTCCATTAACATAAATCAAATTTATAAATCCATTTCTAAGTGTCTATAACGAGATTACAAAGTATTGCTAGCCTATCAATGGGCACTCATTGGTTACAGTATTAAAAATTAGGATAGCCAAAGAAAGGAATGAATTCATGTGCGATGTCCTTGGATGAAAAATGGGAGGCTTTGCTATGTAATATGAACAGATTGCACACACATAGTGCCTGATTCATTATTGCATTTGCACCTGTCTTTTGGTTGTGTTTTGTGCCCATTTTCTCTTATTTGTGCCATATTCATCTTTTCATTTGCACCATTTTTAGGTTTACTTTATGTTTATATTATGTGGTCAGAGTTTAGGTTTCCAGATGTTTTTACAAATCCATTATTTGCAACTTTTTGAAAAGTTACAATAGTATTCCACTTACACCCTGGTATGATTTTATGTATACCAGATGGTTTATAGTGATAATTTTTTAACCACTTTCTGAAACGTTTGATGTATTTTTGTATTAAAAAGTTGCCAAAAGGTTAAAGATGAGATAAACACTATATTTTACTTAATGAAAAATTCATGAGCCACATGTGCCATTTTGAAGAATTGTACGCAACTAATACCACTAGACAAAAATGTGACTTAAAGAAAAAACTTAGACTTCACTTAGAGAAACATATTATATCCTATGTTCAACTATTCATATTCTTCATTAAACAAAATGGACCCTTTACTGATCTACAGTACCAAATTATGGGTAGTCCAGGTGTTCTATCCAGCACTGGACAATTAGTAGTTTTGACCCTCTAGAGCAGAGGTCCCCAAATCCAGGCCTCGAGGGCCGCCAACAGTGCAGGTTTTCAGGATTTCCTTAGTATTGCACAGGGCTTGGAATCATTACCTGTGCAGATGATCACATTAGCACCTGTGCAATACTAAGGAAATCCTGAAAACCTGCACTATTGGCGGCCCTCGAGGCCTGGAGTTGGGGATCTCTGCTCTAGAGCTTCAGATACATTTACAGTAGACTGGAGACATGTAGACCTAACCTTTATGTACAGTTTTTTTATGCAGCAAGAATGAGAAATCAAGGTTTTCTACTTGAACATATCACTCCCTAAGGCCCCTTTCACATCAGCGTTTTTTTCAAATCGCGGCAGATGCGGTGAAAAAACCGCATCTGCCGCGATTACCGCATACCGCCTGCACTTGCGGCACGGTTGCGGCGCGGTTGCGGCAAGCCCCATACAATGTATAGGCGGGCTTGCGGCAGGTGCGGCAAGTGCGGTTTTGGCACTTGCGGCAGGTGCGACCGCGAAAAAAACCGTGGTCAGCCGCGTTTTTTTCACGGCCGCACCTGCCGCAAGTGCCAAAACCGCACTTGCCGCACCTGCCGCAAGCCCTCCTATACATTGTATGGGGCTTGCCGCAACCACGCCGCAACCGTGCCGCAAGTGCAGCCGGTATGCGGTAATCGCGGCAGATGCGTTTTTTTCACCGCATCTGCCGCGATTTGAAAAAAACGCTGATGTGAAAGGGGCCTAAAGCTAACATTTTCCCTAAAGTAAGGTATCCTCAATACTTTCTTGTCTACTTTAAATGATGTCTGTCCTCCAACCAGGAACACATTACTTAAAAGTAGAGGGAAAGGGTTGAGGATCGTGTGCTACACAGAACTGAGAGGTTTCTGGCATTCAAGAACCCATAAAGGCACTTACAGGAGCTGCTCGTGTAGAAATAAAGGAAATTTGTCATTCGATTCATGTCGCCCAAACCATAGGTGCAGCCAGGTATAAGTGCATCTATATAAATTAGAATATCATCAAAAAGTTAATTTTTTCAGTAATTCAACACATAAGGGTGCTTTCACATCAGCGTTTTTCGTAATTCGCGGCAGATGCAGTGAAAAAACCGCATCTGCCGCGTTTGCCGCATAACGGTTCCACTTGCGGCACGGTTGCGGTTTTTTCCATAGGAAGTATAGGGGGACTTGCGGCAGATGCGGCAAGTGCGGTATTGCACTTGCGGCAGGTGCGGCAGAGAAAAAAACCGCGGCTGACCGCGTTTTTTTTCGCTGCCGCACCTGCCGCAAGTGCAATACCGCACTTGCCGCATCTGCCGCAAGTGTCCCCCTATACTTCCTATGGAAAAAACCGCAACCATGCCGCAAGTGGAACCGTTATGCGACAAACGCGGCAGATGCGTTTTTTTCACCGCATCTGCCGCGAATTACGAAAAACGCTGATGTGAAAGGGCCCTTAGCTGAAACAAATACTGTATATTATATAGAGTCATTACAGAGTGATCTTTATGAATGGGTGGCAAGGTGGCTCAGTGGTTAGCACTGCAGCCTTGCAGCGCAGGGGTCCTGAATTAATTTCGCACCAAGGACAGCATCTGCAAGGAGTTTGTATGTTCTCCTGTGTTTGCATGTGTTCCCTCCCGCATTTTCAAAAACATACTGATAGGATGTTTAGATTGTTAGCTCTAATGTGGACAGTGTTGAAAATGTATGTAAAGCACTATTCTAATTTTCTGAGATAACAACTTTTAGGTTTTCATTGGTTGTGAAATCATTAACATTTACAGAAATAAACACTTGAAATACAGTCATATGAAAAAGTTTGGGCACCCCTCTTAATCTTACTCATTTTTTTTGTTTAAAATTGTGTTTTTGCAACAGCTATTTCAGTGTGATATATGTAATAACTGATGGACACAGTAATATTTCAAAATTGAAATTAGGTTTATTGCACTAACCAAAAATGTGAAATATGCATTATTTCAAAATTTGACAGGTGCAAAAGCATGGGCATCCTTCTGATTTTCATGATTTGAATACACCTAACTACTTTTTACTGACTTACTGAAGCACTAAATTGGGTTGGGAACCTCATTGAGCTTTGTACTTCATAGCCCGGTGTATCCAATCATGAGAAAAGCTATTTCAGGTGTTCACTTGCAAGTTGTTCTCCTATTTGCATCTTCTCTGAGGAGTGGCATCATGGGCTCCTCAAAACAGCTCTCAAATGATCTTAAAAAAAAGATTGTTCAACATAGTTGTTCAGGGAAAGGATACAAAAAGTTGTCTCAGAGATTTAACCTGTCAGTTTCCACTGTGAGGAACATAGTAAGGAAATGGAAGACCACAGGGACAGTTCTTGTAAAGGCCAGAAGTGACAGGCCAACAAAAATATCAGAAAGGCAGAGAAGAAGAATGGTGAGAACAGTCAAGAACAATCCACAGACCATCTCCAAAGACCTACAGCATCATTTTGCTGCAGATGGTGTCACTGTGCATCGGTCAACAATAAAGCGCACACTGCACAAGGAGAAGCTGTATGGGAGAGTGATGTGAAAGAAGCCGTTTCTGCATGCACGCCACAAACAGAGTCGCCTGAGCACATTTGGACAAGCCAGTTTCATTTTGGAAGAAGATCCTGTGGACTGATGAAACAAAGATTGAGTTGTTTGGTCATACAACAAGGCATTATGCATGGCACCACAAAAACACAGCATTCCAAGAAAAACACTTGCTACCCACTGTCAATTTGGGGGAGGGTCCATCATGCTTTGGGGCTGTGTGGGCAATGACGGCACCGGGAATCTTGTTAAAGTTGAGGGTCGCATGGATTCTACTCAGTATCAGCAGATTCTTGAGAATAATGCTCAAGAATCAGTGTCAAAGTTGAAGTTACGCCGGGGATGGATCTTTCAGCAAGACAATGATCCAAAACACCGCTCCAAATCTACTCAGGCATTCATGCAGAGGAACAATTACAATGTTCTGGAATGGCCATCCCAGTCCCCAGACCTGAATATCATTGAACATCAGTGGGATGTTTTGAAGCGGGCTGTCCATGCTCAGCGACCATCAAACTTAACTGGAATTGTTTTGTAAAGAGGAATGATCAAACATACCTTCATCCAGGATCCAGGAACTCTTTAACAGCTACAGGAAGCGACTAGAGGCTGTTATTTTTGCAAAAGGTGGATCTACTAAATATTTTCTGTTGAGGTGCCCATACTTTTGCACTTGTCAAATTTTGAAATAATGCATATTTCACATTTTGGTTAGTACAATAAACCTCATTTCAATCCTGAAATATTACTGTGTCCATCAGTTATTACATATATCACACTGAAATAGCTGTTGCAAAAACCCAATTTTAAACAAATAAAAATGAGTAAGGGCCGCTTTACACACACCAACTTCTGTGACCAACTTCTGAACAGATCTCTGGTTGCAGTGAAATCATGGACACATTGCTCCATTTGTACATAGGCACAAAATGGAACAATGTGTCCATGATTTCACTGCAACCAGAGATCTTTTCAGAAGTTGGTCACACAAGTTGGTGTGTATAAAGTGGCCCTAAGATTAAGAGGGGTGCCCAAACTTTTTCATATGACTGTAGATCACTCTGTAATGACTCTATATAGTATACTGTATGTATTTCACTTTATGTATTGAATTACTGAAATAAATGATTTTTTGTTGATATTTTAATTTATTGAAATGCACCTGAATGTCTTTCTCTGAAACAGCAGAGTGTTTAAGAGATTTTTCAGTTTGAAGTAAAGACTGGCGAATATAGGGAAAGAAGAGACTAGATCAGCACTGCCTCTGGCCAGGTTCCCCATGCACTACTCTAGGTTATTGACAAGTCTCTCCCCATGTACTGCAGTGCAATGAGAAGTCAAAGTAGTCTTATCTCTGTCTGCTCTTCAATCTATGGTTCCTTTGTAGTGCAGGGACGTTTCAGAGACTAAGGGTACCGTCACACTTGGCGATGCACCAGCGATCCGGACAACGATATGACCTGGTAGGGATCGCTGTTGCATCGCTATGTGGTCGCTGGTGAGATGTCAAACAGTTAGATTTCACCAGCGACGCAGCAACGATCCGGAATGATACAGAGGTCGTTGGGACCCTGGTTCTCAGACCTGTAGTATTGAGGTCGTTGGTCATTGACCCTCTCAAACACACCGATGCATACTGTCCAGTAGACTCTGACACGACCAGCGATCTCACAGCAGGGGCCTGATCGCTGCTAAGTGTCAAACATAGCGAGGTCACTGTTGCGTCACCAAACTTGTGACTCAGCAGCGATCTCGCTTAGTGTGACGGGGGCTTGACGTACTTGACTGCAATTATGCAGTCAGGCTTTGATACACACAGTCCATGGTTTCTTGTTCTTGCTGTTGCTAAAGCTTTACTTAACAGGTACAGAATATTTAAACACCTGAATGGGTCAAAACTTTTAGCAGATTATTTTTAAACAGGTATAGTACACCCCTATAAATGAGGCCTTACAGCAAGATTCAATAAACTAGATGGAGTCCGATTTGTGTCAAAACACCATATTATTCAATTCCATTACCCCATAAAAATGTAAAACAGGTTTATCACATCAGTACTGTATTTTTCTGATACAGGAAGAATGCTCTATATTTATATCAGCATGCTTGATTGATTTTTGTTCCATATGTCATTTTTTACAATCCTTGCTGGAACAAGAAACAAAACCTTTACCCATTAAGCAGTAAAATATGAACAGCATAAAGATGACATCCATATGCTGTTTTTTTCATAGGGAGGAGTTGACAATTGGCTCCCCACACACACACACACACACAAAAAAGATGTGAAAAAGCAGTCATTGTAATCGGTTCATGATCTATCTGCAAAAATAATGATGTATGTATGAGCCCTAAAACAGATTTTTCTATTGGGATAAACACCCCCAAATTCCAATTTTTGTAAATTATTAATAATAATGGCTAGTCAGAGCATCTTGATATCCAGTTGCTTGATTTGATGTGAAAATAAAAAACTACACATAAAACATACAAAGTAGCTTATTTGGCCATTTTTACATGTTAACAAGTAATAGCTATTTAGTTTCATTTTGGATAGAGTGGCATACACAAACTGGAATGTGTAAAACCACATTCCCATGTGAGACTAAAGGTACCATTACATGGCACGACAATGGAATGATGTCGGCAATGATCTTGTGGGCGCGTGGTCGTTTCCGACATCGTTTTGATATCGTTGGGAAGATGTCACACGTCTAGATATCGTGAACAACGCACCAATGATGTAGTGAGCAGCTATCATTCGCGCAACCCAGCGAACGATCCCTGCTCATTGCTGTGAATGGGCGAAGTCGTAAACGACATCGTTATCGAGGTGTCACACACAACGATATACCAGGTTGGCTGATTGTTGATCATGAGGTTTGAGAACATGTTCTCAAACCTGCAATCACCGATCCAACAACTTATCGTAGTTGAATCTCGGTGTTACACGCAACGACGTCCTAACAATGTCGCTTGAACGACTCCAAACCGTGATGTTATAGCGATATCATTAACGATGTCATGCCGTGTAATGGGGCCTAAAGGGAGCATTTGAACCAGTTTATGTGAAAACGAATATATGGGAAACACACAACCTTTTAAGGTACCGTCAAACGCCGCATCTCGCCTGGAAATCATGAAGCCGATATGTCGCCCTGGAACAATCGCCATGAAATTGCCTCACGGTTGCGGCGTAATCAGCTCAGTAATCAGCCGCAATCCTTAAGGCAATATTTCTGTGTTGTGGCATGTGACAGGGCGATAGTGATAGAAACTGCACTTTCCATGATTTCCCATAGGCATGTCTCAAGCATTCTGTAGTCCGCGCCCTGTCCGCGATGATTAGTGTTGGTTACTGTGTTCCCATTGGCTGTCAGTTGACAGCGCGCCATATTTGAAGAGCTGTCCGTTCAGCACCACACACATCTTCAGCTACACAACCGTCCGCAAACTCAGTGCAATTACGATAGACAATTGCGTTATGTATTAGCCAGCCTTCCAGAGCAGGCTGATCAATCGTAACGCTGTTGTGTTGTCCAATGAGCGTGTATGGGGCGTGGAGTAAACCACTGTGGCACGCCTATCTCCTCGCTGCGGTGAACATGTACGCCCATATTGCCTTAGAGATTGCGGCGTGTGAAACGGCAGTGGAATGAGGCCAGATTGGTTCCACTGTAGGTGAGGTGATTTCCGGAGCAACACATCGCCTTACCTTCAGGGCGATACTGCGGCGTGTGATTCCGCCATTGGCGATCTGAGGCAACCATGAAAAAAGTGAGCTTGCACGTTAGATCGCCTCATATCGACAGGCGATATTGCAGCGTGTGACGGTACCCTTACTCTCATGATGAGTATTACAGGCCAAAATAAAGACTATAATATTGAATAAAGAGCCAGTAAAACTTTAAAATATCTTTTTTTCCCAATGTTACTCATGAATGGGATAGCTGTCTGTGTTCATTCATTGCGTATTTTAGCCACAATTGCGGTAAACACACAATGTTGTTGCAGCAATTTTGTAATGTTTTGTTAAGTAGATTGACAAAAGAAGATAATCAGGGCACTAAGCGGTACTAGCAGTCAAGTCCAGGGACACTTCCCAATAGGCAAATTCCCCTTTGGTGGTGCCCAGCCAAAGCAGCAGAACATACAACAAATTTCTTTGAAGAAAAGGCGGCACTCACCAAAATAAAGCGGATGGTCCTTTTATTCCATGGTTACAGAGACAGACAAGGTGCAGGGAGGTGGCCACGGGGGGCCGCCGGACAACGACGCCGTTTCGCGACTTTTTATCGCTTCTACGGGTCCAGATATGTGAAAGTGAGCAAGCCTCCATGTTAAATACATGTGGCTTCATGCATCACTTCCGCTAGTCAACTCCATATTTGAAGTAGCCAACTTTAACAATCACTGTCAGAATATCGTGCACAAACAGACAAAACAAAATAAAAACAAACAGAACTTACATCAAAATAATTCATAGACACTTACAACAAGACCCACAATGGGACAATGTTCTGCTGCTTTGGCTGGGCACCACCAAAGGGGAATAGATAATAGATAAAGGGGGCAGCATCGTGTTGTTAGATAGGGAAGCGTATGAGGCTGAAGCAGAGCGGCAGCTAAAGAATGAAGCCACATACTCACCCGTTAAATGTGACCCCACAGAAGGTTATAAAAATAAGTTAAGATCGCTAGTACGTAAGTATGTTGAGTGTAACGTAATCTCTAAAAAACAAGCTGAAAAATTGTTTCCTGAATTCCCTACCAGGCCACACTGGTACTATCTCCCAAAAGTGCACAAGAGCACTACTGCCCCCCCGGGAAGGCCTATTGTTTCTGCTATCGGGTCTCTGACTGAGCCGCTGTCTAAATATATCGACTGGTTCCTTCATCTTTTCATGACAAATTTGCCTTGTTTGGTGAAGGATACTGGTGATCTGTTGAAGAGAGTGGACCAGATAGAATGGCAGGAGGGCCATCATTTGGTTTCTATAGATATCGAAAGCCTCTACACCCATATACCGCAGGATTTGGGAGTAAAGGTTATTAGATCATTGCTGGAAAGACAAAAAATAGATCCTCTAGTGGTAGACTTCGTATGTGAATCCCTGGCCTTTATATTACAGCACAATGCTTTTACCTTTTTAGGACAGTGGTTTGCACAGTTGACCGGAACAGCCATGGATACGCCTGTCACGTGCACATTCGCTAATTTATTCCTAGCGGCCTTTGAGGAGAACTGCATTATTTCGTCTGCCAATCCCTACCTGAGATACATCAAGCACTACGTGCGTTACGTAGATGATGTGTTGATGGTGTGGGATGGGAATGAGGAAACATTTTATAGGTTTATTGCATATCTAAATTAAACCAATACCTACAATATGCTTTTTACAGCTGTATTCGGGGGTTCCGAATTAGAGTTTTTGGACGTAAAATTAAAGATAAATGAAGGATCCCTGGTGAGATCTGTCCATAAAAAAGTGACGGCGACCAATTCCCTGCTTCATTATAGGAGTGCACACCCCTTACATACGAAAGTGGGATTGCCTTATAGTCAGTTTCTGAGACTTTATAGGATTAACAGCACGGAGACGGGTTGGCAGTAACAGGCGGATGATCTGGAGCGGAATCTCCTCCATCGTGGTTACCCAAAACAAATTTTAGAACAAGCCAGACATAGAGCTACTGCTACTGTAATGCAGAGTGAGGGTGTAACGAAATCTGTAGCTGTCACCCACGATAGAAAGTTCTATTTTAGTTTCCGACATGGCCCAATGTTTAGTACAATTATGGCTGCCATCAAACATCACTGGCATGTGATAGCTACGGATAGAGATCTCGCTAAATCTGGCACTCCCAGATCAGTGGTGACGTATAGGCGCTGTAAGAACTTGGGGGATATGTTAGTGAAAAAACGGTTAAAAACATTATCTACCAAAAGTATGTGGCTGTCTTCCATTCCAGTTAAAGGGATCCTGTCACCCCCAAAACACCTCTAAACCTATTAAAAGCTGTCCCTAGAGCATATTAACATTTCCCTACACTCCTTTTACCTCCTAAATGCAGCAAGTGACATTGAAGAAAAACGTTATTATAGTACCTCATTACTGATGATAATGAGTGACTATGCTATTCATAGTCACTCATCCAGGCTGCCACTCTTCTTCATATCACGCCTGAATAGGCGTGATCTACAGCACAGATTCAAATTGCCGCCTCCCTGCGCGCCTCCCCTCTCTCCCATAGCGTCCGGGCTGCAGTGTGGCTGGGTGACGCGATCCGCGTCATTCCCGGCGCCGGGTGACGTATTTACACTGGCGCCGCGCTGTCAGCTTCAAAATGCGCACTGCGCATGCCCATGCGCATGCGCAGTGCGCATTTTGAAGCTGACAGCACGGCGCCGGTGTAAATACGTCACCCGGCGCCGGGAATGACGCGGATCGCGTCACCCAGCCACACTGCAGCCCGGACGCTATGGGAGAGAGGGGAGGCGCGCAGGGAGGCGGCAATTTGAATCTGTGCTGTAGATCACGCCTATTCAGGCGTGATATGAAGAAGAGGGGCAGCCTGGATGAGTGACTATGAATAGCATAGTCACTCATTATCATCAGTAATGAGGTACTATAATAACGTTTTTCTTCAATGTCACTTGCTGCATTTAGGAGGTAAAAGGAGTGTAGGGAAAGTGTTAATATGCTCTAGGGACAGCTTTTAATAGGTTTAGAGGTGTTTTGGGGGTGACAGGATCCCTTTAAGGGCAATTACAAATGTCTTCAATGTAATTGGTGTAGGTACTATCTGGCTGGTCCATGCATGAGGATTGGGGGCACTGATCATGTGGTGCCTTCCTTCCTCAATTGTAGGAGCAGTTGGGTGGTGTATGTGATTTTTTGTCCCTGTAATAGGTTCTACTTGGGGAAGACTATACGCCCCGCGTTTCATCGTTTCCGGGAGCATTTTAACTCCATTCAATCCGGCAAGGGGTCCCCAAGACTGATTGAACACATGCGAGAATCGCATGGAGGGAACCCGAGTTATTGCGTTTCGCTTGTGTTCAGAAGGTCAGTATAAATGAAAGAGGGGGGAATACCCATAGGCAACTGTTAAGACAGGAAGCGAGATGGATCCTTGATACAGATGCCCAAGGAGCCTTGGGGCTTAATGATAAATTGGATCTTGCAGTGTTTTTGTAATCTGGAGTCTTTTTATGCACTTTGTTTGCTTGGTACAACTATGTATATTTATTCCTTATTGGTTTTTAGGAATGTGTGTACATTTTGAGTCACCTTGCGACTTGCCCCTGTCTTTTATTATTCATTAAGTATTACACTTTTCATATTTACTTCATCTATCTCCCCTTGCCATATCCATGTGTGTATGTGCTCGCTCATCTTTTGTTATTATCAGGGGATGAGCGAGTTGGGATTACCAACAGGCGCTTTACTGTTATTTACTGTTTCTTATTTACTTGCCTATATATTAGTATATATGACCATAGTTTAGAATACTTAGTGTATCTCTGCGTCCAAAGCTTCATGAATCATATATGTCATGAATCATATATGTATATTACGGCTTATTCGCAACGGGTATTCCCTAGTCACGCCGCTCCAGCGTTGTGGCTTTCTTTCTATATAAGTATATAGATATATATGTGTGTGCTATTTGGAGCTACACACTGGCGGAATGAGGAGGATAAATTGATATAAAGAAAACCCTCTTTTTTGTGTTTATATATTTTTGCACCTCTTCATTCACTGAGCGTTCCTGTCCCTCGGGGTGGGCACCATGCTTTAAGCAATTTTGCTATTCTTGCATGTCGCTCGCTTTTCTCTCTCTTTATGTTTAACCAAGTGTGTTGGTTCGCTGGGTCGGCGCTCTTCTGCTCTGGTCTGGTATGTTGAGAATATTGGCGATTGGCTTAGAGCTGGTCTCGCCGTAGCCACGCCTCCATCCAGCCAGGGTGTGTGGAGCGCCGAGGCCGCGTTTTAGATGGGATCTTATATGCCACGGGAGGAGCGGGTGCCGCGGGAATATCCGGGGTTAGTCCCATTGTGGGTCTTGTTGTAAGTGTCTATGAATTATTTTGATGTAAATTCTGTTTGTTTTTATTTTGTTTTGTCTGTTTGTGCACGATGTTCTGACAGTGATTGTTAAAGTTGGCTACTTCAAATATGGAGTTGACTAGCGGAAGTGATGCATGAAGCCACATGTATTTAACATGGAGGCTTGCTCACTTTCACATATCTGGACCCGTAGAAGCAATAAAAAGTCGCGAAACGGCGTCGTTGTCCGGCGGCCCCCGTGGCCACCTCCCTGCACCTTGTCTGTCTCTGTAACCATGGAATAAAAGGACCATCCGCTTTATTTTGGTGAGTGCCGCCTTTCTTCAAAGAAATTTTTTGTTAAGTAGAGATTTTAATGAACAAAACACATTATTCTGAATCTTTTCCCATAAACCTATATATGAATCTAAAGGTACCGTCACGCGCGGCAATATTGCTAGCAATTTCACTGTCAATTTGCTGGTTGCAGTGAAATCATGGACACATTGTTACATTTGTACACGGCAACAAAATAGAACAATGTGTCCATGATTTCACTGCAACCAGCAAATTGCCAGTGAAATTGCCTAGCAATATTGCCGCGTGTGACGGTACCTTAAGGGTCCATTGATTTGCACATCGCATTCATTGGCCATGGTGGAAAACTGTCTCTCACCTACCGGTTCTTCTTTTGTTTTGCCGACTTGGCACAATGATAATTAAAAGAAAAGCCACAGATGCCAACAGGTAAGAGGTTGTACTTCCGCTCCCGTGCAGCAACCACAGACCACTGTTATGGCTGACGGAATTGTACATTACGCAGCATTTCTATTCTGTCAGGTTCTCTTTAAACTACCATAATTTGCCTGAAGATTTTTTAAGATTCTAATAATGCCTTTGAATACAGACTGTATAATTTTAGTAATTTCATTATGTTTGGTCTATGCATAATCTACAGTAAGCCATCTGTTGGCCCGGACAATGATTGGGCTGCAGATATGTGGAAATCTGGAATTATTTTAGACAGATTGCTCATAGGTATTTACTAGAGTGACTGTTGATAGCAGCTGCTATCACAAATACAGCTTTTTGGCACAGTCATAGTTTTTTGAAGGTATTCATTGCAACTATTAATAAGTTTAGGGAAAGATGTAGAGCCCAGTTATGAAAAGTGGCAGCCCCATCTTATACTGCCATCCCTCATAAAACAGATTCAATCAGTGCTCAGTATAGGACTCATTTATTGAATGGTAAACCAGCCTGTGAATTATTTCAGACCAAGAATAATGATATTTATTAGAATATTAAGAGATGGAGAGAACACAATATTCCAAAGAGTGTAAAGCAAAGTGTTTTCCCATGTACTAAAGATCTGTCAAAAACATCTGGAACCTTAGTCTGCCCCATTGAAGTTGACAACCACTAATAGATTTCGATATACTTCCAAAATATGACATATGAGTTATTCCTGAATGAATAGAATGTAGTATATAACCATATTGTGTGGGTTTTTGGGTTGTCTGTAAATCCATAATCAGTCTGTGAAAATTATTATCTTTCAGCGGGTGACTATTGGTGTAACTGTAACCTTAGCCACTCTATGCAGGGCACTCAGATGTAAAATCATTGGTACTTTTTGTACAATAGAACTACTCTACACTACGTGAAGTCTATAATATACGTCAGTATTAAAAAGACTTTTAGTTATTGCTATTTATTCTGTTTTTTTTTTATAGAACGTTTGTCAGCCCTAGTTCGTCACCATGCCTGGTCTGTGCATTGTTCTACATATCTGATTTATTATCATAAGAAGTAATCATGCAAAAAGTTCACTGCTCTAAGAATGCATAGAAAAATACTTTCCTGTGTTTAGCTGAATCAAAGAGCAGGGATTGTGTAATAAGAAAATGAGATAGTGTTTAAATCCTATAACTTTGTTTCATTCTATAATATTGTGATGATAGCAAGCAGTGGTGTAACTTCAGGGCCAGCGGCTCCGATGCGAATGCTCCAACGGGGGCCCCAATTATTGCAAATCTTTAATAATATTAGTCTTTTTCTATGGGCCAAAGGGACTTTTGGGGCCCACTAGGCTGCAGGGCCCGGGTGCGACCGTAACCCCTGCACCTATTGTAGTTACACCCCTGATAGCAAGACTGGACAGGAAAGGAATTACCAATAGTGGCCAGTGGGAATATTAAAAGGTTTCTGATTTTTTTGGCATAAATATTGGTATGGAAAATGTGAAAAAAAATCTAAGATTAAAAAAAAATACATGTAAACATGTAATATTACATTTTAAACAATATGCCTTTTTCGGATGACACATTTCCCTTAATTCTATTACGGTGAAATAAAAAAGTAAAACTAATAATGAAAGTCTATAATGAATAATACCTTATGCTAATACTAAGTTAATTGCTTTCATCTTTGTTAATGGAAAAATAAATAGTTTTGCCCTAACGGTACTTTTGCACATGCAGTTTTGAAGCAGCTTCTTGCAGTGTTTTTTTCTGCAATCTACCTCATTGTGGAACGTTCTTGAAGGGGTTTTCTATTTTCACCGTAGCTCCAGGACTTCTTGTCCACTGCTCCCTCTGAGTTTTTGACAAGGCTACACTGATGATGTCATGTCTACGGCACATGACTGCTGCAGCCAATCACTGGGTTGGGTGTTCTCATGCTGTCTACAGTGACTTCACTGCTGAGCCTAGTGATTGGCTCCTGAGATCACATGATGTTATCATGACCGCACTCTTGCAGCCATGCTAATGAAAACCAGTTGGAGCAGCACAAAGATGGCACTGAAGTGACAGTTGCAGATAAGTTTTTTTTTTTTTTTTTCAATCAGTCAAAGTTTTGGTCCATTGAACTGTGAAAATAAAAAAAAACACTTTAAAGAACATTTGTCACTGGCCTAAGGGTGCTTTTACATCAGTGGTAATGCAATTTCTCGGTAGATCCAGGAGATGTCGCCACACCTGCTGGATCTACCACGCAACAGCCGACTTGTGGCACCGATCCGACAAGCCCCATTCAAGTTGGCTGTTACGCGGTAGATCCGGCAGGTGCGGCGACATCTACGGGATCTACCTCGAAATTGCGATACCGCTGATGTGAAACGAACCTAATATGTAATTTTTTACCTGGTGTAAATGCAGCTGTTCTCCTGGGCTATTTCTCTATTTCTGGAGTACATTTTTTGTTTTGTTCCGCACCTCACCATACCTGAGATGTAGCCTTCACATGTAAATCTAGTCTTTTTTCACAAGTTGGCGTGGTCCTTTAAACTGCTCAGTGGGATTCTTATAAACAGTTGGACATCAAAGCTAGATTTATATAGATGTTAAAAAAATAACATGTTTACGGCAAGTAACAGGTCATCTTTACAAAACATAATACTGTTCTATAAGTAAGGGCTAAAAAAACTAAATATGAACATTGATTTTTCCATGTTTCATGTTCACGTTCCCTAGCTGGCCAAGTTTTTATCTAGTAGTCACTGACCCATTCTCAAACAAGCACTTTCGATCTTTAGATTGTTAAAATTGAGTTAAAGGCTGTGGGGCTATATGAGTTAATCATTTTTCACGAATCTCATTTCACATTCTTTTACTCATATGGGAATGTATGACCTTTTGAATTTACCATCTGCACAATGAGTGGGTATGATGTAAATACTCACGCAGCATCTTCTTAAATTCTAGGTGTGAAATAGAAAGAACACATAAGATCAAACATTTCTTTCTGTGTGGGAGAACTGCAACCAAGGATATAGTCTATGCAAAAGGTTGGAACAATTGCTTAAAGGAAGATTGCTGAGTCTTCGGTCCATCCAGATGCTGAAAAGTGCTTCAGACATCCAGACATTTTTGGAAGCATCTATTTGTATGAGAGATTCACTATCCCATAATACTAAATTATTCTGCATTATACATGGCAGAACACACAGAAATCAAGTCAGTCTCCAGAGAACTGCTTTTTGTAGGTCCACACTGTTGAGCGGTGAGAGGCCCTTTCCTGTCGATTGTGAAGCGATACAATTGTTAAGGCCTGTCAGTCTCTGGCTAACTTATGGTGCCTTGAAGTTTCTGTTCCTGCATATTAGCTACTGCTAAGACACAAAATATAAAAATAACTAATATTATATAACCAGAGGCTAAGCTGCCAATTTATTCAGTTAAAACTGGATTCACATAAAGTACATGTGATGTATGCCTACCGTTGCTATGCAAGCACACAGAATGAATGTGAACTCATGCAGCCATACAACATATGCCTTTAATATGTGTACATATGGCAGCTGTAACAAGGGGTTATATTTAATGTGCTCCTTTGTCTAAAAGATCATCGCTAGGTTTTGCCCATGAGAACGTATTGTAAATGCAAAGTCTCTTTAAACAAGCAGTAGTTGTCTGTAGGCTTTGATTTGTAGCACTCAGGGCATTGCACAGTGTTCTGCAGATATATTATTAATGTTTCTTCATCATCTGAGTTTACTTTTCCTTAAGCCTATGATGCAGGTTTGATTTGTCAAAATGTGAAGGTCCCTAAAGCTTGAAGTTGCTGTAATAATTTACAGTGCTCTGCAGTGCACTACCGCAGTGGAAGCTCTATGCTATGCCATTTTGTGAATGAAGGCATGCAAGTTTTTGTATGTATGAAGTGCTACCCTCTGCATTCAAGTGCAGTGCTCTGCTTAGCTTTGCTCCATCATATAAGGGATGGTACTTCATCTGGTAACTAGTAACAACATCCATTCTTCACTTCAGAGCACAAGCAGGTCTCTCTCTCACATCATGCACTCCACCTTAGCCGATCCATTCTCAAAGAAAGGGCAAAAGTGAGGTCAATGGGATCTCCTTTTCCCCAAGAAGAGTGTCTCTTTTAAGGCTGCTTCCCTTGTTCAGCACCTTCAGTTTAAGTGACATCTTTTTAGCACTTCCAGCCACCAATCCATCAAAGAAAAAGTCTTCATTGAACACTGGGTTTCGGCTGTTCTTGATAATAGTGCTTCTCTGGCGGTGAACTTTACCAGGATTCAGATAGAGGACAACACAGCAGTTTACCCCCTTCAAATCACAAAGCTTGTCAAAGAGATGCTCTGCTGCTATTAACCGTACACGGAGACGGGCATTGGATGGATCATACTCTGCTGATAGTCTCATACTGCCTCCTTTACTAAGCCCCACATTGTGTTCCTTCTGCAGAAGGTCCAAGGGTAGCACACCTTGTTGTCCAGAACCCATGCCAGGTCCCTTGGCACCTCTTACTCTTCTTCTAGGCATGCTGGGACTAGTGTCCGCAGAACTGCACTCATCTGTGGATAGTGAACTGTTTCTAGCTACTGAGTGCTTGAGTTTAATGAGTTTTGACTGTGTGTCTGGTGTGAATATTTTCAGTAGAGAGACTGAGCGAGAAAGTAAAGGTGAACTGAATGGTGATGACTCAGCTGATGAGCAGGTATCACTTTCACCACCACTAAAATACCGGTATGGATTCATCAAAGACATTCCAAAATCTGAAGTGTTTAGCTGTGATCCTCCTTCTGTTCCACTTCGTCTCTGAGAACTAGGTGAACTTGACTGTGATGGACATGGGGAAAGAGAACCCTGGTCAGAGTGAAAAAGAGACTCCTTACGACGGGTATGTGGACTTTCCATTAGAGTCACAAAGCCATAGGATGTCTGGGCCTTTGGAACATATGGAAGAGACATAGCTGTTTGAGATTGTGGGTCTGCATTTGTACCCAAGTCTTCCTCTGAAGCCCACTCATCTGCACTTTCAATCTGAATGATGTGCCGGTTGGCAGCTTTTACAAGATTTCTGCTCTCTGAAGTCGTTTTGGTTGGTAGACGAGGGCTGCGTTGTGGACGTCTACCTGACAAGTTTTGCTCAGATGCAGAAGTCCCTATATTAGGTTTGGACTGTACTCCTTCACCCGCTGTTGCACCGTCAGCTCCACCTTCTGCTGGTATACTAGTAAGTTTTGGTGGGATGAAAAAATCAGGAATCTTGTCTGGAGTCAGAACATTGCTGTATGATCCACCTTTTGACTGTTTGTCACCAGGGTCTCCTGCCTGTCGACCACTGCTATGATCCACTGTGCCTCGGATCCTCTCCAGCAGCCACATTCTGTTTCTGATATGGAGTGTAATTTAAATTGTGTTGTCACTGAATACAGACTGAACTGCCTGCAAAAAAGAAAAAAAATGTGGTTTATTTTCTGCAGAATGCTTAATAAGAACATTAATTGATTGCAATACTATCCAATTCTGCTTAGTGATAGTTGCCCCAAAGAAAACCTATCACTTGCCATACCTGTGTATGTTTTTCCCTAGGGTTCAGGTATTGGATTTTTTACTTTACAGTGCCTCGTCTATTGCCATTGTAACTTTTTATTGTACTGTTCATTTTGTACAACACTATAATTAACTTTTGGCAAGCTTCTCAACCTCAATTATTCAATCTTAGCTAAAAAGGTCATAAAAATAGTAGGTAGGTAAATGAACATCCAAAAAGCAAAGCAAAAAGTGTCAGCAGGCTGCAGTATTGGTGAGGCATGTCAAATTAAAGGAGTTAAACAGGTGCATGCAGAGTTAAATGTCTAAAAAAAAATTATTTCAACAAAATCAATAATGTTTCCAAGAATGACGAAATGCTAGGTAGATGCACATCCAAAACGTTAGCACCTGCAACAGGGTGTTATATTGGTTTGGCATGTACAAATGTAAAATTTAATTAGGAAAATGAACGTGTAAAAAAAAATGTTTGCAAAGTGCACACTTTGTGAGTTAGACAATTAAACTTTAATGTCTGGATTTTGGTCCATTTCTTTTAGTATTTTTAAAAATACAATTATTCACCACCTTCAAAATAAGGATTAAAAGAATCCAAAAACCCAGTCCAGCTACTTGTGCCAAGAAAGTACACTTAGGGCAATTCATTAAGACTGGTATAGCACATCCGGTACCTAGTTGTGTGCTTTCAGCAGGACTGTACGCCAAAAGCTGGTGTACATTTCTAGAGATAGTTATGCCACTTTAGTGACCCCACCCACGCTATGACCATACTAGCATAGCTAACTGGGACTGACAGGTAAACCTCAATAGTTGTAATATTTTTGTGTACCTGCCGAGTTGCATAAAAATATTGCAACTTATTAAGATGTTTACACCAGATATCAGTACCATGAATCCTATGAGTGCAATGCGAGAAATTCTTGAATTGCATTCGGACCAATGTTAGTCAATGATGCAGAGCAGATCAGCGATTTTTTTCCTATGCCATGCCAAACATGAGAAGACAATCATGGAATGCTTCGAGTGCCTTTGCAAATCAAGTATAGAAAAAGATAAAGGAAACAAGCGAGGCGCAATAGTGTCCTATCAATATGACACTGATTCCACACTTAGATCACAAAGAGGTGCACTCACCTGGTCTAGTTGTGTGCATCCACAACTAGTTTTTATTGCATGTAGTTTATAAGCTGCTGCAGGACCTCCACCGCCACGTAGCACGTGTAAAGATAACCAGATCCAGGGGATGGTGTATTGACAGTCCTCGCTGCTTTAAATAATCAGTCACAAGTCTTTAGGTAAAAGACCCCCCTTCTTTATTTCCACCTACGCGTTTCAGTGCCACTCCGGGCACCGTCATCAGGGTACCCTGATGATGGTGCCCAGAGTGGCACTGAAACGCGTAGGTGAATACCCTGATGATGGTGCCGGGAGTGGCACTGAAATGCGTAGGTGGAAATAAAGAAGGGGGGTCTTTTACCTAAAGACTTGTGACTGATTATTTCAAGCAGCGCGGACTGTCTTTACACCATCCCTAGATCTGGTTTGCAAATCAAGTGTCACTCACATCCATACAAGTCTAAGGTGGTGTGTGAAACAGCAGACTGCACTCGGAAGTCACATATGCTGAGAGAGAAAATGGAGAAGATGGAGAGAATGAGGAATGTATCTCTCCTTCTCCGCACATGTGCTTCAGTTGTTGCATGTGAAATATTCGGAGCACAGTAAGATGATACAGCAGCGTTAGCATATTGCTTCAAATGCTCTCACAACAGATGCTTTACGCTCATCTAACCCTGGTCTCTGACTGATGGCTCACTCCCACTTGCGTATAAAAAAAAATCAGGCCGATTCTCATCCAGAAAAGTAGGATGATTGAAATATGTTTAGTATTCCATAAGCCATGTGAAGGCCAAGCGAGTGTGCGATTGTTTTCTCGCCTAGCATCTGTATTACATTCATCTGCAATATGTCTCATTTACAGGACCATTTACAGTGTTCCATGCTTCAGAATGGTAGTGTATCCATTTAAATACTTAAGTCCCCCCAAAAAGTTGAGAAAAATATTCTAGGAGTGATACCTTTATTGGCTAACCAAAAAAATGTATATTTGTAAGCTTTCAAAGCTCAAGGATTCTTCATTAGACAATATTACAAATGAGTTACTGAGACATTTAAATACAAAATACAGCAGGACATGAGGTGATGTCAAGTGCATGTGGGCTAAAGAAATTGAAATTAAGTCTTTGTTGCTGATGTAGATGAGGTAGGGTGGTCTTTTTACACATCAGAAGATCTTCTTGTGGAGGTGTTAATTGTGTTTATGTTTATGCAATGGCTCATGAATCCAGGTGTCAAATTGAGCTCAGTTGTTCGGGATTGGAACATTCCCAAATTTTTTGTTCCCTATCACTTTTGAAGTGACCTTTCAATATTAGGACTTCTAGTCGGCCATGCTGTGTCCAGGCTCAGAGAAGTGTATTCCCAAAGGCGTGTCCAGCTTATTTTTTATCGTATGTCTATGTAGATTCATCCTTTATGTTGCTTTTGCATTGTTTCCCCAATATACGTCTCTGTAGTGCACTTTGTACATTCTATCATATACACCACATTGGAGGAAGTACATGAAAAAAGTCCATGATCTTATACTCCTGGTTTGTGTTGGGTATAGGGACTGTATTTGTTGGTGATATGTGGGTACATGTCTTGCATTTCTGGCCGTTACAGGGAATGTGACTGTCTGTGATAGTGATGTGAGGACACGTCTGACAAGGAGATTCCTTAGGTTGGGGGGCTGTTTATAGGAGCGCAGTGGCAGTTCTGGGAATATTGCTTTAAGTCTGTGGCCTTTGTGGAATATGGGCTGAAGATCAGCACCAATTTTCCTTAGTATGTTCATATGAGGATTGTATGTGACCACAAGAGGCACCCTGTTGTTGTCCTCCTTCTGTTTGTAATCCAGAAGGCTGCTTCTTGGGACCCTTGTAGCTCTGTGGATCTGTTCATCTATTAACAGTGGATGATATCCTTGTTTTAGGAATGTTTTCCTCAGTGATAGTAATTGTAGTTCTCCGTCCTCATTGAACAGATCCGAATGTACCTCAGAGCTTGACTCAGGTTATTGATTTTTTTGTGTGTCTTGGATCGAAGCTCTTCCATCTCAGGTATGCCGGTACCTGTCTGTGGGAATACACTTCTCTCAACCTGGACACAGCATGGCAGACCTAGAAGTCCTGATATTGAAAGGTCACTTCAAAAGTGATAGGGAACGAAAAATCTGGGAATTCAAATTTATAAGAATGTTCCAATCCCGAACAACTAGGCTCAATTTGACACCTGGATTCATGATCCATTACATAAACACAATTAACACCTCCACAAGAAGATCTTCTGATGTGTAAAAGACCACTCTACCTTATCTACATCAGCAACGAAGACTTCATTTCAATTTCTTTAGCCCACCTCCACTTGGCATCTCCTTATGTCCTGCTGTATTTTGTATTTAAATGTACGGTATATTTTTTTTTGTTAGAATACTTTTCTCAACGTTGTTTGGGACGTATGTACATCGATTTCTCTGGCTAACATGGTACCACAATATTATTTTGTATTGTACTTTGTAGTGTATCCATAAAAGACGGATGGCATACAAATGGTCATTGTGATGTCTGGTTTTTTTTCTCACATCTATTGACTTGCATTGACGAGTCTCATCTGATACACGCAGCCATGTGCAACATGTTGTGATTTTTTTCATCAGGCAGATTAAAACTGAGGAAAAGCAGATCAGCACTGAGTCAGTGAATAACGGGTACGAGTGAAATGCGACTTTTTCTTATATTGCAATTGTCCATTTTATACACAAGTGTGAGCGAACCCTGACTTTAATTTCAGAATTGTTTTCTTTAAAAAAAAATATGCAATTGTAATTCACATGCAGCAGGATAGATGTTAGCTAATCATATCACTGATCTATTACACTAAGTGTGGCACTGCTTCTGCAAGTACCTCTCCTACCTCTACCGCTTCAAATTTAATCTTGGCATTATTCTCAAATTATTACACTCATACTCTTCAGTGCTGCTGCAGCTGTACAACAAATTTCTCTTGGGAGTATATTGTTTTACAGGTTATTTTCCCTATCTTTAAAGAGGACCTGTCACCCCTCTGGTGCATGGCAAATTAAATGCAGCACTGAATGCAGCATGTCTGCTGCATTCAGGGAAGGGCTCCCCCATGTCTCTAGCTGTCCTGTAAGCTTTAAAAAAAAACTTTAGAAAACTTACAGTTAAGATGTCCCCCGTAGGTTGGATCTTATTAAGAGGTCCTCGCCGCTGGCACAGTCCTCCCTGCCTTCTCCTTGTGTATTCCGCCCCTTCCATGTGTCTGCCGCCGCCTCCTCTTCTGCTGGGTCGGCCCTCCTTTTCTCCTGCTATGTGTCAATCACGCTGAGCAGAGCAGGAGAAGAGGAGAGCAGACCCAGCAGAAGAGGAGGCGGCAGACACATAGAAGGGTTGTAATACACAAGGAGGAGGCAGGGCCAGGACCTCTCAAGATCCCACCCAGGCGACCTCTTAACTGTAAGGTTTCTAAAGTCTTTTTTTAAAGTTTATAGGGGAGTTAGAGACATGGGGGACCCCTTCCCTGAATGCAGCAGACATGCTGCATTCAGTGCTGCATTTAGTTTGCCATGCACCAGAGGGTGACAAGTCCTTTTTAATACTGAGCATTCCAAAATATGTGCCTTTCTATTATACAGGCTATGATAGTCCCTCATGATTGGCTGTTCCATAAGATGTGATTCCACACAGTAGTATTGGAGGTCTTGTGAGTAACAAAACCTTTACTGTCACATTAATTTATTTTTTCCAACCCAGTAACATTATATATTTATTTTCTTTATTCCAGCATATAGCATTACAGAACAGCTGTATGCATCACATAAGGTACACTGGGACTCCACTGTATACATCACACAGGATAAACTCTATTGCATATATCACATAGGATACACTTAGACTATGCTGTAACCATCACACTGGATATAGACTCTGCTGTATACATCAGATAGTATACACTGATACTGTGCTGAATCAATCACATAACATACACCAAGACTTTGCTGTATACATCACACAGGATACAATGAGACTATGTGATATGCATCACATAGGATACACTGAGACTATGCTTTATGCATCACAAATAATACACTGGAACTCTGCTGTATGCATCACATAGGATACACAGACTGCTGTATACATCACAAAAAGTACACTGAGACTCCACTGTATACATCACATAGGATACTCTGAGACTGTTGTATGCATGTACATACAATACACTGAGACTGCTATATGCTTCACATAGAATATACTGAGACTCTGCTGTGTGCATATATAGGATGCACTAAAACTGTGCTGTATTCATTATGAATCTCAAAGGATACACTGAGACTCTGCTATGTGTATCATATAGAAAACACTAAAGGTACCGTCACACGCAGCGATATGGCTTCCATATCGCCGTAAATTCGTGTATTTCGGCGATGTGGAAGCGACATCGCCTGTGCGTAGTGGCGTGAGACAGGGCGATTTTACAGCGAGAAATTGCCAGTGGAGTGTCGCCTGATCGCCCTGCACTGCAGTGAAATCAGGCGATAACCACCAGGCGATTTCTGCGCATCTTGGTGTGTGACAGGGCGATGTAGAAAGCGAGCTCAGGCCATCTGGAATCAAATCCAGAGGCGTGCCTGAGCGTTCTGTTAGGCCGATTGGTGGCCGCTCCTGCGTTCCCATTGGCTGCCCATGGCTAAGCCGTCATATTTCAATAGCGATATGAGCACATACGTCATGTAGTGCGCAGACATCCTGACAAGGCTGACCAATGGTAACGCAGTTGTGTCAGCCAATCGGAGTGATAGAGGCACGGTGAAAAACACTCTGGCACGCCTGTTTCCTCGCCGTAATCACACTCTACGCCCACATCGCTGATGAGAGGGTGGCGTGTGACGCAGCGATGTGGAAAGGGGAAAATGCTTCCGGTCTTCTGCAGGTGATTTCTGGAACGCAAGATCGCCGTAGAACGCAGGCAAGATCTCTATGTGTGATAGGGCAACCGCGATGAGCAAAAATGTTCCCGAAACATGCGTGCTCACGTCAAATTGCCAGCAATATGGAAGCCATATCGCTGCATGTGACGGTACCTTAAGACTTTGAGAATCTGCTGTGTACATCATATAGAATACACTGAAACTCTTCTGTATGCATCACAAAGGATACACTGAGACTCTGCTGTATGCATCACATAGGAAACACTGAGAGTATGCTGTATGCATCACATAGGAAACACTGAGAGTATGCTGTATGCATCACATGCATCACATAGGAAACACTGAGAGTATGCTGTATGCATCACATAGAATAAACTAAGATTCTGGTGTGTGCATCACATAAAATGCACTAAGACTCTGCTGTGTGCATCACATAGGATTCACTGAGGCCATGTGCACACGCTGAGTATTTGCAGAGTTTTTTACCTCAGGATTTGTAGCCAAAACCAGGAGTGGATAATTAAATACAGAAGTGGTGCAGGTGTTAGACTTTTCCTCTGATTGCTCCACTCCTGGTTTTGTCTACAAATCCTGAGGTAAAAAACTCATCAAATACTCAGCGTGTGCACATGGCCTGAGAGTCTGCTGTGTGCATCATATAGGATGCACTGCGAATCTCCTGTATGCATCACGTATTTCATAGGATACACTGAGACTGCTGTGTCCATCACATTGTCATGCTGTACTAAGGGGTGACAGTGGCGCACAGACCTACTGTCTCTTTACGGGTTCTTTCAACCGGTCACCAAACAGAATACCTAGTCCCTCGCTGGCCCTGATGTTAGCTCTCAATAAGGAAATAGCCAGCGGGAGCATTAGACCAAACCACTGCAATAAAGAAGACAAAGGGAAGGTGAAATAGACAGGGAAACAACATGGCAGCTTCACATCTGCTGCCTCGCTCCTTGGCAGCAGACGACTTACCGTGTTTCCCCGAATATAAGACAGTGTCTTATATTAATTTTACCCCCAAAAGTCCCACCCTGTCTTATATTCGGGGTATGACTTATATTAAAAAAAACAAAATGACAAAAATGAAAAGTCCCAGCCCCATAAAGTATGCCACTGCAGCCCCCAGCACAGTACCGTTAAAACCGCAATTCCGCCGCACAGCTGACTTGCGGCACACTTGCGGCAGGTCCCCATACAATGTACGGTACTGTATGGGACACTTGCGGCAAGGTGCAGCAAAGGTGCGGTAACCTCACCTTGTCGCAAGTGTCCCATACAGTACCGTACATTGTATGGGGACCTGCCGCAAGTGTGCTGCAAGTCGGCCGCAAGTCGGCTGTGCGGCGGAATTGCGGTTTTAATGGGCAAGTCGGCAAGGAAACATCCTTACTTTTTAGGGTAATGGCGGCCTTGGGCTATGGATTCCTCCGCGGTGCAGGGCGTTGTCCAGATGCTTCTTCATGCAGGAGCTTCTGGCCAATCAGCACTCGAGCCGCTGAGCCAATCAGCGCTCGAGATGCTGGGGAGCCGCTGGCCAATCAGAAGCTCCTGCCGGCAGCGGTGACGTCAAGCCGGGGCGACAGGCGCACAAGATTAACCCTATACCCTCGGGGTTACCTGCGGCACCTGAGGGCAGAGGGGAGCCCACGGGGGACAGCGGACCTGCGGCTGCACCTGAGGGCAGAGGGGAGCCCACAGAGGACAGTGGGGCCAGTGGGACAGCGGGGACACAGGTAAAACATGCAATGGGCAAAAATGGCACTTTAGCGGTACCCTGTCTTACATTCCCTGAAAATAAGTCACCCTGTCTTATAATCGGGGTATGACTTATATTGGAAAATTCTGCGCCAGCCCTGCCCTGACTTACATTCGGGGGTGACTTATTTTCGGGGAAACAGGATAGCAGCAGTCAGCTCTCGAGAAAACCTCCTTCACCTCAGGAAGTTTGGCCAGGAATGACTTCAATCATCAGTAAACAATGCTGGAACCATGTGATCATATAAAGGGAATGAGGGAGATGATGAAGTAGCCACACCTGGACAAGAACTAGCTATCTTGCTAGCAACAGAAATTGACATTAACTCCTCAACTGCCAAAGGAAAGAAACACGTTTAATATGAGATCTCAATACAGGAGTGGGACAGAGGACACAAATTAGTCGCACGTCTGTAAAGTAAAAGAGACCATTGTGACACACATTTACATATATTTATGAGGTACTAAGACTGCTGTATGCATCATAGAGGATACACTAAGACTCTGCTGTATGTATCACATAGGATACACTGAGACTCTGCTGTATGCATCGTATAGTATACCCTGAGAGTCTGCTGTATGCATATCATCAGGATACACTAAGAATTTTCTGTATGCATCATGTATTTGATAGGATACACTGAGACCGCCGTGTGCATCACATTGTCATGCTGGACTAAGGGGGTATATGGCCACCGAGCATGACAGTGGTGAATGGATCAAGGATATCTGGCGCACTAGTAAAGATAGCAGATTTGGTGACACTGGGGGGTGGAAAAATACAGCGTAGGGCCCTGCTCATAGGGAATGGGGAAGAGGTGACCTCATGCAATCACCTGCGGCTGTGCCTTGATCTCCCTGACGTCGCTATATGGGTACTTTCAATCTGTCACCGAACAGGATACCTAGTCCCTCACTTGCCCTGATGTTAGCCCTCAATAGGGAAATGGCTGGCAGGAGTACTAGACCCAACCACTGCAATAAAAATGACATGAGGGAAGGGGAGACAGACAGGGAAACAACAAGGCATCTTCCCATCTGCTACCACGCTCTATGACAGAAGATGGCTTAGCAGTAGTTAGCTCTCAAGAGAACCTCCTTCACCTCAGGAAGTTTGGCCAGTACCAGCATAGGATGCAGGAACCATATGACCATATAAAGGGAATAAGAGTGATGACAGAGTAGCCACACCTGGACAAGAACTGGCTAGCTTGCTAGCAACCGTAACTGACATCAACTCCTCAACTGCCAAAGGAAAGAAATATGTTGATCTTAATACAGGGGTGAGACAGAGAACCCAAACCAGTCACAAGTCTCCAAAGTAAGAGAGAATATCGTGTCACACATTCACACACATATGAGACGTTAAGACTCTGCTGTATGCATCATAGAGGATACACTAAGACTCTGCTGTGTGCATCTCATAGAATACACTGAGACTCTGCTGTATGCATCATAAAGGATACCCTGAGAGTTTGCTGTATGCATCTCATAGGATATATTAAGACTCTGCTGTATACATTACATAGGATGAACTGAGACTCTGCTATGTGCATTTTATAGGATACACTGAGACTCTGCTATGTGTATTTTATAGGATACACTAAGGCTGGGGTCACAGTTGCATTTTTCACAAGCGTTTTTGGAGACCTGCGTTTTCAAAAACGCATGTAAAAAACGTACCCATAGGCCCCCATGTTAAAAAACGCATGCCCTAATAGCCAAAAAGCATGTGTGACTGTCCCATGCGTTTTTGGTGCATTTCCAAAAACGCATGCGTTTTTTAATAAGGCGCCTTATGGGAAACGCATGCAAAAACGCATGTACAATTAGTGCCATTCAAAAACGCATGCGTTTTCCATAGGAGCCCATGTTAAAAAAACGCATGCGTTTTAGAAAACGCATTCGTTTTTTTAACATGGGCTCCTATGGGAAACGCATGCGTTTTTGAATGCCACTAAAAGGTACTAATGTACCATGCGTTTTTGCATGCGTTTTCCATAGAGGCCCATGTTATAAAAACGCACCAAAAAATAGAACATGCACTATTTTTGGGTGCAGATTTAAAAACGCAGCCAAAAACGCAGGGAGCCATCACACACCTTAAAAAACTCATGATGACATGAAAAAACGCATGTTAAAACGCATGAGTTTTTAAAAGGCACTAAAGAAACGCATGCCAACTGTGACCACAGCCTAAGACTCTGCTGCGTGCATTTTCATAGGATACACTGTCTGAGCATCTACTGTATGCATCACTTAGATACCTGGAAATTTTGCAATAGACATCATGGGACAGCGGCTCTATGCCACTCTTCTAGCTATCCATTATTTAAGAGCACGAGCATTATGATGACTCTGGCATCATGACTCATGAGAATTCTCATGTATTAGGGGAACTACTGTATATCAGGTGAGAAGAAAAAATCAATGTGGCAGACAACTGAGACATAGCACATCAGCTAAAGCTGGTATACACAAGAACCTCTTCTTTATAATTGAACCTGTCACAAGGTTTTCCCATATAAAGCATAGCCACCACCTTTTTAATGCCTCTTTAACTTTATTCTAGTAAGCTGTAAGTCACAAATCCCCTCTGCATATTACAATAAAGAGCAAATACTACAGTCACGTTTAAGGCACCGTTACACACTGCAATGTTGTAACGACATCACCAGTGATCTCATGGGAGCGCGGTCGTTAGGACATTGTTTTGACATCGTTGGTGAGATGTCACATGTCTAGATATTGTGGACAACTCACCAACAATGTGTCGAGAATGTTTTGTTCGCACAACCCAGCGAACGATACTTGTTCACTGTTGTGAATAGGGGAAGTCGTTAACGACATTATTATCGCAGTGTCACACACAACGATATACCAGTTTGGCTGATCGAGGATCGTTTGATTTGAGAACATGTTCTCGAATCTGATATCAACGATCCATTGATTTATCGTAGTCGTATCTCGGTGTTACATGAAAGAATGTTGCTTGAACGACTCCAAACCCGTGACGTTTCATCGATATCGTTCACAATCTCGTACTGTGTAATGGGGCCTTTAGTGTACCTGTAATAGTAACAAAACGACCGACACAGCGATCAGATTATTTATGGTGATTTGAAAAAGGCATAAAAACATTGCATGAGTAATTATTTTTCTCTATTAAATCCATACAAAAAATATAAATGTAACGCTGAGGTCATGTTCACACACTGCGCAAATTATATATTTTTCAGCTGCTTTTTTCTTCATGTTTTCTGCAGAGGTCTGCAGCACATGACACTAACATTTCTCTGATTATTTGGTGCTTTCTGGGTTTGTTTTATTAATTTTCCCCATTATTTAATGTGTTTTGGTATAGATGATGCTTTTTTAATACTACACAAAAGGTTTGATTCTGTGCTTAAAAATGTTGTTATTTTTTTTTCTGACTTCAAATAGAAGGCTATACATAAAAATATGTACCAAAACTACATAGTTCAGGAGCATCCTTAAATACACAGAGGGAGGAGATAATATGAAATCACATCAATTTACTTGGACATTTAGGCCGTGTTCACATTTAGCACAAATGCTGCATTTCTACTGCTAATATTTTTCTGTACAGAAATTCTACTGTGTTAAACTGTGCAATCAAACTGGATGTGATTTAAACTTCACTGTGCATCTAAAGACATGACTGCACTGTGCATTGTTGGTGCTTTTTTCTTTTTACGTTTCTATGTGGAGACTAAACAAAAAGCGTAAAAAACTGTTACTTTTCTAAGTGCAGTGGGTGACCTGTGGCAACTGAAGGAGAGAGAAGACCATATGAGATTGCATGATCTTCAAGTGTTGACCAAGACACAGAAGATGAGACAGTACTTAAGTTGGAGTCCAACCTAATAATGGAGTGGCCACCAGGCAGAAGAGTCCTGGGGATGGAGCTTAGTTACAAGGCCCCAAGCCTAAGAGGTAACATGTCAGGATGGACTGCTCCATAAGCAGATGTTTAAGGAGGGATCCATCAGGGTAAGTTGATTCCGAGACCACAAGTCTGCACTCCTGACACTACTGGCAAAACCACTACCCCCAGAGTTACAGACAGAAATATCTGTGACCATAATGTTGCATTCTCGCCATAGTTGTCAGCAGCCCCTCCTCTACGACAGGGGTGGGCAGCCCCAGGCCTCGAGGGCCGCACACAGTCCAGGTTTGTGGATATCCCTAGCATTTGACAGTTGGAATCATCACCTGTGCAGGACATTAAATTATCAACTGTCCATTGCTAAGGATATACGGAAAACCTGCACTGTGTACGGCCCTCGAGGCCCAGAGTTGCCCACCCCTACTCTACGAGGAGAACAGAGGTGGAGCCACAGAAAGGTAAAGTGACTGTTAAGAGTTGGATTGTTGAACTAGGTTGGGATGTGATGGGACTCAAGTCCTCTAGGATCAGAAACTACCTTGTGAAGTTTAGATCTATCTGATAATGTTCTGCAACGTTGGAACATGATGGAAGTTATGTTTCAGCTATCTCATGTATGACATTGTTACTGAAGAACTGCTAAGTAAACTGTTAATGGTTAAAGTGAACTGGTGGTGTACAAGTCAGTCAGAATGGTCCTCTGGTCCTGGCCGGCCAAGGCCAGGACCAGCCTGCACACAGCCTGCACAAACACAAGGCCGACACGACAAAAGTCATATACCGAGCTAAGACCATAACCTCCATGTAGTGTATAGTGCTTAAGTCCTGCAGTCTAAGGTATCTGCTTAATGTCTCTTATTGTCCCTCTGAAATCTCCTCCTGCCAAGGAAGAGAAAAATGGCAAATGGATGTGGATTGGTGTGCGGTTAAAATTTGCCACGGTGTGTGATGCATAATTTGTCCCTCTTTCTGCTCTTTCAAAGTTGGGGGGTAAGGGAAAACATACAAACTCACTGCAGATGTTGTCCTTAGTAGGATTTGAACCCAGGATCCAAGGGCTAGAAAGTAAGAGTGACAGCTAAAAACGCACAGTTAAAAGGAACCAACCAACAGCTTTTATGAAGTGAAGACAGTGCAGTACAGACACTGGGATGGTGAGTGCAATCATAACTTTACTTCAATGATTACATGTATGATTGCAGAGAAAACTGTTATCAATCACCAGGAAAATAGTGTAGCAAATTAGCATAAGTGCAGCATAGTGTCACTATGTGGGGCTGGGTTTCTGTATATTACTCACCTGTTGGCTCTAAGCCAAACCCTCCCCCCTCCATCTCCTACTCCTCTCTCACTGCCTCCCTGTCACTGTACACCAGGCACATTATGTCTGACATCGTGCATGTCAGGCGTCCTATGTGGCTGAGGTCATCACTCTCTCCCTCCCATCTTCCTCCTCGGCTTCTCACTGCTTCTTCTCTGGCTGACTGACCAGTCTGTATGCGTACCTGGTCTCCTCACAGTCACAGACCACAGTTACAAGCAGACCAATACAGATGATCCCCGCTATTGTCATCACAGATCTGTGAGAAGAATGAGTACAGACTGGAGGGGGCGGGGCCTTTTTCTGTGACTGGATGGTCAAGACAGGAGAAGCAGTTAGAAGTCGGGGACAAAGGCGGAAGGGAGTGATGAGGTCAGCCACATAGGACCCCTGTGATTGTGCTATAACCATGCATGATGTGAGATGTAATGTGCCTGGTATACAGTGACAGGGAGGGAGAAAGGGAAGGGTTTGGCTTAGAGCTAACAGGGGAATAATAATAAAAAAAAAAACAGCCCCTTATAGTGATACTGTGCTGCACATATGCTAATTTGCTGCACTATTTTCCTGGTGTTTGATAACAGTTTTCTCTGCAATACATGTAATCATTGAAGTAAAGGTATGATTGCACTCAGTATTCCAGTGCCTGTAAGGCAATGGCTTCACTGTATAGCCCTAAATCCTGCTGGTTGGTTCCCTTTAGTACATTTGAGCTCATGTATAACCAGCACACCAAGGCATCTGTAATTTTGCTAATGTGCACTGTAAGGAGTTAAGAAGTGCACTGTTGTAAATTGGATTATTTATTGCCATAGGTCATTTAGCACAAACAGGTTTATTCAGTTCAATTAGTCACATGCTCCTGGTTCTTTCAAACAGTCAGCTATAGACTAGCACTTTTTCCCTTTCTCCACATATATGGTTTGTGTTTGTTTTAACAATTGAGTGTTCCAGAAATAAAGTTTGGACATCATTCAGACTATAAATGTGCAAAAGTCATTAGAGTTTGTTTACTCAATGAAACACAGTGCTCTACATAAATTCTATAATAAGTGGGACCTCTGGACAAAATTTATAGCAAGGTAGATCCCATATTCCATTGACATTGGTAAAAGCTTATTTACTTTTATGACTTGCAGAAATAGTTGTTGGTACCTGGGCACTCTATGGGGGCTGTTTATCTCTCCTTGCACCATATATGTGTATAATATACCTTTTATATTACAGACATTTTTGACATATTTAATCTTATTTCGTGTTGGTGTTTGGTAACTCCTTTATTTTCTTTGATTTGTTGTTACCGTATATACTCGCGTATAAGCCGAGTTTTTCAGCCCAAAAATTGGTCTGAAAAGTCCCCCCCTCGGCTTATATGCGAGTCACTGTATACTGTATACAATGTATACAGTATACAGTGCCCCCCATCAGTATACAGGGCCCCCCCCCCCCCCCCCCGCCGCAATCCTGTAAATCCGGTGGGCGCAGGCAATGACGTCATTGTCTGTGCGACCGAGGAGGAAGCCGGAAGAAGATGGAGGATCGCGATGGCGGCGGGACAGCAGCAGCGGGACAGCGGCAGGGATAAGTATACTAATCTCTTCCTTTACAGGATTGCGGCGGGGGGGGCCTGTATACTGATGGGGGGGGCCTGTATATAGATGGGGGGGCCTGTATATACCTCTGGGGCATCTGTATACTACCACAGGGGCTGCTGTATACTGATGGGGGGGCCTGTATATACCTCTGGGGCATCTGTATACTACCACTGGGCTGCTGTATATAGATGGGGGGTCCTGTATATACCTCTGGGGCATCTGTATACTACCACTGGGGCTGCTGTATACTGATGGGGGGGCCTGTATATACCTCTGGGGCATCTGTATACTACCACTGGGGCTGCTGTATACTGATGGGGGGGCCTGTATATACCTCTGGGGCTTCTGTATACTACCACTGGGGCTGCTGTATACTGATGGGGGGGCCTGTATATACCTCTGGGGCATCTGTATACTACCACTGGGGCTGCTGTATACTGATGGGGGAGCCTGTATATACCTCTGGGGCTTCTGTATACTACCACTGGGGCTGCTGTATACTGATGGGGGGGGCCTGTATATACCTCTGGGGCATCTGTATACTACCACTGGGGCTGCTGTATACTGATGGGGGGGCCTGTATATACCTCTGGGGATTCTGTATTCTACCACTGGGGCTGCTGTATATACCTCTAGGGGCTTCTGTATACTACCACTGGGGCTGCTGTATATACCTCTGGGGCTTCTATATACTACCACTGGGGCTGCTGTATATACCTCTGGGGCTTCTGTATATTACCACTGGGGCTGCTGTAAATACCTCTGGGGCTTCCCTATACTACCACTGGGGCTGCTGTATATACCTCTGGGGCTTCTGTATACTACCTCTTTGGCTGCTGCTGTATATACCACTGGGGCTGCTGCTGTATACTACCACTGGGGAGGCTGCTGTATACCACACTGCTGGGGGCTGTATACTTGTGCTGGGGTCCACCCTCGGCTTATACACGAGTCAATAGGTTTTCCCAGGTTTTGGGGGCAAAAGTAGGGGGGGTCGGCTTATACACGGGTCGGCTTATACACGAGTACGGTATATATATTACTTGTTTCTTTTTCTGGCTAGTAGCTAGTTCTATTTGTTTTGATTTTATTTTGTTTTGCTAAGATCACATATTATTTTATAATAGATGATAACTTAATCTAAACATAGTACTGTTTAATAAAATGATTATCTTGAGACTGCTATTAATTTCTATACTCTTCAGACAATTTTGTTTTTTTTGTATTCCTAACTTGTTTTATTTGTTACTCAAATGTGACTTAACCCTATATACTGTATTGTATTCTATCTTTATATGATTTGATCTGATTTTCTTGTTATCTTGAAAACTTTAATAAACATTATTTGAATCAGAAATAAAGTTTGGTATTACCGTAAATAATTTGTATTACTTTTGTTTACTTTTCCTGATTAAGGCAGAAGGCAATATTTGAGTTCATACAGTCCTAGGGATTAGGCCTAACACAGCTTGATTAACCCCCTCCCGACATAGGACATGCAGTTTTGGCCAACCTTAAGTTCACATATATGATGAAGGCTCAGGACCTCTAAGGGTGCCGTTACACACAGCGATGTTCCAGCGATCCCGACAATGACCAGGATCGCTGGAACATCGCTGTGTGGTCACTGGGGAGCTGTCAAACAGGCAGATCTCCTCAGCGACCAGGGACCCGACCTCCACATCGCTGGGTAAGCGGAAGGATGCTGGTAACCATGATAAACACCAGGTATTTAGGAAGCGCATGCTGCCTAGATACCTGCTGTTTATCATAGATACCAGCGTCCTCCCTGCTTAGCGCTGGTAACTATGATAAACAACGGGTATCTAGGCAGCGCGCGCTGCCTAGACACCTGCTGTTTATCATGGTTACCAGCCTGTGAGGTCGCTGATCATTCGTCTCTCACTGTCACACGCTGTGATGCGTGCTGATCAGTGGGAGACCGAGGACCAAAAAATGGTCCTGAAGGATGTGCAGCGATCAGCAACCTCACAGCAGGGGCCACATCACTGCTGCTTTTCACACACAGCGATATCGCTGATTTCAGCAATATCGCTGTGTGTGACGTACCCCCAAAGCCTAGTTCACACAGTGCATGTTTGCTGCGGATTTGCTTTGATTTTATGTAAATATATGAGAATCCTTTCCTGTGTATTTGGTTAACATCAAAATGTATGTGATTCTGGGATTAGCTGTCCACACACATTGGGGTATTTTTGGTGCAGAGAGTGGCAACACCACAGGTTTTGCTGCGTTTTTAACAATGGTTCTTATGAGAAAAATGCAGGAGAAACATACCACAGAAACTAACCTGCTCATTCATAAAACTGAGCACTCCTAAAGTGAATAAACGGATCATTTTACAAATGTCCAATGTGAATGGCGTAAAATGAAAACCCATTGACTTGGCTGGGAACTCATTTCAGTGATCCGTTTTGTGCAGTGCACTGCCAAAAACAGATGAAAACAAGGATACGTAAATGTAGTCTTAAAGGGTTGTCCGGTCTAAACTGTTAATTCTGCAGTCACTTTATGTGACTACAGACTAATGGCCACTTTACACGTCCCGATATCGGCGTCCAACTCTGACCAAAAGTCACGTGGTTCGTGCGTTGGCCCCAATATCTTTCGTGCATTGTATGGTTTAAACGTCCAATACGATGCACGAACGATGCCAAAACGATATCGGGGATCAAATGAGCGTGCTCTCCAACTGGCCAATATTGGATGGAGGTTGGAGCAGGATCGTGCTGTGTAAACGCCCAACTACGATGTGAAGTACAACGTCCCCTATTCTCTCCCATGTTAAATGGTCGTTCCTGGGTCGGCCGTACAAGGGGGGTTACACATCGTTGGAGCGTTGCCTGCCGATATCGCGCTGTGTAACATCTCCTATGCGATCTTGGAATTCTGCCCAGAAAATGCGCGCTCCCACGGCGTTGTATCCAATATCGGACTGACGTTGGGACGTGTAAAGTGGCCATAAAGGCCACTTTACACACACAGATATCTGTGACCAACTTCTGAACAGATCTCTGGTTGCAGTGAAATCATGGACACGTTGTTCCATTTTGTGGCTGTGTACAAATGTAACAATGTGTCCATGATTTCACTGCAACCAGAGATCTGTTCAGAAGTTGGTCACAGATATCTGTGTGTGTAAAGTGGCCTTTATCATTCCCAAAAAGAAAAAAAAATATAAGCATGGAAAAAATGGATGAAAAAAAAATAAAAAAAGAAAATGTATGACATTTGTGACTGTATTCCATACACTGGAATCCCTTTTTTGTAAAGGATGAAAAGGCTTTTATTTTTACAGGACACACAAACACAAAAACAGATAATAAAACAAACTGATAACCTTTGAACATACGTTTTTCAAATTATATTTATGTAAATTCAAACGTATCCATTTACCGTATGTACTCGTGTATAAGCCGACCCGTGTATAAGCCGACCCCCCTACTTTTGCCCCCAAAAACTGGGAAAACTTATTGACTCTTGTATAAGCCGAGGGTGGACCCCAGCACAGGTATACAAACCCCAGCAGTGAGGTATACAGCCCCCAGCAGTGTGGTATACAGGCCCTCCCAGTGGTATACAGGCCCAAGTAGTATGGTATACAGCCACCAGGACAGGTATACAGCGCCCAGCAGTAAGGTATACAGGTCCCCCCAGTGGTGTACAGCCCCCAGCAGTAAGGTATACAGGTCCCCCCAGTGGTATACAGCCCCCAGCAGTATTGTATACAGCCCCCAGCAGTGAGGTATACAGGCCCCAGCAGTATGGTATACAGCAGGCCCCCAGTGGCACTCGCCCCCCATACTGTGCAGAGCCCCCCACACTGTGCAGACCCCCCCCGCTGCATTCATTTACCATACAGCGTCTTCATCACCGTGGGTCCTCCAGTCCATCCTCGCGCGCTGTGTTCCCGGTCTCATGTGACCTGGCGGTCGCAGTGGGATAACGTCATTGCGCCGGGTCACGTGAGACGGGGAACACAGCGCGCGAGGATGGACTGGAGGACCCACGGTGATTAAGACACTGGATGGTAAGATAATGCAGCGGGGGGGCTCTGCATAGTGTAGGGGGCTCTGCACAGTATGGGAAGCGAGTGCCACTAGGGGCCTGCTGTATACACTGGGGGGCTGTATGCACGGCTCCCCCTGCCGCTGTGATGGGCGGGGGGAGCCGTGCATATCTAAAGAGCGGCACTACGTGACGGGCCGCTCAGTCAGTAGCCTTCCCCCGCCTCCTCCAGCCTCCCCAGCACCCAGCACCCGGACACAGCACCCACCATAGGATTACCGTATTGACCTGTGTATAAGCCGAGAGGGAGACTTTTCAGCCCAATTTTTGGGCTGAAAAACTCGGCTTATACACGAGTATATACGGTATATAGGTTCTCAAAGAATTCTTTTAAAATAAATACACATTTAAATATCACATTTTTTTGTAAGTAATTTGGCAAAAGGTTATGGATTGAAGTTGCCATTCTAAAAACTACGATAGAGTGCATTATACTAGTGTATTTCAATGAATTAGAATATCATCAAAAATCAATGTAATATTGCCATGTTTCAGGGCATTTCTGGGAGCCATGAAACCACATTGACTAATAAATCAATATTATATTTTCCCTTTGATATCTCGTGGAATACGGCAGTGTGGTTTTTAACCTTTCATCCTCCCTACTTTAATTTTCAGAGATAATGATCTTTGGGTTTTGATTGGATGCATGCCATAATCATCAACATTAAAGGTACCGTCACATGGGGCAACATTGCCGGCAACATCCCCGGCAACTCACGGGAGCGCGCACGTTTTGGAAACTTTGCCAAGATCGCTGTGGAGATGTTACACGAGGAGACATCGCCGGCAACGCAGCAGCAATGTTGAAAGCAACTATCGCTGCAAGGGTTAAACTCAAGCCAGGCAGCGATCATTTAACATTGCAGTGAATCGGGGAAGTTGCTTTCAACATCGCTATTGCGATGTCACACAGCAACTTATCACTGTTGAAATCACCCTGTTACACGTATAAACGCACTAGCGATGTTGCTGCAACTTCGCCGCACCCCTGAGTTGCCGGCGATGTCGCCCCGTGTGACGGTACCTTAATACAAATAAAAACTTGAAATAGATCACTCTGTGTGTAATGACTCTATATAATATAAGCGTTTCACTGTATGTATGGAATTACTGAAATAAATTAACTTTTTAATGAAGTTCTAATTCATAGAGATGCACTAATATAAAGTGTACCTTTTTGCTAATTAAAGGTATTTAGAAAATTGTTTAATATTTAAAAGTAGTTTATTATCACATTTCTCAGAGAACCCCTACAAATATGACCATATTCCTTTTATACACTGATTTTTTTTATTTATGAATGAAATGTACCATTGTATTCCTTTTGTGGTCATATGTGTAGGTTTTGTATTGCACGCTGCATATAATTACTTAATTGTATTCATATGCCATCGGTCCGATGTTGGGTACAACGGCGCAGGAGCGCACATTTTCTGGGCAGAATTCCAAGATCGCATAGGAGATGTTACACAGCGCGATATTGGCAGGCAACGCAACTGCGATGTGTACACCCCCTTGTACGGGCAACCCAGGAACGACCATTTAACATGGGAGAGAATAGGGGAAGTTGTACTCCACATCGTTGTTGGGCTTTTACACAGCACGATCCGGCCACAACATCCATCCAATATTGGGCCGTTGGAGAGCAGGCTCATTTGATCCCCGATATCGTTTCGGCATCGTTCTTGCATCGTATTGGACATTTACACCATACAACGCACGAACGATATCGGGGCCAACGCACAAACCACGTGACTTTTTATCGGAGTTGGACGCCGATATCAGGACGTGTAAAGTGGTCAATAAACACACCGGACCATAAGATGCACTCAGGTTTTAGAGGAGGAAAATAGGGGAAAAATTGAAGCAAAAACTTTGGTCATGAGGCACTGTTATGAAGATTCTGTAATAATGTCCGCCCATCCTGCTATATGTTCCCCATCCTGATACGTTGTTGATGTCCTCCATCCTGGTACATGTTCCCCATCTGGATATATATGCACCCTGCCGCAGTCAGTAAACTCAAGTGACCCCACTGCCAGATTACGGGACATGGGGGCACAATAGTCTGGCAATCCAAAAGCAGGTTCAACTGACTTTACTGACTGCCGCGGGTAGCCCTCAGTGACTCGGCGAGCGTTGTCACCGCTACCCGCTGCAGTGAGTGTGATCTCAGAGACACTTTTTCCATTGCTGCAATCTCTGGATGTAGCAGAGCCAGAATCGTGTGCTTCACTGGATATTGTTGTGGGTTACTGTCGGAGGGTATTTTTGGGGGCTAATAAATGGGAATATGAGTGGTGTCTGTGTGTTTTATTTCAAATATAGGATTTTTCTGTGTTATGTGTTTTTTTAACTATTTTACTCACAGTATGGATAATGTGAAATAGTGGCCTCCCCTGTGTTTTTGATTGCCAGCGAAAGAAAAGCCAGGCAGCTGGGGGCTGGTATTCTCAGCGTGATGAGGCCCAACTGAGAGCAGTGTGGGTGTGGAGCTGGGTATTTATGCTCTCTTTTCAACATCTGGGGCATGGAAAACTGCACGCTTTGCTGGGACAAAGAAGTAGACAAGGTTGTTTTGGATTGCTATGTCTGTGCAATCGCTGGTTGTGGGCAGGAGGTATGAACACCTGCTTCCTGAACAGCAGATTGGGAAGGACGTAGCACAGGTGAAGTGGCAGAGGTTTCAAACAGAGACACAGATTTTGTACCCAGGTGTTCCTTCCACCTACTAGGGTGCTTGCCTGCCATGTACTTCAGAATACTGCTGGTGCTCAGGTTGCCATTCCTCTTGCCTCTGCTCAGTTTAGTATGGCAGATGCTACAAATTACAGTGTTTGTCTCTGAAGGACTATCAGAAAAAACAGGGGAAGCCCGAGATCTGGCTGAGTGGGAGAGCTATTGTGAACAAGTCATATAAAGCAAACAGGTTTATGCCTCACCATGCAGTTATTTCCTCCTGCTGAACACATCTTCAAGACTCAGGTCCACAATGCTGCAACTCTGGGCCATCATACAAGAAGAAAATGTGGGAGAAGTCTTCCTTAAAATCCTTTTTAGTTTATTAGATTAAATCATTCAAATATAAAGGCACCCATGATAGTGGAGATGCAGTCTTACTCTTGACACATTTGTCATTTCGCTATTAGTCAGTGAAAAGAGAGTGAATCATAGTGCAGGTTTAAAAACATTCAATCATGGGATAGATTTACATATCAAGAAAATTGGATACATATTGTGATGCAGCAGCTTGCTGCATTGCCATTGTTTATGCTGGGACTTGTAGTTCAACAAGTTATGCTCTACAATAGAAACCCAGAAAGGTCACTATGGGACTTGTGGTGCCATAAGGGTTAAGTCTGCAAGTTGCTGAGGATGGGTTTGGCTTATACCTGAGTGTTGTGTGAGCAGATGGAGACACAGTCTATGAATGACTCTGTGATGCAAGGAAGCTCTCTGTGTGTGCGTGTTTGCGAGTGGCTGCAGACGCCATTTTTCCTGAAGACATACATTGTGTGCAGAATTTTTAGGCAAGTGGTATTTTAGAGGATTATTTTTATTATTGATCACCAACTATGTTCTCAATCAACCCAAAAGACTCAAATATCAAAGCTTAATATTTTTGGAGTGAGTTCTTTTTTAGATCTGGCTATCTTAGGAGGATATCTGTTTGTGCAGGTAATTTAGGCCACAGTCACACAGTCAGTATTTGGTCAGTATTTCACATCAGTATTTGTAAGCCAAAGCCAAGAATGGGTGAAAAATGCAGCACATGTTTCTATTATATGTTTCCTCTGACTGTTCCACTCCTGATTTTGGCTTACAATTACTGATGTGAAATACTGACCAAATACTGATCGTGTGACCGTGGCCTAACTATTAGGGTACCTTTACACGGCGCAACTTTTGGCGGCGATTGGAGGTAACCTAACGTGCGCGTGCACATTTCTCATGGTTGCCTCCTAACGCCGAAAGCACTTTTACACGCCGCAATTTCACCCTCAACCTAAGGCGACGTGTCTCCCCGGAAGTTGCCACACAAACAGCGGGAAACATCTGAAAGACTCCCGGCGCCGCTTCACACGCCACAATCCCCAAAGGAATGTGGGCGTACATAGTTAGCGCCGCCAGAACATAGGCGTGCCAAACTGGTGTATTCTGCGCCCCAAACACGCTGATTAGACAACGCAATAGCGTTATGATTGGCCAGCCAGCACAGGAAGGCTGGCTAATACATGATGCCATTGCCATTGTGTAGTGTGAATGGACAGCTGTTCAAATATGGCGCCCTGTGAAGGGACAGCCAATGGAAACACAGTAGCAACCACCAATCATCGCTGACGGGGCGCGGTCTTCAGCACGCTGTGGCACGCCTACGGGAAATCAGTATGCGATGCTGATTCCATCCCTATCGTCCATACACACGCCAAAAGCAGGGAGTTTCCCTATCATGGTTGCCTCTGGTTTTGGAGCAGTGCTGTGAAATCGGAACCAGGCGCAACCTTTTTGGTCGCCGTCAGATTCCCCAATTACACACCACAGTTTCGAGGCAATTTCACAGCGATGGTGACGGGGCTACAGATTGCCTGTCAGATTTCTCACCGCGTTTGCGGTGTGTAAAGGTACCCTTACTGGGCAGAATTATTAGGCAACTTAATAAAAACCAAATATATTCCCATCTCACTTATTTATTTTCACCAGGTAAACCAATGTAACTGCACAAAATTTAGAAATAAACATTTCTGACATGCAAAAACAAAACCCAAAAAATTAGTAACCAATATAGCCACCTTTCTTTATGATAACACTCAACAGCCTTCCATCCATAAATTCTGTCAGTTGTTTGATCCGTTTACGATCAATATTGCGTGCAGCAGCTACCACAGCCTCCCAGAGACTGTTCCGAGAGGTGTACAGTTTTCCCTCCCTGTAGATCTCTCATTTTAGGAGGGACCACAGGTTCTCTATAAAGGTCAAATCAGGTGAACAAGGGGGCCATGTCATTATTTTTTCTTCTTTTAGACCTTTACTGGCCAGCCACGCTGTGGAGTAGTTGGATGCATGTGATGGAGCATTGTCCTGCATGAAAATCATGTTTTCTTGAACGATACCAACTTCTTCCTGTATCACTGCTTGTGTATCACTGCTTGAAGAAGTTGTCTTCCAGAAACTGGCAGTAGGTCTGGGAGTTGAGCTTCACTCCATCCTCAACCCAAAAAGGTCCCACAAGTTCATCTTTGATGATACCACCCCATACCAGTACTCCACCTTCACCTTGCTGGTGTCTGAGTCGGAGTGGAGCTCTCTGCCCTTTAGTAATCCAGCCTCTGGCTCATCAAGAGTCACTCTCATTTCATCAGTCCATAAAACCTTTGAAAAATCAGTCTTACTATATTTCTTGGCCCAGTCTTGACGTTTTATCTTATGTTTCTTGTGGTCGGTTTCAGCCATTCTTACCTTGGCCATGTCCCTGAGTATAGCACACCTTGTGCTTTTTGATACTCCAGTAACATTGCAGCTCTGAAATATTGCAAAACTTGTGGCAAATGGCATCTTGGCAGCTTCACACTTGATTTTCCTCAATTCATAGGTAGTTATTTTGCGCCTTTTTTGCCCAACACGCTTCTTGCGACCCTGTTGGCTATTTGCCATGAAACACTGGATTGTTCAGTGATCACGCTTCAAAAGTTTGGCAATTTCAAGACTGCTGCATCCTTCTGTAAGACATATCACAATTTTGGACTTTTCAAAGCCCATCAAATCTCTCTTCTGACCGATTTTGCCAAAGGAAAAAAAGTTGCCTAATAATTAAGCACACCTTATATAGGATGTTGATTTCATTAGACCACACCCTTCCTCATTACAGAGATGCACATCACCTGATTTACTTAATTGGTAGTTGGCTCTCAAGCCTATACAGCTTGGAGTAGGACAACATGTATAAAAAGTATCATGTGATCAAAATACTCATTTGCCTAATAATTCTGCACACAGTGTATGGTCAGGAGACTGTCTCTCAGTGCTTGGGAGCAGGTATGTCCCTGGAAGGCACGAGGGATGGAGACCAAGGCTAGAGAACCTGGGATGGCTCTCTGAGTACAGTAGGCTACAGTTCACGGAGAGTCTGGATCAGATAGGAGTCTGTGTATCCCAGTGAGGCAGCTTTTTAAACAATGGACTAAGGTCAGTGGACAATATGATGGGCTAAGTGTAATATGCCAGGTAGGCATATCCGTCATTGGGACACACTGGTATGTGATTAATGTTCCACTGTTGTAATGTAAAAGAACTGTGCACTGTATGCGGTTTATGATTTAATAAACTGCTGGACTTTTATTTTACTGAAAAATATGCCTGTTTGCCTCAATGCTGCTACCATTTGAGTATCCCACAACACGCTACAAGAGCAAATCCCTACAACGTGGACACAAACACAGATTTTCACCATTGTGAGTCGCAAAGAATTGGAACATTTGGGAAATATATGTAAGAATGTACAAAGTTATAAAAAAAAGTGTACTTCATATATTGACAAAAAAAAGAAAAAATCTATAGAGATTACACAAGAATTCACTGATGAATACTATGCTGGAGAACACTCATTATACTGGAAAATCTAATAATGTTTAAAAAAAAAAATTGAGGAAAAAAAAGGTTTTTCAATAAAAAGTGAGGAAAGAAAAAGGTTTGTAAAAAAGAAAGATAAAAAATAATAATATAAGTTTAAGAAAAAGACGTTTTTCAATAGAGATAAAAAACACTTATGGTACCTTTACACGCCACTACGGAAGGTTAGAAACAACCAGGTGTCTCCCGTGCACGAGCACGTTCCAACGGTTGCAAACGGTACCCGATACCTCCTTTACACGCCGCTACAAGGTGCTCTACAGAAGGTTTAATCTATCTCTGGAGGCACCGCCGGGTGCCACAAGTTACCTTCTGCAGAGCACCTTCCCTCATTTACACGCCGCTACAGAAGGTAATATGGGAGGACCTGGGGCAGCAGGGACAACACATAGGCGTGCCAGAGTTGTGGATTACGAGATGCTCGTACGATGATTGGACAATGCAATAGCATCATGATAGGCCAGCCAGCGCAGGAAGTATGGCTAATACATGATGCTATTGCAATTGTGTAGTGTGACTGGTCAGCTCCTTAAATATGCTGCCCTATGCAGCGACAACCAATCGTAACGCAGGAGCTTCCACCAATGATCGCTGAAGGGGGGCGGTTTCCCGGAGGCTGTGTCACGCCCCAGAGAGTTACCTAGGTGACGAAAAAACCTTCCTGTACCTCATTTAGACGCCGCTACCATCGGGTTGAAACCAACCTGTTTTAGAGCACTGCTCTGAAACAGGTCCGCAAGTGACGGGTGGCAACAAGCTAGTTTACACGCCGCTACCTTGCGGTGTTTTGACGGTGCAAGATACATTTGTCTCCGACACCCGGTTGTTTCCAACCTTCTAAGGTACCATTATAGATATATAAGGTATCAGATTTATTATTCATGCCATTGGAGAATTTCGTATTGAGCTTATTTATCCAAGGCACTTCACTGATCATTAATTTTTTACCCCAATCGCCACCACAAACTGGACAACCCCATAGAAAGTAAAAAATTCTGTTTCTCCATTATGGTGTTCATCAAAGTGTTTGACAGCACCTGAATAAGTTGCATTTTTGCTTTTTATATTAGCATATTATTTTTCTTGTAGTGCAAACTACAACAACCTCCAACATCACATTTTTTGCGTTGTATGCAATAAATGGATTGTTTACTGTCTCAATTGATACACGTTTTTATATCAACCTTGTCACCAATTTTTTTCTTTTCAAAATTTACACAAATAGCTACATTTCTAAGGGGCGTTTCAGTCAAGATGGGGTGCAGGGTGTACATTAATGAGAAAAATATGAACTTTTTTTAATGTACCAAATGACTGCAATGAAACAAAGAGTGAAAAATGTAAATGGCTCTGAATACTTACCATACCCACTGTAGATACAGCAGGCATATAGAGTGTGAGCCGGCATGTAGTGAGACAATGGGGCCATTGGCCATGTCCCCACTTCATTACACTAGCTAGGATTATGAGGGGGCTGGAATGTAGGATGATCATGGAGACTCTGGAGGCCATGCCCCTTCCACACCCTCTGCTCTCAGCAGCGGCATGAGGCTGACCTGCTCTGTGATGTATTGCTCCCTGGAGGGGTGAGTGCCGAGGAACAGATATGATTTTATTGATTTATAAGAGATCTAAACCTCGTAGAACTGTAGTGGACAGCTCAGCTTCATCATGTAGGAGGGCAGGTTAAGTATTAAAAAAAAAATGTTATCTCCCTGGAGTTCCCTTTTAAGGTTTCTATTGGAGACACGAAGTATCCAGCAGTGACTAAGGATATGCTGGGAAGCAGAGTGTGTGTTTTGTCTCTCTGCAAAAAGAAGCAGTACTTGAGAAAACTAGTATGTGTATCCAGAAAAGGGTCAAGCTGCAGAGACTATCCAATCCAGGAAAGAATCGATCAGGAGGGAAGGACAGTTCAGGAGCAAATTTTGATGAGCAGAAGGAGGACATTGGAAAGAACTGACCTAGTACAGGATTCACCCCACTCATCCTAACTTCACTGCATGATAAGGTATAGTGCGCTGTTGCTCTGTGTACATTTACTGTTTAAAGAGGACCTGTCACCCCCCTGGAGCTTTCCAAACTGAAAGCACCACTGAATGCAAAATGTCTGCTGCATTCATGGAAGGGGTCTCTCATGTTTCTATTCCCCATGTAAGCTGTAAAAATCACTTTAGAAAGTGTGGCGATAATGAGTCTGGAGGGACTTAGTGAGTATGAAGTCATCGCTGTTCCCGGGTGTCCTCCCTGCCTCTTTCCACTCTGTGCCACCTCCTGCCCCCTCTGGTCCGCCTCCTGGCTTTGTGTGTCTCCCCTCGCCCCCTCATGCACCTCAGCGAACAATGGTTTGGAGTATGTGCCGGATTCCAGCTCTGTTGTATGCATACAGCATAACCTGGAGCAGGGCAGGCTCCAGCGTTGAAGTCATGGGCAGGAGGCTTTTCAGCCGCCGGGACCCGCTCCAAACCATAGATCTTGTCCGAAATGCTTTGCTTCCGTCTCGGGCTTCTGCCAATGCCCTGTATTTGCCTGTTTTGCCCTGCCAATTTTATGGGAATCTTGACTTTATTAATAAAATTCACCAAAGCATTTCAGAAGCGAGACTCCTCTAATTTCCCATAGGATTCTGTACAGGAGGCTGAAAGGCTGGGGGGAGAAGAGAAGCAACCAGCTATACCTTAGTTAACCAGCCATCCACGGAGGTCATATAGTCCAACATGCAGGTCTGCATTTCATGTTGGCGATTGAGTTTCTGATGAAGCAGACTCCAACAGGTTTTCTTGCAGAATGGTCCTGTATTTGGCTCCGTCCATCTTCCCATCAATTTTAACCATCTTCCCTGTCCCTGCTGAAGAAAAGCAGGCCCAAACCATGATGCTGCCACCACCATGTTTGACAGTGGGGATGGTGTTTTGACGGTGATGAGCTGTGTCGCTTTTACGCCAAACATATCGTTTTGCATTGTGGCCAAAAAGTTCGATTTTGGTTTCATCTGACCAGAGCACCTTATTCCACATGTGTGGTGTGTCTCCCAGGTGGCTTGTGGCAAACTTCAAACAAGACTTTTTATGGATATCTTTGAGAAATGGCTTTCTTCTTGCCACTCTTCCATAAAGGCCAGATTTGTGCAGTGTACAACTCTGATCTCTGATCAGTCTTCTCCTTGTTTGAGATGAAAGTTTAGAGGGACTGCCGGGTCTTGGTAGATTTGCAGTGGTCTTATACTCCGCCACAACAGTATCTCAGACGTGCCTGGTGTGTTCCTTGGTCTTCATGATGCTCTCTGCACTTGAAACAGAACCCTGAGACTATCACAGAGCGGGTGCATTTATACGGAGACTTGATTACCCACAGGTGGATTCTATTTATCATTCCTAGTCATTTAGGACAACATTGGATCATTCAGAGATCCTCACTGAACTTCTAGAGTAAGTTTGCTGCACTGAAAGTAAAGGGGCCGAATGATATTGCACACCCCACATTTCAGTTTTTTATTTGTTGTAAAAGTTTAAAATATGCAATAAATTTCATTCCACTTCATGATTGTGTCCCACTTGTTCATTCTTCACAAAAAAAATAGAATTTATATCTTTATGTTTGAAGCCTGAAATGTGGTAAAAGGTTGAAAAGTTCAAGGGGGACAAATACATTCACAAGGCACCATAAGATGCACTTTTTTCCCCCTGAATTGTGGGAAAAAGTGGGGAGTGCATCTTATGGTCTGAATATATGGACTGTGTGCTGGCTTTGGTGCTGTGTGGGCTGTACTGGGGGTAGCAGTGGCTATGGAGCAGTGGGAGGAGGCTGGAGCAGGCTGCAGAAGTAGCCTGTGGTCACGTGTCTGCTCATTAGCCTACTGTAATATTGACTGTATCCCATTTTCCATCAGCTCTCAGTGCTGAAGCTGGTGCTGAAAGGTGAGAGGAATGCAGTGCATATTACACTACACTAAGTGCGTCCCGGGGCATCCGATTATGTAATCGGGGTGTGCAGTGATGACATCACTGCGCATCCTGGTCACATGATCGGATGCCCTGGGATGCAATGACAGGAAGCAAGACGGGTGATGCTGCAGAGGGAGAGATGGAGGGGACAGGGGACAGGTATGTTACAACGTTTATTATTTTAGTGTGAGCGGCAGCAGGGGGGCCATGTCCGATGGGAGGGGAAATATACCAGGATGGGGGGGGGGAAAGGTGTAATACCCCAGGATTAGAAGCTAGATACCAGGATGGGTGCTATACACCAGGATGGGGTGCTATATACAGGATGGGGGGCATATTACCTGGATGGGGCCAGGGATGGAGACATTACACACATAACAGCCTCAGCAGCAGACCACCCTCCATAATAGTTAATTAAAACCACATTTTTTACTTGTTTTTTTCCCTATTTTCTTCCTCTAAAATCTGGGTGCGTCATATAGCCTGGTGTGTCTTATAGTCCGAAAAATATGGTACCTTAATGTTAAGGTCATTGTGATGTTGTATGTGAAAATTTCCTAACAAGAGTAAAATAGCAGTATGTTAAGCCTATTTCATAACTTAAATATATTCTAAAGCACAGAATAAAAATGTAAATGAGATAAATTTAAAAGAATACTGATCAAAATCAGAGAACACTTTCAGACACCTGCAAGTTATTGGTGTTAATCTGGCTCCTGGTGCTAATTTCCTTAATTGATCTGACAAACCCTATTTAACTGGCAGCCTAACTTTCCAGTTCGCACTCACTTTGCAAAAATGGTGTGACATTCCAAAGTGACTAAAGACTAAAATCCTCCAGCAGCAGGTTGTCCAGATAAAGGCCAAAGGGTTCACCCTATCAGCCATAGCAACAGAGGTTTGTCATTCCAAGTCTGTGATTTCTAGAATATTGCATCTTTACAACATCACAAACTCTTTCAAGTCCCCCAAGAGGGCTGGTTGCCCTTGAAAGACAAATGCAAGAGAGTACAAGATAATCGGGAAATCTTAATGGGTAATCATTTCAACACTGCAGCTGGAATAGCTCACCAGTTTAGCACTGAACAGGGTAAGGATCTGTCTCAATAAACAGTGTAACGACGTTTATGAGCATTTGGAGTGAAAGCCCACACTCATCAGCAGAAAGAATCAAAAGGGTAGATTCCCCTTTGGTGAGGAGCATGTTGAGTGAAGAAGGGGTCAACAGTTCATTTTAGTGATGAAAGCAAGTTTAATTTATTTGGGTTTGATGGGAAACATTATGTTTCGTTCACAAACTGGGGAAGACGGAACCCAAAGTGTGTAAAGAAGTCAGTGAAAGGTGGTGGAGGAAGGTTCATGGTTCGGGGAAAATATTAATAATTTTATTTACCATATATACTCGAGTTTAAGCCAACTCGAATATAAGCAGAGGCCCCTAATTTTACCCCAAAAACTGGGGAAACCTATTGACTCAAGTATAAGCCTAGGGTGGGAAATGCAGCAGACCCCCATCCTGGTATATTGCTCCTCATCACTGGTATATAGCGCCCCTATTACTGGTATATAGCAATCATCACTGTATACAGCCCCTCATCACTGGTATTTGGCCCCCATCCTGGTAATACTAGTATATAGCCCTAATCACTGGTATATAGCACCCCCATCATAGTAAATGGCCCCTCATCCTTGTATATACCCCCCTCACTGTACATATTCCCCCATCACTGGTATCTAGACACCCAGCCTGGTATATAGCCCCCATCACTGGAATAGCGCCCCCAATACTGGTATATGGCCCCCCATCCTGGTAATACGGGTATATAGCCCACATCACTGGTATATAAGCCCCCATCACTGGTATATGGCCTCCCATCCTGGTAATTCTGATATATAGCCCCCATCACTGGTATATACCCCCCCACCACTGGTATACTTGCCCCCCTATGATTAGTATGTGACCCCATGCTGCCGCACTCCATAAAATAATAAATCATTCATTCTTACCCTTCGTCGCTATGTCACCAATGCATCCTCTGATCTTCCTGCTTCTTCCTGCTTTTGTCAGCGTGATGTGACCGACGCAGCTGCAATGATGTAATCGCTGATACGCCAGTCAAAGGTAAAAGGTAAAAATGCTTGTCATAGATGGGCTAGTCAAAAATATAATAAATAAGGGATTCATTTAATGCTACATAAACTGGTTACCAGATAAAGTGCTATTAAAGGGACATTGTCAGGTCATTTTTCAGTATCATACTAATAGCCTTGAATAGTTCCTGGGCAGACCTTTTTAAAACGTGTAAAATCATTACTGTACCGGTTGTAATTTCCTTGCTATAATCATTTTCAAACCCTGCAGGCAGCTTGTGCATTACTCCAACTCCATTACTTTCATAGCTGAATAGTCCTGCTGTATAAATGTTATTTAAATATCCATGTCTATCCAAGCTGGTGTTCTGTCCCTCCCCTCTGTGCTGGGAGGGGGAGGTGTTTTGTCCTGCACTGTGTGCTATCTGTAAGAGATTTCTATTGTATGAACATTGACTTTCCTACAGGCATGTAATATGTGTATCTGCTGAATAAATGATCAAATGTTCTTTTAATCACATAGAAATATTTCAGACTGCACACACTACACACGGTGACAGGACAATTGTGTACAAGATAATTGTGTACGGACAATTGTGTACAGACAATTGTGTACAGGGCAATTGTGTCCAAGGACAATTGTGTACAAGGACAATTGTGTACAGGGCAATTGTGTACAAGGCAATTGTGTACAAGGCAATTGTGTACGGACAATTGTGTACAAGGCAATTGTGTACGGACAATTGTGTACAAGGCAATTGTGTACGGACAATTGTGTACAAGGCAATTGTGTACGGACAATTGTGTACAAGGCAATTGTGTACGGACAATTGTGTACAAGGCAATTGTGTACGGACAATTGTGTACAGGGCAATTGTGTACAAGGCAATTGTGTACGGACAATTGTGTACAAGGCAATTGTGTACGGACAATTGTGTACAGACAATTGTGTACAAGTGTGTACAAGGCAATTGTGTACGGACAATTGTGTACAAGGCAATTGTGTACGGACAATTGTGTACAGGGCAATTGTGTACAAGGCAATTGTGTACGGACAATTGTGTACAAGGCAATTGTGTACGGACAATTGTGTACAGACAATTGTGTACAAGTGTGTACAAGGCAATTGTGTACGGACAATTGTGTACAAGGCAATTGTGTACGGACAATTGTGTACAGGGCAATTGTGTACAAGGCAATTGTGTACGGACAATTGTGTACAAGGCAATTGTGTACGGACAATTGTGTACAGACAATTGTGTACAAGTGTGTACAAGGCAATTGTGTACGGACAATTGTGTACAAGGCAATTGTGTACGGACAATTGTGTACAGACAATTGTGTACAAGTGTGTACAAGGCAATTGTGTAATTGTGTCCAAGGACAATTGTGTACAAGGCAATTGTGTACGGACAATTGTGTACAGGGCAATTGTGTACAAGGCAATTGTGTACGGACAATTGTGTACAAGGCAATTGTGTACGGACAATTGTGTACAGACAATTGTGTACAAGTGTGTACAAGGCAATTGTGTACGGACAATTGTGTACAAGGCAATTGTGTACGGACAATTGTGTACAGACAATTGTGTACAAGTGTGTACAAGGCAATTGTGTAATTGTGTCCAAGGACAATTGTGTACAAGGCAATTGTGTAGGGACAATTGTGTACAAGGACAATTGTGTACAGACAATTGTGTACGGACGATTATTTACAGACAAGTATAGGGAAAACAAAAAATTAAACGTCCAAAAAAAGGAAATACTTTATTCATCATTGATTTTAACGTAAGATTGCTTATTGAATAACAGTTTCAAAGCTTCTTCTATTGTTATTCTACAAATATTGCTGGTCTTGTCTATCGTGCCTGCATGTTGCTGATCGCTCGTAGATACCGCAGCTTGTCTCCTTGATTGTGATAATCAGCCACTTTCACACGCAGTCGTTCAGCTAGCTGGACATACTTGCTTCGTGGATGCTCAACATTCAGTACCTCAGCATTCTGGGCTGTAAGTCTATGAATTGCCATGTCACTAATGAGTCCGTTGAACAGTTTCCACACGGTAGGATGAGCACAAAGAAAGAGTGCTTGTAAGGCGTTATGAAACCCCTCGCAGCAATTCGTGGTCTTGGGGGCAGAGGCCAAAGCGTCAGCATAATGATTCCAGACCTCTGGAGTAAACCTTGCGTTTCGAAAGCGTCCACCTACTCCTGGCCCCCTAACGTAGGTATGCTCAAAGTAGGAGAGGAGCTGATTGGTAGCATCATCATCAGGGAAGATTTGGGCTAGTTCGTCATACCTTGCACTTACTTCGGCTGGTGGGACAAACGCCAAGGAGGCCAAAGATTTTACCTTGAGATTGAACTCTCCATCCTCAGCCTCAAATTAGCCTTTAGGCCCAGCTCATTGACCTTTCGAATAATGGACTGGCTCAGATGAAAGAAGCAGCCAGAAATCGCTGCAGCTGGAAACTCATCTTGGAAAGCTGACATTGCTGCCATCTCAAAGTCAAGAAGAATTTTCTGGGGATTTGCACCTGGCATCAACCCTTTGAGCGCCGTGATCATTCGACGATAGGTTGGACCAGTCTTGTTTGGCAGCAGGCAGTAGATCAGGGGAGGATAGGAGTTGCCGACTTTTGCATGGAGAGAATACAGCTGAAAGAACATGGTTGGCACCACCTTGAACGTTCCATCGCCAAACCATGTCTCTCCTCTTTCGAAATAAGGCAACAGTTCATTGCTACCAATGGCAAGAATCCTGTGGGGGTCATCTCTTGCAGAGTCATATAAAATGATGTCGCTGTATTCCTGGGGGATAGCAAAATTGATGCTTTGAGGAGGAGTCAGCATGGTGTTTGCTCGCTGCCTGACCCGACGTGTATTTCGCTCAACGTCACTTCGCTTGGGCATTCGAGACAACACGTCATCAGACCTGTCTCGAAGAACCTGTCCAACAATGCTTCTAGTAGATGCTTGAGAGCTGATTGCTTCTTGCCTCAGAGCAGCCATTGTAGCTCTGGCTTCAGCTTGAACTGGATCTGCAGAGTGACTGTGCTCAGTCGGCTGTTTAACAATCGCGGCTCCAGATGTGTGCATGCGTGCGGGACACTTGAATTTGTTGACTTGCCTGCACCGCCATTCTTTGATGCTGTCATCACGTGTCCTGTGAAGGATATACTCGTGTCCCCCAAGCCTAAGGACATCTTTGTCTTTTTCAGACTTGCTCATAGTAAAAGTCATGGTGAAAGTTGCAAGGGGTGAGTAATGAAACTGAAAGTAAGCGTCATTGTGAAAGTGGCCTGTACAAGTGGCCTGTACACAAATAATTGCCTTGTACACAATTGTCCGTACACAATTGCCTTGTACACAATTGTCCGTACACAATTGCCTTGTACACAATTGTCCGTACACAATTGCCTTGTACACAATTGTCCGTACACAATTGCCTTGTACACAATTGTCCGTACACAATTGCCTTGTACACAATTGTCCGTACACAATTGCCTTGTACACAATTGTCCGTACACAATTGCCTTGTACACAATTGCCCTGTACACAATTGTCCGTACACAATTGCCTTGTACACAATTGTCCGTACACAATTGCCTTGTACACAATTGTCCGTACACAATTGCCTTGTACACAATTGTCCGTACACAATTGCCTTGTACACAATTGTCCGTACACAATTGCCTTGTACACAATTGTCCGTACACAATTGCCTTGTACACAATTGTCCGTACACAATTGCCTTGTACACAATTGCCTTGTACACAATTGCCCTGTACACAATTGTCCTTGTACACAATTGTCCTTGGACACAATTGGCCTGTACACAATTGTCTGTACACAATTGTCCGTACACAATTATCTTGTACACAATTGTCATGGAACCACTACACACATGACTCAGATACACACAAAGACATGAAGATCTCTGAGCTGTAGCTAAGAGTAAGAGCAAACACCTCCTCTCCCCTCCTTTCTCTTCTATCTGCAATGAGTCACACAACATAACATAACATGCAATAAACAGAATAAAGAGGGGAAAACAAAGCGCAATAGTGTTCTATCCCTTTTTGATATTAGATATAAGATAGGCACTTAAGCTGATGTCACTGCTCACCTTTCAAGGTTGTGAGACCCACAACCAGTGTATGCACGTGTTGCAGTAGCTGCTGGATCCACACTCCATGCCAAACTACGTGTCTGTGAAAATAATCCTATATGGATGGTGCTCCTCAATCCGCGCTTACTGCATAAAGATTCCAAAGACTCCAGGACGTGTAAGAAAATGTTGCTTTAATTCTCTACGTGTTTCTTGACAATTCCATGCCCCTTCATCAGGAAGCAAACTTGCTCTCCTGAAGTTTGTAATCCTGATAAAGGGGTATGGAATTGCCCAGATACGCGTAGAGAATTAAAGCAACATTTTCTTACACATCCTGGAGTCTTTGGAATCTTTATGCAGTAAGCATGGATCGAGGAGAACCATCCATATAGGATTATTTACACAGCATAACATATCACAGAACTGCAATACATGATGCATGAATATTCATTCATTGGGGAGTGGGCAGCAGAGAACTCACTGTGATTGACTGATGGAATTAATATTTTATTTTGCAGTTTACAGAGGATATGAGGGAAGTATAAATAGAAATACATGAATAGAGAGAGCTAAGAGAAAGGAATTAGAAAATTATATTAATTACATATGCATTTTTGACCAGACAGATTCCCTTTTAGTGCATGGAAGGTGTAGGCAGAGGCCAGATTTGGAAAAGGGCAGAATGAGAATAGTTAGATAAGTGAGGTAAGGTGATAGGCTAGCTAGTCTAAAGAGGTATGTTTTTAGGGCCTCCTTAACACTATGGGTATTGGCAATTGAATTGTTCTTGTAGTTCGTTCCAGAGAAATGGCGCTGGTCGTGAGAAGTCTTGGAGACAGGAGGTGTAGATGATGTCTGTCTTAGGTCACTTGCGTAATGGAGGGCGAATGTGGGGTGATAGACCGAGATGAGGAGGAAGATTTAGGACAACGCAGAACTCTGGGGGGCTTTGTTGGTGATAGTGATAATTTTATATTGTACTCTGTAGCCAATAGGCAACCAGTGCAATTACTGGAACAGGGAAGAGGCATCAGTGAAAAGGTTGGAGAGGAATATGATCCTGGCTGCTGCATTCAGGATGGATTGGAGAGGAGAGAGTTTAGTAGGAGGAAGACCGATTAGTAGAGAATTGCAATAATCCAGGCGAGAATGAATAAGGGCAACAGTTAAAGTTTTTGCAGAGTCAATGGCAAGAAAAGGTTGAATTCTAGAGATGCTGTTGAGGTGTAGGTGACATGAGTAAGCAAGAGTTTGGATGTGGAGAGTGAAAGAGAGATCAAATATAACCCCAAGAGAGCGGAAATGCTGCTGAGGAGTAATGATAGCATCACATACAGAATTGGAAATGTTAGGTTTTGGAGGATTAGTAGAGGAAGGAAACAAGAGAAGTTCAGTTTTTTGACAAATTCAGTTTAAGGTTTAAATGCAGCATTAGATTTAGCTGTTAGTAGATCATTAGAGACTTTAGTAAGGGCAGTTTCAGTTGAGTGTAAAGAGTGGAAACCAGATTGTTGATGATTGAGGAGACCATGATCAGAGAGATAGCAGATCAGATGGGAGTTGACCAAACATTCCAAAAGTTTAGAGATGAAGGGGAGATTAGAGACAGGTCTATAGTTAGCAGCAGAGTTCTGGTCAAGGGATATTTTTTTAGTAATGGATGTATGCTGACATGTTTGAAGGAGGAGGGGAAAACACCAGATTAGAGGGAAAGATTAAATATTTTAGTTAGGTAAGATGTGACAGCCGGGGAAAGGGATTGATGGAGATTTGAGGGAATAGGGTCACTGGTGCAAGCAGTAGGGCGAGAAGATGTAAGGAGCCGGGTAACTTCTTCCTCTGTGACTGGATCAAAGACCGAAAGTGTGTTGGGTGAAATGCAGGAAGGAAGTAAATGTTATGAGGCTTGGAATAAATTTCCTGTCACATGCGGTCAATTTAAAAAAAAAAAAAATAGTTGGCAAGATCATCAGCCCTGAGGTTGGTGGTTGGGGTCTGTACTCTTGCACCAAGGAGCGAGTCGAAAGTGTCAAAAAGTCTTTAAAATTGTTGCCTAGTGATATGATAAGTGTGTTGAAGTAAGCTTGTTTGGAGAGGTTAAGGGCAGCATTGTACGCTTTCAGCATAGTCTTGTAATGGATGAAATGTTTTTTGCTGCAGGGGTTCGATCTTGCATACAGCTACATGGCAGAGTGAATTCAATTGTGTATCAGAACGTTCTTCAATAATATGTGGTTCCTTACTTGCATTCAATCAGCCAGCAATTTTCATGTAAGACAATTCCCCTTGTAACACATCAAAACAGGTAAAGCAGTTCCTTGAAACAGAAAACATTGAATCAATGTAATGGATTCCCAGAGTCCTGATCTAAACCCAACAGAAAACCTTTGGAAAATCCTTGGTGACAAAGTTATGGCGAAGAAACCCACAACAGTCACAGAACTGTGGAAAAGACTGGAAGATGAGTGGACCAAAATCCCACCAGTGCAGTGTGAGAGCCTAGTGATGTCCTGTGGCTGCAGATGTGCTGAAGTCACTGAAAGCAAAGGCCTGTACAAAACAAAGGCCTGTACACATCCTACTGATTGGTGACTGTTGTAACATTAACAAAACTTAGTTTTAATAATCTTTCTCTGTCTACAGTCATTGCTGTCATCTAATTATGATCATCACGTTTTGTGTAAAATAAAGGTTTTAAGTTGATAAACTTTGGTTATTTTTGAAAACACTGTTCTAGTGGCACTGTTCTAGTGTACCTCTAAAGGGTATGTCACACGCGTCGATATCGCTGGCAATGTCGCCCATACGTCACGGATTTTCAGTCGCTCAAGCGTCGTAAAAGTGACGCAGGAGCGACATTGAAGCGTGTGACCAAGCGATGCAACCAGCGATATGTCGCTGATCGCCGATCGCAGGTTTCACTGCCAGATGTAAAACCTGTCGCTCATCGCTCAGTAGACCTTGTGCATCGCTGCGTGTGACACTAAACTCAGCGACGTATTTTCTATTTTGACACCGTACAAGCGACTAAATAAAATCGCTCGCAAGATGGCGACATCACCGCATCGCTGGGTCATATTGACGCGTGTGACATCTTACCTGCGATAATTCCACATCGCTCAGGCGATTAATAATTTATGACGCATGAGCGATATCGCGGGCGACATTGACACGTGTGACAGGCCCTTTACACTAAACCTTGTTGATCAATGTAGATTTTATGATGTCTGAAAATAAAAATCAAGGAAATGCATGCAGCCAGGCACGAGAGAGGGGGATGAAAACAACGCTTGTAAATTAGGGTATCATGCCCACTGGGACGTAATAACCATGGAAGGAAGGTGGCCATGGACACTAAAAGCATGCCCCTACAGACCAGTCTGTGGTTCATTTACACAATAAATTGTAAGTTTATAAATGTTTTTTTTTTCAACTGAACATAACACTATTAGCTCAGATAGGGATGCTTAGAAAAGCACTATGCAGCTGCAGGTACAGATAGTGATGATAGCTTGGGGAGCATAGACGACCCGACAGGTTGACTTTAAACTAGGAGTCTTCTTTAAAGGTAACCTGTTATGTAATTCTTGTTGCCTGCAGATTGTGCACCATGTATCAGATGATAGTTTCCCTTTAACAATAGAAGCAGGCTAGCTATTGATCCTTGTGGCAGCAACCCTAGACAGTATCCTCAATTCTTTCTTACTTATAAGTAGAAGTCTATTCTTTCTAAACCAAACAAAGAAACAGGACAACCAACTAGTAAAAATGTAACAAAAGTAATGGTCTTATATTTGCTTAAAGAGGACCTGTCACCAACCATGCATGGTGATCTAATTACAGCACTGAATGATGCATGTCTGCTACATTCAGGCAAGGGGTCCCCCTTCCCTTGAGCCCCCTGTACCCCGAGACAATACACTTTGAAAACTTGCATTCTGGAGCCAAATAGGAGGTGGCTAGAGGCTGGAGCCACTTCTCTCAGAGGGCAGTTTCACGCCTCCTGGATCTTTAATCCGCCCACCGCCGCCTCCCTCATGCCAATCATTCTCTCCCTCGCCTGCTGCATGGTTAACATAGAGCAGGATGGGTATAAGCGGTGATGTCAGAGCAGGAGGCGGGGCAGTCGTGACATCACTGCCGTGACATCACTGCCTTTCCCTGCCCTGCTCCAATGTTAACCATGGAGCAGGGCGAATATAAGCGGTGACATCACCGCAGGAGGCGGGGCAATGCGGCCAGCAACGCATCCCTGGCTTTGTGTTATGCAGCAGGTGAGGGAGAGATTGATTGGCATGAGGGAGGCGGCGGTGGGCGGATTAAAGATCCAGGGGGCTTGAAACTGCCCACTGAGAGAAGTGGCTCCAGACAGTGGCCACCTCCTATTTGGCTCCACTATGTAAGTTTTCAAAGTGTATTATCTCGGGGTACAGGGCTGCTCAAGTGCTGGGGGATCCCTTGCCTGAATGCAGCAGACATGCTGCATTCAGTGCTGTAATTAGATCACTATGGATGGTTGGTGACAGGTCCTCTTTAACAAAAGCCTAATAGGCTGAGCAAAACATCTCAGTCATTAGAATTCTATCTTGAGAACATAATACTCCTCATCTTCACGCCTTCCATGAGTTAAAATATTTCATACCCAATTCTGCAGAGAAAAGCTCTGTGTAAACATTGCACCAGAATAATCGTTTTATCTATTTATAAATTAGTGACTTCTTCATTCGAATCTAGATTCTCACCTGACAATTAAAAGACGTAGCATTCATCTACAGATTTACTGTAATAAAAAATTTAATTATTGCATACAAAAGGGATTTTCTTTCATGACAAAGCCATAGAGATGAAAGTCTAGCAGAAGAGACCCTCAATAATTATGTGGATGAGCCAGTGCTCATCCCATATCCCGCACAGGACTGTCACCTCTCTATTGTTCAATCTTACATGAGTGGAAGGATAGATTTCTCTAACACTCATATATTTCAGTGTGATTGACAGTCCTTTCTGGAAGGGAAGCTACATTTAAATATAATATATACCCCCACATCTGACGGTAGTTTATTACACTCCATATACACTGCTCTACTTATATAAATGCACTGTACGTCTGAACATATATTCAGAAAACTCAGCCACTTTTCTATGAAACCTATAAGTATGTAATTGATGTATGTCATATGTGAATAACATAAAAACAACCAGGCTATCACTATCACAAGATATCAGAAGCTTAATGCATGCTAGGGGTAAAATAGCACCCAACAGCTACTATATTCAATTTTAAACTGAGAAATTTAAGAATTTAAGAATAGAATAGCTTCTTACAGCTGCCAAGGTTCCTTCTAGTCACAAGAAATAATATAAAAGGTTCAGAGGGTACATGTACAAACAATAAGAATTTATAGAGCAACACAATATTCAAATATTCAAACAAGAGTAGTGAGGGACATGCTCAGAAGATGGCAATCTGTGTTGGGTAGGTAGACGTGACATAAAAGGTCAAAATGAGCTTGATTTCTACAGTCTACTATGTATTATAATAAATAATTCATATACACCAGCATAAGACAGTTACCAGGCTAAATGTGTGTATGCAGTGCTTGGACCCCCACCGGTCCGGTGAAGCTGGGCTCTGAAGAGTGATGTGTGACTGAAGCAGTGGGGTTGGTTACCAGGCTAAATGTGTGTATGCAGTGCTTGGACCCCCACCGGTCCGGTGAAGCTGGGCTCTGACGAGTGATGTGTGACTGAAGCAGTGAGGTCGGTCATGTGCACTGTAGCTTCATTCAATGAGACAACCGGAGGTAGCCACACACAACACTCGGCTGTTCACTAGCTATCCCATGAGAATGATGGGAGGTAAGCATAATCGACCACTGGTCTACTCACACCAGGCTCTTCAGAACCTACAGCGATCATTATTATTATTATTATTATTATTATTTTTATTCATTTATATAGCGCCTTTAGGTTCCATGGCGCTTTACATGAGGATAAGGGAGACAAGAACAAGTACACTAAATCTAGGTGATCGGGACGTACAGGTACAGGAGGGGCAGGGACCCTGTCAACAAGGGATCACAGTCGACGAGGTATGACTTATTCCAAGAATAGGGGTTAACTACCAAACTTGAGAACACCTTTAATCTTTTCATAGTCCACTTTTAATAAAACAAACATGACTAATGGCCACTTTACATGTCCCGATATCGGCGTCCAACTCCGACCAAAAGTCACGTGGTTCGTGCGCTGGCCCCGATATCGTTCTTGCATTGTATGGTTTAAACGTCCAATACGATGCACGAACGATGCCAAAACGATATCGGGGATCAAATGAGCCTGCTCTCCAACGGGCCGATATTGGTTGGATGTTGTGGCCGGATCGTGCTGTGTAAAAGCCCAACAACGATGTGAAGTACAACGTCCCCTATTCTCTCCCATGTTAAATGGTCGTTCCTGGGTTGGCCGTACAAGGGGGCGTACACATCACTGGAGTGTTGCCTGCCGATATCGCGCTGTGTAACATCTCCTATGCGATCTTGGAATTCTGCCCAGAAAAAGCGCGCTCCCGTGGCGTTGTATCCAACATCGGACCGACGTTGGGACGTGTAAAGTGGCCATAAATGTATACAGAAAACTTAATAGGGTCCCATTCATAAACAGGTTTTTGCCAGTATTTGGATGAAAAACACCTACAAATGTTGAAAAATACAATTGCGTTGCCTTTGGTATTTTATGCCAGTCCCTTCCAGCTTCAACAAAATAGGCAGAGCATGGGCAGCGCAGGGCATTTCTAAGTACGCTCATCTAATTCATCAAAATGGACACCACTTTAGAACATAGCATTTGCTTTATGTTATATAGATCAGTCCTGCCTCTACTTATAAACTGCACATTCCATCATTAAATGTACAGTAATGATCTGCAGGTTGCAGCAAACAATGGATACAATGCAACATAGAAATCTGTCAATTGTGCAGTCCTTGTATTATTGTGCTTCACAAGTCTCTCTGTGAACCTGAAATATGCCGTCTGCTATAAATAGTGGGTTTGTATAAGAGGCAAATGATCTGGGGTTTCTGTCTAGCACTTTATTGTACATATTGCACACATTAATCTATACACAATTTAAAATTAAGGAAAAGTAATGTCAATGGTTCCAAGTGCAACTAAAAAAGACTATTTGCGCCATCATTTTGACAGTGTTTACATTAACTTTCTCTGTTCCATTTCTAGAAATAGACAAATGGAATTAATGTCCATTGAATGAGTGATGCAGAGGAACCCTACTGATATGAGATCTGTCTGTGTTCCATTATGTGTCTGTCCACCTTTTAAATAGAAGAAAAGGTTCTGCATAGTTACAAGTAGAGATGAGCGGACACATGAAAGTTTAAGTTCTGGGAGTTTCAGCAGAACTTTATAAAAAGTTCTGTTCTTGACCCAAGCCTTATTGGAAGTCTCCGTGATGACACAGCAATTGACCACTTGTATGGGGGATTAACTATTATTAATTAGGCCAGGCATATTGTACTTTTGTTTAGTAAATCAAGAGGAGTTAGTCATTGTTTTATGTCAGACTGATCGGATCTCCATTGTCTTAATTTGTGGATTGCTAGCTAAATATGGATTGCCTCAGCCCCTCTGTATACATCATTCAGAGAAAAATTATGCAGGCAAATTTCACTGCCAACCAATGAGAGAATAGACTTATCCCTCCAATCCTGTAAGAAAACAATACCCTGAAATGGGAATTAGGGGTATAAAAAGGGACTTGATCCCATCACCATGTTCTTCATGTTCTACAGGACTTCAACCTAAGATCCAAGGATCCAGCTGGAGGATCATTTTCTTCAGGACTACAGCCTAGGATCCAAGGATCCAGTTCGAAGATCATAGACTGCTTCACTGCCAGGTTGGGACACCTCGATCACGTAGCTAACTACCTTGCTGTACTACTTCTGCCTAGCATCCATGGTTTCAGCTGGAAAATTATAGACGACTTTACTGCCAGTTTCGAATAAATCGGTCACCTGTCTACATACTTTGCTGTGCTGCTATCTCTTCTCAGTGGGTGATCGCCAAAAGCAGGGTGCTGCAAGACTGAAGTAGTTGGCCCTGAAAGCATGAAGATTCGAATCCCCAGTGAGCCAGCGGAAGAGTGAGACTTTGTTGCTTGTTCCATCTTGTGTTTTTGCCGGGAGTGTGTTACATGCCTTTCACAGTTGATGAGCTAATAAAGTCTAACCAATGTGTGGTTTCCTTATCCTGTATTGTCTGAATAGTGTTCTGCCACGGGTAAGGAGTTTTGGCGATCAGTGGGATGAGCCCTCATCCACACAGTCTTTGTAGAGGTGGCATGGCTAGCAGATGAGATCATGCGCTGCCCCTCATTTTCCACAGTCAGTGATTGGGCAGTTCAGCTCACCGCCAACATACAGCAGCCATAAACAAAGCACTTCCGGGGGAGGGAGGACAAGGTTTTATCATAATTTCTTTTGTACACACTAGATTTGATAATGTTGATCTTACCCCAAGCACGAGCCATTTATATACTGCAAGCAGCTCACACTGAGCTGAGCACCAAAACACTACCGTGGTTGCTCCAGTGATTTGCTTATATAAAGCACCTGAACTCTGAACTCGAACACTGAACATTTTTGTAAAGTCTGTGCTCAGTATGGTTCCTTAACTTTAAAGTCCGGTTTGCTCATCCCTAGTTACAAGTAAGGTGAGCAGCAGTACTCCATGTCATGTAACAGCTGCACAAGCAAACAAGATTTCAGGGTGTATAAAAAGAGAGATCAAATCTCAAGATTCCATCATTTTGCAGATGTGCAGTACTGAAGAAATGGAAGATAAATTACAGCCTTTTATATGGGATGGTTATGATGACGTAAAGTATTGATATTTCAAGTAAAACATAAATTAAAGGCCTAAGGGCACAATTCGTGAAGGTGTTTATGACAGAATTCTAGTGTAAAACACCTTTAAGGGTACCTTCACACGCCGCAATCTCGCCTGGCGTTATGAGGCGATCTAACGTGTGCGTGCACGTTTTTCATGCTCGCCTCAGATCGCCGATGGCCGCATTACATGCCGCAATCTCGAATCTCGCCCTGAAAGTAAGGGGATGTGTCGCTCCGGAAATCGCCTCACCTACAGCGGAAACAATCTTGCCTCATTCCATCGCCGCTTCACACGCCGCAATTCGAAAAAAAAAGTTGGCGTACATGTTCAGCGCGGCAAGGAGATAGGCGTTCCACAGTGGTTTACACCACGCCCCATACACGTTCATTGGACAATGCAACAGCGTTACGATTGGTCAGCCTGCTCTGGAAGGCTGGCTAATGCATGACGTAATTGAAGATGTGTGTGTTGCTGAACGGACAGCTCTTCAAATATGGCGCCCTGTGAACTGACAGTCAATGGGAACGCAGTAGCCAACACCAATCATCGCAGGCGGGGCACAGACTACAGAACGGTTGAGGCACGTCTACGGGAAATGCTAGGCAACGTTGTTTCCATCACTATCACCCGTTCACACGCCACAACACGGAAATATCGCCTTCATGGTTGCAACTGATTTCTGAGCAGTGCTCAGGGATCAGGGGACAGGCGAGAAGCGATTTATCGCCGCAAAATTCCCCAATCACACGCCGCAACTGTGAGGCGATTTCACGGCGATTGCTCTGGGGCAGCATATCGCCTTTAGGATTCCCAGGCGAGATTGTGGCGTGTGAAGGTACCTTTAGTGTCACAAACATTTACACAACATAAAGTTGCATAAAAGTTTTGCAACTTTTGGCAACGCCCACCAGCAGTATTAGTTCAGGTGAAGCGCCTTACATCAGTCATCAACATGGAAGAAACCTTCAATCAGCTTCTTTCCAACATGAAACCACCATTCACTGATAACAGTATAATATAATAATAATATTTATTAATTTATATAGTGCTATTAATTCCATAGCGCTTTACATACATTTGCAACACTTTACCTATTGGGGCTTACCAATGCCGTAACTTGAAGCTCAAGGGCCCCGATGCAAAGGCTCCAACGGGGCCCCCAATTATTGCAAATCTTTAACAGCAATAGTCTTTTTCTATAGGCCAAAGGGACTTTTGGGGTCCCCTAGGCTCCGAGGCCCGGGTGCGATCGCAACCCCTGCACCTGTTGTAGTTACGCCCCTGGAGCTCACAATCTAAACATCCTATCAGTATGTCTTTAAAATGTAAGAGGAAACTGGAGAACCTGGAGAAAACCCACACAAACACGGGGAGAACATAAAAGCTGCTTGCAGATGTTTGTCCTTAGTGGGAATTGAACCCAGGACCTCAGTGCTGCAAGGCTGCAGTGCTAACCACTAGATAACATTCACCTGCATAGCAAAAGTAGATAAGATGGGCTTTAGGATTTCCCGTTTCCTTTTAAAGTAATTATAGAAATGAGAGAAGATTCCAGCATCCAAGAAGGAGAATAGTAAGTTAAAACATCAAAGGTTTATTAAGTATGATTAAAAGTCCATATCACAGCAGTGTCATAGGCAACGTATTAAGCCATCATATACAGCATAGTAACATAAATCCAATGAATTTCAGCAGATTGCCTTACTCATGGATATATGTCACTTCTCTTTGGGCGTTTGAGTTTTCTCTTCTATAATATGGCTATGTTTGATTAGACTGTGTCATAGAGGAGAAAAGGGAAACACCCACTCAGTATAAGCTTAGTGGCATATGCACCTTTTATAGAAGGGAGAAATTGCATATTGGTTTGGTCCTCTTTATTACCGAGGGGATTGGCTAGAATGGAAGGAAACAGAAGAAAATAAGAAAAACTGTTCCAGAATCAGTGGAGTAGATAAAATACCGGAGGGCTCAGTTTTAGTTTAAAAAAAAACATATCCAGTAAAACATCCTCTTTAAAGTGGATGTTTGTCTCTATATCTTTTCTATTATTACATTTTATTAAGTGGCTTGTTTTAGTTTCAAAAGATTTTTATTTCTAATATTGTTTCATGAGTCATACATAAAGATGATGAATGAATCTACTTCAATCAGCTCAAACAAACCATACTGTACACATTCTCAAACCTTCATTTCAATTATAGTTTTCAGAAAAGGAAAAAAGAAGATAAAGAAGGGCAAAAAGAGGAGGGGATTGGAAGGGAGGGGATGTTATTACACCAGATCAGTTATAACTATTTTCATAACTATTGTTGTATACCATTTCTTCTTAGAGTTTATCTGGGTCATCCAGGTCCATTAACTAGAACCTAAACAAACAGGTTTATGGCCCGGATAATGATGCACTTGAACCTCGTTGTTGCTCAATCTATAGCGCCCAGATCTCGAAAAAGGATTCCAGGCTATCTTCTCATAGGACATTATTTTATTTACTCTTTCCTTTACCATTTGTATCGCTAGGGAAGGAGTCTTCCACCTTGCAGCTATATGTATTCTACCAGCCATAGTGATGTAATTTAATAAACAAAAGATTTATGTGGGAGTCCAGGAGGTTTATCTCCTAGAAGGACTTCCTGCCAAAATCTCTGGACCCTTGGACATGTCCACCAGATATGTTTCATATTCCCGGGTGGGTCGCATCCTCAAAAACATCCGTCAGTCAAATTTTTATAGAATTTTTTAATTTTGAGGGACATAATATGATTTCAGTCAATAAGGATTGTTTGCTGCCCTTTGTGAGAGTATTACAACATGGTTGCCAATACTCCAGAGACATGGTATACATTTATGTCTTTCTCACATTGTTCCATATAAGGGAGTTTTTTTTGTCTGTATGGGATGAATTAAGGGTTGAATATAATTTTTAAATCACTCCCCTACCCAAAGGGTCATTCATGAATATATATTTTCAAAAACAGAAAGATGGGATTTTGTGGCTCATAAGGTACCTTTACACGCCGCCACTGTGTCTAGCAACCGGTATCAACCGTACGTGCACACGCACGTTTTTGACGTTGATCCCGATCGCCGATGCCGCATGTACACGCCGCCATTGCGTTGTCAACTGAAGGTATTGTGGTTCCCCGGAAGTTCCCACAGATCCTGCGGATAACTGCCTGTTGAATCCCGTCGCCCCTTCACACGCCGCAATCAGTAGGGGAATGTGGGCGTACATGTTCTGCGGCACCCAAACATAGGCGTGACGGAGTTGTGTATTCCGTGATGCTAACACGGTGATTGGACAACGCAATAGCGTCACGATTGGGCAGCCTGCGCAGGAAGGCTGGCTAATACATGACGCCATTGCAATTGTGTAGTGTGAATGGTCAGCTCTTTAAATATGGCGCCCTGTGAAGGAACAGCCAATGATTACACAGTAGCCCCCACCAATCATTGCTGATGGGGCGCGGTATCCAGCACGCTGTGGTACGCCCCGGGGAAATCTCTAGGCGACGCAGATTCCATCCCTGTACCCCGTTTAGACGCCACTACCATGGCAATTGTGCCTTTGTGTTGCTCTGGGTTTTTGAGCACGGCTCAGAAACAGGTATCCGAGTCAACTGCAGGAAACCCGATGACTTTCCCAATTTACACGCCGCTATTTCGTAGCAATTTCAAGGCAACAGGCACAGAAATCCCCATTGCCAGGCAGTTGCTACCACGCAGTGGTGGCGTGTAAAGGTACCCTAATGGGAAAGGCTGTTCATGGAAGTCACAGTTAGCATTAGTTTATCAATGTATGGTTGTAAATGAAGGGGTCTGCCTGAAGTCTGTTCCTGGCATGGCTTTTGTATTTTTTATATCTTTAGAAGTCATCACCTATCTATAGATGGGTGACAATTTGCCGATTGGTGGGAGTTCGTTGCAGGGTCCCATCTGAATGAAGCAGTAGCTTTATTATTTTTATCATTATCTATTTATACAGAATAATTGATTCCATGGTGCTTTACATAAGAATGTGATTACATACAAAATACAGATATAAATTTCAGTAACAAACTGCCAATAATAGACTGGTACAGAGGGGAGAGGACCCTACTCTTACAAGTCTACATTCTACAGGAGAAGACAGTAAATTGGGGGGTTGTGGAAGCTCTGGTGGTGATGAGGTGGCAGTGAGGTCATTGCAGACGGTAAGCTTTCCTGAAAAGATGGGTTTTCAAGTTCCGTTTGAAGCTTTTGAATGTATCAGATAATCTGATGTGCTAGGACACAAAATCCCAGAGAATGGGGAATATTTGGGAAAAGTCTTGGAGGTGATTGGATGAGGATTGGATAAATGTGGAGGAGAGAAGGAGGTCTTGAGAGGATCGAACATTACGTGTTGGAGTACAGTGGGAGATATATAGAGGAGTTAGTAGTTGTTTCAATCGGATACGGTGGTAGAATATGTGTACCACATCTCCATTAATTCTCTACGAGACTGCTGGAAAAAGATGAGTGATGTACACTGCTATCTTGAGCAGTTCGTTCTAAAGATGGGAAATACTATTTAAGACAAAAAACTGTTGATTTTGGTTTTCTAAAATACTTGACCAAACCACACCTTAATTTCAGGTCAAACTGACTTTTCTTGACTGACAATGTTAGGGACAGGAGGGATCCAGCCATTGGAATCTTAATGGCCAATCATTTTGTATATGCAAAGAGATCAGAAGCAGGCAAAGGAGTCTTGCAGCGGCTTTCTTAATGAGAACACGGAAAAGTCAGCAGCGATTGTTATCAACTGAGCAGTCATTTAGCCGACAGCTATCTAATATGTATGACCAACTCTTGCCCATTAAAAAATCTCTGCTCATATATACGGTATTTACTTTAGAGCATATAAAATTGTACTAAGTGTAATAAGCTCAAAAATAGTGTCAGTTTGAGTTCATACTGAAGAATATTTGCTCCATGAAGGGGTTATCCAAGCTTTTCACAAAAGTATAGTTATTTTATGTGATTGTGCACACTATGAAGATTCCCCAAACAGTCTTGTGATCACAAGAATGTGATGTCCATACTTCCGGCCACATTTTGACTAAGTGTGCGTGACCTCTCTGGCACAAGTTAATTGAGAGAGGTCGTCCACATGTAGTCAGAATAAGGCGAGAGAATAAGAGAGTATGGACATCATACACCCGCTGTAACGTTACTGCTTGATCTCAGTGCCGACAGCACAAAATGCTCACGTCGAAGGCCGCACGTAATTTGAAGATTCACAAGTCTGTAGTCATGTAGTATGACTACAGACTAGTGAAAAACCTGGATAACCCTATTAAAACTTCAAGGACCAGGACCCATGCTTTTTGGCGGTTAAAAAGGTAAAAGCTGTTGGCCGAATGTTGATTTGGTCAACAGCTACCTCTACCCGATACACATGAATATTTGGTCACCTGAATGTTCATGTGTTCGAGGACGAGAGTAGAGAAAGCAGCAGATAGACAAGTCTAGGAGCAGCAAGGAAAGCACGGTGGCTCAAGTGGTTAGCACTGCAGCCTTTGCAGCACTGGGGCCTTGAGGTCATGGGTTCAATTCCCACCAAGGATACTAAGGACACCATCTGCAAGGAGTTTGTATGTTCTCCCCGTGTTTGCGTGGGTTTCCTCCGTGCACTCTGGTTTGCTCCCATATTGTAAAGACATACTGATAGAATATTTAGATTGTGAGCTCCAAGAGAGCCAGCATTACTGAAGTATGTAAAGTGCTATGGAATTAATAGCGCTATATAAATAAATACATGTTATTATAATCTCCCCAAATTAGTTGTTTAAACTGAAACTACCCAATCTTTCTCTCCTTCAACATCATATTGGTGTGTTCTGATGACTTATGTGTATGGGAGGTGTTAATCTATGTCACAACAATAAGAAGAAATAATGTGAAGGATAAAAGAAAGTTGATGAAGAACAGGGGCATATCTATAGGTGATGCAGAAGTAGGACTTGCCTTTGTGCTATGATATCTTCGGATCCCCAACAACCCCCTACCATAGAAGAGGGAGGCTTTGTTACAGATTTTGCATTTGGGCCCGGGAGCTTTAAGTTAAACCTTTCTTGATAAAATAGCGCCCTACATCCTTATATTATATAAGGAACTTTAGCTGTTATGAGCTTGTATCAGGCATATACAGGTGTTTCTCAAAAGGAGACATATAATGTTCTAAAGATAAGGATCGTTTTAAGACCTTTTAATATCTCTTCCATGCTATCCTCTCGCACTTTTTTTCTTTATCTTCATGTTTTTCTTTTTACGCATAGGAGTAAAAATAGAGTTAAACGGCATGAACAAGAAAATGTCGGCATCATTTCATCGCTTTCAGCTTTTCCATCACAACCTTTCCTTTATGCTTTTAGAAGTGTGTACATTTCTTATTGTATTTCGTCAACCCTATCATGTTTTGCTCATTATTATTTTTATAGTGATGTTTAACAACCATCCAAAAAAACAAACAAACACTTCAGATTTCAATCCGTAAAATGACTAAAAAGTATGGCACGGACCACAAACATAATAATGTAGAAACTATAAAGATTATTTGAAGTGCTTATTCCATCTTTGGACATAAACCCATTAAAAAAAATCTAAATCAGTAAAAATAAAAAATCTTACATAAGGCAAAAAAAAAATGTAACAAAATCCTTATTGTAGTCATAAATCATTGCTTGTTTTCCTTGCGGCTCCTCTAATAGGGAAGAGTCATTATGTCTATGGCCAGGAGTACCGCGATTAGCTGGATGTAGCGCTTAGATACAACTATCATACAGAAACAAATCTTGGCTATAGTTGCTTTTAATACAATAAAATAGATAAGTGTGCCAGTGGTAAATGGCCTCATCACCCGCTCCCTCCCACCGTATCAGTCTTGTTCAGTGCCCACCTGCCACTCACAGGTCACCAGACCCGCCATTAGGGAGGGCTAATGATGGCTTGTCAGCCCAAGCTCACTAATACACAATGGAAAACTTTAATCAATGTGGCCCCAGCATTTTCTTCTTGGCTGCTGTCAATGATGTGATTATAGATGGAGCAGAGCTGCATTTTTCGGTTAACCCTTACAGTCTGCGCATTGTCATAATTCTCATATTCTTTCAACTACTATTATTAGATATAAATGCTAATAGAGATAATACTGCATACGTTGCCTATGAGCCCTGCGAACCAAGCCATGACACGCATATAAACTTATCATTATGGCTTTATGTGGGAAACTAGGACCATCACTAAGAATAAATGGATTGAGGAAGCAGCAGTAAATCCACAGGTATATCCTGGTGAGTGGAGTCAGATGACAAACTCAGCTCTGCTTCACTGTGAACAGTGCCATAGCAGAGAGCACATAGTATATAGCAGGGCTGCAGTGTGAGCAACAACAATAGGCAAATGGATGAAGATGATAGAGGGTGACTGCTGCAAAATGAGATTATGGCATACAGTTACCAGGGGTGAAGGCTGCAATATTCCTGTCATGATTGTCCATCTGGCAGTGTCTGTACCCACCTGTGGCTCCGGGCTGGCAGCGCTGATCTGCAGTATGCTATGCTGGGCGCCGCTACCTCTGGGCATCTACTTCTCCAGATCCATAGACTACTGTAGTGCAGCAGGTTGTCTGTGTGTGTCTGCTGTTATATACACAGCTCCCAGCCCTGCCAGCCAACCATATGGAGCCCTCTCCTCACACACCTCCCAGCTCTGGGAGGCACCACAGCCAGCCTCACCTAGCCTCTCCTGGGCAGCAACAAGTGTGCCACACTGTGTTGCCCGAGATTAGGGGGAGCTGGGCCTGACTACATGTGTGTGTGGGGCTGTATGTACAGACATGACCTGCCATCAGACAGGCAGGCGACATCATGTCCTGAAAGAGTGCAATCATCAGAAGGGTTATTATCATTTATTGTCACTTATCACATGAGGTCATAGAGAAGGGAGAGCTGGGGTGTGTGTGTGTATATATATACACACACACAGAGTATAGTATATATACACATATAAATAGTATGGTGCAGTGGATATACAGGCTACATATACACAGACTATAGTATATACACACATATACACTAGTATAGTGTACATACATGCTACATATACATAGAGTATAGTGTGTGAATGTGTGTGTGTATATATATATTATATATATATATATATATATATAGTGTGTATGAGTGAGTGTGTATATGTATATAGAGATAGAGAGAAAGAAAGAGACAGAGATTATGTATATATATATATGTGTGTGTGTGCATTTATATACAGTTGTGGCCAAAAGTATTGACACCCCTGCAATTATGTCAGATAATACTCGGTTTCTTCCTGAAAATGATTGTAATCACAAATTCTTTGGTATTATTATCTTCATTTAATTTGTCTTCAATGAAAAAACACAAAAAGAATTGTCCTAAAGCCAAATTGGATATAATTCCACACCAAACATATAAAAAGGGGGTGGACAAAAGTATTGGACTGTTAGAAAAATCATGTGATGCTTCTGTAATTTGTGTAATTAACAGCACCTGTAACTTACCTGTGGCACCTAACAGGTGTTGGCAATAACTAAATCACACTTGCAGCCAGTTGACATGGATTAAAGTTGACTAAACCTCTGTCCTTTGTCCTTGTGTGTACCACATTGAGCATGGAGAAAAGAAAGAAGACCAAAGAACTGTCTGAGGACTTGAGAAACCAAATTGTGAGGAAGAAAGAGCAATCTCAAGGCTACAAGTCCATCTCCAAAGACCTGAATGTTCCTGTGTCTACCGTGCGCAGTGTGTGTCATCAAGAAGTTTAAAGCCCATGGCTCTGTGGCTAACCTACATAGTTGTGGACAGTAAAGAAAAATTGACAAGAGATTTCAACGCAAGATTGTGCGGATGGTGGATAAAGAACCTCGACTAACATCCAAACAAGTTCAAGCTGCCCTGCAGTCCGAGGGTACAACAGTGTCAACCCGTACTATCCGTCGGCGTCTGAATGAAAAGGGACTGTATGGTAGGATACCCAGGAAGATCCCACTTCTTACCCCGAGACATAAAAAAGCCAGGCTGGAGTTTGTCAAAACTTACCTGAGAAAGCCTAAAACGTTTTGAAAGAATGTTCTCTGGTTAGATGAGACAAAAGTAGAGCTTTTTGGGCAAAGGCATCAACATAGAGTTTACAGGAGAAAAAAAGAGACATTTAAAGAAAAGAACACGGTCCCTACAGTCAAACATGGCGGAGGTTCCCTGATGTTTTGGGGTTGCTTTGCTGCCTCTGGCACTGGACTACTTGACCGTGTGCATGGCATTATGAAGTCTGAAGAATACCAACAAATTTTGCAGCATAATGTAGGGCCCAGTGTGAGACAGCTGGGTCTCCCTCAGAGGTCATGGGTCTTCCAGCAGGACAATGACCCAAAACACACTTCAAAAAGCACTAGGAAATGGTTTGAGAGAAAGCACTGGAGACTTCTAAGGTGGCCAGCAATGAGTCCAGACCTGAATCCCATAGAACACCTGTGGGGAGATCTAAAAATGGCAGTTTGGAGAAGGCACCCTTCAAATATCAGGGACCTGGAGCAGTTTGCCAAAGAAGAATGGTCTAAAATTCCAGCAGAGCATTGTAAGAAACTCATTGATGGTTACCAGAAGCGGTTGATCGCAGTTATTTTAGCTAAAGGTTGTGCCACCAAGTATTAGGCTGAGGGTGCCAATACTTTTGTCTGGCCCATTTTTGGAGTTTTGTGTGAAATGATCAATGTGTTGCTTTTTGCATCATTCTCTTTTGTGTTTTTTTATTGAAGACAAATTAAATGAAGATAATAATACCAAAGAATTTGTGATTGCAATCATTTTCAGGAAGAAACTGAGTGTTATCTGACAGAATTGCAGGGGTGTCAATACTTTTGGCCACAACTGTATATATATATATATATGCACACACAATATATATATACTGTACATACACACACATACTGTATATACTGTATATATAGTGTGTGTCTGAATATATATATTGTGTGTGTATATATACAGGGACGGACTGGCCCAGGTGGCAGGGGGGCAAGTGCCCCCTGGGCTGGTGGTGTAGCCCTCATCTAGGGCCCGCCCCCCCCCACAGAAATGACCCCCCCCCCCTGGTCTTCATTCTAAGGGCTGTTTTATATATATTATGTATATATATGTACATTGTGTGTGCATTTATATATAGTGTATATATAATATATATGCACACACAATGTATATATATATATATACACTATATATACCTTCACACACACTATATTCTGTGAATATATACTATGTACTGTATATATACTATACTCTATACTATACTGTATATATTTACTGTTCTCTGTGAATATATATAATATATATAGTGGTGTGCATATATATATCGTATATATACACAGTATAGTATGTCTATGTATATATATTTATGTAGTGTCTATATATATAATGTGTGTCTGTGTATATATGCACGGGAAAGCTGTCAGTACACCTTGCATTTTCCTTTTTCCCTTAAACCTACTGTCTCCCACCCATCTCCTATAGACTGTGAGCCCTTGTGGACAGGATATCTGCCCTAATGTACCTGTCTGATTCATTTGTCATTATTTATGCTCTCGTCCTTGTTCTGCCCTTACACATGTAAAGCGCCATGGAACCAATGGGGCTATATAAATAAATACCGGTAATAATACCATAATAATAATAATAATAAATCCCCAGTATTTGCATACATACTGTAGGAATGATTGTATAAATTAGGTACACTAATTTTTAAAAAAGCTAAATTCTTATAAATTTCTGTCCATATATTCTGAGGTATTCCAACAGTTATTTCACTGTTTATGCTCATTCAATCCATTTACCAAGCAATAAATTCAGTTTTGTCTTATTTACGTGCAGAGTTTATTGCCTATTATTGCCTGTTATTGGTCACACTGGGCAAATTATCGCTGCGTTAATTACCCTTGAGGGCTCATTTGCATAGAGGCTTATGTGATTCATTCTACTCTACGATGAGATCCAATATTCATTTTAGAGAATTAAAAAAAATTTTTTAACAGAGAAGATATATACGACCATAGCAATTAGTTCTGAAATGTAGATTTACCTTCGATGAGCAAAAAGTGAACCTAATAAAGTAAAAATAATCCGAGAGATTAAAGAGCACCTGTTACTTGCCATAAATATTATAAATTCTTACCTACTGTAAGGGCCTCTGTTCTTCTGAATATTTTGTTCATCCATTGGTGATACTGTATATGGTTTTCTCTTCCCTTTATATAGTTAGTATCTAGTATAGTTTTCTCTAGTATTTAGTATCTACTGTAGTCTTTTTAGCCAATTGGGTTTGCTACTAAACTCTTCTATGGGTTTCTTCTTAAGAACCTTGTCCAGTCAACTACAAAGATTAGATTTATACATGTAAGGAGGTGGATATATTTTTGTATTTCCCCTTGAAGACACTAATATTGTTATGTGAACTGTGTAATGTGCATTATGTCATTTGTCATTTTTAAGGTTTGTAATGTGTAATGTGAAATGTAAGGGTGGTTCATTCTAGCGTTTTTTGCATCCTCTGACAGAAACCGGTCGCTAGCAGATCTGGTTTTTCTCCAATGACTTTCAATGAGGGCTACAGCACATGTGGATACAGCATAAACCGTTTTTTAGCCATCAACGAAAATGCAATATGTAGCATTTTTTTTGGGGTGGTTAAAAACCAGACCCGACCAGATCCAATATGAACCAGCATAAAATAAAATGGAAGTCAATGGGGGACTGAATCTGGTTTTACTCAATCAGGCAGAACCAGATCAAGCATGCCTACTGAGCATGGAGGTCTCACTAGAAGGAAGACAGATATTTACGAAAAAATGGACAGCACTCGTCATATAGCATATACATCACGTGTATATTGGCCCATAAATGTATGGGCCAATAAACACGTGACGTAAATGCTATATGACGAGTGCTGTCCATTTTGTGGTAAATAAACAAGCAACTGAACATTGCTAAGGACTCTGCACCGGATTGGATATTGTTGTTCCTTGTGCTACTCTTGCTATTTCCGATAGATAGATAGATAGATAGATAGATAGATAGATACACAAGAAGAAACAGAAGCAGCGTGTTTGGCTGGTTATTAACTGATTGCAGAGTGTCCCAGGGACTCCTTCTAGCCCCTATGTTACATACAGTTCAAAGGAGGGTCACAACACTTCTTTCTCAAGCAAGGGTTGTTTTATTCCAGCTCAGGCATACATGGCGACGTTTCGAGCTGTACCAGAAGGCTAGAAGAAGAGCTGGTACAGCTCGAAACGTTGCCATGTATGCCTGAGCTGGAATAAAACAACCCTTGCTTGAGAAAGAAGTGTTGTGACCCTCCTTTGAACTGTAGATAGATAGACAGATAGATAGATAGATAGATAGATAGATAGATAGATAGATAGATAGAAAAACAAAACAGCACAACTGTTATTTGACGGGTGCAGAGCCCCCCTACCATACAGATGATATAAATCCAAGTAAAAAATGGAGGCAGCACTTCCTTCAGTTCAGTTATATGGGCTTTATTCCCAGGACAGCAATGTTTCGACTCAGTGGTCTTTCTCAAGCAGTGTCACAAATACAACTGAGGTGCACATATTTATAGCACCCATACAAGGGGCTCATTAGGTGTACAATTAGTGTTTAAAATATATCCCATATATAAAAAATACAGTGTATACAATTTCAATCTTATTACATATAAAGTGTATTAAAACATGACATAGTCATTAACATAGTGCTTAAATACAGTTAGGGCCAGAAATATTTGGACAGTGACACAATTTTCGCGAGTTGGGCTCTGCATGCCACCACATTGGATTTGAAATGAAACCTCTACAACAGAATTCAAGTGCAGATTGTAACGTTTAATTTGAAGGGTTGAACAAAAATATCTGATAGAAAATGTAGGAATTGTACACATTTCTTTACAAACACTCCACATTTTAGGAGGTCAAAAGTAATTGGACAAATAAACATGACCCAAACAAAATATTTTTATTTTCAATATTTTGTTGCGAATCCTTTGGAGGCAATCACTGCCTTAAGTCTGGAACCCATGGACATCACCAAACGCTGGGTTTCCTCCTTCTTAATGCTTTGCCAGGCCTTTACAGCCGCAGCCTTCAGGTCTTGCTTGTTTGTGGGTCTTTCCGTCTTAAGTTTGGATTTGAGCAAGTGAAATGCATGCTCAATTGGGTTAAGATCTGGTGATTGACTTGGCCATTGCAGAAGGTTCCACTTTTTTGCACTCATGAACTCCTGGGTAGCTTTGGCTGTATGCTTGGGGTCATTGTCCATCTGTACTATGAAGCGCCGTCCAATCAACTTTGCAGCATTTGGCTGAATCTGGGCTGAAAGTATATCCCGGTACACTTCAGAATTCATCCGGCTACTCTTGTCTGCTGTTATGTCATCAATAAACACAAGTGACCCAGTGCCATTGAAAGCCATGCATGCCCATGCCATCACGTTGCCTCCACCATGTTTTACAGAGGATGTGGTGTGCCTTGGATCATGTGCCGTTCCCTTTCTTCTCCAAACTTTTTTCTTCCCATCATTCTGGTACAGGTTGATCTTTGTCTCATCTGTCCATAGAATACTTTTCCAGAACTGAGCTGGCTTCTTGAGGTGTTTTTCAGCAAATTTAACTCTGGCCTGTCTATTTTTGGAATTGATGAATGGTTTGCATCTAGATGTGAACCCTTTGTATTTACTGTCATGGAGTCTTCTCTTTACTGTTGACTTAGAGACAGATACACCTACTTCACTGAGAGTGTTCTGGACTTCTGTTGATGTTGTGAACGGGTTCTTCTTCACCAAATAAAGTATGCGGCGATCATTCACCACTGTTGTCATCCGTGGACGCCCAGGCCTTTTAGAGTTCCCAAGCTCGCCAGTCAATTCCTTTTTTCTCAGAATGTACCCAACTGTTGATTTTGCTACTCCAAGCATGTCTGCTATCTCTCTGATGGATTTTTTCTTTTTTTTCAGCCTCAGGATGTTCTGCTTCACCTCAATTGAGAGTTCCTTTGACCGCATGTTGTCTGGTCACAGCAACAGCTTCCAAATGCAAAACCACACACCTGGAATCCACCCCTGACCTTTTAACTACTTCATTGATTACAGGTTAACGAGGGAGACGCCTTCAGAGTTAATTGCAGCCCTTAGAGTCCATTGTCCAATTACTTTTGGTCCCTTGAAAAAGAGGAGGCTATGCATTACAGAGCTATGATTCCTAAACCCTTTCTCCGATTTGGATGTGGAAACTCTCATATTGCAGCTGGGAGTGTGCACTTTCAGCCCATATTATATATATAATTGTATTTCTGAACATGTTTTTGTAAACAGCTAAAATAACAAAACTTGTGTCACTGTCCAAATATTTCTGGCCCTAACTGTATGTTAAAACGTTCCTATGGACTTAATTAGTATATTGTGCACATGTGTATATAAGTATAAATCATCTTACTCAGGTAATATGGCTTGCTGCACTTCCATCATTATTCCCAACAGGAAACCGCTGGACTCCCAGCGTGTAGTTTCCTCTACTGCCCATGCTCCGTAATTCTATTTCCTCCTTCCGGCCACTATTACCTATTACGAGCCCTCGCGCATGCGCACTAGCGCACCGGGACTCTCAATGTGTAGTTTTTAACCATTCTACGTCCGAATTCTCGCGCATACGCACTACCGCTGCGAGAATCTCGGGCGCCATCTTAGAATTCCTATACTTAGATAGGGATGAAGCTTTTTCTATATATATGAAGGAACATCACTTTATTTAATATCAATAGATCTCAATATTTGATCACTTTACGCCCAGCTAATTTGTAATCAATAGTTAGAAGCTGCTACTACTCCATCATCATATAGTGATGACTATGTCATATCCAGTTTAACAGGATTGATACTTTCAACATAAAGCAGCCTATAGTTATATAAACATTAAATTAGCTAATGGGCATTCTTGTAAGACATATAATCACCGTCCAGAGGACTATATACAGTTAAAGGGAACCTGTCACCTAATTTTACGCCCCTACACTATCTCTAGCTGTCCCTACACCTTCCTAGCAGCTCCCTATCTCTCCCTTTCTTATCTAAAGTGACCCTATTAAACATGTGTAAATTAAGTCTGAACTTACTGCAGTCCCCATGGTTAGGGGACTGGGTAGGCGTGGCCACGCTTCCACAGCACTCCTCCATGTTGTAATGCACGCCCCGCTGGGCGGCATTATTCAGGGCCCTCTCTGCCCCCATGTCTTTGTAATCTGCCGCCATGTTTGTAGTTCTAAGCACCGGCCGGACGTCACTTCCGGCGCGGTGCATTATGGGGCCGGTCACGTGATCGGCCCTAGTGCATTATGGGGCCGATCACGTGATCGGCCCGGCTCTGCGCATGTGCAATGCGCTTACTGAAGCCGGGCTGGTCACGTGACCGGCCCCATAATGCACTAGGGCCGATGACCGGCCCCATAATGCACCGCGCCGGAAGTGACGTCCGGCCGGTGCTTAGAACTACAAACAGGGCGGCAGATTATAAAGACATGGGGGCAGAGAGGGCCCTGAATAATGCCGCCCAGCGGGGCGTGCATTACAACATGGAGGAGTGCTGTGGAAGCGTGGCCACGCCTACCCAGTCCCCTAACCACGGGGACTGCAGTAAGTTCAGACTTAATTTACACATGTTTAATAGGGAGACTTTAGATAAGAAAGGGAGAGATAGGGAGCTGCTAGGAAGCTGTAGGGACAGCTAGAGATAGTGTAGGCACTTAAAATCAGGTGACAGGTTCCCTTTAAGCACCTATACTTATATAGGCACAAATGATATAGACATTCATAGGTAGTACCCCACCATATTATGCCAATCATTCTGTTTAGGTGATAATATCTTACTATATGTGATCTATCTGAGATATCAGAAGTTATTCACAGGCGTCTATGTCACCGTCCAGAGGACTATTTACAGTTAAGTGCTCTGTTCAACATGAGCACAAATGACACTATCATAAATTAGTATACATCCACCTAATTATGTCGGTCATTCTGTTTAGGTGACACCTTACACAAAATTCCTTCAACTTAACAGAAATGTCTGTTATGTCAGAAATATCACACTGAAATAGCTGTTGCAAAAACCCAATTTTAAACAAATAAAAATGAGGAAGATTAAGAGGGGTGCCCAAACTTTTTCATATGACTGTATCTCTCTTCTGGGTTTGCCACCTCTTTTAACACTTTAAGAGCAATAGTGTCCCTAAATAAGAGTTATGCTGGGGTCACACATAAGCCCTTGGTCCGTTTTTGGCTTCATTTTTGTCATTTTTTTTTTCTAAGTCCAAAAACTGACAGAAAAACGGATTGGATGTAATAAACACCCTGTCCGTTTTTTTCTGGACCTCAAAACCTTGCTCTGTCCGTTTTTGAGCCAAAAACGCTGCTAGCAACGTTTTTGGCATCAGTTAAAAAACGCATGCGTTTTTATAACATGGGGCCCTATGGGAAACGCATGCGTTAACGCATGGCACATAACGCACATGCGTTTTTAATGAAAAAATGACTAAGTCCAAAAACGTTCAGCGGTGCAGGAGGCTCAAAAAGCACCCTATAAAAAACGGATTGATGATGAAAATCACTTCCAAAAACGGACTTCTATGTGTGACCCCAGCCTAAGAGAGTCTGGCATGTTGTAGCCTCTTATTGTCCACTTCCGTCAAGTGTGTTTCTTGTAACAGATGATGTCACATTTAGACTTCACAATTTCTCTCCAAAGTAGCGCTCTTTTTGCCGGTGAATTGAGTCCATTAGCATTAATTGAAATAAACTATCATGACACATTATGTGGACGTTATGCGACTTCCCAAGTGTACAGCCTGCAAGGCAAATGGAGTGTGAGAGAAGGGGAGAGACACAGTCAGGGGGATAGAATACATACGTTGATTAACAAACACCAACATAGCAAAAAAAAAATTAAGGCAGTCCCACTGCCAGCAGCGAATGGGATGGATCATCTAGTTCCCTTGAGATTTGTCGAGTAAAGAGCTCACAGGAAAACGTTGGTCATGCAATCAGCAAAAGTCTCATGGACCTATGAATTAAAGCCTCATTTTACAGATCATTCCTGATCGGTGTGTGTGATTATTAACTATTTACTTACTGGATTGGTAATGGGCAGGTATCGGAAGACGCCTCACATTACAACTCCAGGGCTTAATGACATGCTGTCAGTATTAAGCTGTCATTAACCCCTCCTATCACCTTGATGCCACTGCAGCAGGGCATTGGGAAGAGTCGGGTAAAATGCAAGGAATTTATTTTAAGGACTGCATATGATTATGTTTCTGGAGCTGGGGAGCTTCATCTTACTGCAAGGGATAGTGTGTATGTATGAATCACATACATAGGAGTCACATAGCATTATAATCACCTTTACCCATTGCTGTAAAATGACAACTACTTTAACTAAAGAATTCACTTGTTTCCACCCGTTAAGATAAAAAAGTCTGTACTCACTTCCCTTGCTGTCAGTATTCACTGTTCAGGGCTCACATGACATTATATTGTCATGCGAGCCATGCTTCCAATCACCATCGATCTTCTTCCATTTTGTGGCTGTGTACAAATGGAACAATATGTCCATGATTTCACTGCAACCAGCAAGTTGGTCAGAAGTTGGACAGATAAGTTGGTGTGTGTAAAGTGGCCATGAGTCCACGGTTTTGGACATAGGAGCAATCAGGAAGTGATCAGCAGCAGCAGTGTCATTTCTTGTTGATTGCTCGTTTGGTGTGAAGGCAGGGAAAAGAAAGATAGAGGTAATTGGTCATGGGGCTCGACTGGCATTATAATGTCACATATGCTCTGAACCATGATTACTGACAGCACTGTATTAGCACCAGCATGGGAGGAGAGTACAGGGTTTATTATTTTAACTGGGGGAAACAAGTGGAATCAGAAGTTATCATATTACTGATTAAATTAACCCTTTTTAATATAATCATAAAATATTCGCCACCCCTAGAACATAATAGTTTAATACAATAATGCCACTCACCACTTGGCCCATATTAGACAATACTGCAGCTCAGATCTGCGACTTTTCCCTTAGCTCTAATGGGACTGAGGAAAGAATCACAGCATATTGTGATTGTCAGTGAGTCTTGGATCACACACACCCATACAAGTCTTTGGGTGCGAATGTAACATCAGACTACATTCAGATGTCATCCGAGTGCAATGCAATATACGCTGAGACAGGTAGTAGAGGAGATGGAGAAAATCATCTCTCCCTCCTCTCCGCACCTGTGATCCAATTGTAGGTTTGGATCACAGTGAATGACTTGGCTCACCCTTGCAGCAGAGTCTGAGTTGAGGTTCTTTAGCATATTGCATCTAATGCCATACGCTGGTGTAACTGCAGCTTTGTAAGAAGCAAACAGTTTTAATATATAAATGGAGAGTCAGGTTGATTGGAAACATGTGACAAATGTGACACAAAAATGGGACTGGTACTAAGATACACAGGAATAGGAGCAGTGAGAGAAGATGATGTGTAGGTGGAAGATAAGTTGGTGATGTAACAGACATACAAGATGTACTGAGAAGGAACAGATCAGTAAGGCCGGGGTCCCACTGGCGTATGGCATCATGCAAGAGTATTGGATGCAATATGCTAATGACCCTCGTGTCACGTCACCGTCAGACTCGGTGACCGTTATCCCTGTCCCATTTACTAGGTGGCGCCGGATTCCTTCAGGTAGGGGAGCCACTATTAGGGGGCCATGTCCTCATTGGGACCTGCTTTTTTGGTTCCCGTCTCTGTCGCTGGGCATCGCCATGTTCTTTCTGTGGGTGATGCTGGTGATAGGAGTGAGGTCCCTGCAGAGACATCTGGAAGGCGCCGGCTTCGTTCTTCTGTGAGAAGTGGGGTTGTTGGTACCAGTCATGCATCAACATCTGGTCTGGGTGTAGGGGCGGTCCAGGTGAAGTCATCAGGTGGTGAGCTCTGGCTTATGAGAGAGAACCGCACCATTCAAATACCCTAGGACCTGTCCTGCAAGCCACCAGATATAGTCCTGGTTTTCCCAGTGATCTAATTTGTGCTCTGTTATATTTCTTCTGACATTGGCCTTGTTTATTGACCCTTCTACAGCCTGATGATTTTGTACCTTTGATGCCCTCCTGGTTTTGAAGCTGCCATCTGACTACATTTTTGGATCTTTATTTTTCTACTCCCTGACCTCCTAGTCTTTTTTCTTCCTGGTGGCCTCCCTGCTCCGGTCTGCTGCTCACTTATAGGCAGCTACCTCCTGGGCTCTGCTGTAATTCCAGCTCCCTGTATAGGGGTAAAGAGTCTTGGAGTTCTTGGGGTGCTACCTTACCAACGGCTAAGCCTTTGTAGTGGATGGTCGACACATCTCGGCTTAGGCTCTGCTGCGACTGTGACTGAACATCATATACTGTGATCCAATCCTGCAATCATCAGATCACAGGTGCAGATTAGTAGGAGATATTAATATCCCCATCTCTTCCATGGATTCAATGTAAAACCAACTAGTTAGTTTTAAACACTCCAAAATACATACAAAAAACACATTTTATAGAGCATAAAGATAGTGTTTAAGTAAAACACTAAGAAATTAATATATGACTAATGTAAACAATAAATGAACATTTAAAATGGCGCTTACTTTTCTAAAGACTCTCCTTGGCGTATGGAAGATAGCAAGGAGGGGAGAGAGAAGTGCACATCTTATTGTTTGGAAGGGGAATCGCATGGGTCACCATTTTTCTTGCACATGTGCAAGCCAACGAAAACCGGGACAAATTTTTCATGGATCAACAAATTTTTCGTAATTAACGAAAACCGAAACAACTACAATTGACGTCAACGAAAACCGAGGTATTACGGTATAGCGCACTGCACTTGGATGTATACTGAGTGCAGTGTGATGTTTCACACATAGACTTGTATGGGTGCGTGTGAACCAAGACTCACTGACAGTATGCAGCATGCTGCCATTTATTCCTCGGTCTGATTAGGGCTGAGAAAAAACTCAAGGGTCTGAGCTGCAAGTGCAATGTGAGATTTTCTTCTTTTACACCAGGGTGACTCCGGCCTTATTCTGATGCAGGATAATATAGAGGAATATGTAACAGCTTTATAGCGTTATGGATTTAGTGGGCACAATGCAAGTGATTTGTGCAATTCTGCTGAGGAAGAACAGGACAAGAAGTCCCAGGATGGCTTCTCTGACAGCACTAAGACACTGGCTACATAGAGCAGAAGCAGAAGCAGAGTCCTGGCCAATCAGGATGTAGTGGATGGTCAGAGAGGAGTATAGAGGGGGGTTTACTACTGGCTGTGAGTGTGTGGAAAGCCCATGAGGTTGGTTAATCATAAAGAACTACATGTAAACAGCCAACATAGAGGCAATAAAACCAAAAATAGAGGAAGTCAAGGTAGTAAAAAAATTGCAAAAAGAGGCTTTTTCATTACAATTCAGCAGAGATTAGCTCATAAAAAAATTTGATAAGTCAGACATTGCCTTTAATGTTTGGGACTAGCCCATAGTGGAAGGGGCTTGAGTGCAGGGACAGGGTTTCCTGACAGACTATCAGATGGGGCTCAGCATTTCAGAAACAGAGACCTAAGCTTGGACTAGTGGCAAGCCGCATGACGTAAGTGTCCTTTGTGCGAGTGGAGACCAAGTATATGGAGAGAGATAGACAGAATATATAGAGAGAGAGAGCAGAAGAGAGAGTGACTGAGTTACTGAGGGATCTATTGGCATCAGGTCAGAGGACTGACTGAAGGACTAAGTGACCAAGTGAGTCGGGTCCTGGACAGGATGCCGGCTAGAATGGAATAGAACATGAGATGAAGAGAGTACCCTTGGCTGAAGTTCCCTAAGCGTCAGCAAACTGCAAGCTAGATTCAGCCATTGTGGCCTAATATTCCTTTGAGAGGGAGAGGATGCAGAACCACAAAAGGAAAATATGACTTTTATGGACTGTATTGTGGAGCTAGGCTGGGTGTGGTGAAACAAGTGAAGGTAGTGAAGGCTGGAACAAGTGAAGTGGAAGTAAAGAAACTTTGTATAGAGACACTCCATTTTAATGAAACGTACAGGAAGTTGTGGATCCGCTACCTAATGTACAGTACATAGTTGTCATCAAAATATTGTTAAGTAAAGCACTGCTTTTAAAACACCACTTCAGCCTTTTTTTTTTGGATGTGGCACTTTAAATGTAAACTCTCAGTTGGTTTCATAGAAGGAAAATTAAGCTGCTAGAATGGTTTAGCCAATCATCTGACCTGTATCCAATAGAAAATTAATGGAAGGAACTAAAGCTCATGGCCACTTTACACGCCCCAACATCGAGAAAACAACCAAGGGATCAAAAATGATCAACCAAGGGATCAAAAATGATCTGAAAACGTCCCAACATCGGTCTGATGTTGGAGACGACGCGGGAGCGTGCATTTTTTGGGCAGAATTCCAAGATCGCATAGGAGATGTTACACAGCGCGATATCGGTAGGCAACGCAACTGCGATGTGTACGCCCCCTTGTACGAGCGACCCAGGAACGACCATTTAAAGGGATCCTGTCACCTCCAAAACGCCTCCTAAGCTAGCAAAACATGTCCCTGCAGCATCCCATCACTAATCTCACATTCCTTTTGTCTCCTAAAAGCATCCTGTGAAAGTGCATAAAAACGTTTTAATACTCACTCTTTAGCAATGTTAATTAGCAGGGGCCATATTCTTTAGTCACCAGGGCGGGCTGTTTTGCAGCCTGGATGATCCACCCTCTCTCTGTCTGTGCTGCTGTGATGTGGGGCTGAAGGCAGGACTAATGATTTGCATTCTGTGAGTGATAGAGAGTGCGGAGGGGAGAGCACAAGCAAAGCAAACAGACAGAGAGAGGGAGGATCCTGGAGCCTGCAAAACAGCCCGCCCTGGTAACTAAAGAATATAGCCACTGCTAATTATAATCACTAATGAGTGAGTATTAAAACGTTTTTATGCACTTTCACAGGATGCTTTTAGGAGACAAAAGGAGTGTGAGATTAGTGATAATATGCTGCAGGGACATGTTTTGCTAGTTTAGGAGGCGTTCTGGAGGTGACTGGATCCCTTTAACATGGGAGAGAATAGGGGAAATTGTACTCCAAATCGTTGTTGGGCTTTCACACAGCACGATCCGGCCTCATCGTCCATCCAATATCGGCCAGTTGGAGAGCTTGCTCATTTCTTCCCCGATATCGTTTTGACATCCCTCTTGCATCGAATTGGACATTTACATCATACAACGCACGAACGATATCAGGGCCAACGCACGAACCACGTGACTTTTTATCGGAGTTGGACGCCGATATCGGGACGTGTAAAGTGACCATCAGAGTTTATAGAAGGAGCCCACAGAACACTCAGGATTTGAAGAGTTTTTGTGTGGAAGAATAGGTCAAAATCACACCTGAGCAATACATGCGACTTCTTTCTCCGTACAAGCGTCTTGAAGCTGTCATCACCAGCGAAGCCTCTCCAACAAAGTAGTAAACAAATTTAATGAGACAATAAGGCACAATTACTCTATAATAAATATACCTTCAATTAAATATACCTTAAATTAAATAAATAAAGACTCTTCAGAACGTTGTGGGCTAAAAATGTTGTTGGTACTTTATTAAGGTTTACCAAATATAAATAACCACTTGGATAATTTATCCACCAATACATATAATAAATAAATAACTGTTCATCATCAACTTACTAAAACGGTCCACCCAGGAACCCTGGGCGACCCTACCTCTAACAAAGTACCATAAAATACATGTAAGATCAGTCAGAAACAAGGGAGGGAGGGCGGGGGATCTCTTCAGGTGACGACTTCTGACTGACCAGCAGAGCCCTAGGGACTTACTTATATACACCCAGGTCACTGACACCTGACCTTTACCAACCAATCTGTCCCCTAGGATTTAGGCGGGCAACAAGCCAGCTGAAACCAGTTCTGACCAGATGTTCCTGTCAGAATATTAACACCATTAACCCTTTCAATGCCGTAGTGCCTATTGCCTCATGATGGCTTCCCATTCTATTCAATGGGGCCATTTTATGAGACAATAAGGCACAATTACTCTATAATAAATATACCTTCAATTAAATATACCTTAAATTAAATAAATAAAGACTCTTCAGAACGTTGTGGGCTAAAAATGTTGTTGGTACTTTATTAAGGTTTACCAAATATAAATAACCACTTGGATAATTTATCCACCAATACATATAATAAATAAATAACTGTTCATCATCAACTTACTAAAACGGTCCACCCAGGAACCCTGGGCGACCCCCCCCACCAACAACGAAAGCACGCCTCAACAACGTTCTGAAGGCCTACATTAAAAATGTCAAGCCCGATCTCAGAGAGATGGACCGAATCAGCCCTGTAAAGACCTGGCACACCACCCTCCAAATCCACATGGCGATAAGAAAACCCGCCAATTTGAGGTAAAAACCTTGAAATTTCCCTATTAATTTTCTTGCGAATTTTTTCCAAAAACATCAATCCCTCCGAACGCCATACAAGCCTAGAGATGATTTCGGAAAAAATAACAAATGTACTAGGAAACTTGCCCACCAACCAGCGGAAATCATGTTTCATGAGCCGTAACAAGTCAATGGACTTGACTTTTCCCAAATCGTTGCCGGCAGCATGAACAATGATCCCATCCGGAGGTGGGAATCGTCGCTCTAATTCCACTATAACATTACTAACATTACCCCAACGAAGACCCCTTACTCCATGCCAGTAAATAATAACTTCTTCACCATTAAATGAAAGATTCTCTGAATAATTTCTCCTCGCTGCTCTTTTCTGGGCCCAGAAAATAAATGAATGGCCGATGATCCAAATAACCTTAGCCCCTATAAAGATAAATTAAAGGTGATCAATAGTATTAGGGCGAACATAAAGTTGAAAAGCATTTGATCTCCACCTGCCAATGCGCTTAATCGATTTAGGAGCTAAACCCTCCGAGGCGGCTAATGTAGCCGCTCCGATCCGAAAAGAATGGGAAGTGATATGAAGATGAGACAAACCCAATAAAGAAACGCATTTTTTTAATACTGAATTAAACTGGAAGACCGTAGTTGGAGATTTATCGAAGTGCAAAAATAAAGGGGTAAAACCAATCCCCCTAACCGAAAGCCAAATCCGCATGTTCTCCACCGGGCAAACATGAGATGACCCCATAGGGAACAAGCGAATAGGGAAACCTCTCGCCTCTTGATCCGTCTTAGACCGTCGCAGATGTAAGAACAAGACATTAGCCTGCCACGACACGTCAGAAAAATGTAACCCAGAAAAAATGCGTTTATTTACGGAAACCACCTCGCTTACCCGAAGGGCTGCAAAAAAGGTCACACAAAAAATTGTCTTAAACATCACTGTTTCATACGAATTAAAGCAAACCTGAGGCAAAACAGCACACAAACGATCCAGAACTTCCAAGGATATCGGAACTCTCCCATCAGGGCGAAAAAACGCACGTCGATATCCTTTCAGAAATTGGCGAACCGCAAAAACGTCGGATAAAGGCCGACCCCCCTGTATTTTCAGGAAAAAAGAAATGCCTGACACCATTCTATTAAGAGCAGTGTATGACACACCAGAACCCGCAGACCGCTCCAAAAACTGTAAAGCAATTTCGGAAGAAGGCGCATGGCAAGGGAAATCAAACGCTTGGCAAAATTGTACCCATCTAGCCCAGGCTGTAGAATAACATGACCAAGTACTGGGAGCCAGCGAGTTAACTATAAAAGAGGGAACTAATTTGAAATCAGAGACCAAAGATGAGCTGGGCAATCGAGAATGTCCTGAGTGCCGTCCGAAGCTGAGCAGGGTTCTAGCTGCGAAGAATAAAATGAAACAACGCTGCTATAATCCGCTGAGACTTCAGAACGAACACGAGCTTTCAGCCAAATATTACATTTAAGAGTAATAACTACTAAGCGCTGTAGCACCTTGCTAATTGCTGTTGATTTGGAAGATAACGTATTAATTGCCATACACGTTCCCTTTCTGCGGACCTCCAGCAAAATCCTCCTATCCCGCATAGAAGTACCCCAGACAGAAAAAATAGCGACAATCGTAAAAATTTCCCTGAGGGTAGGATTGTCACACAAAATTGATAACAATCGTGCAGGCCAAAAAGAAGCCATCCGATGATCTGCAAAGGAGGCTCTAAAACCCACCGCGTCCGCCGAAAAATGAACAGGAATAGCTGCAGAAGAAACAAACGGAGACTGCCAACATGTGACACCATTAAAGTCCTTAAAAAATTCGTTCCAAACATACAGATCCCATTTCAAAACAGGTGAAACAGGGATCCTATCCGAAGAAACAGAGAACCCTTTAATGGAGTCATATAAATTCCGTAAAAAAGGTCTACCCATTGGAATAACTCTAAGGGCAAAATTCAAGCTTCCCAATAATGACTGGAATTCCTTTAAAGTCGCATCATCCCGAGACAAAAAACAATTGACCATTGTCAGAAGAGAACTAATTTTGTCCTGAGATAACCGACACTCCATTTTTTGTGAGTCAATGACTATACCAAGGTATTCCAAAGAAGTACAAGGCTCCACCGTTTTATCTGCAGCTATAGGGACCCCAAAATCGGACATGCGACGCAAAAACGTCGACAGAAGCAAAAAACATTCATTAGACTGACAAGGACCGATAAAAAGAAAGTCGTCCAAATAGTGAGTCATCAAACTACCAGGAAAAACGGATTGTACGCTCCACTGCAAAAAAGAGGAAAAAGCTTCAAAATAAAAACAAGACATTGCAAATCCCATAGGCAAAGCCTTGTCAAAAAAATAGGATCCTTTAAATGTAAACCCCAAAGAATTGAATCCCCTCGGATCCACTGGGAGCAACCTGAAAGCCGATTGGATATCAGTTTTCGCTAAAAGGGCGTTCCTGCCCGCCTGGCGCAACAAATCTATGGCCATATCAAACGACGCATACTTCACCAAAGCACATGAAGCGTCAATTTGATCATTAAGGGATGCACCAGGCGGGTAAGAAAGATGGTGGATCATGCGAAACGCTCCAACCCCCTTTTTAGGAACTACTCCCAGTGGAGAAACACGAAAATTTTTAAACGGGGGTGCTGAGAAAGGACCGGCACAGCGCCCCATCTTAATTTCCTTAAAAATCTTTTCTTCGACCACATGGGGGAAACGAACCACAGACGGCAAATTTGGAACTATTACACAGCCCGACCCTTCGTAAGGGGGGACGAAAAACCCTCTTGAAAAACCAGCTTCAAGTAGAGTTGCTTTCGCCCGATCTGGGTATCTGTTTAACCATGGCAGCATTTCTCTGAGCCTCACCGGGGTCGCCGCTTTTAAGAAACGACTCCCGAGAGGACCCAGCCGGCTGTCCATGCTTCTTGAAGCATTTGGCCGCAGAATGTGTGCCATTACAAAAAGAACATTCGTGTCTATATTTGCAATTGTGTGCCCATTTACATACTGACTCGTTGTAGGCAAAGCATAGTCCCTTACGAAGGGGCTGCGCAGAGTTTCGCTGCGTCACCTGCCTCTGGGGAATCATCATATGTAGCCATAGGCCCACATCCTTTGATCCCCATTTAAGTGAAGACTGCACTGCCAGCTTCTGACGGTAAGCCTCGTCGTAAGCCAGCCACGCAGAGCCACCAAAATGTCTGTAAGCCTCCAACACGCTATCTACGTGTTGGAATAGCCCACAGCACAGCTCAGGGGATTTTTCCCCCAAAACAGCTGCATAAACACAGAAACATTGCAGCCATAATGTAAACGACCTATACACTTTCTTTTTATCGTCTTCCTGTCTGTCTTCCTTCCTCTCCCATCTGCTCAATTCCCTAGTTGGGAGAAGACTGAAGACATCCACGAATTCACCTGCCCATATCTTTTCCTTGATAGCAAGAGGCAGGTGATAACCCAGTGGGGACATATCACAAGCCAGCGCCTCCTTAAAGGATGCCCCTGGCAATCCCTGTACATCCCCAGCCCGGGAGACTATCCCTGAGTTACCTGTGCCCTGTGCACCCACTGCCCTCAATGCTGCAGACACAGCAGAGGAAATTAAATCATTAATTGTACTAGTGGACATTACATTCATCTCACCTGATCCGGATGACGACCCCGGCTCCTGTATGTTCTGGACTTCTACCGCCGGTCTCTGTAGCGGGGACACCACTGGGATAGGCTCCCCGGCCGACAGCCCGCAGATGGCCGGCGCTGCCTCTTCATCATCTGGAAGGCCCCAGACCTGGAGCGTCGCTGCTGCCCTATGAGAGCTCTTTTGCATGGGCTGAGCAGCAACGCTCCGGTCTCTGGAGCTATGTGGTACTGTGTGCGCCGCCGCCACAGCTGAAGACACTGCAGCTGTAGCAGCCGACTGTGCCGGTCTCCTCTCTCTGCCTTCCCGGGCCGCCGCTCTGCTAGTCGCGTCTGGAGACCGAGCTCGATTATGAGGGCTGCGTGGGGCGGAGCCGCGGTCAGATGACGCCGCCGGTCTCTTCCTGGAACCCGACCCCTCTCTGCCTGGAGCAGGAGGGGAATAAGCCTCCCTTCGGCTCTTCTTTGGCCTCTGGCTCCGCCGCAAGTCAGTTATGACAGAGGGGCCAGGCACCGCTCTCAGGGGCACGGAAGCCTCTTCTCCACCGTCGGCACCCGGACCATCCTCCGTCTCAGCCAGGCACCTCCGCAACCAATCTTCTCCGCCTCTCCCTGCTGCCCTGGCCAGCAGCTGATCCACTAAGCGCTCCATCCAGCAGGACTCTTCAAAATCTCCTCAGGATCTCTTCAGGTGACGACTTCTGACTGACCAGCAGAGCCCTAGGGACTTACTTATATACACCCAGGTCACTGACACCTGACCTTTACCAACCAATCTGTCCCCTAGGATTTAGGCGGGCAACAAGCCAGCTGAAACCAGTTCTGACCAGATGTTCCTGTCAGAATATTAACACCATTAACCCTTTCAATGCCGTAGTGCCTATTGCCTCATGATGGCTTCCCATTCTATTCAATGGGGCCATTTTATTAGGCGTGTTCAATACCTTTTCCTTGTGACATTTCTCATTATTACACATTACTACATTAATGGACATCTATTGATGGATTTCTTTGCCTATTCATATCAACAGCACCTTTAGAAATGTATTTACTTAGAAAACTGGTGACATGTTCAAAACATATACATAATGCCAAATATTACCTAATATACGTAATGAGTACATGGTTCCTTGTTCATTATAATTTGCTGTGCAGATTTATACTTTTATTACTCCATTGTGTTGAATTATAACATCTAGACAGCAGCGTTACTATATGTACTACAATATGACAATAACATATGTAGCTGCTATTGTTATATGCTGCGTAAAATGAATGCACTTTGCACGTCAGCTTGTTTGTGTAGGACATGATGTTGTGTGGCCACGTCACTTCATGCACTGTGACACACAGACAGCTATATCAATGTGATTGTGCTGTATTATGCAGTATAATTGTAGCTGTATCTGTTTTGTCCTCAGGGAATTCCTGCCTCCGAGTTGAAGCAGCAGCAGTTACCGTAGTCATTCGAGTAGAGGATGCTTTCCTTATTGTTTCACTTGCTTCCTTATATCCCATTTCAAGAAGACATGTTCAGTACGGCTAAGCCAACAAAGCAAGATAGAGAGGTTGAATACACACCAGTAAATACATCCTGGTTTGTGTGTGTGTGTGTGTACCCCCTAGATGGGAACCTACACCATCAAATGTAATGCACATTAGTGGTAAGTGTACATTTGATAGCGCAGTGTTTCCCAACTCCAGTCCTCAAGGCACACCAACAGGTCATGTTTTCAGGATTTCCTTATCATTAGACAGATGATGGAATTATCCCCTGTGCAAGTGATTAAACTAACACCTGTGCAATCCTAAGGAAATCCTGAAAACATGACCTGTTGGTGTGCCTTGAGGACTGGAGTTGGGAAACACTGTGATAGCGTATGTTCTCCTTTATAGTGTACTTCTTGTCATGGCAGGTAGGCAAACATGACTTGGCCAATTTGTGTGCTGAATATCGTAATTTTAAAACTATACTATACAGCCAGAGGCGTAGCTTGGGGTTCAGCTCACGGGGTTGTTAAACATCCGAGTGCGTAACCCTGATTGCAACTACAGTAGAGCACCTTGTTACTGAAACTAAATTTGTACACAAGGGTCAGCACCGATATTATCACCATACTGTGACCTTGTAGTGATAGATACCAGTCCTGCTGGACATGTATGAGATTATAAATGTAATTTCTTATAGAGTTGTTCACTTTTCACTTCTTTTCCATCTGGTGCAGACCGCTGCTGATGACAATTTCATCCAGCCTTGACTCATCTGCAGAGAATATGACCCGCCCAGGGATGTATGGGAACTCGGTATCCAGGCGTTTACCGTGAGGGGGATGTCACTGGTGGCCTGCCCGTACCTGTACCCTGGGGTCACTTGGAAAAGGGGAAAAACAATAAAAGAAATAAGAGAGTCTCTTGACGCCACCTGGGGATTCTGGTGAAGGCACCAGCACTGCTTCAGACCTCCGGGGATGATGGACAGGCAGCTTTGGTGGTACAGCTGCCCACAGGTGGAGCAGGGTCCCCGGGGGCAGTGATGAGGTGACGGGGTTTGCACAGGGAGGTGGATAGGCAGCCGGGCTGCTGTGGCAGTCTCTAGGCCGGACGGGTTCAGGGATGGAAAAACTGACACACACACACCGTGGATCGTTTCTGTACCTTTACTGATGGTATTGCAGGCGCTGTCCAGGGTACACTCCAGGTGGTCGGGATGGCACTTCTGGATTTCCCCAGTGAGTGATGGATAAGGCCTCTTTGTCTCTTTTCCCTCGTTGAAGTCTCTGACCCATGTAGAACTAAGCCTGACTGCCTCTGTGTCTTTCTCTCACCCGTCTTGTAGTCTCGAGAACCTCTGTGTGGGCTACCGTTATGACTTCTCCTGCGGTCCCTGGCTCCCCTATTGGTTGCGTGACAGGTGTCCGGGAGACTGGAGTCTCCTCGGTGAACCGGTGTTTCTGCTGGGCTTGATGCTCTCCTGCAGTCTCGGACTCTGGTGTCGGGGTAGCTTCCTGGGGTGAACCGGTATGGCTCCTCTGCCCCCAGTCTGCTTCTCTACTCCTTAAGCCTTACCTTCAACCTCACTCTCAGGCCCTCACACTAGCTAGGCTGGTCAACTGGCTTGGGTCTAGCACTGCTCCGACACACCAGGACAACTTCACAGTTCTCCTACCGACTGCTCGCTCTAGCTAACTCCGCCCCCAGCACCAGTATTTATAGGGGATCTTGCTTAAAGGCAGCAAGTGGAACTCCCACTACTGTTCTGGGGTGAAAATTGCTGGGTGTATGTAGGTTACCTGTTGTGGAAATCCATCCATCCCTTTGGTGGTCCTGTGGCTTCCTGTAATGGCAGGGTGCAACATTCCCCCCTGGTTAACTTCAGTACTCCTGGACTGAGAAATATTTTCCAAACATTCAACAACAAAATCCATAACAGGTATTATGTACATAGTCTTCAAAAGGAAAAATATACAAAATCCACTGAAAAATGGTAGAAAGTAAAAATCAAGTGCAGTCCATACGTTACTAGTCCATCTACCGCAGACTGTAAAAGTTTGTTATCACACCAGTCCTGTGATTATGGTCCATTGTTAAGGGTAACATAGGGGAAATGTTCCAGGGAAAATGTTAAGAATCTCTACAGCAAAGTCTCTGTAAGCTCCAGGTTTCAAACAGGGTTTAAAGTTTTTAAGGTCCAAGACATTTAAAACAAACCAATAAACATTTTCCCTATGGGTGTCTCTGCTTAAGAGACCTGGTACCTCCTCTTTACCTCTGGCATTTTCTATTCCTAACTTAGTGTGCATGGGGCTGGGCCCAGTTCCTCCACCCTTCTGTACACTACTATTTACATTTTATTGTACAGGCTGTCTTATTTACATTTTACCCTTGTTACACTTTACACATTATACCCATTCTCCATACCTGGACGGGGGTTGACCTTGGCTACTACGGTAAGACCTACTTAGTGCTTGTTTCTCAGGTGATGTGCTCAACACTATGTGAAATGTAGAGGTATACCTATTTTGGGTTGCTGTATGTGTATTAGGCAAGTTTGGTAAGTGTCTGCGTATAGTCTCACTATAGAGCTGGCAGCTTCACCAATTGCACGATCCTCTGGTTCTTCTACAATGGGCGGTTCTTCTGGAACTAGGACAGGTACTTCTGGAACTCTTACAGCTTCTTCCAGTGTTTTCTGTTCTTTGGTTGGTAAAAGTGGATTACAGGCACAATTACTGCTCTCTCGCATTGGGGTCAATCTTCTGGAAAATCTCCAAGGATTGTATGAATCACTTTTTCTTTTGGTTCTACTGGACTGATACAAGGTATTTCTTCTTCTTGTTCTTGTACTCTAAGTTGTTCTGGACATACTTTCAAATGATCCCAAATTACAGTTGCAGTAGTTCTACCTCCATCTTTACTGATGAGACAGGTTTTACTGTTGTCAAAATTGGATTCTAACACAGTACAGGGCTCTTTTTCCCACTGGTCATCAAGTTTATGATGTCTTCTTTTTAGTACAACTTCTCCAGGTACTAAAGGTTCAGCTTGTGCACTTTTGTTGTAATCTTTCGCTTGTTTTTCTCTGATCTTCTTCAGATTATCTTCTACACATGCTCGTACCATTTTGTACTGTTCTTGGCGAGTTGTGTCCCAATCGACATTAGATGTTTCCGCATCTGGTACTACAATTCCCATGTTCAAGTCTACTAGTAACGTTCCAGGGCGTGCTCTCATTAGATAAGCTGGTGTGCAATTGATGGAACTCACAGGTATGTGGTTGTACATGTCCATTAAATCAGGCAATTTGTCAGGCCACTGATTTCTTTCCTCCAAAGGCAATGTCTTCAACATGTCTATTACTATGTTGTTCATCTTTTCACACATGCGTTTGTTTGTGGATGGTAAGGTGTGGTTCTAATTTTCTTCCACCCATATAGATGGTAAAACTCTTGAAAGATCTCAGCTTCAAACACAGAACCTCTATCAGTCAACACCTGTTCTGGGTACCCGTGTGGTCTACAGAAATAGGTCTGAAAGATTTTTGCTGTTGTCTCAGCTGTCAAGTTCTTCACTGGAGCAACTACTAGGAATCTGGACTAGTGATCTACCATTGTTAATGCGTAAGTGTAACCTGACCTGCTTGGTGTTAGTTTTACATGATCCAAGGCTACTATCTGAAGCGGTTGAGTGGTGACAATTGGCTGGAGCGATGCTTGTTGACTCTCTTGATCTTTTCTCCTCAAATTGCATGGTTCACAGTTTTTACACCATCTCTCTATGGATCCTCTCATGCCAACCCAGTAGAATCTGTCTTTCAACACCATCTCGAGCTATTTCCATCCGAAGTGTTTGTTTTGATTGTGGTATGCTTCCAACACAATCTAGACATCCTTCTTAGGTACCAATATTTGCCAGACCATCTCATGGGTTCTGGGATTGATGTAACGTTTACATAGTTTCTCTTGGTATGGAAACTCGGAACCCGGGCGTGGAGTTGGGGGGATGTCACTGGTGGCCTGCCCAGACCCATAGCCTTGGTGGTCAACTGAAAATTGGCGAAAAATGAAAGGGATAAAAAGAATAAATGTCTTGTGATGCCACCTGTGGTTTCTGGTGATGGCACCAGTGCTGATGTGGGCCTCCGGGCATAATGGACAGGCAGCTGGATGATATAGCTCCCCACAGGCGGAGCAGAGTCCCCGGGGTTGTGATGAGGTGATGGGGATTTGCACAAGGAGATGGCTAGGCAGCCGGGCTGCTGCTACAGTCTCTGAGCTGTTGTGTAAAAAAAAGCACCACAAGTCAGTTAACGCCTTGTAAGAAAAAAGAACAGTGGCCATGATGTTTTTTTATAAATACTATAGATGGAACTGTAAGACACTGCGTTTTTTGCTAAGTGCAAAAACTCATTATGGAACTTAACAAAAATCACAACATTCAGCTAGTCTTCGGCAGTACCTTTCAGATACAATGAGGTCCTTAAGAGTTCTGGCTCTTGGGATTAATGGGGGTTCCAGCAGTCAGCCAGCAAGTCTTCAGCATATTCCTTACAAAATCGATAGGGGAAATCTTTCAAACTTGTTACAACGAACAGCGCTTAGTGCACTGGTGATGGAATAGAAACAGTCATGCTGGAACACTGTTGACTACACTGTTCCAAAAGAAAATGGAAGCGTTCAGTTGGCCAAAATGTCTTGGTATGCTGAGATATTTAGACTTTCATTCGCTGGAACTAAGACACATGGCTACCCCCTCCATATCATTATTCCTCCTCCATCAATCTTTAGATTGGGCACAATACAATCAAGGGAGGTAATGTTTTCCTGGCATTTGCCAAACCCACGCTCATTGATCAAACTGCCTGATTGAGAAGTGGGATTTAACACTCCACAGAACATATTTTCACTGCTCCAGTACACAGGATCTATAGGGGGGGTGAGACAATGCGCAAATAGGGTCTTATCTCCTTACAGATATCGGCAAGAACCTTATTGAAAGCTGCTCACCTGGAAAATTTATGTTACACACAAGTGTGCGCGCCTGGATACAGCTGCTGCAGGACCCACACATCCACGATCGACGTGGTGAACAATAGTTGTATTGGGACGAAGTGTCTCAGGATCCGCGCTGCTGAATGAATGAAACCAGAAACTGGAACACTGATTTTAACGGGTGTTTTTATTCCTATGTGTTTCGGAGCGTTACCGTGCTCCTTCCTCAAACTAGGGTTTACCCTGAGGAAGGAGCACAGTAACACTCCGAAACGCGTAGGAATAAAGAACACCGGTTGAAACCAGTGTTCCAGTTTCTGGTTTCATTCATTCAGCAGCGCTGATCCTGAGACACTTTGTCCTAATACAACCCCAGTCCACAGGATGTCTTCCTCAGATCTCCTAGGAACTGAGCTCTGCTCTACCTGGGACGAGCTTAGCGCTGCTCAAGTCCACATGTCCTCTTCCCAGTCCTCACAGGAACTGAACTCACTAACTCTACCCCAGAACAGAATTTATAGGGAAGCTACCCTGAACCCGGGTTTTAGAGCTCCCCCTTCAGGCCTGGAGGCAGAAAGGTGTTGTGTGCTTTGGTTTTGCCTGGTGTGAATACCCTCTGTTGGTCTCAGGTATGACACTACCCCCTGAGGGAGATAATGACATTGTGGCATCCGGACTCTGGGGTGCCACACTAGATATTGTGAAAAGGGATGTAAGACTTCTGCGTAATTGCTCCACCATGGAAACCCATGTCACAAAGCTCCCAACACAAATTTTGTTATTGATGTTATGTTTGATTCAGCAGTGTGTTGAATACTTAGGTTGCACTAACACTACTGTATAACACGGATGAGTGCTTTCTGATGTTTTATCAGATATCACTCTCTCAAATGGGGCAGTGCTGATTAGCATTTGTTTTCTCATGTTGATTCCAAGTCTATGGGTGTGTGTAAAACATCGCACTGCACTGTTCTGCCATCCGAGTGCCATTAGATATATGCTAAGACAGGCAATGGAAAAGTTACATAGATTAAAGGGGTTGTCCAGTCTAAAATTATAGAGCTGCAGTTGCTCTATGTGACTGTAGACTTATCAATCCTCCCAGGCCATGCACTCTGAGCATTTGCTGGTTCCAAAGCTAAAAATGGGCCACAATTATATGATATGAACGTTCCCGGGCAAAATTCGACTAGTGGGTGCGACCTGTTCAATACAAATGTATGGAGCATGGAGTATGCGCACACTAGCTGGCTGCGCCTATCATTCTGACACACACCCACAATTGTATCCCTACGTTTGTATTGAGCAAGGCTGCACCCACTAGTCGGGTTCTGGCTGGGAGCGTGCATATCACATAATTGTGATCCACTCCAGATTTAGAAACTTGCAAATCCTTGCAACCCACAATGTGTGCACTGGGAGGATTGAAAAGTCTGCAGTCACATAGAGAAACTGCAGAATTGTAATTTTAAACTGAACAACCCTTTTAACATCCCCATTTTCTCCACATGTGTGATTTGATTCTCGCATGCAAGAGAATACGAGCTCAGTAGAATGACACTCGGCTTACGCTCACACTACAGTTTGAGCTGAGCATTATTAACATATTTTATCTGATGTTATCATATCGGATGCTAAATGTCAGTATGACCACGATGGCCTTAAAGGGAACCTGACCCCTCATAATCACCCCCAAGACTCTGAATACCTGTCCCTGCACTCCCACAAATCATTTCCAACGTTGCTCTTGTGTTGTTTAAAGCCTGGAGCTGTGATATGACCAGACTATGTCCCTGTATGGTTAGGCACATCCATTACACAGTACATAGCATGGGCACATATATGAGATTATCTCAGCACAGGACATGTGGTATGATCAGACCATGTCCCTGTACAGTCAGGCACATCCATTACACAGTACATAGCATGGACAGATATATAAGATTATCTCAGCCAAGATGTGGTATGATCAAATCATGTCCCTGTACGGTCAGACACATCCATTACACAGTACATAGCAGGGACACATATATAATATTATCTGAGCCCAGGAGATGTGTTATGATTAGACCATGTCCCTGTACAGTCAAACACATCCATTACACAGTACATAGCAGGGACACATATATGAGATTATCTCAGTGCAGTGGATGTGGTATGATCAGACCATGTGCCTGTGTGGTCAGACACATCCATTACACAGTACATAGCAGGGGAACATACATAAGATTATATCCGCACAGGGACATTTTATTTACCACACCCAATTGTGGAACCTATTATTTTTTCAAGATCTATTGTTAACATGAGCTTTAAATTAACTTTGTTCAAATGTGAAAATATCTTTACTCTGCTGTTTTTTTGGTCAAAAATGACTGAATTTGAAATTGTTGATTTAATTTTTCATTTGTTTATGAACAACCATGTCACATACAGTATAATAATGCAACATGTATCCAAATTATACACTTAAATTAGCTAAAAATAAAGACTTTAATAGGTCTGGTAAAAAAATGACCAGAACATCATAAGGTTATAGTAGACCCGAACAGAACAGCAGGGAAGGAGTGGTGTAGGATCCTAGTAACATGATTTAAGTGATTTATGACAATTTTTACTCAGGGACAATCTGAGACACGTTTGCAACCTTCAACTTGTCAAATCACTTGGTTTTACTTCAACTTCATCCCCCTCTTCTCCCAATCACTCTTGGATTTACTGTTTTACAAATAAAGAGAGATTGTTAACATTTACAGAGAAGACTCTAGGTAGGAGAATGGGCTAAATTCTACTGTCTAGTGAAAAAGATGCCACTTTCCAAAAATCCGACATATACCAAAGTTTTTACGTACAGAGATTGCACATCCATGGTGGCGAGGATGGTTCCTTCTGGTACAGGACCTATTGCTGATAGTTTATTCAATAGGTCAGTTGTGTCCTGAATGTAGCTGGGTGTCCCTTTACCCAGGGTTTGAGAACCCCCTCTACCCATCCAGTGTCTGGTGACGATGCCCACACATGAAATTATGGGTCTTCCTGGGATTCCTGATTTGTGGATTTTGGGAAGCATGTAGAATGTGCCTGTTCTTGGACTTTCTGGAGATCAGCAGCTCCTAAGGATTTGTCAGGTAGACAAGAGACCAGTTTGTTTAATTCCTTCTGATAGTCCTGTGTGGGGTCGGACTCCAATTTCTTGTAGTAGCTTGTGTCCATCAGTTATCTGCTTACTTCTTTCAAATAGTCTGATTTGTTCATCATGACTATAGCACCCCCTTGCCTTCAGGTTAGATGATGATTTCTTTGTTGGTTTTCAAAGACTGTATGGCCCTTCTCTCCTGGACACTGATTTTGGATGGTTGCCTCTTGTGTGTATCTAAAATAGTGGATTTTACTAAATGTCTGAAAATGTCTATATATTTATCCAAATGGGGATTACATCCAGGTGTAGGTGTCTAGTTTGATCTTTTCTTGGTTGTCAGGATCACTCTTCCTTCAGTCCAAATGGGTTCTGAATCTTCTCTATCACTGTAAAATTCCCTCAGACGTAGTCTCCTGAAGTAATCTTCCATGTTGCTACACAGTTCAGTTTTATCCAGAGCTTTAGTAGGACAAAATGAGAGTCCCCTAGAAAGCACAGCAAGTTCCACTTTGTTGGGTTTGTAGTCCGAAAGATTGATGACACAATTAGATGCTTTTGTGTCTTGACAGGAGTAGTTGTCCAAGTTGTTAGGTTTGGTCTTTGGTTTGGTTGTGTGGAGTCCTGAATTGAGGCACAGTCTATGTAATTTCTTTTCCTTGTAATGAGTCAAAAGGGTTGTAAAGATTCCCAACTCACATCTGGACTACAAGATCTAACTTCAGTTGCACCACAACCAATGTGGGGTACTTAATTATATGTACTAAATGTGTGAGCGGGAATCTATATGTAGTGGAGACAGGGCAACAACTCAGAACTAAGATGAACTCTCATCACCATACAATAAAGGAAAGAAGGACAGATCTACCTGTGCCTAAATACTTTTGTAGGCCTGATCACACAATATGAGAGCTAAAAAGGAAATAAAGCGCAAGTAGGGTCTTATCGCTTAAAAACAGAAAAGGCTATGCAGGCAAATTGTCACTGATCACTTGGAGTGGATGTGTCACCCACAATTGGTATATAGGTATGATGAAAGCTGCTGCAAGATCCAACACTCCACTCATGCTAGTGGTGATCAATTGGAGAAATATGGAAGGACAGTGCTTCCAGGATCCGCGCTGCTTTTCTGACAGGAAAGGACTTGACACGATTTAGCGTGCAAACGATGGCTTTTTATTACATCCTATGCGTTTCAGAGTCATTTCCCGACTCCTTCCTCAGAGAGCCAAAATGTTATGCTATGTTGGCTCCCTGAGAAAGGAATCGGGATAAGATTCTGAAATGCATAGGATGTAATAAAAAGCCATTGTTTGCACACTAAATCATGTCAAGTCCTTTCCTATCGGATAAGCAGTGCAGATCCTGGAAGCACATCCTCTCATATTTCTATGATCACACAATATTGGATATGAAAATACTAGTTCTGAAAGGTAACTTCAGATCACAGAGAATCAGGAGAGTGTGGGAATATAACCTGATGATGAACTTTAACACATTTAAAGTAGGAATGAATGTCTCTCATGGATTTATGTCTATCTACATTTATTGAGGAATTTTCAGGTCTCGGACCAACCACTAATCAAAGGACAATAAAACTATCTGTGCCCCTTATCTCAGAACTCTGATTTTACTTCCCCAGCTGTTCTCTCCCCCCACCCAAGATTGGTCACTATTCTCTGCTTCACGTCACCTGTCGTATTTACTGCATTATCCCACCCTGTTTTTGTATATACTGTATAGGTGTGTCTTCAGAATTTGTGTCATTATCAGCCTGATGAAGAGGCCATAGTGTCTTGAAAGCTTGCTTTGCTTTTTTTTTTACCATCTTTTCAGTTCGCCATTAAAAGGTATCAACCACTGAGGACTCTCAGATTGTAATATTTTTCTAACACAGATAATTAAGTTTAGAGATATTTTAGAAATTCTTATTGTACCTTCATTATTTCTAATTCTATTTTGATTCAGATGTTTACTTGACTTCTTTCAAATAAAGCCCCCTGTTGTGTGTAACCAAGCATAGTCTTATAATAATATGGGTATTCTCAAGACATTTAGACCCCCATTGCAATGTTCTGTCAGTATTTAGCATTTGCTTCTCATGACTCTTTCATCATTTTCTTGCCCATCGTGCTTTGAACTTTCTTTCAGTTCTCCCAGTTGTACTTGTCTTTACGTTCTGTGCTTTTTTCTCAGTTCCGATCTCGCTCTCTCTCTCTCGTTAGTTGAATTTGTTTTCACGTTTCGCCTTTCAATTCTTCCCACCTAATTACTCCAAACAGTTTACAGCCCTAATTTGCCATTTAGAGCTCCAGGCTTCCAGAATCTTTTCCATCACTTACCATACCTTTGTGCTTCTCACCCAGTTTGACGTAGCCACCAATTTTAACATCAACTAGGTATTATTGGCTTACACAATGTATAGCCATTGCAAAGACATGGGTCACCTGTAATTTAGAAATATGTAGTGTATACACAGACTTACGTATGACACTTTGACTGCCATTGAAAGGATATCTACAGGCATCAGTGACTCAGTTCTTAGTACATTTGCACTACATCGCCAGGCTCCTAAGAGCAAATGTAATAAAGGCCATGTTTTACATGGTGTTTGTACGGGTTTCCTTTATGTTTCCTTGTATAGTTAGACTACATGCTGACAGAGTAATTGGCCCTAATGTGTGTGTGGTCTATATAGTATATACACACTGATAGATTTTGTTTAGTCCAATGACAGTACAAATAACACACAACAGCATGGCATGTGGTATGCAAATTTCCATGAAGAAAATAGTACAAATCATGACTTTTGTCCCAGGGACATTTTCTCTTTATTTTTTAATAAAAAGCAATGGCTAGGTTAGACATCTTCTTTGAAGTGCCCATTACTTTCTCTTATGGGTGTATTGAAACGCCAGTTAATTGAGTGTACTATACCAAGTTAGAGTGAATGGTTAATACAAGCTGACAGTAACTGACAGTGTATCATAACTAGTGCAATGCCAGGAAATCTCGCATTGCACCCAGACCAATGTTAGTCAATGAGGCAGAGCAGATTGAGAATGAAAGAAGTTGCAGCATGCTGTGAGTGGATATGTAAATGGACCATCCAAGAGGCATTAGTCTTTTACATTACCATTCTGTAGTATAGAACACTGGAAATGGTCCTGTAAATAATTGTAGAATAAAAGCTGCTGAGAAAAAAATTCAATGAATACGGATGTCACACCAATGCTGGGTGAAAAAAAACTGCACTCTTGTATAGCACTGGCATGACACACACAAGACCATACAGATGTTACTCCTACTCCCCTGGATGAAAATCGGTCAGATTTTTCATAAGTCCACTTCACACGCTAGGATATCGTTGAAACGTCACAGATTTGTGATCGTTCAAACGATATCGTTAGTGCGTCGTTGCGTGTAAACGAACGATGTAAGAAGGAAAAATCGTTGGAACGTTCATCACAAAAATGAGATCCTGACCTCAAATCTATCGTTCGTCGTCCAATTAACGTTCTGGGAAGAAGCTACATCATTCGGTGTGACACCTTTTTGAACGATGTCGTTCATAATTCTCTTATTCCTGCGGCTGTTTTACATCATTCAAATGTTCTTCTCAAAATAGCTGGCGCATTGCCAAATTTAAGATCGTTAGCGATATCCTTGCGTGTGATGACGCACTAACGATGTTGGAAGGATCGCGGTAACGTGACATAGTTAACGATATCTTTCACCTATATCTCAGTGTGTGAACTGGCCTATACACTCTTTTAACTCCAGCCCAAAACACAATTTCATAAGTGCTGATTAGAGTTGGAAAATATTGATTTCCAGAACCGGGTCAGCCATCTCTGATAAAGGAGCCCTGACATTTGCCTCCCAGCATCTACGATTCTTCTTTTGATTAGCCAGCCTGGCTCAACATCATCATTTTGGCATTGTGGCAGGCCAGCTAATCAAAAATAGAGAAGCAGATGCTGGCAGGTAGGAGGGTTTTTTAGAGTTCCTGTCCAGTGGTCACAGACAGTGGTGTAACTTGAAGCTCATGTGCCCCGATGTGAAAGCTCCAATGGGGCCCCCAATTATTACAAATCTTTAACAGCAATAGTCTTTTTCTATAGGCCAAGGGGACTTTTGGGGCCCTCTAGGCTACAGGGCGTGGGTGCGATCACAACCCCTGCACCTGTTGTAGTTACGCCCCTGGTCACAGATTAATAAAGTGGCTGAGGAATGGGACCTGTTAATCAATTTACAACGACTCTATAGCTGATTGTCAGATCTCCTTTTATCATTCTACGGCTGGGGTCACACACACAGATATCTGGGCAGATATTGTTCACAGATCTCTGGTTGCAGTGAAATCATGGACACATAACATTACATTTGTACACAGCCACAAAATAGAACAATGTGTCCATGATTTCACTGCAACCAGAGATCTGTGACCAATATCTGAACAGATATCTGTGTGTGTAACGTGGCCTTAAGGTTCATTCCAGGACTGAAGTCAAAAGTAGCCAATGTACACCATACCTTGCAGCCTCTGCCTGTCCAGCTGCAATTGCTTTGTTTCACTCCTTTATGACATTATTATAATTATTATATTATTTGTCCATATGATACTGGGATTCACCTGGGTAATGTAATGCAGAGGGCAAAAGAAATTTGGTCCTTATTGACGTAGACTAAGACAGTGAGTATAAGCAGTTTAAAACCCATGACATCAGGTTTTCTGACCTACCTGTATAAGACAATATCAATATATTTGCTGACTAGCTTCATTGCTCCATTCAAGATTTAATTTTCTGCTTTTTTCTATGTTTTATTATAGAGCAGTGGACTAGCCTTGAATGTCTAAAGTGAAGTATTCCCATACATACCAACAAACTATCCCTGGTTCTCTTTCTGCTCATACAAAATGTAAGGAATGCACATACATCACAGTGATCATAGAACATGTGACATCATTCTCAGCATATAGATTCAGCGCTGCATAGCTTGTCAGCCATGCTTGGGAGACATTACAATCTCCTAAATGTATCTGTTAGGATGCAAGGTTTTGCAACAGGAAGGCTAGAACAGACTAATAGAAAGACACCTGTATGGTGTTAAAGTTGTCCAGGATGGTAAATGCATAACTGTGTATATAGCTAGCATTGCTGTTCCTCCGCACTCGCCCCAGATGTTGGATATTTTCATTTAATAACTGGTAACAGTTTTTTGATACTATTATACTTGGAGCTATCCTCTTCTTCAAGCCCAATAGGCTAAACTGCTCCCTCTGGTGTTGAAAAGTACAATAGTAGAGCTATCGATAAATGCAAGATGCAGTCTCTGGTAGAAGAGTCTTCAGTGTTTCCCATATTGATGTTCCTTATGGTGGTTTTGACCTTTGCGGCCTGTTTCACGGGCAGCTCTGCTGTGCTCGCGTTTATTGATAAAAGTCCATTTCCAAGCAGGGGATGAGCCTAAGCAATATACAGCACATAAACCAATTATGGGTTATACAGAAAATGAACAAGAACAAAGATTGACATGGTATATTCTATATGGTGCAGCAGCACACAGTTACCAAAGAATACATGAGTTCCTATATTGCTATATACAAAAGATAAAAGTATAGAAGTCTCATAGGGAGTGCTAAGGATGACAGTATGGTGGTATTTAAGCAAAAATTAACAAACCTTTATTAATAATCCTCCTGTTTTAATCCTCCTCTTTTTGTTTTACAATATTGCTATATATGTTACAAACCTAAGGTACTGCACTTAGTGATTTTTCCCTTTAACGACTGTGCATAGTAGGATTGTTCACTGTATTTCTATACATATAAACCAGGGGTGGGGAACTCCAGTCCTCGAGGGCCGCAATCAGTGCAGGTTTTCACGATTTCCTTAGTATTGCACAGGGATTGGAATCATCACCAGTGCAAGTGATTATGTTATCACTGTGCAAAACTAAGGAAATCCTGAAAACCTGCACTGATTGCGGCCCTCGAGGACTGGAGTTCCCCACCCCTGATATAAACTGTAGAGATTTCAGAGAATAAAATACAAGGAAGGCCGGGGTTCCACTTGCGAGATTGATGTGAGAGACTCAAACATGTCTCACATTGCATTACATGGCATGGCTGCCTGCTCTCCAGACAGGAGCGTGTCAGCTGCATGTACAGGGTGTTCATGAAGTAACTATGTAGTGGTTAACACTTGCCATTAGGTGACTTGGAAACTAGAGGAGATGCTGGAAATGCTGCCCCTGGATGTGGAGACATTTCCACAGTCCTCACAACTGTTCTACAATCTACCCGGACTGGGGAACAAATATTCTGTGATAGTACTTATAACAACACCACACTGCACTGCTTAGTTACTTTATGAACACCCTGTATATCCATAGAGCTGTATAGTCCTGTCAGGAGATGGCCATGCTGGGTGATGCAATGCGAGCCAAAATCATGTTTCGCATCACCCAGCATGGCCATCTCCTGACAGGAGCGTATCAGCTGCATGTATTTATTTGGAGCTGCACAGTCCTGTCAGGAGAGCGGGCGACCACTCTGGGTGATGTAATATGAGACTCGTGCAAGTCTCTCACATCGCTCTCGCATGTGTGTCTGTTACCCTTATACTGAATCTTTTCTAATCAAGCTATACATCAATCTGCTCTACTTCTCTTCTATAGGTGCTGTCCACAGACTGAACTGCTTGTAAAACATGACTGGTACAGTGACCCCCTCAGTGAAGTAAATATACCAGCAGTAAAGGTTGGTAAAATAAATCTCTCATTGGCCATGTTCACACACAATTTGCGTTTTTTAGCACTCCTAAAACCACATGCGTTTTTTTAAGAGTGCCAAAAAATGTCCCTTGTGTGTCTGAAAGGATTTTAATCCTTTTTGGACTTTGTCATTTTTAACCCAAAAATGCAGGCAAAAACGCTAGCGTTAACGCAGGGTGCCTCAGTGAGCCTTTTAAAAACGCATGCGTTAACGCAGGTGCCTATATGTGCCCTGCGTTAACGCACGCGTTTCCCATAGGGCCCCATGTTAAAAAACGCATGCGTTTTTGGGAGCAACCCCTGCGTTTTTTTCCAGCACCCAAAAAACGCTGCATGCAGCGTTTTTTGGACTGGGGGAAAAAACGCAAGTGGAGCTGAAAAACGTATGTACACTCAAGTGCACCCTGTGTTAACGCACCTGCGTTTTTTTTAACAGCCCAAAACACGCAGAGATGGTCAAAAAAGCTCATGTGTGTGAACAAGGCCATAGCTCTTAATGAACAAGTTATTTTTATAATTTTTTTTTCTATCCCATTTCCAGAGTTCTTACATTTTTATTATTTTTTTGTGAAAATTGACATTTTAGGGACTGTTTTTAGAACAAATTGCTGTTACTTATAATATTCTGTGTAAATATTACTCATTTTTGGAGTATGCATAAATGCAAAGGACCGGGGTGTACAACAATCTGCGCTGCTGAGTATAAGGAAGGACCACAATCTTGGTTTATAAGAAAGGTGCTTTAAATAATAATCCGGTCTGGTTTGCAGCTGGAGTCTTGTTATCGCAACCGCAGCTGCTCATAATTCAAGATTGCAGCTAGCGGGGAGCTAGCCGGAGTCCTGAACAGTCAGCAGGGGACAGCTGGTGGTGCTGAAGTTCAGTGGCGGCCAGCGCTGAGCTTCAGCACCCGGAGTCTACCTCCCGGGTGTGGCTACGGTGCGATCCGGCGCCATAGACCCCCATGTTAGGGGGAGCCGGACCGGGAGGATCGTAGTGTGCCGGATTTTTTTCCCCGGACACAAAAATGTTGCATGCAACATTTTTGTGTCCGGGAGGAAAATCCGAACACGCCGGGTCCTCCCGGACAGATGGAAACCGAATGGCAGATAGCTGCCATCAGGCCCCATAGGGCTGCACTAAATTTTACTAAAAGTAAAATCGGGTCCAGGTCTGTCAGGTTCACCCCAGACAGCCCCGGATTGGATTTAACTGGCCTAAGAGATAAGACCCTATTGCGCACATGTCTACCCTTTAATAGGTTTCATTTTTGGAGTAGGGTGAAAATAACAGCAAGTTTGTTGTTACAGTGATCAGTGTGCAGTGTATATAGGCTGTACGAATGGGTCTGGTGTGCTCCTCCACCAGCAGCTATTTTGTGGCAGGAGGGTTGTGCAGTCTGAGGGGAAGGCCGCAATAACAAGCATAAGAGGAGAACCTGTGATATAAGTAAGGGTCGTAAAGCATGTTATCAATGCATAATGGCAGCACGATGGCACTGTGGTTAGTACTGTTGCTTTGCAGGTTCAAATCCCACCAAGGACAACATCTGCAAGCAGTTTGTATGTATTCCCCATGGGTTTCCTCTGGGTTCTCCAGTGTCCTCCTATACTCCAAAGACATACTGATTGTGAATTTACATTGTGAGCCTCAATAATTCAGTGATGATGATATGTGTAAAGCGGTCTGTTGTTGGTGGCATTATATAAGCAAATTTAAATAACAATGTGTCTAACCTCTTCACCCACAGATGATTTGCCGTTTTTTGGTTTCGTTTTTTCTCCGCATATTCTGCAAGCCATAATTTATTTTTTATTTTTGGGTTACTATAGACATAGGAGGACTTGTTTTTTTGCGGGATGAATTGTACTTTTGAATGACATCCTACATTTTACCATATAGTGTACAGGAAAATGGAAACAAAATTTCAGGTGCAGTGAAATTGCAAAAAAAATGTAATTACACAATAGTTTTTTGTTTGTGTTTTATGTACCATGTTTACTATATGGTAAAAATGACCAGTCAGTATGATTCCACTGGTGAGTATGAGTTCTTAGATACCAAACAATTATAGATTATTTATTATCAGTGGTAAAAGAAATGTGCATTTGTTGACATTGTATTTGTTGCACTGTTGTGGCATCAAAAAAACTACTTCTCATGGAACGTGACTGTAGGTGTGCAAGTTGCATATGAATGATTTGTTCATATGAGGACAACTCAAAACTTTTGGGGGGCGCCAAGCTGAACTCTTGCACTTTTTGCAAGAAAATCTAGATACAGCTTTCCATCAGAACCATCTGAAAAAAGTTCTTTCATTTTATTGGGATGTTAGAGGCTTTAAAAATGTAGCAGTAATTTTTCATTTTTTCAAGGAAATTTGCAAAACGTATGGTAAAAATATTTATAACAGCGCCCCTCTACATATTCAAAACTGCTGTCAGGTAGTTTATTAACCCTTCAACTTAATTAAGGAATTAACGCAAAGTAGCCTGACAAGAAAAAAAATAAGGTAAAATATATTTGTACAGTGTTAGCCAGTAGATAGAAAACATATTGGAATCTGAAAGTTCTTAGTGGTTGATACCTTTTAATGGCCAAATGAAAAGATGGTAACAAATAGCAAGTTTTCGAGACTCTAAGGGCCGCTTTACACGTCGCAAAACCGTTCCGATATTGCATATGATTTCACGGGAGCGCGCACATTTTTGGCACTTATCCAAGCACGGTGGCTCAAGTGGTTAGCACTGTAGCCTTTGCAGCACTGGGGTCTTGAAGTCCTGGGTTCAATTCCCACCAAGGACACTAAGGACAACATCTGCAAGGAGTTTGTATGTTCTCCCTGTGTTTGCGTGGGTTTCCTCCGGGCACTCCGGCTTCCTCCCACATTGTAAAGACATACTGATAGGATGTTTAGATTGTGAGCTCCAAGAGAGACAGCATTACTCATGTATGTAAAGTGCTATGGAATTAATAGCGCTATATAAATGAATAAATTATTATTATTATTATTATTATCCAAGATCGCATAGTAGATGTCACACAGGGAGATCTCGGCAGGCAACGCAACTACGATAGTGTACGCCCCTTTCCCACGCAGAGTATGAGCAACCCAGGGAATGAGCATTTAACATTGGAGTGAATAGGGGAAGTTGCACTCCAAATCGTAGTTGCGCTGTCACACGGCACAATCCTGCCACGTCGCCTATACAATATCGTACGGTTGAAGGGCTTGCACAATCTTCATGCAATATCGTAGTTACCGTATATAGTCGCGTATAAGCCGAGTTTTTCAGCCCAAAAATTGGGCTGAAAAGTCCCCCCCTCGGCTTATACGCGTACAGTGTATACAGTATACAGGCCCGCCCCCATCAGTATACAGGCCCCCCTGACTTGTGCACAAACCTGTAAAGGAAGATATTAGTATACTTATCACTGTCCCGCTGCCGCTGTCCCACCGCCGTCATCGCGGTGCTCTATCTTCTTCCGTCTGCTTCCGGCTTCCTCCGGTCGGCGCAGGCAATGACGTCATTGTTTGCGCGACCGAGGAGGAAACCGGAAGAAGATGGAGGAGCGCGATGGCGGCGGCGGGACAGCGGCGGCGGGACAGTGATAAGTATACTAATCTCTTCCTTTAAAGGTTTGTGCACAAGGCGGGGGGGCCTGTATACTACCACTGGGGCTGTATATACCTCTGGGGCTGCTGTATACTGATGGGGGGGCTGTATACTACCACTGGGACTGTATATACCACTGGGGCTGCGTGTATACTACCACTGGGGCTGTATATACCTCTGGGGCTGCTGTATACTGATGGGGGGCTGTATACTACCACTGGGTGCTGTATATACCACTGGGCTGCTACTGTATACTACCACTGGGGCTGCTGTATATACCTCTGGGGCTTGCTGTATACTACCACTGGGGCTGTATATACCACTGGGGCTGCTGTATACTACCACTGAGTCTGCTGTATATACCTCTGAGGCTGCTGTATACTAACTACTGTGGCTGCTGCTGTATATACCACTGGGGCTGCTGCTGTATATACCACTGGGGCTGCTGCTGTATACTACCACTGGGGCTGCTGCTGTATACTACCACTGGGGCTGCTGTATATACCTCTGGGGCTGCTGTATACTAACTACTGGTGCTGCTGCTGTATATACCACTGGGGCTGCTGCTGTATATACCACTGGGGCTGCTGCTGTATATACCACTGGGGCTGCTGCTGTATACTACCACTGGGGCTGCTGTATATACCTCTGGGACTGCTGTATACTAACTACGGGGCTGCTGCTGCTTTTTATCGATGTTGCATTGCGATATCGCGACGTGTAAAGCAGCCCTAACTCCTGTTATGAGCTTGCTATTTGTTACCATCTTTTCAGTTAGCCATTAAAAGGTATCAACCTCTGAGGACCCTCAGATTTTAATATTTTCCTAAGGAAAAAAATGGACACACCACATGACTTTTTATCGATGTTGCATTGCGATATCGCGACGTGTAAAGCGACCCTAAGACCGTTATTTGGTGTTAATTGCCATTGCAACCATCAGGACCACCCAATCATCAGGGTGTTGATGGGGTTAAACATGGCTCTCTCACACTTTGTTAGCATGTAGAAGTCGTAAAACAGCCATGTTTGGTACCAACACTGATCGTGCTAACACTGTCAGCTATAGTGAACAGCTCATTTTCACCTGTCGTGGGATACTATTCACTTATACCTCAGGCAATTTTTAAGTCGTATTGGTGGTCACTAAGAGGTTAATAAGAAAGAATTGATAGTCACCATCCCTTATATAAAGGCTCAATACATATTGTCACTTTTTAGTGACACTTGAAATGCATGGAGTGTCTTTAAATCATATATATTTAAATCCTAAAAAAAGTTAGTGTAGGAGTTCTTCTCCTTGGAGCAATGCAGTGATATCACCACTGTGTGATTTTTAACCAAAATTATTACTAGATTAAGTAGAAAGTGATCCTACATTTAGCTAAATTAATATGTGCCTGACAACTTAATGTCTTACCATGGTCTTATTATATTTTTTTTGAGGATTTTTATCACTCCTAGAACAACTCCTTCCTACCCTTGTATAATTAAAATACCCTATCCTGACCTCTCATACTAGTGCTGGGGCTCCTGAGGCTTGTGTGACATTTTTATGCCCCATGACCCCTGAAGCCAATGACCCTGCTATTGAGCTGCAGTACTCTGCCTTTTTTTTCAGACAATCCTCAGACGTTAGATCACAACAGCCCATTAGAGAGCACTGATTGGCCACAGGGCTCATGGGGCATAACAATGTCACACAAACCATGGGAGACCTGGCACCGACATCTCTAAAATGGTGCTGATACATGAGCTAAGAATAAGATATTTTCATTTTACAAGAGGGAATATAGTACTGGACAACCCTTTCAAACCTCTCCATCTTTTATATTCCTTAAAACTGACACTCCTTTGCTTTTTCTGGACAACACACGTAAGAATCTCTTTCAACATCAGGTTTTGACCAGCAATTTAGTTCTTTTATTCTATTTCTACTCCAAGGCACCAGGGTCTTTGCCTTACCTACGATGCTCCTCTTCGTGCGATCACCTGCCGCAGATGCAATTCACTCTCTGCTGCCACAATTGGTTGTTGGTTATGCAAATGGTAGGAGATCAGATGGCTTATACTCTCAAATAGTACATCTTTTGTTCTGACCTGAAGGAAAGAAAAAGACATTTGCATTCATGGATTATGTATTAGCAATGTTCTACTTGTGATACCAGCATAACTGTAGAATAGCAAAAATCTTATATTACTAGTAGAGATGAGCGAGTATGCTTGTCACTACTTGGTACTCGCACGAATATCACGGTACTCAGGCTACTCGGCGAGTACCGAGTAATCTCGCGATACTCTTGCTATGCTCGGGGTCAACCTCCCTGCATGTTGGCGCTCTTTTCAGAGCCAGCCCGCATGCAGGGATTGGCTGACAGACACTGTAATGCCACAGCCATGTTGGTTGTGGCATTACAGTGATTGGCTGGCTGCACAGCGTCATCAGGTCTTTATAAGACCTGACCGCGCTGTGCTCGTCACTCTGCGACATTAGACAGTCAGTTTAGGGAGAGCTGCTGCTGATTGAGGAACAGATTTGTGGCCTTTCAGCTAGTGTAGGCACAGGGCTGCCAGTCTAATTACCACAACAGTCCTTCTGAGGACTACTAGAGCAGTATACAGGCAGGCAGGGAGGCAGGGTATCTACCAAACTTCGCTGTGCCAGTATACCAGCCTGCATCGCATCTGGGGCTGGTTTCCAGGCTCATCCATCCCAAAAACCGTGCTTTTAGGGATTTATTTAGCTCACTACAGGCAGGAGTAGGTTTTAGCTCAAATTATTGTACACAAAAAGCCTTGTGCTAAAAACCAACTCTTCTCTGCACTAATTTAGCATCTAATTGCTGCTACTGTCTGTTGCAGCGTAAATTAGGATACCCCAAAAGACACACTATTGTAGTCAGCGTTTGTGTCTGACTAGTCCACCTGCAGGGCCTTCATTTCAAAACTTAGGGTCGTGCTAAAAACCTACTCTTGTCTGCACTAATTTTGCATTTAAGTGCTGCTCCTCTAGGTTGCAGCGTTAATTAGGGTACACCAAAAGCCTTGTGCTAAAAACCTACTCTTGTCTGCACTAATTTAGCTGTATACAGTCAGCACCACATTGAAAATGCGCAAGTCCAGAGGCAAGGGACAAGGAACTGGACGTGATGGTGGTACAGGCAGAGGGCAAGCCCGTGTGCAAGCTCGAATTGCGCCACGACAAACGCCCACATCATCTCGCTCGACTTTCTTGTCCCAATTTCTAGGTGAACGCAGCAGTACTCCACTATTAAACCAAGACCAGTGTCAACAGGTTGTTAGTTGGATAGCGGATAATGCTTCCAGTTAGTTTGTCACCACCACAAATACCCTGTCTTCCACACGGTCAAGTGTCAGTAGCCGTGAGACTGGACTGCACATTCCACGCCCTGATCCTCTTTCCTCCCCCATGCCGAGTGCCCAGACCCGGACATAACTGATTCCACACTTGGACACTCGGAAGAGCTGTTCATGTATCCATTCATAGATTCTGGCCTCTCGCCAGCTCCAGTTGAAGTGGGTCATAAGGAGATCGTGTATACCGATGCCCAAATATTTGAGCAGCCACGGTCTCACGAAGGCAATGGTGGGAACGTGTCTCAACAAGAGGTGGACGATGATGAGACACAATTGCCACAAAGTCAGGAGGAGGACCAGGGTGCAGAATTGGAAGACGACGTGGTGGATGATCCAGTAACTGACCCAACCTGGCAGGAGGACATGCAGAGCGAGGACAGCAGTGCACAGGGGGAGTTAGGCGTAGCATCACAACAGGCCGGAAGAAGCAGGGTGGTGTCCGCAGATAGAAGGCAGGCATCCGTTCCCCGTAACAACAACACGAGTGATGTTGCTAGTACAACTGCTAGGTCTTCCCGAGTCTGGCTGTTTTTTAAGGTGTCTGCAGATAATATGAAAAAGGCCATTTGCAACACCTGCCATGCCAGCATCAGCAGGGGTAGCAAAACTAGCAGCCTGACCACCACCAGCATGATCAGGCACATGGCAGCAAAGCACCCGAGTTTGTGGGATGTACAGCAGAGTACAGGAGCATTGTCTGCGGGTGACACAGCTGCGTCTTCCACTGTTGTGTGTGCAAGCCAATCCCCTGTCCATACTGCAGGCGAAGATGCCTCCTGTCCTTCACCTGTACTTGCACAAGCAGAAGTAAACCATCATCAGCTACGTCCTTGTCCCAGCGCAGCGTTCAGTTATCCATACCCCAATCTTTGGAACGCAGGCGCAAATACGCTGCCAACGGCCCACATGCCACAGTTCTAAATGCACACATTTCGCGACTGCTTGCGCTGGAAATGTTGCCTTTTAGGCTGGTGGAGACTGAAGCATTCCGCAACCTGATGGTGGCGGCTGTCCCACGTTACTCGGTCCCTAGCCGACACTATTTTTCCCGGTGTGCCGTCCCCGCATTACATAAGCACGTGTCCCAAAACATCATACGTGCCCTTAACAACGCAGTTTCAGGCAAAGTCCACCTAACCACGGACACGTGGACAAGTGCTTGCGGGCAGAGCCAGTACATCTCTCTGACGGCACACTGGGTTAATATTGTGGAAGCCGGGACCCAGTCTGACCTTGGGACGGAACACGTCCTTCCGACACCGAGGATTGCAGGCCCTAGCTCTGTCTGGGTTTCATACACAGTGTACAGCTGTGGCACGTCATGCTCCTCAGCCTCCTCCTCCTCTTCCTCCACTTCACCCTCCACAACAGTCCCAAGCTGGAAGCACTGCAGCACTGCATCGGCTAAGCGGCAACAGGCTGTGCTGAAGCTAATATGCATAGCTGACAAACCCTACAACGCTGAAGAGTTGTGGACAGCTCTGAAACAGCAGGCAGATCACTGGCTCACACCGCTGAACCTACAGCCAGGCATGGTCGTGTGTGACAATGGCCGCAACCTTGTGGCGGCTCTTAGGCGAGGCGAGCTGACACATGTTCCATGCGTGGCCCATGTGCTCAACCTCGTGGTTCAGCGGTTTATTAAACTCTACCCGGAGCTGTCTGATCTGCTCGTCAAAGTATGCCGGCTGTGTGCCCATTTCAGAAAGTCACCTACTGCTTCTGCCGGCCTTGCCGGCGTTTGCAGCTTCCGGCTCACAGACTGGTGTGTGATGTCCCCACGCGTTGGAATTCCACACTGCACATGTTGGTCAGGATTTGTGAGCAGAAGAGGGCAGTTGTTGAGTACCAGCATCAACTAGGCCATCGGTATACGGTTCAAACTCCACACATAAGACCTCAGGAGTGGACATGGATGTCCGAGATATGTACCGTCCTCCAAAACTTTGAGAACTCCACCAAGATGGTGAGCGGCAATAACGCCATCATTAGCGTCACCATCCCGCTTCTGTCTTCTAAAACGCTCTCTGCTCAAAATCAAAGACGATAACCGGGTTGCATCTCATACCTAGGTATTAATTTGCCTGCTGATGTGCATGAGGCCTTTCACCTAAATCACATAGTTCTTTTGGACCGAGTGGGGGCCTTATTGGAGTCTTACAGACCCTTGAGGATATCTTGGCTGGGAAGAATTCATGTCGTGACGATGGATATTCTTCCGAGATTCTTATATGTATTCCAGGCGGTACCTGTTTGGCCGGGCGGGGCGTATTTTCGCACCATTCGTAGATTGATCTCTAGATTCGTCTGGAATGGTATGAAACCACGAGTGTTCTTCAGGATTCTGGCCTCCTTGAGGGAAACTGGAGGGGTTGGGCTACCGGATATGCGACAATATTGCTTGGCCGCCGTTCTGGTGCGTCTGCTCGACTGGCGTTTCAGGGCGGACGTGAACCAGTGGATTCAGATTGAGCAGTCCGGTGGTCCGATTCCTCTATGCCACTTACAGTGGATCCTGGTGGAGGCCTTGACTCCTTCTTTCCAATTAACCTACCTGACTGCTGAACTGCTGAAAGCGTGGCGAGTGGCATGGGGTGACTTGAACAGGAAAACACTGGTTAGTTCCCTAACCCCTATCTTCCTCAATTCGGCTTTTCCTCCAGGCATGACCCATCTGTGGCGAGCGGAAGATGATACCCGTGTGGGCCAGATTCTTTGTCGGGGTGAACTCCCTTCGTTTACTGACTTGCAGGGGTCTTCCCCAGCCAAGAGGCTGAAGTGGTGGGAGTATCTCCAACTTCGCTCCTTTGTGCGATCTCTATCACTCCGGTGTGACCAGGATGATACATTATCTCCCCTAGAGAAGATATTTGATTCCAAGCAGGGGCCTTCTAGAGGTATTTCGGTCTTATATTCCACCCTCTCTAGAGCAGCGGTGGCAGGAGCCCATAGTTATCAGCGGGCATGGGAGACCGAATTGGGAAGGACGATAGACGCTCAAGACTGGGAGAGGTGTTTTCTGATGTCTCATAAAACCTCAGGATCTTGTGAAGCACTGGAAAAGTGTTACAAGATACGCCTCCGATGGTATCTCACTCCGGATAGGCTGCATCGGTTCTCTTCGGCCAACTCCCCACTCTGTTGGAGATGTGGCCTTGAAGTCGGTACCATGATTCATGTGTGGTTGAGTTGTCCCCTGATCAGTGACTTTTGGACGAAAGTATTCCGTAACTACAATCTTGTTAAAGGCAGGCATGTGGAGGGTACCCCTGAGATGGCCCTGCTCTCTCTGCTCCCTGGTTCATGGAAAAGACAAAAGAAAGACATTCTTCGTTTCTGCCTTTGTGCAGCACGCAATGTGATTCCCCGACATTGGAGGGAGCAGCTACCTCCTTCTATTCTTGAATGGTTCTCCGAGATGGAATCCCTCAGACGTTTGAGGAAATTTCTGCTGACTTCTCTCAAACTCAATCAGAGTATGTAAATACCTGGACAGAATGGATCCTTTTCAAGGATGCTTCTAACTTTGGTGACCTCTTTGCCTGAGTGGTAGAACGCCTGCACAGTTCCCGAACAATTGCCCCCCTTTATTTTACACTCAAAAACACCTTATACATTTTAGTCTTTTTTTTTTTTTTCCCTCTCCTTCCTTTTCCATCGTATGATCTACTATTTGTCTCTGCATTCCCCTCTATACTATTTCTATTCTCTACTTATTCTTATTTCTTCCCCCTGGTTTCTTGGCTAATATTCTGATATCTTCCCGTTCCTCACCCTGTTGGACTGACTTTAGTTATAAATTAGTTGTATTGGAACCAATATCATGGTTCTCCTCATTCTTTGGTTTTTCTCTTCGTTTTTATTACCGAGAGAGGAATCTAATCTGTTGGGTCTTTGTTATTAAGAAGACCCGTTTCTTAATATATCCAGTAGAGTCTTTTGAATCCACAAATAAGTGGACTCGTACTGTTTTACTTGTTGATTACTGATCTTCTTCTTGTCAATCTCTACTGGAATCATATTGTTTTGCCTGTTTTATTATACTGATGTATACATATTTCAAACGAAAAATTTTCAATAAAGATATATTTACAAAAAAAAAAATCAAAGACGATGCATTGCAGGCGGAGCAGGATGAGTTGCAGCAAGAAACCGTACTGGGTGATTACACACAGCCCAGCCTCATCTCATCCCAACGTGCATTGGAGGACTATGACGAGGAGGAGGAAGAAGAAATGGAGCTACTTTCATTCGGAATTGACGGTAATACATGCACAACCGTCAGACCGTCGGTTGAGCGAGGATGGCCAGAGGACAGAGGAGAGGAGGAGGAGGAGGTCAGCATGGCCAGTCATGCTGTTGGTGAGGACCCAGAAGTCTTGACTGTTCACAGTCTAGCGCACATGGCTGACTTTATGTTACGCTGTCTATGTCGTGACCCTCGTGTTATGAAGATCTTGACGGACACTCATTACTGGTTGGTGACACTTTTAGACCCACACTACAAAGAGAACTTTATTTCTCTTATTCCCGAAGCGGAGAGGTCTACAAAAATGCTGCAGTACCAGAAGTCCCTAGTGGCGGAATTATAAAAAAAATTCCCTTCTGAAAACGCTAGCAGCAGAGGTCACGATTCAGTGGACAACCAAGGTGTCCGGCAGAGAGAGGCACAAGTCCAATCCAGCAGAGGTAGGGGAACACTCTCAAAGATCTGGGACACTTTTCTCAGCACCCCCCGTACCGCAGGCCCTGAGGTGCGGGTACTGTCACAAGGAATGCAAAGTTTGCAAAGATGCTGAGGGAGTACCTTGCTGATCGTACTAAAGTGCTCCTAGACTCCTCTGTGCCTTATAATTATTTGGTATCCAAACTGGAGACGTGGCAGGAATTGGCTCTCTACCCTTGGAAGTCATGGCCTGCCCTGCCGCTAGCGTTTTGTCAGAGCGTGTTTTTAGTGCCGCAGGTGGAATCATTACAGATAAACGCACCCTCCTGTCAACTGAAAATGCTGACAGGCTGACTTTAATCAAGATGAACAAGTTTGGATTGGGCCTGACTTCACCACACCACCACCAAATGATAGCGGAATTTAAATTTTGTGCGGTAGATTCCCATGCACCTCCGCACACCCACACATCGGTACAGACCTCATGTGTTTGGCTACTTGCTGTACTGCTCCTACTTCTCCTCATCCGCCACCATCATATAATTAGTGTGACCGTGGTTCATGATGCCACAGAGTCCATAATTTTTTACATCATATTTATGATGATGATGCACCTAACCATTCTAAAGTTAGGCATTAGTTTCATGTATACCCCCAGGGTAAATGTTTTAGTCCATGCTTCCTGAATGGGCATTACAAGTACAGGAGATCCGCTCCTTTGTAATGGGAACAATTTTTAGAGGCTCTCCTCCATGTTTCTTCCCAGGGGCATCGCAATGCCTCCCAATTTTTGGCTTTCCTGAGTAGGGAAATAGTACAGCAGATTCACTTGCTTCAAATGGGTACATTATTTTATAAGGCTCTCATGCACGTCTCTACCAGGGGCATTGAAGTGCTACCAATTTTTGGCTTCCCTGACTAGGGAAATAGTACAGAGACCACTTAGCTTCAAATGGGCACATTATTTAAAAAGGCTCTCATGCATGTCTCTATCCAGGGGCATTGAAGTGCTACTCAATTTTTGGCTTCCTGACTAGGGAAATAGTACACAGACTCACTTGCTTCAAATGGGCACATTATTTTAAAAGGCTCTCATGCACATCCTCTATCCAGGGGCATTGAGTGCTCACAATTTTTGGCTTCCCTGCTAGGGAAATACTACAAAAGACCCACTTGCTTAAATGGGCACATTATTTAAAAAGGCTCTCATGCAGTCTCTATCAGGGGCATTGAGTGCTCCCAAATTTTGGCTTCCTGACTAGGGAAATATACAGCAGACTACTTGCTTCAAATGGGCACATATTTTATAAAGGTCCTCATGCACAACCTCTATCCAGTGTGCGCATATTGGTGTCACCCAATTTTTGCTTCGCTGCCTAGGGCAATACTAAAAAGGACGCACTTGCTTACAATGGGTAAATTTTTTGAAAAAGCCCTCATGCACGCCTCTATGCAGGGGCTTCTTGGTGGCTCCATACCTTTTGCTTCCCTGCCTATGGAAATACTACTGGCCACTTTACACGTCCCAACGTCGGTCCGATATTGGATACAACGACGCGGGAGCGCGCTTTTTCTGGGCAGAATTCCAAGATCGCATAGGAGATGTTAAACAGCGCGATATCGGCAGGCAACGCAACAGCGATGTGTACGCCCCCTTGTACGGCCGACCCAGGAACGACCATTTAACATGGGAGATAGGGGAAGTTGTACTCCACATCATTGTCGGGTTTCACACAGCACGATCCTGCCACAACATCCATCCAATATCGGGCCGTTGGAGAGCAGGCTCATTTGATCCCCGATATCGTTTTGGCATCGTTCGTGCATCGTATTGGACATTTATACGATACAACGCACGAACCATATCGGGGCCACGCACGAACCAGTGACTTTTTATCGGAGTTGGACGCCGATATCGGGACGTATAGAGTGGCCATACAGCAGATACACTTGCTTACAATGGGCACATTTTTTGAAAAGGCCCTCATGCACGCCTCTATGCAGTGGCATCTTGGTGCTCCAAACCTTTGGCTTCCCTGCCTAGGGAAATACAACAGAACACTTGCTTACAATGGGCAAATTTTTTGAAAAAGCCCTCATGCATGCCTCCCCTATCCAGGGGCATATTGGTGTCTCCAATTTCTGGCTTCCCTGCCTAGGGCAATACTAAAAAAGACACACTGGCTTACAATGGGCACATTTTTTGAAAAAGCCCTCATGCACGCCTCTATCCAGGGGCATATTGGTGTCTCCAATTTCTGGGTTTCCTGCCTATGGGCAATACTAAAAAAGGCACACTTGCTTACAATGGGCACATATTTAAAGAGGCCTTAATTTACGTCTCTTCCCAGGGGCATGGGAGTGCCACACAATTTAAAAAAAAAAAATCTTTCATATAATCCAAAAAACTAACATACACCAACTCTGTCTCACAAGTGGGTATGAGCCCTTAATATTTTTTCCATGAAAATCCGTTTGTTCATTTTGTAACGTTTTCTTGACACTCCGCAAAAGTGGCGTAATAGTCTGACAACATTATTGACATCAGTGACCTTGGGGTCTGAAATGCTTCAGGGTCTTCCCATGCTGTTCCCATGTCATTTCAACACTGTTCTGATACTTTTAAGACATTTTTAGGGTTTTTCCATGCTGCCGGGGGTCATGTCAGAAAAATACTCGGTTCTCCCATAGGATAAATTGGGCTCGGTGCTCAGGCTGAGTACACATGTATCTTGGGATGCTCGGCCCGAGCTTCGAGCACCCGAGCATTTTAGTACTCGCTCATCACTAATTACTAGGGCGTGTGTTCACTATCGCTGCATCCTGGGCACAGTGCTTCTAGACCAACGGGTACCCAGGATGCACACAGGGAGATACTCAGCCACCCTGTGCCCATGATCTGCGGTGGGTGCAGGGTGACTTCTCTTTGCATATCTCTTATGACTTACAGCATGAAATTAACAGATGCAGAAGCACAGCATCCTGCACTGCCCTGAAAATATGCTCTGGTGTGGAGAAGCATAGTAGGCATGGATTTTCAAGAAATCCCATCCATTGTTCTGGTACTGTACAATGCAGCGTTTTGGATGCAGCTGCAATCAGCTGGATCCAAAACGCTGCAATTCTTGATCAGGACCAACAGCCTAAGAGTTTATTTATGGCAATTAATAATTATAATTGGAGTTAGAACCAATGAATTACCTGTAACCCCCATCAATTGGGTGACTTATAACAATTTATCAGAATATTTTTCTATTATATTTGCATGTGTGGCACCCTGCTAACCACAGGTACCCACAGACTCACCCGCAGCATGGACGGGTTTCCTCAGCGGGTACACAGCTACACGCAACACCTTCCACCCTAGCACAGTAGGGGGAGCCCAACCTGCTGCTTTTAGGCAGGATCCCCTATAAATACTGGTGCTGGGGGCGAAGTTAGACAGAGTGTGGCAGACGCTACAAGAGCTGCAAAGAAGTGCTGGTGTTCGGTGCTGCGTTAGGCCCGAGCCAGTCACCCTGACCTGTCTTCGGTAGCCCTGCAAGGCCCAAGAGTGGGGTCAAGAGGCAAGGAAAAGAAGCAGTGGGGGACCGTGGAGCCAGCGTTAGGTTTCCCCCTGAGCAACCACCGGACACCGGAGTCCGCATCTGCTGGAGTGCACCAGGCCCAGTGGAGAACCCTGGAAAATTGTGGAGACTTCATTCTCCTGGATCCCTGCGAAGTCACATATTGGGGAGCCAGGCACCGCTGGGAGAGAATCAGTGGTAGTCAGCAGAGAGCATCTCAACGACAGTACAGGAGGAGAACGAGAAAGCAGAGGAGGCCAGCCAAGTTCTACACAGGCGGGGGCTTCAAACACACACACACACACACACGGGGAAAGTAAAGAGGAGGCCTTACACCCATTCTCTGTGGAGACCCAGAAGTGCATCCTGAACATCCGGTGGTACTCTGGACGATTTACCTACTTTAACACCAGTAAAAAGGTAAAGATAAAGAACGACCAGCGGTGTGTATGTCAGTTCCTTCCCCACGCCCCTGTCATCAGGCCAGGCCCCGGCTCATCCATCCATCCATTACCAGCACCCTTACCATCACCGGTGCATCCCTGCCCCGGGGGGGTTAGCTCCACCTGCAGGGAGCTGTACCATCAAGGCCGCTATACCATCACCCTCCAGAGGACTGAAGCAGTGCTGGTGCTCAATCACCAGAATCTGCGGGTCGTGTCACGAGAACTACATTATAAACTTTATTCCCCCGTATATACATACCCCTTTATTAAAACTTCGGTCTCCGGGCTACGGGTCCGGGCTGGCCACCAGTGACACCCTCCCGACCGCAGTGGAAAAGGGCCCGGATGCCCGAGTCCCCACTGCCCCGGGCGACACACAAGTATTCGCATTCACATATTCTGCAGCACTTTACAGACATTGTTGAAAACTTTGCAATTGATTTTTACCAAAACTACACAAGTATAATAGATATTCCATAGCCTGTGGATTTAGTAAAGTATCATCCTTAATGCTCATATTGTACTATACATCAGAAAGTCTGCTGCGCATCCTTCTTACCTTCAATTTTACTTGCAGCTATTAGGGTGCATTGAGTTGAACATACCTTAATAGCAGCAAGGAGGGATAAAAGTTACTGGGAGTCCTCCAGAAAGAAAGAACTTGCACTTGAATATCTTATAGAGGTTGCATTTGAACATATGCACAAGGACATGTATGGCAGTGTACCTGAAATTGTGAGGACATCTACTGCGAAGTCCACATGCAAATGTGGCGCCCCTGCGTCCAGGAGGCCACAAAGGGAACTGCAGCCAGGCAGGTAGGACATTGTTGCACAACAACACCCTCACAGCCCACACAACCCACGTGTGAGAAGGAGGTTTACATCCAGCCCTGAGATTAGATGTTCTATGAGATCGAGGGGTGGTGGATCAGAGAAGTGGGTTGGGCACACCAGAAGTCAGGTGACTGACAGTATATAGTGAGGGGGAGGAGTGAAGGAAGTTAGTAGGCCACAGTAGGCTGAGATGCAAAGACCAGAAGCTGAGCTGAAAAGACTGCAGGAGAATCACACATTCTGTGAGTGCAAGGCTAGGAGCGCAGAATCCGTACTGAGCCAGTGTGAGCCAGAGGGGAGAGAAAGCCCGTCCGACGCTGATGCCACCAGGAGTGTGACAGAACAGAGAGGGACGGTGTAACCCGTGCCCTAGACAGCAGCTAAAGCCACTGACTGCAGGCAGAGAAGTCCCTCCTATGATACTGAAAGGAACAGAGAGAAGGAGCCTGGTAGAGCCTCGTGCTGTGGACTGCTGGAGGCTGGGCTGAGTAGAGTGTCGGCTCTAGAGGGAACCGTAGTTCACCCGGCATTCCCAAACACCGACGGGGGATCACAGCTTCACAGTAGGATCCCTAACCCTAAAGGACAGGCAGCTAAGTGACGCACTAGGACTCACAGAAGCCCGAGTCACCGCCATACTGTCCAACGCACCACACACCACCCGTACAGACGGAGACCGTAGACAGCCCGGAAAGGACACTAAAGACTGTGTGAGGGGTCACAGAGAGAGAGGCCTGGCTGCAGGGAGCAAAGGGAACCCGGAGAGGGAGAATGTGCCCGTGTACTTGAACTGTGTACTGAGAACTGTACTTAACCTTGTAAGAACTGCAAACTACCTGTGAACTGTTGGAACAACTAAGAGTAAAGCTTTGGAAAACCCTGGAACAGTTTCCCTTGTGTCTCTGCGTGCAAGCTATTCCCCCCATACAGGACATAGCCTGTCAGCACCAGCCAGGAGGAGAGATCCGTGCAGCCTGCAAAGTAAGTGTCCTGGACAATTCCACAACCCTTAACCCTTACTGCCCCGGGGGATACAGTTCTTCCCACTGGAACTACACCATCTCCGCTGCCACTCCATCATCCCTGGAGGTTCTGCAGCAGCGGCGGCCCCCATCACTGGCCGCATCAAGTGGGTGGCGTCACAGTGACATTTCCCCTGTAAATATCCCTCTTTAATTGCCAGGGCCCGGGACACGGACCGGACCAGGACCACCCGTGACTTCCCCCCAGTAAAGACCCGGTCCGGTACCCTCGTCCCAGTGGGCTCGACACAAACCATGTACTCTTAGGGCCCCGTCACACTTGGCGATGTTCCAGCGATCCCGACAACGATAAGACATGGTAGGGATCGCTGGAACGTCACTACATGGTCGCTGTTGATATATCAAACAGTCAAATCTACTCAATTATGCAGCAACGATACGGCGACCTGTATAATGACCTCGGCTGTCGTTGGGACCCTGTCACACAGCAGTTAGTCTAACGGCTCAGACCTACGTAGCTGAATTCTGAGTCGCCAACGAGGTTGTTGTTAAGGCGTCACACAGATGCATGCTGGTCAGTGGGAGCCTGACGATCAAAAAATGGTGGTCAAGGCCATTTCAACACGATCGGCGATGTCACAGCGGGGGCCTGGTCGCTGCAACTTGTCACACATAGCGAGGTCACTGTTGCATCACAAAACCTGTGACGAAACAGCAGTCTTGCTAGCGATCTCGCTATGTGTGACGGGGGCTTTAGTGTGGAACTGGTCACATACTGCACCTTTTGTTTTGGAATGGGTGAAATCATGCAAATTACAGCAGATATCAGTTGGTTCTTTTGTCTGTGTATAATTGCACAAGGTGAGTTGTGCAGAACTCCTGCAGCTTTTTTTGTAATTATATTCACAGCCATTTATGCGGTAAATGCAGTAGAGATTCAACATGCGACCCCTAGAGAAGGGGTCAGCAACCTTTATTGTGTGGTGGACTTATTAAATGAAAACAAATCTCAAGTACTCACTCAGGTATTCAGGCTGTGCGGTGTGGATAAGGGAGTGGTGTTGGGATGGTGAGTAGAGAACTACTCAAAAAGATTCTCAAATATGATACTCCATCATTTAACGTAGCATAACTCAAAATAACATATAATACACAAAATACTACGATATGAATAAATCCACAATAAAGAGTACATTAGAATCCCGAAAGGTTATTGTATACTGCAATTAGTTAAAAATAACCAAAAGTAAAATACAATGCAAGTGATTCTAGTAATTGCAGGTACCTAGGCTCAATATACCCAGCTATAATGTATGTATCATGTACTGTTGTTGCAACAAAAATAGTGACGATATGGGCCAGGTTCAGATAAGTAAGTCATGTAAGTGTAATCTTATTAGGCTATACAGTCATAATATGATAAAGTAAAACGTACATTAAGCTGATGGTCCCTTACGCCTGAACGCACGTATTGTTTCCACTTCATCAAGAGACGGTCCATGTAGTCACTATTTTTTATCAGTGAAGTGAATATACATGAAGCTTAATGGGCAGGACTGGAAGAAAGTGAGAGGGAGAGTGGACCCGGAAGCAAGCAAGCAGAGGGAGATTGGTAAGATGATCTGTGTGTGTCTGTGTGTGCATGATTGGCAGTTTTTAGGGAACGTTACACGTCACAACATTGCATGCAATTTCACTGGCAATTTGCTGGTTGCAGTGAAATCATGGGCACATTGTTCTATTTTGTTGCTGTGTACAAATGGAACAATGTGTCCATGATTTCACTGCAACCAGCAAATTGTCAGTGAAATTGCATGCAATGTTGTGACGTGTAACGGTACCTTTAGACACCTTTGAAGGTGTTTTCTGTACATTTGATGTTGCCTGCCATTGATGTTGATGGTGTTTGAGGGGTTAATCGAACAATTCGGCGAACACCCCGGAATTTGGCGAATGGAACCGAATCTGAACACTCAGGTGCTCGCTCATCTCTAGTGATATCCTAGTATATGCATATTATATGCACAGCAGAGGAGCTGTATTTACCCTATTTGGATTCTAAACTCCTTTTATCTGCATAGTCTGAACACCTTCTTCCTTATCAGTCCAGACACCGCTCCTCTATCTACACCGCAGAGAAGAAACACAAGCAGGGTCGTCATTATATTTGCTTTAACTATTGTATTTTTATAACTACCGTATGTTACTTGACTGTATATGAACCTCTGAATTGTAAAGTGCTGCGGAATATGTTGGAGCTATATAAATGAAGATTAATAATATTATTATCTACAAAACCAGCATTCTTTATCTGTTCACTTGCTTGCCCTACATTTGTGTCTGCTAACAATGGCAAAATATTCTATCTGAGGTATACAGTTTGCTGGGACTGCACAAGCTCTTTTGTCCCCAAACTAATGGCCGCTTTATACTCCCGATATCGTCATCCAACTTCAATAAAAAGTCACGTGGTTCGTGCGTTGGCCCGATATCGTTCGTGCGTTGTGTGGTGTAAATGACCAATTCGATGCAAGAACGATGCCAAAACGATATCAGGGAAGAATTGTGCAGGCTCTCCAACTGACCGATATTGGATGGACGATCTGCAGGATCATGCTGCTGTGTGAAAGCCCAACAACGATTGGAGAGCAACTTCCCCTATTCTCTCCCATGTTAAATGGTCGTTCCTGGGTCGCCCGTACATGGGGGCGTAACATCACAGTTGTGTTGCCTGCCGATATCGCCCTGTGTGACATCTCCTATGCGATCTTGGATTTCAGCCTAAAAAGTGCGCGCTCCCGTGCCGTTGGATACAATATCGAAATGATGTTGGGACGTGTAAAGTGGCCATAAGATTTAAATGTGCTTCCCCAACTGCAATATGACAGCTGTAAAATAATTAATAATTCACATCTACAATTGAACACACACTTCCAGACACACCCTGTATACACACTGTCCTTATCAGCATACACTTCAGCTAGACACTGCACTACCTCAGTATACACATTCAGCACATCTGAGTAGGTAGCAATGACTTGTACACACACCGCCACACTCATCATGTATACACATATGCACACTGCCTGTACTCCAGATGCAGACATACAATACATTGCAATCAAACAAACACTTAAGGCCACGTTACACACACATATATATTGGTCACAGATTCTCTGGTTGCAGTGAAATCATGGATACATTGTTACATTTGTACCAGCCACAAAATAGAACAATGTGTCCATGATTTCACTGCAACCAGAGATCTGTGACCAATATCTGAACATATCTGTGTGTGTAACGTGGCCTTTACTGACCTGGCAGCAAGATGTAATGCTAGAACGGCAGACATTGAACACTGAAATCTGAAGACTGGACTTGTACGTTATCTAGAGAGAGGAATATTGCACACTTCCATACATTGTAGAGCAAGACATTTTCCCATCAGCAGTCATGTGTACATTGGCTCAGGAAGATCCAGTACATTAGGGAGCTACTACTCCCCCTATCAGTTCTAAGTGGTCAGTAGACAGGACTCTCTTTTTATGCTACATTTTTTCTCTATCTGCAAGATGGGCACCTTCTACTCCAGTAGTGATGGTTGTTTACAACTACAAGCGACGGTTTCCTCCTATGAACAATGGGATGCAGAATAGCAATGAGAGCCACTTGCAGTTTCTGAATGGCAATTACTGCAGGTAAAATGATGCTGTTCACTCACCAATGCAAACAAAACAATGATTTTATCATAAATATGTGTTCCCCTGCAGATGAATCTATATTTAACCACCTTCCCAACTTTTCATGTACATGCACTTCAATGGTCGTGTCCAAGTCTGTATTTTTCTTTGTACATGATAGCTGATTTAATTAGCCAACATCTGCCTCTAACAGCAGTGGGTGGGGCGGAGCACCGCCTGCTGCTGTTAACACGGTAAATGCTGCTGTCGAGCTCTGACTGCGGCATTTAACATGCACCAGCAAAGGGGATTGTCGTTCCATGTGCCTGTTGGCACTGCCGTGATGTGATTGTGGGGTGCCGATGGGTTATCATGACAGCTGGGGGTTTGCTGAAGACTCAGGTGCCTGTGATTATGATACTCCTGTGAAAACCAGTTTAGTTAGCATTCATAGGAGATAATGATTTTCCCTATACATAGCATTTCTAGTGGTTATACAGTCATGGCCAAAAGTTGTGAGAATGATACAAATATTAATTTTAACAAAGTCTACTGCTTCAGTTTTTCTAATGGCAATTTGCATATACTCCAGAATGTCATAAAGAGTGATCAGCTTAACAGCAATTACTTGCAAGTCAATATTTGCCTAGAAAATGAACTTTAACCCCCAAAACACATTTCAACATCATTGCAGTCCTGCCTTAAAAGAGAGCACTCGTTTTAGTGATTGTTCCATAACACAGGTGTGGGTGTTGATGAGGACAGGGCTGGTGAACTCAGTATGATTAAGTAAGAATGACACCACTGACACTTTAAAAGGAGGCTGGTGCTTGGTATCATTGTTTTTCTTCAGTTAACCATGGTTATCTCTAAAGAAACACGTGCAGCCATCATTGCACTGCACAAAAATGGCCTAACAGGGAAGAGTATCGCAGCTAGAAAGATTGCACCTCAGTCAACAATCTATTGCATCATCAAAAACTTCATGGAGAGAGCTTCCATTTTGTCAAAAAGGCTCCAGGGCGCCCAAGAAAGACCAGCAAGTCGCCAGGACTGTATCTTAAAACTGTTTCAGCTGCGGGATCGGACTACCAGCAGTGCCGAGCTTGCTCAGGAATGGCAGCAGGCTGGTGTGAGTGCTTCTGCACGCACTGTGAGGCGGAGACTGAGCAAGGCCTGGTTTCAAGGAGGGCAGCAAAGAAGCCACTTCTCTACAGAAAAAACATCGGGACCGACTGATATTCTGCAAAAGGTACAGGGAGTGGACTGCTGAGGACTGGGGTAAAGTCATTTTCTCTGATGAATCCTCCTTTTCGATTGTTTGGGATATCTGGAAAACAGCTTATTCGGAGAAGAAGAGGTGAGCGCTACCACCAGTCTTGTCTCATGCCAACTGTAAAGCATCCTGAAACCATTCATGTGTGGGGTTGCTTCTCAGCCAAGGGAATCGGCTCACTCACAGCTTGCCTAAAAACACAGCCATGAATAAAGAATGTACCAGAATGTCCTTCCAAGAGCAACTTCTCCCAACCGTCCAAGAGCAGATTTGGCGCTCAACAATGCCTATTCCAGCATGATGGAGCACCTTGCCATAAAGCAAAGGTGATAACTAAATGGCTCAGGGAACAAAACATAGTGATTTTGGGTCCATGGCCTGGAAACTCCCCAGATCTTAATCCCATTGAGAACTTGTGGTCAATCATCAAGAGAGGGTGGACAAACAAAAATCAACAAATTCTGCCAAAATACAAGCATTGATTATGCAAGAATGGACTGCTATCAGTCAGGATTGGTCCAGAAGTTGCATTGAGAGCATGCCAGGGAGAATTGCAGAGGTCCTGAAGAAGAAGGGTCAACACTGCAAATATTGATTGCTGCATTAACTCATTTCTGTCAATATAACCTTTTGGTATCATAATATGATTGCAATTATATTTCTGAATGTGATATAAACATCAGACAAACACAAATAAAAACCAGAGGGCAGCAGATCATGTGAAAATATAATTTTGGTGTCATTCTCAAAACTTTTGGCCATGACTGTAGGGTCAATACATATTTGGTATCATTGCAGTAATAAAAATCATATACCGTATATACTCGCGTATAAGCCGATCCGTGTATAAGCCGACCCCCCTACTTTTGTCCTCAAAACCTGGAAAAACCTATTGACTCGTGTATAAGCCGAGTCCCGAGTACAGAATACAGGGCTCGGATTGTAAACTCGCTTAGAATCACTGAGACTAGCTCAGAATCGCTCAGAAATGCTCAAAATCGCTAAGACTCGCTCTCAGAATCGCTATGACTCACTCAGAATCGCTATGACTCACTCAGAATCGCTCAGAATTGCTAAGATCCTCTCGGAATCGCTAAAACCCTCTCGGAATAGCTCAGACTCGCTCGGAATCGCTAAGACCCGCTCGGAATAGCTCAGACTCGCTACTGACAGCAGGTATCCGAGTCCCTAATACAGTGACTCACGTATAAGCCGAGAGGGTGACTTTTCAGCCCGATTTTTGGGCTGAAAAACTCGGCTTATACGCGAGTATATACGGTATATCAAAATATAAAATAAATTAATCTAATTAGTATGGTAATCAGCAGAATAAGAAAAATATCCAAATGCCAGAAATATGTTTATTGGCCACAGTAATATTGCAATAAAATGCAATAAGAGGCAATCAAAACATCACATGTATCCCAATATGGTACCAAACAAAAAATGAGTTCAGGGCACAAAAGATACAGCCCCATAATCAAAATATTGATAGCATTACTGGTCTTGGAAAATGACAAAACAAACAAATAATGTTTTTTTTTTTTTTTTGTTTTTTTGTTAACAAATTTCTTAATATTTGTTTCCCTACTTAAATGAAATAAACTATATATGTTTGATATCTGCGTAATCATACTGAGCTGGAGAATCATACTTCCAGGTCAGTTTTACCATATAGTAAACAAGATAAACAAAATCCCCCCAAAAATTGAGGAATTGCACTTTTTTTCACTATCTCAACACCCTTTGAATTTTTTTTCACGCTTTCCAGTGCATCACATAATGAAGTGAATGGAGTTATTCTAAAGTACTACTCTTTTTGCATACAACATGCCTTTAAACAGCTATGTGTATTAGAAAAATGAAAAAGTTATAGCTCTTGGAAGGGGGGAGGGGGGATGAAATTGCATATTCAAATTTCCAGGGGGCTATGCATCATGGATTTCACTGTGTTTGAGCGCTTTACCCGGCTGCCCGCAGTGTTTCCTCGACTGGTCTCCCTGAGATCAGTGAGAGCTTTGTGATGTTTATCTACCAGGCATTGCTCCCACCTAGCCAGAATCCTACTCCACACTGATGAGGGGCAATACCCCGAAACAGCTGTCTGTGGATGGATACCTGGCTCTACTAATTCCTTGTCATACCCTTAAGCTCATAACTGAGTGGGGATAGTGACTGAAAGGGCCACTTAATATGGTGGTTATGGTGGTCTCCGCAAGGAGTCCATCCCAGGGCTAGTTCCTTCCCTGGAGGGATATCTGGCTAGTCCTGTGTTTGAGACTCTTAAACGAGGCTCCACGGACTCCATTTGCATATTCAAATTCCCATGGGGCAATGCACCATGGATTTCACGGTGTTTGAGTGCTTTAACAAGCTGCCCGTAGTGTTTTCCTCGAGTGGTCTCTCTGAGATCAGTGAGAGCTTTGTGATGTTGGTCTACCAGGCATTGCTCCCACCTACCCAGAATCCTACTCCACACTGATGAGGGGCAATACCCTGAAACAGTTGTCGGTGGATGGATAACTGGCCTTGGTAATTCCCTTGTCATATCCTTAAGCTCATAACTGAGCGGGATATTGACTAAAAGGGCCACTTAATATGGTGGTTATGGTGGTCTCCGCAAGGAATCCACCCCAGGGCTAGTTCCTTCTCTGGAGGGATATCTGGCTAGTCCTGTGTTTGAGACTCTTAATCGAGGCTCCACGGACTCCATTTGCATATTCAAATTCCCAGGGGGCAATGCATCATGGATTTCACTGTGTTTGAGTGCTTTAGCCAGCTGCCCGTAGTGTTTTCCTCCACTGGTCTCCATGAGATCAGTGAGAGCTTTGGAATACTCATAAGATGACTATTAAAAACTGTAAACAGTAAAAACAATAAGTTTTTAAAAATATGAAAAAGAAAAAACACAAAAGTTGAAGTCACCTCCCTTTTGCTTCATTAAAAATAAAACAATTAAACAATAAAATAACTAAAAAAATACACATATTTGGTATCATTCCATTCATAAGTCAGATATATCAAAATATAAAATAAATTAATCTAATTAGTATGATAATCAGCAGAATGCGAAAAATATCCAAATGCCAGAAATATGTTTATTGGCCACAGCAACATTACTATAAAATGCAATAAGAGGCAATCAAAACATCACATGTATCCCAATATGGTACCAAACAAAAAATGAGTTCAGGGCACAAAAGATACAGCCCCATAATCAAAATACTGACAGCATTACTGGTATTGGAAAATGGAAAAACAAACAAATAATGTTGTTGTTTTTTTAACAAATAATAGGAAATTTGTTTCTCTACTTAAATTAAACAAACTATGTATGTTTGATATCTGCGTAATCATACTGAGCTGGAGAATAATACTTCCAGGTCGGTTTTACCATATAGCAAACAAGATAAACAAAACTCCCCAAATAATATTGTGGAATTTCACTTTATTTCACTTTCTTTCCTCTCAACACACCTTGAATTTTTTTTCACGCTTTCCAGTGCATCACATAATGAAGTGAATGGACTTATTCTAAAGTACTACTCTTTTTGCATAAAACATGCCTTTATACAGCTATGTGTATTAGAAAAATGAAAAAGTTAGAGCTCTTGGAACAGGGGGAATGAAAGTGTACACCCAGTTGTAAAGGCGTTAACAGGAATCCGTTTGGAATCCAAAAGATATGACTTTTTTAGGAGTGGGGCCATTTGATCCAGATCATCAAAATATCACTATTCTACACTAAGGGTACCATTACACGTCGCAATATTGCAATGCAAATCGACAAAAAGTCTCGTGGTGTGGTCATTGCAGTTGATATCGTTGGTGCGTTGTGTCGTGTAACAGGGCAATGCGACTGCAATAAATCACAAGAACGATATTGCAAGACGTTTGTGCAAGCCTTTCAACCGTACAATGTTGCATATGCGATCTGGCAGGATCGTGCTGTGTGACGGTGCAACTACGATGTAGAACGCAACTTCCCCTATTCACTACAATGTAAATGCTCGGACGCTGGGTTGCTCATACCCAGCGCACAAAAGTTGCGTACAACAGCCTAGTTGCGTTGCCTGCTGATATCTCCCTGTGGGACATCTACTATGTCTATGACTATCTTGGACAAGTGCCAAAAAGTGCGTGCTCCCGTGAAATTGTATGCGATATCGCAACGATATTGCGACATGTAACAGTACCCTTAGAGAAAGCAACTGATTGATTCAAGCAGGTACTCATCATTAGATACTGACTGTGATGGGCAGGGGCATACCTATCATGACGTGACGTGAGCTGGTTGCCTCAGGCAGCACCACCTGCTGCTAAATGGAGGGCGGCATAATATATGGAGGGCTAAAGGGATGCATTGTACTATATGGAGGGCTTTGGGGTGTGGTATATTATATGGAGGACTATGGGGGTGAATTATTCTATATGGAGGACTATGAGGGTGCACTATACTATATGGAGGAATATGGGGTGCACTATAATACATGGAGGACTATGGGGATGCATTATAATATATGAATGGCTATGAGGTACATTATAATATATGGAGGACTATAGATGATGCATTATAATATATGGAGGACTATGGATGATGCATTATATTATATGGAGGACTATGGATGATGCATTATACTATACTAGAAATAGATTCAATGCTATTGCATCGGGAGGGCAATCTTTGTGCCTGTGTCCCCTTGTGCGCTCTCTTCATCTGTGCTATCTCTTCCCCTGTGCACTCTGTCTTACTTGTGCCTTTCTCTCTGCTCTGTGTGCTCTCAGCCCCTGTGTGTGCTGTATCTCCCTGTGTGCGCTGTCTCTCCCCATGACTCTGCCTCCCCCTGTACCTCTGCCTTCCCACGATTCTGCCTCCCTTGTAGCTTCTGCATCCCCTTTGCCTTCTCCCTCCCCTGTGCCCCTGCCTCCTCTGTACCTTCTGGCTCCCGTGTGCCTGCCTCCCATCACTGAGCCACCATACTTTCTTTCTTTTAATGTTCTTTTTATTGAAAAGTTAAAAGATACAATCAAACATTCAACATTTGTCATTCCCAAACATAAGGGAGAAAGTGTAACAGTCGACAGACATGACATCGATATTCAAAAGTATGTTCGTGTTACTAATACTGCAGTCTATTTTGTTCAACAGGGATTATTATAATAGAAAAAGTTTGATTAAATACTCTAAATCAAGAGTCAGAAATGGGAAGGTGGGGATAATTCAACAAAGGGGAAAATGAAGGGTAAAGTGGGGATAAATGGGAGGGGGGGGGGGGGGGGGTAAGCGAGAGAGATCCTGGTATTTAATTCACTCAGAGCCATGTGTTGACATGAAGTCGGTAGTTGAGCGATACCACATCCAAGGTGTCCAAACTCTCTCAAAGGTCTCTTGTGAACTGAATGAGAGGGCTGCTAGTTCTGCTGCACGATACACCATGTCAATTTCCCGTATTATTTGGGTTTTCGTCGGAGTCAGGTCAGACTTCCAAAGGGTAGATATCAGAAGTCTACATACAGCTATGATGTTAGAAGCTAGCTTAGATATGTGCAGTTCTTTTGGCCATAGGAAAAAATTGAGAAGGGTTGTGAGGGGTGTAAGAACCACTTCCCTTTGCAGAACATCTGTGAGTAGTGTTGACACCAACAACCAATAAGCTTGGATATGGGGGCATTGCCACCACATATGGAAGTATGTTCCTATATCGGAGTTGCACCTCCAGCAAGATTCCGACGTCTGTGGGCACCATCTATGTATTTGTGAGGGGGTACGGTACCACCTTGTTACTACTTTATATGAGTTTTCCTGGATTTTTACACAAGGGGAAGGGCCATGGGATCCTCTGTATATTTGTCTTATTTGTTGTTTTGAAAATACTATTTGAAGATCACGTTCCCAGAGGCCCAAAAAGTCTCTTTTAATATGGGCCGTATCTAACGTTAGTTGTTTATATAGTAATGATAGTACCTTTTTGGGATCAAGTAGTTGGGAACACAATTGTTCAAATAGTGTCAGAGGTCTCATGAAATCTAGATTTTTCAGGTGCTTGTGTATGAATGTTTTCAATGTACCGTATTGCAGAAAAGACATATTCGGTAGTGAAGTAGATTGTTGTATCTCTTTATGGGAAAGCAAAGCTCCATCCATTAGTAGGTGATCAATTGGAATGGGTTCAGCTGGGTTCCACTCCGAGCCCCTCGGGTTGTTTGCTTGGGAACCTGCCGGTAAACGGCCAACGAGATCCCGCAGATCCAGAATTGGGGTCATTGGAGGAAGCAGCCGACCACATTCTCTTTTCCAAATAGCTATAGTAGTTTTTGTGAAGGTGTTACTAATTAATTTTGGATCGTTATAGAGATTTGGGAGTAGTGCCAAAGACCTTAGAGGTACTGGTGACATAGTTTCTTCAATTGAAAGCCATAATTTATGAGGTGGTCGCCTAATCCAGTCTACTATTCTCGTCAACATAGCTGCTGTATAATATTTGCGTATGTCTGGAGCTCCCATACCTCCATTGTCTCTTGGCAGGGCAAGTGTCTGGTATTTGATGCGTGGTTTTTTATTGTTCCAAATAAAATTTAAAATGAAGCTGTGGATTTTGTTTAATATATATTCCGGGATGCGAATTGGGAGCATTTGAAATAGGTAAAGGAATTTTGGCAGAATTATACTTTTAATTAGGTTTTTCCTTCCTACCCATGATAGAAAGGGTGCTCTCCATGATTTAACCGTTTCTTTTGCTTTTTCTAAAGTGGGTATTACGTTAAGAGAAAGAAGGTCTTTATCTGTGTGTCCTATCTTTATACCTAGGTATGTGATGTATTTTGCTGGCCATTTGAAGGGGTATATGGTTTTATATTTATCTATGATAGGTTTGGGAATGTTGAGGCCTAGGGCTTCTGACTTAGATAAGTTAATTTTATAATTGGAGAGTTGGCCATATTTTTCTAAGGTTTGCACAAAGGCCGGGATGCCCCTATCTGGTTCAGTTAGAATTACCAGCAAATCATCTGCAAATGCTGCTGATTTGTGGTGTACATTATTCAGTTGGAATCCTTTAATGTCTTTATTCATTTGAATGCTTCTTAGCAATGGTTCCATAACTAAAACATATAATAAGGGGGACAAGGGGCATCCCTGTCTTGTACTGTTTTTTATTAGAAAAGGGTCTGAAAGCACGTTGTTAATTTTCAGTTTAGCTGATGGGGAGGTGTACATTTTAAATATGGCCTCTATTAGTAGGGAGGGTATTCGGAAAGCCATTAGGGTACTACGGAGAAATGTCCAGTCCACCCTGTCAAAGGCTTTCTCGGCATCTGTGCTCAGGAGGACCATCCGCCTATGATGTCTTTTGGCGTATTGCATTAAGTGTAATATTCTGCCTGCGTTGTCTCTTCCCTCTCGTCCTCGCACAAATCCCGTCTGTTCCAGCGAGATCAGGTGGGGGATCAGGTCCGTCAAACGTCTTGCTATTAAGCTAGCGTATATTTTCAAGTCAACATTAAGCAAGGAGATGGGCCTGTAACTCCCGCACTGCGCCGGGTCTTTGCCCTCTTTATGTAGAAGAGTAACATGTGCCTCTAAGGACTGGGGGGGAAGAGAGCTGCCATTAAGGACTGCGTTACACATTTTCAACAGGTGTGAGTTTATTTCTGGATAAAATGTCTTATAATAAAGTAGTGAAAAGCCGTCTGGCCCTGGTGATTTGCCCGATTGACCCTCAGACAGGATGGACTGGAGTTCCCCCGGTTCAAAGGGTCTTGTCAACCATTTCTGTTGTTGTTCATCTAATTTTGGCAAGGATAGGGATGAAAGGAATGAGTCTATTTCTTGTTGTCTCTGGGTTAGATTCACTGCATGGTCGTGTGTTTGAATCTGGTATAAATTTTTATAAAATGCTAGAAATTCTGTAGTAATTTGTTCATAATTTTGTGTTATTTGGCCTGAGTCTGTTTTGATCTTGTGAATGAAGGTTCGAGACTGTCTCTTTTTAATCAATGATATCATTAACTTAGAAGCTTTATCCCCATGTACCATTATGCGATTTCTCCAATTTATAAAGTGTCTAGCTGCATTTTTATTGAGGAGGTCTTTAAGTCGTTGTCTACATTCTGTAATGGCGGGTTTACACGTCGCGATATCGCAGTACAATTTCAATCAAAAGTCACGTGGTTCAATCGTTGGACCCGATATCGTGCCTGCGTTGTATGGTGTGAACGTCCAATGCGATGCAGGAACGATGTCAATGCGATATCGGGGATCGAATGAGCGTGCTATTCAATGCCCCGATATTGCATAGCGATTGAAGCCAGATCGTGCTGTGTAAACACCCAATTACGATGCGATTTGATACGTCACCCATTCACTCCCATGTTAACTATGCGATCCTGGATTGGGAGGCGGAGACATCGCACGGACGTTGTATTACGATATCGCAGCGTCTAAACAGGCAATGCGATGCGGGTGAAACGTGCACTAATTGCGCGCTCCCGCGCCATTGAGTTGCGATATCGAAACGATATCGTGGCGTGTAAACCCACCATAAGTTGTGTCATGTTAGAATGGTTTATTGTTGTCTGGTGTTGTTTCTCTAGGTGAATAATATCTTTATACAATTTCTCTATGTCAGCTTTCCTTTGTTTGTTTCGAAACGATGCTATAGATATAATAATGCCTCTTATTGTTGCCTTATGTGCTTCCCAAATAATTGTGGGATCTACGTCAGGAGTGTTATTGTGTTGAAAATAGTCTTTAATAGCCGTTTGGATTTTAAGTTTAATCTCTTTAGAGTTTAATAAGGATTCATTCAACCTCCATGTTCTATTAGGTTGGGCAGTTCGTCCCCTTTCCAGTTTTATAGTCACCATTGCGTGGTCTGAGTATAGCGCTGGGAGTATTTCAGTTTCTGTGACTGCTGCTAGGAGGTCTTTGGACACAAATAAATAGTCTAGTCGATGGTAGTTATTATGGGGATGGGAGAAATATGTATAGGTTCTATCTTGGGGGTGATGGTAGCGCCATACGTCTATTAAGCTTGCTGTGTGGAAAGAGGATCTTATTTGGGCTAAATCTCGTCTTGAGATGTTGCTTTTCCCTGTTGAGGTATCCAATAAAGGTTCTAGCGTTATATTTAGATCTCCGCCAATCAAGACTGAACCTTCAGCAAATAGTGAGAGCTTATTTTGAACTTTCTTTATCCAGGAAGAGTGTTTTTTATTCGGAGCGTATAAACTCCCTAATGTAATCACGGAACCTTCCAATAAACCTTTTACAAATATGTATCTGCCTTCCTTGTCTACTATTTTATCTATGGGAAGGAAAGGGACATTTTTTGTTAGGGCAATAGCTACTCCTCTGGCCCTTTTTTGGGGCGAGTATGCATGGTACCAGGTATTATAGTAATTCTTTTCAAAATTAGGTAATTTAGTTTCTATAAAATGGGTTTCTTGTAGCAATAAGATGTCGTAACCTGCTTTCTTGAGGAAGTGTAATGTTTGGGACCTAGGAATAGGGGAATTGAAGCCGTGTAGGTTATGCGATCACTGAGCCACCATACAATGGTCACCACTGAGCCACCATACAGTGCTAACCACTGAGCTACTGTAAAGTGCAGACCACTGAGCCACCATACAGTGCTGACTACTGAGCCACTGTACCATGCTAACCACTATGCCACCATATGCAGTGCTAACAACTGAGCCACTGCACAGTTCTAACCATTGAACCACTGCACAGTTCTAACCACTGAACCACCGTACATTGCTAAACACAGAGCCACGGTACATTGCTAACCACAGAGCCACCATATACAGTGCTAACCACTGAGCCACAGTATAATGCTAACCACTGAGCTACTGTAGAGTGCAGACCACTGAGCCACTGTACAGTGCTAACTACTGAGCCACCATATACAGTGCTAACCACTGTGCCACCATACAGTGCTTACCACTGAGCCACCGCACAGTACTAACCACTAAGCCACCGCACACAGTTCAAACTACTGAACCACCGTACAGTGCTAAGCATGGAGCCACCGTACATTGCTAACCACTGAGCCACCACATACAGTGCTAAACATTGAGCCACAATACAATGCTAACCACTGAGCTACTGTAGAGTGCAGACCACTGAGCCACCGTATAGTGCTGACTACTGAGCCACTGTACAGTGCTAACCACTGAGCCACCATATACAGTGCTAAGCACTGAGCCACCGCACAGTGCTAACCACTGAGCCACCGCACAGTGCTAACCACTGAGCCACCATATACAGTGCTAACCATTGAGCCACAGTATACAGTGCTAACCACTAAGCCCCTGCACAGTTCTAACCACTGAGCCACCACACAGTTCTAACCACGGAGCCATCATACAGGGCTAACCACTGAGCCACCATTCCATGCTAACCACTGAGCCACCTAAACACTGAGCCACGATATACAGTGCTAACCACTGAGCCACCATACAGTGCTAACTACTGAGCCACCATACAGTGCTAACCACTGAACCACCATAAAGTGCTAACCACTGAGCCACCATACAGTGCTAACCACTGAGCCATCTAAACACTGAGCCACCATACAGTGCTAACCACTGAACCACCATAGAGTGCTAACTACTGAGCCACCATAGTACTAACCACTGAGCCACCATACAGTGCTAACGACTGAGCCACTATTAGTTCCGGACATCCCTGTGTGTGGCGCTTGTGATTGGCTAAACATTTCGGGAGACGGAGACGTGATCTGTCAGAGAATGTGCACCATTTAACCAGCCTAGTGCATTGGCTGCTTGTTGCCGCCTATCTTGATTCAGTGAGTAAGCTGCTCACACTGCAGGTCATTGCAAGTGGTGTGTGAATGATGTTGTATGGTGTACATAGCTGACTAGTTAGTGCCAGGCAGTGGCCACTTTGATGAGTTTTGTAGGCATGTTTATGCTACAAATATGCAGGACTGTATTTGCCTACAGGACCATGGCTCTGCCAGCCATCATTGTGTGTCTGTTTGCTTGTGCCAAGCCTTCCATTGCCATTAATGATGCTTGCTTTGAATTCTTCTGAGTGGTTCTTACATGTGTGGCGCCCCTGCGACCAGGGTGGCCACAGGTAGGAACTGCAGCCAGGGAGGTGGAGACAGTTTAACACAAACACCTTCAAACACACACCCACGAACACAAGACCCAACCCGGAGCCCGGGACTCAAGGCGGGCAAGGGGTGGTAGGGCCAGTCACAGTGGGTGGGATGTAGTCAAGGTGACAGACTGGGTACAAAAGGGGAACACTAGGAGGAGTTAGTCAGTAGGCCAAAGTGAGCCGGACAGAAAAGACCAAGAGTAGGCCAGAGTAAGCTGAGAAGTAAAGACCGAGTGACACTTCCCTGAAGGTGCCGGGTTCCCTGGAGGCGCAGAATCCTGCGAGGCTAGAGCCCCTGGAGAGAAAGCCAGCTCCATAGCCTGGGAGCAAAGGGAAGGGGAAAGACTGAGACCGGACCAGTGCAGCTGGGTCCGAGGACGACTGGCAGGAGGAATCCCCTGGAGTACACCGCAGTCACACGGGTAGGGAAGAGCCCGGTGATCCCCCGCAACACAGGGATGGCTAGGCTGGGACCAAAGAGTCGGCTCTAAGGGGACCAAAGCTATATGCCGGATCCTGAACACACCGACGGGGAACTCTGATTCCAGGTCAGAGTTCCTAACACACGGGCTGGAGGTACAGCAACACATAGGACCCAGGCTTGCTACCCACACACCGGGGAAGCCAAACAAGGGATCGAGTTGCCACCATACAGCCCACAGGGAGAAAAGTGTAGAAAAGAGCCTGAGAGGAACACAAGACGGAGAAGGGTCTCAGAAGGGAAACCTGGCTACAGGAGGGTTAGCGTGCAGAGTTACCTTTGTGAACTGTCAACAGTATTGTGGAACTGTACTGATGAATTTGCAAGTAAAACCCGGTGAATCCTGCTTCAGTCTCCCGTGTATGATTCCCTGCATGCAGAACTGTTATATATATTGCACCCTGTCAGGAGTAGCCCGACCCACGGCGGGCTCATCCATCCGGCTGCAGCACCATCCATACTCCTGGCAGAGACAGCAGCAGCGGTGGTCCCCCGCTGACCACAACCCGTGGGTGGCGTCACAGCAACCCCTGTAAATACCCCTTTTACTTGTGGGCTCGGGACATGGTCTGGACCAAGGACCGCCGTGATAACCCCCGTGATACCCCGGTACGGTACTGAGTAACCCGTCCCAGTGGGCTCCACACATGTGTGTGTGATGACACTGACATCCTTGTGTTTGTACATCTTTTTTCTATTTCTCTAAATTTAAATGTCCACTATTCTATTCATTTTTACAGGATAGATATAAATCTGTATGAACCAGATTTATTTTTACCGATTTAAACATTTTACTATCGGGGGCACTGTTTTGCAGTTTGCTTCAGGCAGCAGAGAGGTTAGGTTCACCCCTGGTGATCGGCCCTACTCTATAACCAACTAGAGCTTCTTTTTGTTCTTGCACGATCGATAATTTCGTCCTCTGCACTGCTCTGTCTTACTAGATATCCCCCTCTACCACAAAGCTACTACAACCCCTGTCAAAAATTATGGAATCACCTGGCTCAGAGGATGTCCATTCAGCTGTTTAATTTTGTAGAAAAAAAGCAGATCACAGACATAGCACAAAACTAAAGTCAGTTCAAATGGCAACTCTCTTCCTTGAAGAAACACTAAAACAAATCTTGAAAAAAAAATGTGCTAGTCAGTAATGGTTACTTTTGTAGACCAAGCAGGGGGAAAAATTTTGGAAATACTCAATTCTGAGGAAAAAATTAAGGACTCACCCTGTAAATTTTCATTCCCAAAACTAACACCTGCATCAAATAAGATCTGCTCGTTAGTCTGCATCTAAAAAGAAGTGATCACACCTTGGAGAGCTGTTGCACCAAGTGGACTGACATGAATCATGGCTCCAACACGAGAGATGTCAATTGACATAAAAGAGAGGATTATCAAACTCTTAAAAGAGGGTAAATCATCACGCAATGTTGTAAAAGATGTTGGCTGTTCACAGTCAGCTGTGTCTAAAATCTGGTCCAAATACAAACATGGGAAGGTTGTTAAAGGGAAACATACTGGTAGACCAAGGAAGACATCAAAGTGTCAAGACCGGAAACTTAAAGCAATATGTCTCCAAAACAGGAAATGCACAACAAAAGAAATGAACGAATGGGAGGAAACTGGAGTCAATGTCTGTGACCGAACTGTAAGAAACCACCTAAAGGAAATGGGATTTACATACAGAAAAGCTAAACAAAAGCCATCATTAACACCTAAACAGAAAAAAACAAGGTTACAATGGGCTAAGGAAAAGCAATCGTGGACTGTGGATGACTGGATGAAAGTCATATTCAGTGATGAATCGCAAATCTGCATTGGGCAAGGGGATGATGCTGGAACTTTTGTTTGGTGTTGGTTCCAGTGAGGTTTATAAAGATGACTGCATGAAGAGAACATGAAAATTTCCACAGTTATTGATGATATGGGGCTGTATGTCAGGTAAAGGCACTGGGGAGATGGCTGTCATTTCATCTTCAATAAATGCCCAAGTTTACATTGATATTTTGGACACTTTTCTTGTCCCATCAATTGAAAGGATGTTTGGGGATGTTGAAATCATTTATCAAGATGATAATTCATCCTGCCATAGAGCAAAAACTGTGAAAACATTCCTTGAAAGACACATAAGGTCAATGTCATGGCTGCAAATAGTCCAGATCTCAATCCAATTGAAAATCTTTGGTGGACGTTGAACAAAATGATCCATGACAAGGCTCCAACCTGCAAAGCTGATCTGGCAACAGCAATCACAGAATGTTGGAGCTAGATTGATGAGTACTGTTTGTCACTCATTAAGTCCATGCCTCAGAGACTGCAAGCTGTTATAAAAGCCAAAGGTGGTGCAACAAAATACTAGTAATGTATTTGAGTGTTGTTTTGTTTGCCATGAATCCATAATTTTTTTCCTCAGAATTGAGTGATTCCATAATTTTTCACCCTTCTTAGTCTACAAAAGTAACAGTTACTGGCTAGTATATTTTTTTTCAAGATTTCTTTAAGGGTACCATTACACGACACAATATTGCTTGCAATTTCACTAGCAATTTGCTGGTTGGAGTGAAATCATGGACACATTGTTCTATTTTGTTTCCATGTACAAATGTAACAATGTGTCCATGATTTCACTGCAACCAGCAAATTGTCAGTGAAATTGCATGGAATATTGCGTCGTGTAACGGTACCCTTAAGGTACCTTCACACACCGCAATATCGCATGGGAATCCTAGAGGCGATATATCGCCCCGGAGCAATCACAAATTGACTCACAGTTGCGGCGTGTGATTGGGGAATTTCACGGCGATAAATCCCCTCTCGCCTGTCGCCTGATTCCTGAACAGTGCTCAGAATTCAGCCGCAATCCTGAAGGCCATATTTCCGTGTTGTGGCATGTGATGGGGCGACAGTCATGGAAACAGTGTTGCCTAGGATTTCCCGTAGGCGTGCCCCAACCGTTCTGTAGTCCGCGCCCCATCCGCAATGATTGGTGTTGGGTACTGTGTTCCCATTGGCTGTCAGTTGACAGCGCGCCATATTTGAGCGTGTATTTGTGCCAAACTCAGATAGACAATGGCGTCATGTATTAGCCAACCTTCCAGAGCAGGCTGACCAATTGTAACGTTGTTGCGTTGTCCAATGAGCGTGTATGGGGCGCGGTATAAACCACTGTGGCAGGCCTATCTCCTCGTCACGCTGAACATGTACGCCCACATTGCCTTTGGAATTGTGGCGTGTGAAGCGGCGATGAAATGAGGCAAGATTGTTTCCGCTGTAGGTGAGGCGATTTCCGGAGCGACACATCGCCTTACTTTCAGGGCAAGATTGCGGCGTGTAATGCTGCCATTGTCGATCTAAGGCGACCATGAAAAATGTTCACGGGCATGTTATATTGTCATATATCGCCAGCCACGATTGCGGTGTGTGAAGGTACCCTTATGGTACCTTTACACGCCGCCACAACAGGATGGATACAACCCGCTACAGGCTACAAATGTAGCTTGTCGCGCCAATATCGCCCGTAGTAGCGGCGTCTGAAGACGGGACGACACAGCCGGCTACAGATACATCTGTATCCGTGCACTGCCCATAAACAGATGGCAACCAAGCCGATTGTAGCGAGCTGTATCGGCGTGTAAAGAAGGAACAGAAGGGTTGTTTCTACACCATGCTATGTAGCTGGGGCGTGACACAGGCTCCGGGTTTCCGCGCCCCCTTCAGCGATCATTGGAGGAAGCTCCTGCGTTACGATTGGTTGTCGCCGCACAGGGCGGCATATTTAAGGAGCTGACGAGTCACACTACACAATTGCTCAAGCGTCAAGTATTAATCAGCCTCCTGCGATGCCTGCCCAATCATGGTATTATTGCTTTCTCCTATCAGCGTACGGACGTCTCGGTTATCCACAATTGTGGCACGCCTATGTGCTGTCCCTGCTGCACCAGGTACGCCCATATTAGCTGGTTGTAGCGGTGTGTAAATGAGCTAAGATGAGCTACAGATGGCTACTTGAGACACCTGGCGATGTAGCTAGCTATAGATGTAACGTAGCGTAGCGCACCTTGTGGCGGCGTGTAAAGAGGGTGCGTTTCCCGTTTGTAACCGTTTGTGCGTGCTCGTGCACGTGAAGTAGTGGTTGGTATCCATCCTGCAGTGGCGGCGTGTAAAGGTACCTTTAGTGTTTCTTAAAGCCATAAAGTTGTCATTTGAAATGACTTTAGTTTTGTGCCATGTCTGTGATCTGCTTTTTTCTACAAAATTAAACAACTGAATTGACATCCTCTGAGCCAGGTAATTCCAGAATTTTTGCCCAAGAATGTAGAAGAATCCTTACTTCTCGTCTTGCTGCATTGTGACAGGCAAATATGACACAGGTGCCAGCTTTGACATACATGTTATAGATTTCCAACCACTGCTGTAAAAAATTGAAAAATTATTAAAGGGAATTTGTCAGCAGGTTTTTGTCTCTGTACGGTTAGACACATCCATTACACAGTACAAAGCAAGGACACATATATAAGATTCACAGCATCGGAGATGTGGTATGATCAGACCATGTCTCTGCACCTGTCTTTAGCTATAAGACTGCAAATCCATTATTCTCTGGTATCAGCCGATGAGGAAAAGCCCAGAAAGACACTAGGCAGTTACATTAGTGTTAGGACCCAGTTAACGGAGATCACCTCATCGTGGCAACTGGGTGAATTATCGATTTGGCAATTTCCCTAATACTAAGTATCTCTACTTTTTCATTTTTCTATTTTTTTCTAGAAATATGTCAGTGTCGAGTGCAACTATTTATATTTGAAATAGAATTGTGTTTAGTTAGCACCTTCATTGACAGGACTGAGTGCAGCATTATTGTATATATACTGTATGCTTGAGACATGTACCTGTATGGTCAGACACTCCCATTACACAGTACATAACAGGGGCACATATATAAGATAATCTCAGCCCAGGTGATTTGGTATGAACAGAACAGTGGCGGACCTATGGCCATGGGGGCCCTGGTGCAGCCGTACTGAGAAGCGGGGGGATGGAAGTGCTGGGGTGCTGGTGGCCGTCGGTACTCCTACCTGCCCTGCGATGCTGAGCGGGCGTTTGCATTACTGGGAGCCGGGATCCTGGGCAGAGGACAGGAGGGGCGGGATCAGGCATGGGAAGCAGGAAGCTTCCCTTGCCTGACCCTCCTCTGACATGGGGTTACGGCGGTCGGCTGGGGGCCCCCCTGCAGGCTTTAGGGGCCCCCTAGCCTGTCGGGGCCCTGGTGCAGCTGCAACACGGTAGGTTCGCCCCTAGATCAGACCATGTCCCTGTACGGTCATACACAGCCATTACACAGTACATAGCAGGGACACATATATAAGATTATCTCAGCACAGGAGATGTAGTATGATCAGACCATGTCCCTGTACAAAATCAACAAGAGCCTGCAGCACCCACAGCCATTGAGGAAAACTTAAACCTCCATTGTGGTGCCCGTCTACTACTAGGGAGTCATCCTATTCAACAAGCAGTAAATGAATAAAAGAGGAGCAGCACCACATACCAACGGGATCCTTTTGCAGTATCTTTATTCCAGCACCCCAGTGCGACGTTTCGGACTATGTCCTTTATCAAGCAACCACATACACATATACAATTTGCTTTATATAGTCCAACACTCCTCCCTGTACAGTCATACACAGCCATTACACAGTACATAGCAGGGACACGTATATAAGATTATCTCAGCACAGGAGATGTAGTATGATCAGACCATGTCCCTGTACAGTCAGACACATCCATTACACAGTACATAGCAGGGACACATATATGATTATCTCAGCACAGGAGATGTGGTATGATCAGACCATGTCCCTGTATGGTCAGACACAACCATTACACAGTACATAGCAGGGACACATATATAAGATTATCTCAGCACAGGAGATGTGGTATGATCAGACCATGTCCCTGTACAGTCAGACACATCCATTACACAGTACATAGCAGGGACACATATATAAGATTATCTCAGCCCAGGAGATGTGGTATGATCAGACCATGTCCCTCAGACACATCCATTACATAGTACATAGCAGGGACATATATAAGATCTTAACACAGGAACATTTTTTCTAAACGCATCCAATTGTGAAAATTATTATTCCAAGATCTATTAATTAAAATGGACTTTGTGGGAAAAACACATTTAAGGGGCCCTATTTCCACCTTCCAACAGCTGGAATTGTGCATTATGATGAGGTGTTAGACGTCAAAAGGCCAATATTATTATTCTTACACAGGGGCCATTTTCTGTGTCTCCAGTCAAATAGATAGATAACAGTTAAAGAGGACCTGTCACCAAAGCAGGCATGGTGATCTAATGACAGCACTGGATACAGCATGTCTGCAGCATGCAGGCAAGGGGTCCATAAGCACTTGAGCAGCCCTGTACCCCGAGATAATACACTTAGAAAACTTACATGCTCCAGCCACTAAGGAGGTGGCTAGGGGCTGCAGCCAAGGGCAGATTCACACCCCCTGCCTGTGTAATCTGCCCACCGCTGCCAATCATTCTCTCCCTGTCTGCAGCATTTAAACTGAGTATTTTTTTCTCTCCCGTGTAGCCCCGCCCCCTCAGGGGCTAACGACTTTCTGGGAGAGAAAAAAAAACTCTGTTTAAATGCTGCAGACAGGGAGAGAATGATTGGCAGCGGTGGGCAGATTACACAGGCAGGGGGTGTGAATCTGCCCTTGACTGCAGCCCCTAGCCACCTCCTTAGTGGCTGGAGCATGTAAGTTTTCTAAGTGTATTATCTCGGGGTACAGGGCTGCTCAACTGCTTATGGACCCCTTGCCTGCATGCTGCAGACATGCTGCATCCAGTGCTGTAATTAGATCACCATGTCTGGTTTGGTGACAGGTCCTCTTTAAATAAAGAGAGATATTGAAGAGAGACAGAAAAGAGAGAGAGAACTATAATTGGAACGATAAACGCAGAGATGGATAGATGAGAGGTAAAGGTTGCTAGAGAGATACAAAATGTCAGTAACACCAAACACAAATAAAGCACTCCTTACCACTCCTTCAGGATCTACCAACAGGAGATGTTTAGGTTGTCCTCTGTGCATGCCAGTCAAGACATACTGGCCTGGGTTAGTAATACTATCTCTCACTAAGAAGTCACCATCCCTTTGCAGAAGCTTCTCTGCTTCCCTCCTGCTCATTTTTCCCTGGTACCATGGTTCTCCTTTCAATTGTTCCTCTGTGGGGGCAACTGGTGCTCTTCTTGTTGGAGGACTTGGCCACTGATCTTCTAATTTTTGGGACACTGATAGACCAGATTCATGAAGTTTTAAAGCATCTTCAAATGGTCCTGATGAAGAAATAAAAATCAGTTAAAGAAATATCTTATTTTATTAATTGCTTGGCTTCCTTTTATATAACTAATCTTATAATGCAAGCAGTATACCCACAATTAATACAGTTTGCTCCAGTGTATACCAACAATCCCAATCTTATAATGCATCTGTAATAAAAAGTAGCATAACAGTAACAGCTATATAGAACTTAATCAATTTGATCAGAATGTTTCCATCTAATGGTATGCTGATTTAATGCTGATAATTATAATGCTACTTGCTAATAATATTCTGACACACTTGCGTGCCCTTTAAAGTGCCTTGATACTTTTTCTGTCGATATATATTTAAACACGGTGTTTGCGTATATATATATATATATATATATTCAGCAATATTTATTATTGAATAATGTCACTAATTATGTGGGTTATCAATATCTGTATTTATTCATTTTTGTAATGTGCCAGGTGTCCCACATATCTAGTTTTACTTTACTAGATGTAGTTTCTTTTTTCAATTATTTTTTAACATATGCTCAATGAAAATATTAATTTTAATGGGCTTGCATTATTTGTCTATATTTTGTTCATGCATTATAGCCTCCATATATAGGTTGTGGTATAAGTGTATATCTGATTTAGCAGTCTCAGATGCTCTCAAGCTGTGATTGGCAGCGAAAGTGCATACCTTCAGAGATGACTAAAGAAACACCCAATAGGTCTATAAGCAGAGATTTCCCATAGTGCAAAATCAATACATGTAAATATCTCACGTTACAGACACAGAGGAGCTCAGGAACTAAGTACCGTAATTGTTTCATCTCTAACTTTAATAGTATAGTCCAGCCACCCTTTACAATATGTCCATTTGTGCTAAAACTATGTGGTCACTTCTGGCTCTTGCCACACTCTTGTACACTCTACATATCCTCTGGTGCATTTGATGTTTATTGTTCCACATATCTCAGACTGTCTCAGTTCCTTTTAAAAGGGACACCTCCCTCTATCTACATTACTGATAATGGCCAGAGCAAATTACACATTAACTGAGTCACTGGCAAACACAGACAGAAGAAGGCCCCTGTGAAAAAAAAAATGTATGGGCCCTTTGCAGTCCTATCGCTCATCATAATGCATATTTTAACCTGCAAAGTTTACCCTGGTAGTGGAATCGGGGCCCCCTAACCTCCTGGGCCCCTGTGTGGCAGCACACGTGACACCAATGTTGTGTCTGCCCCTGAACTTAGTACAGTGCTGAAAGATGAATCTAATATAAATTCTACTATCGGGTTCTTGTGAACATAAAAATTCATATATGCATGGTGGCTCAGTGGTTAGCACTGTAGTCTTACAGCATTGTGGTCCTGGTTTCAAATGCCACTTAGGCTGGCTTCACACTATGTTTTTGTTCCTGTCCGTGGGATCCTGTTTTTTGCAGGACTCCACGAACAGGAACAGACAGCACCGGACTGTAAACTCCGGATGCCATTTCTGTCAGTCCGGAGGGATCTGGACTGACAGAGCTGGGAGAAACCGAGCCTGCAGTACCTTCGCTTTAGGAGTGTATGAACATACACTCCTAAAGTGAAATAAAAGCAAGCAGTGGGCATTAAAAATAAAAAAAATAAATGCTCACCTGTCCCGGGATCCGAGGCATCCAAATCCGATGCAGCAAGGATACTGCAAGGACCTTAATCTGCTGATGAACAGCTGATTGGCTGGTAGCGGTCACGTGACACATCACATGACCAATCAGCTTTTAAGGTCTTTGCAGCATCAGACGTCTTCCCGGGACAGTCAGAGGTAAGTATTTGATTTTTTTTATTTTTATCCATTCCTTGACTTAATTTCACTTTAGCAGTGTATGTAGATACACTGCTAAAGTGAAATTACACACATATACCATAAGTACAGCGCAGTGCTCTTGTTCTGAGCATGCTCTGTACCCTGGAACCAGATCCAGTAAACGATTTTATTTTTTCCCGAATCCGGCTCTATAGGCCCACCAAGTTAAGTGTCCTGGACTGGATTTGTTTCTATCCAGTTTTGTGACAGGAGCCCAAAAACAGTGCAGACTTTGTTTTTGGGACCTTTGAAACAGGACAGAAACGAATCTGGGACTGAATACACAAAACCGGATGGCCAAATATGGCCAATCTGGCACCATAGGGATATATGGGAGGCAAAAACGATCTTGTTCTGTTTTTTTTTTTCAAAAACAAACAGAACAGGTTCACAAAAACGTAGTGTGAAGCCAGCCTTAGGGTACCGTTACACTTGGCGATGCACCAGCGATCCCGACAGTGATATGACCTGATAGGGATCGCTAGTGCGTCGCTGTCGGGATCGCTGATGAGATGTCAAACAGTCAGATCTCACCAGCAACGCAACAACGATCCAGAATGTTACGGAGGTCGTTGGGACCCTATTTCTCAGACCTGTAGTATTGAGGTCGTTGTCCCTGTCAAACACAGTAATGCATGCTGCCCAGCAGGACCCCAACGATCAACAAATGGTCCAGAACGGTTTGTAATGAGCAGCGATCTCACAGCAGGGGCCTGATCACTGCTAAGTGTCACACAAAAGCGAGATCGCTGGCGAGTTCGCTGTTGTGTCACCAAATTTGTGACTTAGCAGCGATCTCGCTAGCGATCGCGCTTAGTGTGACAGGGGCTTTAGGACAATATCTGCAAGGAGATTCCTCTAGATTTTACGTTTTTTTCCCATATTCCAAAGATATACTGATAGGAAATTTAGATTGTGAGCCCCAATTCGGACAGTGTTACTGACGTATGTAAAGTGCTGTGGAATTAATAGTGCTATAAGTGAATATTATTGTATAAAACTTTTCAGGTTTAAATAAGAAGATAGGTGATAATTGATGATAGATAGATAGATTAGATGAATTAGGCAGATACATAGATCCCAAATCCACTTACTCATATCAAAAATATCCTTCTTGGGACTGTCTTCTGGTATCATATAGGGTTCCTTTTCTGTATTTAGCTCATCAATAGTCTGTGTGTTGACATACATATGTTCCTCATAGTCTCTTTGTCCTAAGGCACGACCATTGCTTCCGAGGAATATGTCATTAGTTGGCCCTTATAAAAGAATATCTTAAGAATCAGGAGAAGGAATGATTTACATTCTTAGGCAAAAGATGGACATATCAATTGTGATTAATGGTGATGATCCAGTCAATTTTACAATTGTTAAAGGAGTTTTCCAGGTTAAAAGAAAACTTCTGCAGTGCCTTTAAGACATTGCAGGTAGCCGAATCCCAACAGTGTGTAATATGCACTGTGTATGGGGTTGACTGCTTGAGAGGTTGTCACATGACCTCAAATATGCAATTTGCAAAATTCTAATCTTTTTTAGTAATCTTACCATGGTCTTCCAGTTCCCACTGTGATCCAGAATGTATTACTGGTGCTCTTCTGGCTGGAGAACCCATCTTTAAAGACATATCAGATGAAGAAGATGTCCATTATAAAATGTAAGATATATGCCTGGACATAGTATGCAGAATGAAGTCACTTTGTATTATCTGAAGTTAGATTTGCACTATTGTGTACATAATTTTTAGATTACACATACAAGTAGCATTAAAGTCAATAGTTTTGTTAGAGTATCTAACAGTACCTGTGTCCACTGTCCGTTACTTGTTATCTGTGTGTTGGGCTGGTTTGTTTCACCTGGTTCCCTTACTCTGCAGTCTTGTACTCCTCCAAGGGGTGGTTCTTTGCCAGGTATACTATTGTAATAGTTGTGTTCGGAATTCGGATCCTCCTCAGCTGCCCAGGCAAGCTCCTCGCTTCCAACCACTACCCTTTAGTGAAAAATGACAAAAAAGAGTGACCATATATGTCTTCTCCCTGTTACTGTACAAAAACTGAGAGGGTATTAGAACTTTCTAAACAAGGCAAATTGAGTCCACAGGACAAAAAATCCAACTTTTTTCTTTTATTAAAATATTCTTAATCTACCACACAGTTCCTGAGATAAGGGACTTTCCATCCAGTGTGATAAATATGCAATATGCAGCCTAAAGTCCCTCTCCTCCCCCAAAAATCCTGTGAGTTCCTCAATATGCATATTGAGTGCACTACATAAACATGCTCATATACTTTTTAAAACATTAAAAAAACAATATTTATTGGGCATCTGAACTTTAAACAGAAATAAAACAAGTAAACTTGAGCAGTGAAGAATATTTAAAGTAATGGAAAAGACACAACTAATTTGCATTTTAAAACTTGGGTAACAAACACACGAGGTCTTGTTAAAGCAAGTCTACATTTTATTAGATCCAAGATGTGTTTTATATTTAAATAGAATATGAATTGAAGCTAAAAACTAAAAAAAATGTGGATTAAACTGAGTTTCCATCGTACCTGTCTGGGGGTGCTGCCACTTTGGGGGGACTGTGCAGGAACTGTTTGAACCTCAACTCAAAAGCTTGTCCTACAGTGCTGATCACACTTTGAGCCAAGCCATCACAGCACTCCAGAATGTGACAGGCTGCGGATGATTTAGGGACACAAGGGGACAGATGGGAGGACAGGGATGGTATAAAGTAGGACAGTGAGGGTGGTTTAAAAGACAAAAACACACATTAACACCAAGATGAATTAAACAGAAGGTCTGAGGTATGAAACAAGGAAAGAAAATTATGGACAAATGGTTATATGTTGCCCATCATCTGCCACCTTGACTTGTGGAATTCTCTCCCTACTAACATCATTTACCATATTTTTTGACCATTTTATTTTTCTCACTCAGTTATTTCACAGGTCTGCTACTTATGGTACTCCTATGACTTATACATCTCAAAATCATAGTCTGCTGCTTGAGATCAGTGGGGATTATATATCAAAGCTAGTACAAGGAAAACTGCAAATGATCTCTCATAACAACCAACCAATTTTATTGCCCAAAAGGCATGTGAAAAATGAGAGCTGGAATCTGTTGCTCACTGTCTACCATGCTGTCTTCTACTGAAACATTGATATTCATTAACCAGCTCAGCATTGCTTGGTTCTAGAAATTTAGCTGGATCTATGTCCAGGGGCGTAACTACAATAGGTGCAGGGGTTGTGATCGCAACCGGGCCCTGCAGCCTACGGGGGCCCGAGAAGTCCCTTTGGCCTATAGGAAAAGACTAATACTATTAAAGATTTGCAATAATTGGGGGCCCCGTCTATGTCAGTATTAAATAACCATTCAGATACAGTATTTTACTTCTGTCTCCTTTACTATTGATTCAAAGGACACAGTTCACTGATCTTTTTTCATTTAAAATGAGCGTCTCCTCCAATTGCCATTGCTTCAATGATTAAGGAACAGTTTTTCTTTTTTTTCTATACTCCTCTATCCCAAAATTATGTCTCTGGAAAATGATGGGAGTGATGGTGTACCACGGTCCGCGCTGCTCTGGGTTCAGAATAATTCACCAATGAGCCAATCAACTTTTCATCCTCTTTATTCCTCCTACGCGTTTCAGCACCACACCCTGAGGAAGGCGCCGGGTGTGGCGCTGAAACGCGTAGGAGGAATAAAGAGGATGAAAAGTTGATTGGCTCATTGGTGAGTTATTCTGAACCCAGAGCAGCGCGGACCGTGGTACACCATCACTCCCATCATTTTCCTTGGCTCTGACACAATTTTTTCTTAAAGTGTAACCGCCGTTTACATTTTCATGTAATAATAATGTAGAGTATGTGATTATAGTAAACTTTATAAGTGAAATCTGGAAAAAAAAAACTTTCAAAAACCTTCCTGTAGATGTCCCCCCTAGGCTGTTTCAAAACCTGACATATCATGGGTAGGGGAATGGGGCCTACACAGTGCAACTGGGTACAGGAGATCAGTGAGCTTGTCAGGCTGTCAGCAGTTTCCAGGCTCCTGTGATTGTTATCTCCACTGCATTCAGATTACTCTGCTCCATACTAACAGCTAATGGCCTCCACATAGCTCCTCAGAAAAATAACATGGAGCAGAAAATGTGAATGCAGGAGATAAGATCACAGCTACTTTGTGCAGTCAGCCTGGAACTCCCCTTTCCTGAGGTAAACTGACTATACATTGATCAGCTGAGAATGCTGTATAGGCCCCGCCCCTACTCTTATATAGTTATATGGCAGTATTTAGTGTGTGAGAAGCTGAAGACAGATCTCACTGAGAATGAGCATATGTCAGATTCAGGAACTAGTGGAGACACATTCTAAAGGGTTTTTGAAAGGTTTTAATACAGTTTTCAATTACAGAGTATCGTATTTTCCGGCGTATAAGACGACTTTTTAACCCCTGAAAATCTTCTGAAAAGTTGGGGTCGTCTTATACATCGGGTGCAGGGCACCACCTACTGGCAAAGAGACAGGGTGACACCCAGAATATGTGAACTGGGGCCACTCTCTCCAGGAGAAGAGAGACTGGAGTAGAGCAGACCGACACCTCAGCTGATGTTTTTGCCGCCCCCAGCATAAAGGAGCCAGATATCAAACCACTGATCAACCGCAGGTACAGCAGTCACTATTGCTCCCTCCCTCCTGGTTGTGAGGAGGGTGGGGGTTGTGCTCCTTGTGGTGCGGTGGGGTCAGTCGCTGCTGGCACAATTTTTCAATAACCAGATTTGTGTATGGAGTAGGTGATTCTCCTCCTCCGAATGTTCACCTCCTTCAAAAACAGCTCTGATGATTGAAAACAAGAGGTAGGTGACTGAGAAGATCCAGCATCCTGCTGACCGGGGAAGAATGTGTGGTTGTGGAGACTTCCCCCTTCTCCCTCGCAGTAATACAGACCTGCAGACTGGAGAGGGTTGCTCACCTTTTGTCAAACATTTGCAGTTTAAATACCAGGATTCTGCATAGATTAACCCCTCTCAATGCAGAGAGTTTGTTACAGTGTGTCAGCCTGTCCAACTCTCTGATCTCCAGACTGGCATATTGTTACAAATCTTCTGCTATGAGACTCTCCATGCCAGTGCAGGTTTGCAGTCATTGACAGCTGGCAGTGCTCCTGGAAGTTGTTGAAATGATAATCTTCTGTCCTCTGGATGACATTACCTGACAGGAAAGTTTGCCCCCTGTACTCATTGCCACTCCCCCCCTTCCTTACTCTGGCATGACCCCCTCTCCATGTCACCTACCCTCCCCAATCCCAGTGCTGGCACAACCCCCTCGCCATGTTTATAGTATATGGAGGGATTATGGGGTGCATTATATTATGTGGAGCACTATGATGGTGCATTATAATGGGTGACTATGGATGATGCATTATAATATATGGAGACAATTATACTACATTATAATATTTGGAGGGCTCTGTGGGAGCATGATAATACTTGGAGGGCTATGAGGAAGCCTTTATACTCTATGGAGGGCGATTTGAGGGCTGTGAGGGGGCCATTATACAGTGTAAAGAGATGTAGGGGCCATTACACTGTGTGGGGGTCACAGTGGGGATCATACCGTAAAAGAGGGGTAGTCTTATGTGGCGAGTATATTCCTAACTCTATTTTAACTTGAAAAGTTGGGGGTCGTTTTATACGCCGGAAAATACGGTATATTTGAAAGTTTAATCATAATCAATTGCTCTACATAATTATTATTTAATAAAAATTTCAACGGCGGTTACACTTTAACAAACTGGGCGTATACCAAAGAACTCTGTGGACATTTGCTGTTTTACTTCTGATGTTGGCCAATGAAAACATACCTGCTCCGACACAGAAGTTCTGTGATATACGCCCTATGGTTAAAGGGAAAATGTTCAGGTTTATGGTCAGTAAACATAACATTGGAGTGGAGAGTCACAGAAGAATATCAAAAACTATTCCAGAATCATTGTAGACGTATATATTGCAAGAAGTACTTAATATAAATTTTAAAAGAAATGTCCTCCTTAAAAAAAATCACATTGTTATTTTTTTTTTCATTATCTTAGGACTGCAGATGAGATAAGTTTGAGTTACTAATTTTAATATATCTATTTATATAAAATTTACATTTATGTTAACTCTACAAATAGACAAGCCAAGCAAAATTGATCACTTTATTACTTCCTGTTGATAGTATGTGTTAACTAGTTAACACCATACAGTGAAAGATATTCTTTGTAATCAACTCTATGCTAAACTGTTTTCTTTTATGATTCTAGATTTTCTTTCAATTTTATTTTCTGTACATGATTATGCAGACAAGCATCTTGTATGAGTTGATGTTAATAACATTCAGAGATATTTTACAGATTTCTATCCGCTCCTCACATGTTAACCTCTGCAACATGTCAATGGCTGTAAACAAAGAGAAACTTGAAAATAACTCATGAAACAATAAAGTTATGTTAAATCCAAGCACACCATTGTTTTTCTTATGAAATTCTCAATACGTTTGATGTGACCCTCTTCCTATTGAAAAAAAATAAAGTTGGATCCAAAATGGCCGACTTCAAAATGGCCACCATTGTTACCACCCATCAGGAAAAGTTTTCCCCTCCCATATACTAAAGTGCCACAAACAGGAAGTTGATATCACCAATCATTCCCATTTTATTTAGGAGTATCCATATAAATGGCCCATCCTTTAGTTCTCCACAGGTTGTTCTTGGCTCTTGTACACCTCGTCTGATAATTATTTTCACTCCTCTGTCTGAAATTATGTGGGGAGCACTTGGTTGTGTTCAGTTTATGATAAAATTATGTTATTTTCACTTTTGGATTATAGCCCCAACAGTGCTCACTCTGGAACTTTCAGTAGTTTAGAAATTCTTCTGTAACCAATGTCATCAGTGTATTTTGCAACAATAAGGATGTAGTGGTCTTGAGAAAGTTTACTGGTTTTACCCATTATGAGTTCTTTCTTGCGTAAAACTTTGGTAATGAGATACCTTTTTATAGGCCATCAATTGAACCATCTGATATTATTTTACACTGCTTTCTAATTATTTAGATGTTTCAGCTGGTTTCACAACTTTCAAAGGTTTTTTAAACCTATCTTTCTTCTTGTGTTATATAGTTTTTCCCTGTGTCAATTCTCACTATTACTCATAAATTAAATTATTGACATCTATGGTTTGATTTATTTGCCTATGTGAATTGGATGGGTTGTTACCGATATCTGGTGAGAAATTCATATCACTAGAGCAGCTTTAGAAATATATTTACTTTGAAAATTGGTGAAGTTCGTAACACTTATATCACCCATTGTATATGCTTATAGTCTGTACATTATTATGTCACAACGTACATACAAAATAATCTTATGTTTTATTTTTAGACTGTTATTTCAGAACATCATGGTTTATACTGGAATTTTTCATCTGGGGTTTGGTGATGTAATGTACTGGTTATATTAGAAGGCATGTCATATAGATTGTGTGGACGCCATTCTCCTGGGAAGTCTCCACATATTAATTTATGTATTCAATAGACTGTTGACTTTCTATTTGTGATAATTTAAATCCATTTATGAAGATTGTTTCGTATAAGTACTAATCCAATGGATAGTAAGGGATTGTGTCATCCATATTTAAGTACTGCTATGGTTGTCCCCGTACTTACTACAATTATAAATGTACAGTTAGGGCCAGAAATATTTGGACAGTGACACAAGTTTTGTTATTTTAGCTGTTTACAAAAACATGTTCAGAAATACAATTATATATATAATATGGGCTGAAAGTGCACACTCCCAGCTGCAATATGAGAGTTTCCACATCCAAATCGGAGAAAGGGTTTAGGAATCATAGCTCTGTAATGCATAGCCTCCTCTTTTTCAAGGGACCAAAAGTAATTGGACAATGGACTCTAAGGGCTGCAATTAACTCTGAAGGCGTCTCCCTCGTTAACCTGTAATCAATGAAGTAGTTAAAAGGTCACGGGTGGATTACAGGTGTGTGGTTTTGCATTTGGAAGCTGTTGCTGTGACCAGACAACATGCGGTCAAAGGAACTCTCAATTGAGGTGAAGCAGAACATCCTGAGGCTGAAAAAAAAAGAAAAAATCCATCAGAGAGATAGCAGACATGCTTGGAGTAGCAAAATCAACAGTTGGGTACATTCTGAGAAAAAAGGAATTGACCGGTGAGCTTGGGAACTCTAAAAGGCCTGGGCGTCCACGGATGACAACAGTGGTGGATGATCGCCGCATACTTTATTTGGTGAAGAAGAACCCGTTCACAACATCAACTGAAGTCCAGAACACTCTCAGTGAAGTAGGTGTATCTGTCTCTAAGTCAACAGTAAAGAGAAGACTCCATGACAGTAAATACAAAGGGTTCACATCTAGATGCAAACCATTCATCAATTCCAAAAATAGACAGGCCAGAGTTAAATTTGCTGAAAAACACCTCAAGAAGCCAGCTCAGTTCTGGAAAAGTATTCTATGGACAGATGAGACAAAGATCAACCTGTACCAGAATGATGGGAAGAAAAAAGTTTGGAGAAGAGAGGGAACGGCACATGATCCAAGGCACACCACATCCTCTGTAAAACATGGTGGAGGCAACGTGATGGCATGGGCATGCATGGCTTTCAATGGCACTGGGTCACTTTTGTTTATTGATGACATAACAGCAGACAAGAGTAGCCGGATGAATTCTGAAGTGTACCGGGATATACTTTCAGCCCAGATTCAGCCAAATGCTGCAAAGTTGATTGGACGGCGCTTCATAGTACAGATGGACAATGACCCCAAGCATACAGCCAAAGCTACCCAGGAGTTCATGAGTGCAAAAAAGTGGAACATTCTGCAATGGCCAAGTCAATCACCAGATCTTAACCCAATTGAGCATGCATTTCACTTGCTCAAATCCAGACTTAAGACGGAAACACCCACAAACAAGCAAGACCTGATGTCTGCGGCTGTAAAGGCCTGGCAAAGCATTAAGAAGGAGGAAACCCAGCGTTTGGTGATGTCCATGGGTTCCAGACTTAAGGCAGTGATTGCCTCCAAAGGATTCGCAACAAAATATTGAAAATAAAAATATTTTGTTTGGGTTATGTTTATTTGTCCAATTACTTTTGACCTCCTAAAATGTGGAGTGTTTGTAAAGAAATGTGTACAATTCCTACATTTTCTATCAGATATTTTTGTTCAACCCTTCAAATTAAACGTTACAATCTGCACTTGAATTCTGTTGTAGAGGTTTCATTTCAAATCCAATGTGGTGGCATGCAGAGCCCAACTCGCGAAAATTGTGTCACTGTCCAAATATTTCTGGCCCTAACTGTATGTCTTTTTGTTATCCTTGATTTGCTACCATTTATATGGCTTTTAATTCACTCTTCTTTGTGCGTCCTTGTTTTGTTTGTATATGCCTTTCCATCACTGTCTTGATCCCTAATAAAGTTTTCTATATATTTATTATGGATTCCTTTATCGCTTCTTTTTTCTTTTAGATGTCATGTACTAGATAAATTAGAAGAAAAACATTGTGTATAAGATATATTAAATGGGGATACCATGTACTAAGTATATTAGAAGAGTGATGTCATGTTCTCGGTATATTAGAATAGGGATGTCATGTACTTGGATATTTTAGATGAGTTATTATGTTCTAGGTTTATTAGAATAAGGATGTCATCTACTAGGTATATTATACGAAAATGCAATGTACTAGGTTTGTTAGAAAAGCGATGTCATGTACTGGGTATTATAACTAGTATTTGGAGGGACGTCATTTACTAAATATGCTGAAGAGGGATGCCATGTACTAGGGATATTAGAAGAGAGATGCATTGTACTAGGTGAATGAGGAGGAATGTCAAGTACTAGGTACAGTATAATGGAAGAAAGATGTCATGTACTAGGTACAGTTGTGGCCAAAAGTATTGACACCCCTGCAATTCTGTCAGATAATACTCAGTTTCTTCCTGAAAATGATTGCAATCACAAATTCTTTGGTATTATTATCTTCATTTAATTTGTCTTCAATAAAAAACACAAAAGAGAATGAAGCAAAAAGCAAAACATTGATCATTTCACACAAAACTCCAAAAATGGGCCAGACAAAAGTATTGGCACCCTCAGCCTAATACTTGGTTGCACAACCTTTAGCCAAAATAACTGTGATCAACCGCTTCCGGTAACCATCAATGAGTTTCTTACAATGCTCTGCTGGAATTTTAGACCATTCTTGTTTGGCAAACTTCTCCAGGTCCCTGATATTTGAAGGGTGCCTTCTCCAAACTGCCATTTTTAGGTCTCTCCACAGGTGTTCTATGGGATTCAGGTCTGGACTCATTGCTGGCCACCTTAGAAGTCTCCGTGCTTTCTCTCAAACCATTTTTTGAATGTGGTTTGGGTTATTGTCCTACTGGAAGACCCATGACCTCTGAGGGAGACCCAGCTTTCTCACACTGGGCCATACATTACGCTGCAAAATTTGTTGGTAGTCTTCAGACTTCATAATGCCAGAGGCAGCAAAGCAACCCCAAAACATCAGGGAACCTCCGCCATGTTTGACTGTAGGGACCGGGTTCTTTTCTTTGAATGCCTCTTTTTTTCTCCTGTAAACTCTATGTTGATGCCTTTGCCCAAAAAGCTCTACTTTTTCTCATCTGACCAGAGAACATTCTTCCAAAAGGTTTTAGGCTTTCTCAGGTAAGTTTTGGCAAACTGCAGCCTGGCTTTTTTATGTCTCGGGGTAAGAAGTGGGGTCTTCCTGGGTATCCTACCATACAGTCCCTTTTCATTCAGAGCCGACGGATAGTACGGGTTGACACTGTTGTACCCTCGGACTGCAGGGCAGCTTGAACTTGTTTGGATGTTAGTCGAGGTTCTTTATCCACCATCCGCACAATCATTGCGTTGAAATCTCTTGTCAATTTTTCTTTACTGTCCACATCTAGGGAGGTTAGCCACAGTGCCATGGGCTTTAAACTTTTTGATGACACTGCGCACGGTAGACACAGGAATATTCAGGTCTTTGGAGATGGACTTGTAGCCTTGAGATTGCTCATGCTTCCTCACAATTTGGTTTCTCAAGTCCTCAGACAGTTCTTTGGTCTTCTTTTTTTTCTCCATGCTCAATGTGGTACACACAAGGACACAGGACAGAGGTTGAGTAAACTTTAATCCATGTCAACTGGCTGCAAGTGTGATTTAGTTATTGCCAACACCTGTTAGGTGCCACAGGTAAGTTACAGGTGCTGTTAATTACACAAATTAGAGAAGCATCACATGATTTTTCTAACAGTGTCCAATACTTTTGTCCACCCCCTTTTTTATGTTTGGTGTGGAATTATATCCAATTTGGCTTTAGGACAATTCTTTTTTGTGTTTTTTCATTGAAGACAAATTAAATGAATATAATAATACCAAAGAATTTGTGATTGCAATCATTTTCAGGAAGAAACTGAGTATTATCTGACAGATTGCAGGGGTGTCAATACTTTTGGCCAAAAACTGTATATTAGAAGGAGATACCATGAACTAGATATATTAGAAGATTGATGTCATGTACTTGGTATATTAGAATATTGGTGTCATGTACTGGATGTTTTAAAATAGGCATGTCTTGTGCTAGGTATTTTAGAAGATTGACATCATGTACTAGGTGTATTAGAAGAAAGATATCATGTACTAGGTTTATAAGAAGAGGTATGTCATGTACTAGGTATATTATACAGGGATGCCATATACTAGGTATATTAGAAAAGCAATGTGATGTACATGACATTGCTCTTCTCAAATACCTAGTACATTATTATTATTACTTATTTATAGAGCACCATTGATTCCATGGTGCGGTACATGAGAAAGGATTACATACAAACAAGTTAAAAATAGAACAAGCAAACTAGCAGTAAAGGACTGATACAGAGGGGAGAGAGGACCCTGCCCTTGCAGGCTTACATTCTACAGGGCAGTGGGGAGAGAGACAGTAGGTTGGGTCTGCTTGGTGGTAGTGGAGCACCGGGTCCAATTGTGGTGGAGCGCCAGGTCCAATGGTGGTGAGGTGGCACCGTGGTCATTGCAGGTTGTAGGGTGTTCTGAAGAGATGGTTTTCAGATGCTGCTTGAAGTTTCTGAGTGTAGGGGACAGTGGACATTTTGGGGGGCAGACTTCCAGAGAATGGTGATGCTCGGGTGAAGTCTTGCAGGTGGTTAGATGAGGAATGTACAAGTGTGGAGGAAAGAAGGAGGTCTTGGGAAGATTGGAGGTTACGAGTTGGATGATATTGGGAGATTAGTTCAGAGATATATGGGGGGACAGATTATGGATGGCTTTGTAAGTCAATGTTAGGAGTTTGAATTGGATATGCTGGGAATTGGGAAGCCAGTGGATGGATTTGCAGAAGGGAAAAGTGAAGGAATAATGAGGAGAGAGGTGGATTAGTCAGGCAGCAGAGTTAAGGACAGAATGGAAGGTGCAAGAGTGTTAAGAGTGTTGGCAGGGAGGCCACAGAAAAGGAGGTTACAGTTGTCTAGACTGGAGATGATGAGGGCATGCACTAGTAGTTTAGTAGATTGAGGGTTGAGGAAGGGACGAAATCTGGAAATATTTTTAAGTTGAAGGCGGCAGGGGGTGGCAAGGGCTTAGATATGCGGTTTGAAGGACAAGGCAGAGTCAGGGATTACTCCGAGGCAGCGGACCTCAGGTACATGACTTCTCTCTTCTAATATACCCAGTACATGGTCATCCCCATCTAATATACCTAGTATAAGGAGGGATGTCATGTACTAGGTTATTGAAAGAGACATGTCATGTACTAGCTATATAAGAGAAGGGATGTAATGTACTAGGTATATCGGAGGAGGGATGTAATGTACGAGATACAGTCATGGCCAAAAGTGTTAATAAAAAGAAAAAATAGTTTGCGCCACTGTGATTCCCTGCCTTAAAGGTTTTTATTAGAATAATACCTTAAGTGTGCAGATCCGACACATTGTGATCTTGTAGTTTGTGGCTCAGTGCCACCTTGATCTGTAGTGTTCCGTATCTCAATCACTTGCTCTGGGTCGTGCTGTGTACACTCTCACTCCAGGGTTGATTGAATTCAGGTTGATCCATTAACTATCCACATGCAGCTCTTCACCGCTTTCCTTGAGAAGACGTCTGTACGTCGAAACGCGTGTGGTTGGAGCTTTTTATAATAAAGTTACGGAGATTAAGATAAGTATCCCGTATTATCCTGCCTCTACTATAGAACGCATGTTCTTTCTGAATTTATGCCCAAAAGTGTTGGCACCATGAAATTATTCTAGAAAATTATATATTTCTGCAAGAAATTTATTGCAATTACATGTTTTGTCAGACAGATGTTTATTTCCTTTGTGTGTTTTGGAAAAACACTAAAAAAATTACAAATTATAAATAATTTCACACAAAACTCCAAAAGTGGGTCAGACAAAATGAATAGCACACTCAACTGAATATTTGGTTGTACATTCTTTGAAATAAATAACTGCAATCAATCGCTTCCCTTAAACATCAACCAGTTTCTTGCATCTCACAACATGAATTTTGGACCACTTTTCTTTTGAAAACTGCTCAAGAACGCTCATATTTGATGGGTCCTTTCTCCCAACAGCAATTTTGAGATCGCTCCATAGGTGTTTAATGGGATTTAGATCCGGACTTATTGCTGGCCACTTCAGAACTCTTCAGAGCTTTGTTTCCATCATTTGTGAGTGCTTCTTGAAGTATGTTTGGGGTTGATGTCCTGCTTGAAGGACAAAGAATGCAAACCCAACTTTTTGACACAGGGCACTACATTGCAATTTAAAATCCTTTTGTAATCTTCACATTTCAGGATGTCTTGCACACAGTCAATGCACTTAGTCCTATAGGCAGCAAAACCACTTTGAACCTCCACCATATTTGACTTTAGGTACTGTGTTCTTTTCTTTGTAAGCTTTAGTCCATTTTTGGTAAACTGTAGAATGATATGTTTTACCAAAAATCTCCACTTGGTTTCACCTGTCCACAAGATGCTTTTCCAGAAGGATTTTTTCTTACTCACATACATTTTGGCAATCTGCAGTCTAGATTTTTTTATGTCTGTGTCAGCAGTTGGGTACTCCTGGCATAGTATTTCATTTTATTCAAATGACGGCGGATAGTTTGCGTTGACATATTGGAACCTTCAGGACTGTTGAATTTGTTTGGAACTTGATTGGGACTGCTAATCCATCATCTGGACTATCCTGCGTTGCAACCTTTCATCAATTTTTCTCTGCCATCCATGTCCAGGTAGATTAGCCTTGGGTTGGGCTGCACCCTAGGCTTTGTAACCTTCTCATGACTACCTGTTTTATACAATGAAATGCATGTCGAGGTCTCTTCCTGATGTTTTACTTTGATAAGGGTGTCCGTCTATTCAGTCTTTAAATATGACAGCAGGTAATAAATAACTTGTACTGTATTTTTCACTTTATAAGATGCACCTGATTATAAGACACACCTAGGTTTTAGAGGAGGGAAAATAAAAAAATATTTTGAGCCAAATAGTGTGGTGACACTCTGTTATTTGGGATCTGTGGTGACGCTCTGTTATGAGGAGATCTGAAGATGATGCCGTTATGGGTGATCTGTGGTGATGCACTTATGGGGGGTGTTCTGTGGGGTTGGTATGCTCTATTATTTGGGATCTGTGATGACGCACTGTTATGGGGGATCTGTGGTGATGCACTGTTATGGAGGATCTGTGGTGATGCTCTGTTATGGGGGATCCGTGGTGATGCTCTGTTATTTGGGATCTGTGGTGAAGCACTGTTATGGGATCTATGAACTAGAGTACAGTGCTTGGAATGCCATATATTGTGACTACTATCCCCCTCGTCCTTAGGAATACATCCATGTACTGTATACATTGGGTGTATTCTGAAAGATGAGGGAGATGGTAGTCACAGTATTAATAAAAACTTTGGCCACATTACAATCCCTCCCTATTTACACCAAATATGGCTACAACCCCATCATCCATCAGAATACACCCATTGGTACAGTATATTCTGAAGGTGATGGGGGTTGTGTTTCCCTTTAATGTGTGCTCACCTCTCCAAGGATCTCTTGGACTAGTGTAAATAACAAGTGTTTCATTATTCATTGTGCAGGGATAGATATCTGATTGGTGGAGGCAGCTCAGCAACAATTCCCTCCACCTATCCACATCCATCCCTGCAGAGGAGGAGTAGAATCACTCTTCTCTCCCTCCTCTGCTTTGCTCTCCATGTGAAGCGGAGCTCAGAATCCTTGCACAGATCAAGAGCTCAGTGACCGAGAGCTCCATCTGCATATGCGCTGGATCGGTAGCCATTTTCCTGAAGTCCTATGCGGGAGACATAGGAGCCAAATGATCGTTTCTCTCTCCAAACCGGAAACGCGCAGCCGATCACCGAAGTGCAATGGCGCCAGCCTGCACTATGCCGCCCACATACCGCCAAACACCATGGATTACTGCGGATCACCGCACAGACACCCCCAGCTCCGGGCCTGCTGCACTGCCCCACTGTTAAACCCTGCCTTGCACCTGTCTGCTCCGCCGCCACCGCAAGCCCGGTAATACTGATTGATTGCACTTTTTCACAGGTTTTTTCACTATTCGCTTTGTAAGATACATCCCCATTTTCCCCCCCTCCCCAATTTGGGGGAAATGAAAGTGCGCCTTATAAAGTGAAAAATATGGTAATAGTATTGCTGGATATCTTTATGAACCTGTTAGGCTTTTCATGCTCATCTATTTATGGCTATTTCCTTTAAACCTATAAGGAACTGTGTATGTACACATTATTCCAAAAAGTCACTTACTTTATTCTACTGTATGCTTCATTGACTGAATTATACAGGGTGGGCCATTTATATGGATGCACCTAAATAAAATGGGAATGGTTGGTGATATCAACTTCCTGTTTGTGGCACATTAGTATATGGGAGGGGCAAAACGTTTCCAGATGGGTGGTGAACATGGGGGCCATTGTGAAGTTGGCCATTTTGGATCCAACTTTATTTTTTTCAATAGGAAGAGGGTGATTTGACACATCAAACTTATTGACAATTTCATAGTGTGCTTGATTTAACATAACTTTATTCTTTCATGAGTTATTTACAAGTTTATGACCACTTATAAAATGTATTCAAAGTGTTCCCCATTGTATTGGATTGTCAATGGAACCCTCTTCTCCCACTCTTGACACACTGATAGCAACACCATAGAACAAATACTAGCATAGGCTTCCAGTATCCGTTGTATCAGATGCTGCACATCTCGTATCTTCGCAGGATAGACAATTACCTTCAGATGAGTGATGAAGCAAACGTTTTTGTGAATGGTGAAAATAACAAACAAACCACCGCTATTGGTTTGACACTAACCCACAGTGGATAGATCCCTCCAAGACTGTTGGAACACAAAAATTGATGGTATGGTGTGGTATATGTGGTACAAAGATAGTGGGGCCATTCCTAATCAATGGAAACCTCAATGCCACTGGATATCTGAATCATGTAGCAATTTCAGATATCCAGTATATAGGGTAACTAGTTGTACCCTTTTACTAGTGGGTCTATTATGACGCGCCTTTTATTTTCATGATTTTATGGGTGCTTTTCTGTTATGGTGTTTCACAGGCTATGCTACTGGTTCCCCCTCCTGGGATCAATTACAGACCGCCAGTACCTGAATAACTGCATAATGAAGAGATGACTGAAGATGACTACAATGGATGAAAATTGAGACATTCATTTTGTCTTTTTGTATGCTATATTGTTTATTTCTGTCACTCTGATGTGCTAAACTCTATTCCTCTTGACCGAAATGTGCCCAGTACTGGCTTGGCTTCCCCCCCCTGTCTGGAGCCCCCCATTTGCCACTGCATTGGAGCGGTTGCCCTGGTGACGCATCCCAGGAAACCGCCCAGTGCTTGTTGGCTGGGGCCTCAGATGTGGGCGGTGCAGCAGAGGCAGCACCGGTGTGCTGCGTCTTCCTGGTTGTGCAGCTCGTGACCAGTGACTCAATCCACATCACTTCCAGTCGTGGGCTGCGTGATCAGTGAAATGGTACGCGTCACTTCCGGTTCACGGTGACGTGGGCGGAGGTGGCATGCCACATCTGGTCATGTGACAACACTATTGACGTCACTTTCAGTTTCAGAAGAGGCGGCATTCTGCCGGTCTATTTAAGGGGAACAACAGCCTAGCCTTGTTATCTCCCTGATGAAGTGGCCACAGGACCCCCTAGGCCACGAAACATTATAGGTGCTCACCTACCCGGGTTTCCCTGCAGTGTGTACCTACCCCCATGGCTACTGGCGGTATGGGTAATACATATGAGTCATGTTGATGCAATTTAACTCTTGCTGCTGTATTTGCACTATATGATGCACTTTAGAAAGGACACTTTACTTGGTATGGCACTTTGTTAACCATTATGGTACCTTTACACGCCGCTACAGAAGGTTGGAAACAACCGGGTGTCTCACGTGCACGAGCACGTTCGAACGGTTGCAAACAGTACCCGATACCGCCTTTACACGCCGCTACAAGGTGCTCTACAGAAGGTTTAATCTATCTCTGGATGCACCGCCGGGTGCTCAAGTTACCTTCTGTAGAGCACCTTACCTCATTTACACGCCACTACAGAAGGTAATATGGGAGGACCTGGGGCAGCAGGGACAACACATAGGCGTGCCAGAGTTGTGGATTACAAGACGCTCGTACGATGATTGGACAATGCAATAGCATCATAATTGGCCAGCCAGCGCAGGAAGGCTGGCTAATACATGATGCTATTGCAATTGTGTAGTGTAACTGGTCAGCTCCTTAAATATGCCGCCCTATGCAGCAACAACCAATCGTAACGCAGGAGCTTCCACCAATGATTGCTGAAGGGGGGCGGTTTCCCAGAAGCTATGTCATGCCCCATGGAGTTAACTAGGTGGCGAAAAAACCTTTACCTTACCTTATTTAGACGCCGCTACCATCGGGTTGAAACCAACCTGTTTTAGAGCACTGCTCTGAAACAGGTGCCGAAAGTGACGGGTGGCAACAAGCTAGTTTACACGCCGCTACCTCGGGTTGATTTGACGGTGCAAGATACATTTGTCTCCGACACCCGGTTGTTCCAACCTTCTGTAGTGGCGTGTAAAGGTACCATTAGGGGTACTTGACACACAACCATATCGCTACCGATATCGCTGCAACATCATACGTTTTGTGACGTAACAGCGACCTCGTCAGCGATGTCGCTATGTGTGACACGTAGCAGCTACCAGGCCCCCGCTGTGAAATCGCTGATCGTTACAAACTGTTCTAGACCATTTTTTGATCGTCACGCTCCCGCTGGGCAGCGTGCATTGCTGTGTTTGACAGGGACAACGACCAACGATCTCAATATTACGCCCAAGAGTGACAGGTTCCCAACGACTGCCGTATCGTTCCGTATCGTTGCTATGTTTCTGGTGAGATCTGACTGTTTGACATCTCACCAGCGACCACGTAGCGACGCACCTGCGATCCCTACCAGGTCGTATCGTTGTCGTTATCGCTGGAGCATTGCTACGTGTAACAGGGGGCTTACATATATCCATGTGTACTGTATCTGTTTTATGTGCTGTTACATTAAGATGTGACTAAAGGTGCCGTCACACGCAGCGATGCGATGAACGATATTGTTAGCGATCACATGCACGTGCGATCGCTAACAATATCGTTCAGATCGCTGGTGAGCTGTCACACAGGCAGACTCACCAGCGATCAATGGACCAGAGACATCGTGGAAATGATTTAAATATCGTTTCCACGATGTCTTGCTCCCGCTGCCAGCCTGCGGTAAGCGAGAGCAGGCTGGTCTCCAAGGTAAACTGCGGGTATCTAGGCAGCGCGCGAGGCCTAGATACCCGCAATTTACCTTGGATACCAGCCTTTTCCGCTCACTGGCTGGTATCCAAGGTACACAGCAGGTAACTAGGGTCCCTAGTTACCCGCTGTCTTCCTTGAATACTAGTCGGTGAGCGGAGAAGTCTGGTCTCCAAGGTAAACTGCGGGTATCGAGGCAGCACGCGCTGCCTAGTTACCCGCAGTTTACTTTGGATACCAACTCCCAGCGCTTGCAGAGAGGCGCTGGGAGCTGGCTTATTGGTCGTTTCCCGGTGTCACACGCAGCGATGCTGCATGTCCACAGGGCGACCAACGATTGATTTGAGGACAGGACCTCAAATCAAACGATGAACGATCAGCCGACTGACGACGCAACGATGTCGTTTTGACATTGTTCAAGCGTCACAAAACATGTGACTTTTGAACGATATCGGTAACGATATCGTTACGTGTGACTTTACCTTTAGTCACATAAATATACGCAATAATTGTACGAGTGCGGTCACTGTGGATTTTTGATGTTTAGTTACTTGTAATAAGGTGACCATATTTTCTTCTGCGATTGTGCAATATATATACAGATATCCTGTAATAATTTTTTGACCCTCGCCTGTATCTGTTTGGGGTGGGACGCGTTGTACCACCACCTCTCCTGAGCTTGTCCTTGATGGTGTTTGAATAAAATCAGCACCTAATTTGCAACATTTGAGGCTTTTACTCGTTTTATTTGTGTCAAGGAACATCATAGACTATGTATTGAGGGGAAAATTTAACCCTGCTCTTTACAGTCATTTGTGAAAATAAAGCCTCATTTACTGTTTACATGTGTCAGATAACAGATACTGTCTTGCCTGTTTTGACAATTAGCCTGGATATTTATCAAGTGGCCTATAGCAACCAATCACAGCTCAACATCTGATTGGTTGCTATAGGCAACAAAAGACATTCATAATATAACACAGCTTATGCATGCCTGTGAAATATTAAGTGGCACTTGCCAAAGGCTAGGACTTCAGGAAAATGGTGCACACTGGAACATGACTCTCAGTGAAGCAGCAGACACACAAACCACAAAGCGACTAAGGCTACGTTCACACATTTGCGTATTTTGCCGCGCTTTTTTGTGCGTGCTTTTTGCCGCGTTTTTCGGCCGCGCAAAAAAGCGCAGCAAAATACGCAGGGGCTTTCACACACTGCGCTTTCTTTCCCCCAGAAAGCGCAGTGATGTCACAGAGGGGAGGAAGAATCCTGCTTCCTCCTCCCCTCTGTGACATGTGTGAACGCCCCATTAGACTTCACAGTGTTAATAAACACTGTGAAATCTAAATTAAACAAAAGCAAGTGTCTGAAAAATAAAAAAGAATCAATACTTTACCTCTCCGACGCCTTCTCCCGGTGTCTGGTGCCGTCTGCCGCTCTCCGGTGTCCGGTTCTAAGTGAGATGTCTTCTCACAGGACCTGTGGTGATGTCAGAGGGGGGCGTTCCCGGGGCGGTCCCATCGCTGATTGGCTGCTCGCGGTCATGTGGTATCACATGACCGCGAGTGCCCGGGAACGCCCCGCCTCTGACGTCACCACAGGTCTTGTCAGAAAAGATCTGACTAGAACCGGGGATCGCACAGCGGCAGAAGGCGTCGGAAGGTGATGTATTCATTCTTTTTTATTTTTCACACACTTGCTGTTGTTTAATTTAGATTTCACAGTGTATATTAATACACTGTGAAGTCTAATGGGTGGCCACAGCTGTCACAGAGGGGAGGAGGAAGCAGGATTCTTCCTCCCCTCTGGGAGAATACGCAGAAGTAGCTGCGTAAACAATTGACATATCAATTGTTTACGGAGCTGCGTTTTCTCCTGGAAAACGCACTGCGTATTTTTACGCAATGTCTGCACTGCAAAGTGAATTTCCCATTCACTTTGCAGGCAGACAAAAGGCACATTGCGTATTTTGAAAAGCGCGCGTAAAAAAACGCGGCAAAATACGCAATGTGTGAACGTAGCCTAAGACACCTCTTTACTATTCTTCTAACAACCTGCCTCACACAGCCCTTAGTATACAATAGGAGGTCACACAGCCCCCAGTATACAGCAGGAGGCTGAAAACAGCCCCCAGTATACAGCAAGAGCTCCACACACTCCCAGTATTACAGCTGGAGGCCATATACAGCCCAAGTATTACAGCAGGATGCCACACACAGCCACCAGTATACAGCAGGAGGCCACACAGACCCCAGTAATATAGCAGGAGGCCACATACAGCCCTCAGTATTCAGCAGCAACCCAAACACAGCCTCCAATATACAGCAGGAGCCTGCACACTGCTCTCAGTCTACAGCAAGAGGCCACACAGCCTCCAGTATACATCACAAACCTACACAGCTCCCAGTACTACAGGAAGCCGCACATAGCCACCAGTATACAGCAGAAGGACGCACACAGCCCCCAGTATACAACGGAAGGCCGCACACAGCTCCCAGTATACAGCAAGAGGCCACACACAGCCCCCAGTATTACAACAGGAAGCCCCACACAGCCCCCGGTATACAGAAGGAGGCCACACACAGCCCCCAGTATTCATCCGGAATCTGCAAACAGCCCCCAGATTACAGTAGGAGCCCTCACACAGCCCCCAGTATACAACAGGAAGCTACACATAGCTGCCAGTACACAGCAGGAGGCCACACACAGCCCCCAGTATACAGCAAGAGGCTGCATACAGTCTCCATTATTACAACAGAAGGCCTCACATAGCCTCTGTATTACAACACAGCTCACACATAACCTCCTGTATTACAGCCTGGGCGCACACACAGCCTCTGTATTACACTAGAAGAATGCATATAGCCTCTATATTGCACGTGAAGCCTCCCGTAGCCCCTATATTAGACATGTGCCCCACGTAGCCCCTGTCTTACACCAAGAACCCAAACAAAGCTCCTGTATTACATTTACAGCCTGTACTTCAGATAGCCCCTGTATTACAGGCTGTGTCCACACATAGCCCCTGTATCATACAGGAGCCCACATATAGCCTCTGTATTACACCAGGAGCCAACACATAGCCCCTGTACTTCAATTGCAGCCTCTGTAACTCAGGAGAGAGTAGCAACAGTTTGTTAACCCATTCTATTTTGTTATAGTTAAGAACAATTAGTTACCATCCCAGGTAATGCCAGGGACTACAGCCGGTTATATTATTTATATATATTATATATATAATATATAAAGCTGAATGTGTGTGTGTATGTATGTATATGTGTATATCCGGGATTGGCATCTACACCGTCGCAACTACAGCCACAAAATTTTGCACAGTCACACGTCTGGACCCCGAGAGCTAAAGTATAGGAGTAGCCCCGCCACACTAATATCATGAAAAACAGAGTCTTTGCAACAACAGTCTTTTTTGTTTTTTGCCTCCTCTACACCTGACCAGACTTAGGACACAAGGACGGGAGTCACGTGCTGACCCTACACATCATGGTCACTATAGGTACCGCTCCAGCGATACACACCTGAGGTCTCCTTCTCATTTATCCTTCTAGCCTAAGGTACTCCACCTGTGCTAATACAATAACCCCTCATTCTCTCCTGTGATGTCTGTGACTTTGATTGAGTCCGGACCAGCAGGATTACCCTTGACAGGGATGACCTCACCCTAGCTGGACCACAAAAGTAAACCTATACCACCTATACATACACCCCGAAACCAAGGACCAAGTCATATCCCTGATGAAAGCTCGAGATGTAGAGCTGAAACGTTGGATTGTAACACCACCTTTTTCACTAAAATAAAATCACAACAAAAAAGACTGTCGTTGCAAAGACTCTATTTTTCATGATATTAGTGTGCCGGTTCTACTCCTATACTTTAGCTTTGTTTTTTTTCCCAGAGCACCTAAATTGGGGTTTGAGCCTGTCATATCTACTCTATATCTGGACCCCGAGAGCGTCATAGGCTATGTTGTGAGGCGAAATTTTAACCCTGCGCGTTCCAGTTCACAAAACAATTTTGCCCCTATCTACATAATGGGGAAAAAGTGAATGGAAAATTGTTGGAGGAAAATCGACAGCCGTCAGCTATAGCCACAAAATTTTGCACAGTCACACGTCTGGACCCCGGGAGCATCATAGGCTATGTTGTGAGGTGACATTTTAACCCTGCGCATTCCAATTCACCAAACAATTTTGCCCCTATCTACATAATGGGGAAAAAGTGACAGTTACCAGTTGACAGTTGTGAATGAGAGGGGCTTAATTATAGCGCCAAAGATTAACAGCACATACCAGCATATAGTCACTAAGGTGGGGCCCTAACATGAGATATTCACCACGCACGGGGACATGTATACATACCGCATGCACACAAAGAGTAACAGCAAGTGTATAGCCGCTAAGGTGCAGCCCAACACTGGATACTCACCACGCACCCGAACAAACACACACACCACAAACAGACACACACAACACAGACACACACCCCCCCATCCCACGGGGACACACACACACCCTATAGCGACACATGCACTCACCCCACAGGGACACACACACACCACAAAGAGACACACACAACACAGACAAACACACCACACAGACCCCCCCACAGGGACACATACACATAGCCACCCTATAGTGACACATGCACTCACCCCACAGGGACACACACACACCACAAAGAGACACACACACACCACACAGACCCCTCCACAGGGACACACACACATACACACCCTATAGGGACACATACACTCACCACACAGGGACACACACACACACCACAAAGAGACACACAACACAGAAACACACACACACTACACAGACACCTCCCTCACAGGGACATACACACCCTATAGGGACACATGCACTCACCCCACAGGGACACACACACACCACAAAGAGACACACACAACACAGAGACACACACACACCACACAGACCCCCCACAGGGACACATACACACCCTATAGGGACACATGCACTCACCCCACAGGGACACACACACACCATAAAGAGACACACACAACAGAGACACATACCACACAGAACCCCCCCCCCCCCCACACGGACACACACACATACACACCCTATAGGGACACATGCACTCACCCCACAGGGACTGACACATACACACACCCCAGGGACACACACACCACACAGACAGACACAGATGTGCACAAATCACCTCACACAACTCGCCTCATACGTGTGCTATCTTTAATTTGCAAACATAAACATCTGATCAAAAACAGCCAATGTGCAACACATGTGCCATATAGGGAATTAAGGCAGATGTCAGTTAAATGAGCTGTCTATTATGTGTATGTGTGAGGTAACATATACTGCCCGGCCAGGGGGAGGGTTTACTGTTGGCTGGAGATTTATTAGGCTGCCTATAGCAATCAATCACAGCTCAGCTTCTATTTTCTTACAGGTCATTAATATGACATATTCAAATTCTATTTTGTTATAGCTAACAGCAGTTATTTATTAACCCGGGCGTAGCCGGGTACTACAGCTAGTATATATATATATATATATATGTGTTTCACATGATGTAATATTGATTCTATGTAATAATGATCTTTTAGTTATTTTGTATTTAATTAAGGGCTACATCTAATATATAAAGCTGTATGTGTGTATGTGTGTGTGTATGTCCGGGACTCCTGTAATGGGACAAAATGCCGGAATACCCGCGCTGCCACCAGGAATCGCCAGGAAACTAAGAGTTAACTGGGCAGATTTTCTTTATTAAATCCTACGCATTTCGGAGCCTCTATACGAGCTCCTTCCTCAGGGAACATGTTCCCTGAGAAACGCGCAGGATTTAATAAAGAAAATCTGCCCAATGAACTCTTCGTGATTCCTGGTGGCAGCGCGGGCATTCCGGCATTTTGTCCCATTACAGCATTCTAGTTTCCACGGTTATCGTGAAGGTGCGGCCCTGCAGCAGCCATTCTACAAGCTATCTTACAGGCGATTATACCGGTTGTGGGTTACACAACTGAGCCAGGTGAGCAGTTCCTAATATACACCGCTATAACCCTTTGTAAAAAGGATAAGACCTTATGAGCATTTATCTCACGTTTATGTCCGGGACTGGCATCTACAACATCGCAACTACAGCCACAAAATTTTGCACAGTCACACGTCTGGACCCTGAGAGCTTCATAGGCTATGTTGCGATATTTTAACCCCACGCATTCCAGTTCACCAAACAATTTTGGCCCTATCTACATAAAGGAGAAAAAGTGACAGTTACCAGTTGACAGTTGTGAATGAGAGGGGCTTAATGACAGCACCAAAGACTAACAGCATATACCAGCATATTGTCACTAAGGTGGGGCCCTGACATGTAATATTCACCACACACGGGGACATGAATACACACCACATGCACACAAAGAGTAACAGCTAAGGTGGAGCCCCAACATTGGATACTCACCACGCACCCGAACACAAACACACACAGTACAAAGAGACACACAACAGAGAGACACACCACACAGACATCTCCCTCACAGGGACACACACACTTAAACACCCTATAGGGACACATGCAGTCACCCCACAGGGACACACACACCACAGGGACATACACACATACACACCCCACAGGGACACAGAGACACACACACACACCCCACAGGAACACACAGACCCCATAGGGATGGATATACACCACAGATACACCCCTCCCCCCCAAAAGGACACACACCACAGGGACCACCCCCACAGGGACACACGCACACCACTTGAACGCACACACACCCCAGGGACACACACACCACACAGACAGTCACAGATGTGCACAAATCGCCTCACACAACTCGCCTCATACGTCTGGTATCTTTAATTTCCAAAAATAAACATCTGATTAAATACAGCCAATGTGCAACACATGTGCCATATAGGGAATTAAGGCAGATGTCAGTCAAATGAGCTGTCTTTTATGTGTATGTGTGAGGTAATATATACGGCCCGGACGGGGGAAGGGTTTACTGTTGGCTGGAGATTTATTAGGCTGCCTATAGCAACCAATCACAGCTCAGCTTCTATTTTCCTACAGGTCATTAATATGACATATTCAAATTCTTTTTTGTTATAGCTAACAGCAGCTATTTAATATCCCGGGCGTAGCCGGGTAGTACAGCAAGTTATTAATATATCATTATTTGGCTAGATCTCCAATTTCTCTGTTTGCTTCTAAGCTATATCAGGGAGATTCCATGCATGTTATTTAGTGGATTTTTATAGGTTTTCTAAAGTTGCCGTGTAGATCTAGCCTAAGACAGAACAAACAGAAAAAAAAAAAGAAGAAAAAACGTAACCCAAACCCTAGTAAACCGAAAACAAACAAAACACCGAATAACTCCAAAAAACCGAGACCACAGAAACCTGCTTCATCATCTACAGTCGAGTCTGAGTATGAAACTGACTACAGCTATACGGCAGAACCTCCAACTAAGAAACAGGCAAAATCTACTATCCCTTTTGGGCCCGTCACACGGGGAGATATCGCTGGCGATGTCGCCGAGATCTTCCTGTTCAGGCGATGTTGAAGCGACATCGCCTGTGCGTCGCCGCGTGTAACGAGGCAACTGAACGGTGATTAATCTCTGTTTCTGAGTTCAGAGATTTCCCAACAGTGTCGGGAAATCAGGCGATGTAGCTTGAGCGATCTGTATGGCTACTGCCGTGTGACGCGGCGATAGCAATGGCACAGGCGATGTCTGTGTTCAGGCAATCCATTCTGTATGCCACATTGACGGTGAGGTGGTGCTGTGTGACACGGCGATCTGAAGAGCCAACATCGCTTCAAGGTTGATTCAGACGATTCCTGAATCGCCGGTTCGACCTGGGTTGACGGTAAGATTGCTACGTGTGACGTCTCACGAGTGACGCTGCAGCGATGTGCGTGTTCATGAGATCGCCGCAACATCGCCGGCGAGATCTCCCTGTGTGACGAACCCATTAAGGCGGAAAATCCGGAGGGGGAGAGAAGGAAGTACCCGTACCAACCCCTGGAAAACGGAAACAAGTGTCTTAGTGGGATTAAAACCTCCTAGCCTAAAAATCTACAATCTGTCACAAAAGACACTGTCACCTGAAATGGAGTTAGTGCTACAAAAAGGACTGAACTTTTGTGTACTGGAGAATGTTGATTATGTTGAGTTTAAGGCAGATTTATTAAAATCCGTTCGTAAGATCTATTTACAAAAACACTTTGCAAGTTTGAAAAATACAAAAAAATGTCTCCACAAAAATTTCAGAGAGTTCTTTGAATATCGGTCCCTTAGGATTTTTCACTAGAATTTTTCTACAGGTCAATTATAATCTGATATTAAAGAAGTATTAGGGATCCTTGGTTCGGCAAAAATATCATTAGGTCAATAACTAGACCTCCTTGTATAGGAGGCGTGAACTCTAAATTTATGCCACCCATGACACCAGGCAACAACATTGATCTCTTTCAGGAGATGGTTGACAGGGATATACAAGCTCTTATCTACCCTGCGCCTGATCAAAACCTTTCTCAGGCAGAGAAATCAGCCTTAAGGTACCGTTACACACTGCAATGTTGAAACGATATCCTTAATGATCTCGGGGGCGTGCGGTCGTTAGGACATCATTTAGGGTACCTTTACACGCGGCTACATTTCTAGGGTGGCTACAGGTAACTTACTGGTTGCAGTGAAATCATGGAGAGATTATTCCATTTGTACACAGCAACAAGATAGAACCTTGTCTCCATGATTTCACTGCAACCAGTAAGTTACCTGTAGCCACCCTAGAAATGTAGCCGCTAGTGATGGGCGAATCCTAAATTACTCGGAATCACTTGACTCTAGCGAGTCCGAGCACAGGACTCGCTATTCGTTGCGAGTCTAGCGAGTCCAATGTTAATGAATGGGGAAGCGAGTAATAGCGAGTAGTGTGAGATTTACAAATCGCAGATGTGTCTCGGAAGCTTCAGCCTGAAGCAATCCTAGTTTTGTCATTTATTTGCATTGGACTCGTTTACTTTGCAACTGTAATCCCTGGGAAACTCGCACAGTTAAGAGTCCTGTCTTCTCTGTGTGCTGGCTGCCAGCTCCAGGGTCCTAGAGCCTGCCTGCTGCCTGATGTAGCAGTGCTGAGATTGTTCTCAGTCTGCTCATTCCCTGTGCATATACATCTATATCTATGCACAGGGATGAGCAGAGAGGACATCGCGTTTTGGACTGCGTCGGACGGAAGAGGATTTTTTTAATTAAAGATGGAGTCTCTAATGGCTTTTTTTTTTATTTCTAATAAAAAAATTTCTCTGTGTTGTGTTTTTTTTAAAACAATTTAATAGAAATTCATGGCGGTCATGTCTAATATTGGCGTGACCGCCATAAATTTCGGGCTTAGGGCCAGCTGATAATACAAAGCTGGCCCTAACCTCTATTACCCAGCATGCCACCGCCACCAGGGCCGCTGGAAGAGCGGGGTTCAGCGCCAGAGGATGGCGCTTCAATGAACGCGCCATCTTCTGGGGCGGCTGCGGGCTGCAATTTGCAGCGGGCGGTGCCCAGAAAGCTTGGGCATCCCTGCGCTGCGGATTCCAGCCACCAGCTGCTTAGCTGTACCTGGCTAGACATAGAAATTGCGCGGAGCCCCACGCATTTTTTTGACTCCGACTCCGAGACAACTCCGACTCCGAGACGACTCCGACTCCGACTCGACTCCGAGACGACTCCGACTCCGAGACGACTCCGACTCCGACTCCGACTCGACTCCGACTCCGAGACGACTCCGACTCCGAGACGACTCCGAGACGACTCCGACTCCGACTCGACTCCGAGACGACTCCGACTCCGAGACGACTCCGACTCCGAGACGACTCCAACTCGACTCCGAGACGACTCCGAGACGACTCTGACTCCGACTCCGAGACGACTCTGACTCCGAGACGACTCCGACTCCGAGACGACTCCGACTCCGAGACGACTCCGAATCCGACTCCGACTCGACTCCGAGACGACTCCGACTCCGAGACGACTCCGAGACGACTCCGACTCCGACTCGACTCCGAGACGACTCCGTCTCCGAGACGACTCCGACTCCGAGACGACTCCGACTCCAAGACGACTCCGACTCCGAGGCGACTCCGACTTTGAGGCGACTCCGACTCTGAGGCGACTCCGACTCTGAGACTCCGACTCTGAGACTCCGACTCTGAGACTCTGACTCTGACTCTGAGACTCTGACTCTGAGACTCTGACTCTGAAATTCATTAAATAATAAAAAAAATGCGTGGGGCTCCGCGCAATTTCTATGTCTAGCCAGGTACAGCTAAGCAGCTGGGGGCTGGAATCCGCAGCGCAGGGATGCCCAAGCTTTCTGGGCACCCCCCGCTGCAAATTGCAGCCCGCAGCCGCCCCAGAAGATGGCGCGTTCATTGAAGCGCCATCCTCTGGCGCTGAACCCCGCTCTTCCAGTGGCCCTGGTGGCAGTGGCACGCTGGGTAATAAAGGGGTTAATACCAGCTTTGTTATACAAGCTGGTATTAAGCCCGAGATTCTTAATGTCAGGCCACGTTTGACCCAGCCACTAAGAATCCCCAATAAAGGGTTAAAAAAACACAACACAGAGAAAATTTTTTATTTGAAATAAAAAAAAAAGCCATTAGGGACTCCATCTTTAATTAAAAAAATCCTCTTCTGTCCGACGTAGTCCAAAACGCTATGTCCTCTCTGCTACATCCCCTGTGCATAAATATAGATGTCTATGCACAGGGAATGAGCAGACTGAGAACAATCTCAGCACTGCTACATCAGGCAGCAGGCGGGCTCTAGGACCCTGGAGCTGCACAGAGAAGACAGCTGGACTCGGCTCGCAAAGAAACAGCAGTTACTTTGCGAGTTTCCCTGCTTTCACTGGCACAGTAGCCGAGTCTAATGCAAACAATGGCAATCCTAGTTTTGTCAGCGTTTCTGACAAAACTAGGATTGATATTGATTTGCATTGGACTCGTGCGAGTAATCACTGGGAAACTCGCAGAATACCGAGTCCTGCGAGTCCCTTACTACTCGCCGAGTAACGAGTCCTAGCGAGTAGATTCGCCCATCCCTAGTAGCCGCGTGTAAAGGTACCCTTAGAGATCGTTGGTGAGATGTCACACGCATAGATATCGTGGATGATGCACCAATGATGTAGTGAGCAGGTATCGGTCGCACAACTCAGCGAACGATACCTGCTCATTGCTGTGAATGGGCGAAGTCGTTAACGACATCGTTATCACGATGTCAAACACACCGATATACCAGGTTGACTGACCGTGGATTGTTTGATTTGAGAACATGTTCTCAAATCTGCGATCAACGATCCAATGATTTATCGTAGTCGTATCTCGGTGATACATGAAACGACGTCCTAACGATGTCATTTGAACGACTCCAAACCCGTTACGTTTCAGCGATATCGTTCACGATATCCTGCCATGTCACTGGGCCTTTAGGTTAGCTTCACACCACAATTTTTGGGATCCTGTTCTGTCCGGTTTGAACAGGACAGAACAGGATCCCGTTTTGCCTTCCATGTAACCCTATGGTGCCAGATTGGTCCTATTTGGCCATCCGTTTTAGTGCATTCTGTGCCGGATTCGTTTGTGTCTGGTTTTTCACCATCCTCAAAAATAGAGCCTGCAGCATTTTGTGCTCCGGTGAAAAAGCAGACAAAACCAGACAGAAACGGATCTGGGGCTTGTTTCTGGATACGATTTTTAGCACAGAGCATGCTTTGAAATTCTGCTGTGCAGACTTCAGCACCATGGACAGAAGTATTTCATGCACAGGCTGTGAATTCAGCACCAAGGACAGTGGCAGAAAACAAATCCTACAAAAACAGGATCCGGGACCATATTTGGCCACACTCTCAACATATCCTGTCCTGACAGGTTCTGTCCGAGTGATCCTGAAAAAACAGGATCCACCCTTACAGCCAAAAACTGTGGTGTGAAGCTAGTCTTAGACACTATGAGTAAGTGGCAGGATACAATCTTTTGGAGTGCTGACAAGGGAGGGAGCATAGTTTTGCTCATTAGAGAGGCATATTTGCAGGAATCATTTTGACAATGAAACAATACCACCACGTATAAACCGCTGTCATCTGATCCTACTTTCATCTATCAGAACAAACTTCGTTCTTTGCTAAGACACTTTGTTGAATTAAACGTTCATTTAAAATCTGAAGTGGAAAAATTATTTCCAGAACACCCAGTGAAACCTCTCACTGGTATTATTTACTAAAAGTCCACAAGAATGAAATATGAACCTCCTCGCAAGCCCATAGTGACGGGTTCTTTGACAGAGGCACTTTCAAAATATGTTAATTGGTTCCTACACCCTCTACTTGTCTGCATTCCGTCATATGTACGGGTCATTCCATGTCAAGTGAACCAATGATTATTTCCTCTATATTTTTAATTCTTTTGAGATTTTGTTATTTGATAATAGCATGTCAGACAATGCAAAATGTGAAGAGAAAAATTTTTTAAAAAATTTATTTTTTTTTAAAATGATTTTCAAAGTTCGGATAAAGTGTGAATTTCGCTGTTGCCTGCCTTTACGTTTCTCCTCATAACTAAGGCTAGGAATAAGATAGAGAGACAAAATAAACACCATTCTACTCAGAACTATACAGGCTTTCACCAGATATGTCACAAGAGGATCTTTGTTAATATTTTACCCATGTGATCGCAAGCGCAAAACTTTAAAACGCATTTCCGAAAAATCGGCGCGCTTTAAATATTTCAAAAACTGCCCATGTGTCTGCTTTGCTCTTAGCCACATCTGTACCAAGTTTCAAGTTGGGATCGCAATGGGATCATATTTTAACATATTTTACTATTAATAGCGTCAATGGGTCATTCCATATCAAGTGATCTAAATATGAATATTTTTTTTTACCTGACGTCTTTAGATTTTTTTTTTTTTTTTTTCCTTTATGAAGTACTACTTTAGTTAATTACAAATTAAAAGTTTGGAATTTTTTTCTTCATCAGTTAATTTTTTACAGATTTTTAAAGTTTAAAAAAAGGGTGAATTTTGGCCTGGTACGACTTTAAATTTTTTTATCTCGGGCTAGAAATAAGATAGAGAAACAAAATAAACACCATTCTACTCAGAACTGTCCAGGCTTTCACCAGATATGTCACAAGAGTATATTTGTTAATTTTAATTTTTTACCCATGCGAATGCAAACGCAACATTTTGAAACGCATTTCCGAAAAATACATTTTAATAAAAATTTTCCAAAACTGCCCATGTGTCTTTTATGCATCTGTACCAAATTTCAAGTTGGGATCGTGATGGGATCATATTTTAAAATATTTAACTATGGTTAATCTCATTTTTATTAAATTTTGAAAAAACATATGAAAGACATACATTCAATCTTTTAACAAAATCTTGAGACATATAAAATATACAAAAAGAGAATTCACAAAGTTATTAGTAACTTTAAGATAAGCTGCAAATTTACTTTTGCGCTTATCTCTGGTGCAATATATACTACAATCTAAATATAATTCCAAACACTCAAGTATACAACCTTTCTCAGGGTTTTGAGATGTTCTGATGTCAAGGGGACAAGCAGCCCCAGCAGAATGATTTTTATTACTTGGCCCCTTCTAACAGGTTGACCACGTAAGTGGGTCATTACCCATTGAGGCCTAGTTGGAATAGTCTATCGACTGGTGTACCGGAAAGGAAGGCCGAAATATTAATGATCTACTCACAGCTCAGAGTTTTCGATACCTGTCTAATGTTCACTAGAATTCTGAAGGTATAGGCGTAGAAAGGAAATACCTAGACTGAATGTATCAGATGGGAAAAAAAGAGAGATAGAAAAGAAGAGAGAGAGAGAAGAGAAACAAAAACCATTAGAAAAAGTTATACTGGGAAAGAAAAGCCACGTAAGAAAAAAAGAAAAAAAGGAGGGGGGAAGACGGGTGAGGTATGGGAAGGAGAAAGGGTACTCATCCCACTGGCTCCCCATCAGCCAGAGGTCGAGCCATATTATCTGTGCTGGAAAAGATACTCCTAAATTCTGCAGAGCCGTGAAAAAGAATCCATTCAACCCAAATCCCTAAGAATTTGTTCCGAGATCCCGACGCATCAGCTGCGAGCTCCTCCATTCGATATGTGTCCATCAATTCTTTGAACCAATCAAGTAGAGATGGAGCCCGGCTTGATTTCCAGAACCTCGGGATCACAGCACGAGCAGCCGAGATGCAAAAGCGGAGAATATCCCTCTTCTGTAGCCCAATAGGACCTGGAAAAATGGATAACATTGCCGATTCTGGGCAGCATTCGGCTTGTTTACCTGTTATCCGGGCGTATGCATTGAAAACCTCAGACCAGAACCGCCGGATTTCCCCACAACTCCACCAAATGTGTATCATTGTACCCTTCTCTTCCCCACAGCGCCAGCAGGTATCAGGGGTTCCAGGGAACATGTTCCGGAGTGTCGTCGGGCACAAGTACCATCTAGTGAGCAGCTTATAGCTTCTTTCTTGTGCAGAACAAGCGCTAGCTAGTGAGTGAGTAAATATAAAGCATTTCTGCCAATTAGCTTCTGAAATGCTACACCCCAATTCCCTCTCCCAAGCACGTTGGAAGTAAAGGGTGCCCTGCTCTCTCATGGACCCTAAGGCCTGGTAATGAAATGATATTTTGCGCCTCGGTGGAGCCTCCAGTTGGAATAACCTCTCCAATACGTTGGGCGTCAATCTTACCCTGCAAGAGTGGTCAGCTGAATATAATTATGCTCTGTATTGGAGAAATTCGAATCACTTAAGAGGTCTCGTAGGTTCTTTGAGTTGTAGCTCTGCCATCGGGGGCAAACCACCACTGGACAGAGTCTGTCCTACTCGGGTGTCATCCACAATCCGCCAACATAAAAATCTCTGCCTGTCAAATCTGGGTGGGAAAGATGGGTTGGAAAAAAGGGGAGTCAAAGGGCTAAGTCTGTCGTTTAAGCGGAGGGTTTTCGTCACTAGGTGCCATACCTTCAAGGTGTTTCTGGTCATGTCTGTCAAAGGTACTAGGTCTGTGGAGTCTTTAGGGGAAATCCAAAGCAGGTGTTTCAGCGGAATCCCAAACCCTCTTGCTCCACCCCTACCCATTTCTTGGAGGACGCATGATAATGCCAATCTAGAGCTCTAACAAGAGAGGAAGCCTCAAAGTACGCTCGTATGTTGGGTAGTCCAACCCCTCCTCTGGTCTCGGGCAAGGATAGGATATTCATTCGCAATCTGGACCTCTTGCCCCCCCAGACAAATCTAAGGATCATAGATTGCATTTTGGAGAGGAAACCTCTATCCAATAGAACAGGAACTGTCTGAAAAGTATATAAGAGTCGGGGCAAGACATCCATTTTGACTACGTTTATTCTCCCGAACCAGGATAGCTTTAATTGTCTATAGGAGGTAAATGCCGATTCCGCGTTAGTCAAAAGGGGTTGATAATTTAAATTGAATATTTGTTTAAGATCTTTTGGTATAAGGACTCCCAAGTACTTAATGGCTTCTACTTTCCATTTAAATGGGAACTGTTTAGATAGATGAGAAACCAATTCTCCAGGCAAAGAAATATTGAGTGCCTCGGTTTTGGAGCAATTCACTTTAAAGTTGCTCAATTGTCCGAACCGTTCAAACTCCATTAAGACCGAAGGGATGGAGACCAGGGGCTGGGAGATGTAAAGTAGCAGGTCATCTGCAAATAAGGCTAATTTGTGATGACTCTGTCCCAGCTTGACCCCATGGACGCATTCATTGGACCTAAGTGCAAAATATTTAACTATTATAGTGTCAATTCAAAAGTCACCAAGAACACAGTCATTTTTTCACAATTGCCCGTCAATAGTTTGAATTTGATATAAAGAAACATAGTCTTGTAACATCTCAAATGAAAGCTGTTACCGTTCTGAGTAAAATGATGCCTCTCCCACTTCATTATCTTATTTCTAGCCTGAGATAAAAAAAATGTAAAGTCGTACCAGGCCAAAATTCACCCTTTTTTTAAACTTTAAAAATCTGTAAAAAATTAACTGATGAAGAAAAAAATTCCAAACTTTTAATTTGTAATTAACTAAAGTAGTACTTCATAAAGGAAAAAAAAAAAAAAAATCTAAAGACGTCAGGTAAAAAAAAATATTCATATTTAGATCACTTGATATGGAATGACCCATTGACGCTCTTACTAGTAAAATATGTTAAAATATGATCCCATTGCGATCCCAACTTGAAATTTGGTACAGATGTGGCTAAGAGCATAGCAGACACATGGGCAGTTTTTGAAATATTTAAAGCGCGCCGATTTTTCGGAAATGCGTTTTAAAGTTTTGCGCTTGCGATCACATGGGTAAAATATTAACAAATATCCTCTTGTGACATATCTGATGAAAGCCTGGACAGTTCTGAGTAGATTGGTGTTTATTTTGTTTCTCTATCTTATTTCTAGCCCGAGATATGATAGAAAATGTAAAGCCATACCAGGCCAAAATTCGCACTTTTTTAAAACTTTAAAAATCTGTAAAAAATTAACAGATAAAGAAAAAAATTCAAAACTTTTTTTTTGTAATTAGATAAAGTTGTTCTTCAGATAGCAAAATTTTTTTAAAAATCTGAGGACGTCAGGGAAAAAAAATATTCATTTTTGGATCACTTGACATGGAATGACCCGTACGTGACACTGGGGATTTTGTTGATGCCATAGGCCAGATTGTTTGGCAAGAAAACTATAGGTTGGTTTCCATTGATATTGAAAGCCTTTACATGAGGATTCCTCAACAACTGGCTGTCGACATTGTTAGAAAGGTATTGCCATCTGCATCAGTAGAATCCGTGATTACAGACTTCATTTGCGAATCTCTGAATTTTATTTTACAACATAATGCTTTTACCTTCTTGGGCCAATGGTTCTTACAATGCGAGGGTATTGGGAAAGGTACACCCGTCGCACGTATCCTCGCAAATTTATTCCTCGCCGTTTTTGAGGAAAAATCCAGCCGCTAACACTTCAGCACCATGGACAGCATTTACCACAAATTTCAAACACCGCTCGTGTTTAAAAGTCCGGGATTTCCATGGTGCTCAAGTTTTATCTTCAGCACCATGGAAAGCATTTACCGGACGATTTAACCAACCAGCTTTCACCGCTGCTGTCACAGCGGTGAAAGCTGATTGGTGGCTGTGTTGGCAACCCGGCAAATTCAAACATCGATGCTGTTACAGCAGCAGTGCTTGAATACAACGGAAAATGCTGTCGGTGCTGAAGTTTGCTTGACGGGATTTGTCAGCATGCTGAGAAATCCCGCCGAACAAAGTTCATAACCTCGGACAGCAGTACACTGACTAACTCACAGCACACTCTCATGCATACAGCCATGTACACACACCCACCTGCACCACACTCACATTAAAAATACACAGCACTCGCATCACTGTCATGCATCAAAACCGCTCAGATCCCTCACAGGTGACCTCTCATCTGTAAGATTTCTATAGTGTATTTCTTGGGGTACAGGGGGGCTAGAGACATGGGGGCTCCTTCTCTGAATGCAGCAGACATGCTGCATTCAGTGCTGCATTTAGTTTGCCATGTACCAGGGGGTGACAGGTCCTCTTTAATGCTATAAGGGTTATAATCACAATTGTATAACGGTTATTTTGCAGTTTTGTTCAATACTGACGTCTAGTGGCTTGCTTCTGTTTGATACAACTCCTGAACTAGCAATTACAGTAACACACAATGTTCCACTTTGGATGTGGAAGCACAGCGTTAAGTTCTTGACAGCTGTTGCCTAGACCACAGACATCGTCAGAGCTTGTGTTCAGTGCATGGAATGTCTTTATTTACCTTTTGCTATAGAAGTAGTTATTATGCCTTTACTATATAACTTAATGAGTTCAGGATGTTAACATTTAATTGTTTTGTTTAAAGACATTACTATAGTTGTATGTTTTTTCATTGTTGCTTCTTGCAATTTGATGTGTTAATGATACATTATTTTAATTGGAAGGCTGTGACATGAACAGCTTTTGGCCACTTTACACGTCCCAATATCGGCGTCCAACTTCGACAAAAAGTCACGTGGTTCGTGCGTTGGCCCCGATATCGTTCGTGCGTTGTGTGGTGTAAATGTGCAATGCGACGCAAGAACGATGCCAAACCGATATTGGGGGAGAAATGAGCAGGCTCTCCAACTGCCTGATATTGGATGGACAACGTGGCCGGATCATGCTGTGTGACAGCCCAACACCGACTTGGAGAGCAACTTCCCCTATTCTCTCCCATGTTAAATGGTCGTTCCTGGTTCGCCCGTACAAGGGGGCGTATACATCGCAGTTGCGTTGCCTGCCGATATCTCCCTGTGTGACATCTCCTATGCGATCTTGGATTTCATCCAAAAAAATGTGTGCTCCCGGGCCGTTGTATCCAATATCGAAACGATGTTGGGACGTGAAAAGTGGCCATCTGCCTATTTAAGGAGGGGAGCTGACGTCACAACCCTGCACAGGACCCGTGGAAACACTAATTGTGTGAAACGGTGTGACCGTTGTCTGACCCTGCCTCACTCCCTTCCCTGCACAGATATAACCCCGCTTTTACCGGAATAAATTTCCAGCACTATATTCAAGTTTTGGTGAGTGCCGCTGCTTCTTTTATCGATTATACATGCAACTATTTCTTTAAGCTGAGCAACACCATCTATGTCCTCTGATGACAGCTGCAAAGACTGTTATAAGGCCAGCTTTACACCATGCTTTTTACCTGTCAAGTTGTAGGATCTGATCAGGTTTTGCCCCCACGTGACCCTATGGTGCCGGATGGCAGTTATTTGCCATCTGGTTTTGTGTCTGTCTGTGAGGATCCGGTTGTGTTCATTTTTTGCCCTGGACACAAAATCGGAGCTTGCAGCATTTTTTGGGTCCAGGGCACAAAACGAACATAACCAAATCCTCCCGGATCCGGGGTGATCCAGCGACCATAACATGGGAGTATATGGGCGCCGGATCGCGCCAGATTCGACAAAAAAAGATCCGGTTCCCGGCCGCTGCTGTAGTTCAGCACCTAGAGAGCTCTACGGCTGAAATTTCAGCACCGCGGCTAGCTCCCCTTCAATTTCAACACAGGAGAGCGGCACAGGCACGCAGGAATGAATCCGGCACAAAACAGGATTGGAGGGCATATTTGCCCTCCTTTTCTGTTTGTGCGGGGCTGTCAGGTTGTGTCTGGTGCCTCCTGCAAAACACCGGACACAACCTGACAGCCGAAAACTGTGGTGTGAAGCCGGCCTAAGCCCTGAGTATTGTGGCTAGTGCCCGGTTTTCCACTGCTTACATAGAAAATGCAGTTTTAGTTGGCATAGCTAACATATCTCATAACCCAAATTATTTTTTCATATGTAGTAATAATGAAGATAATACAACTTCATATTATCACAAAGTGCAGTATAATATATACCTCTTTGATTAATAGGGTCTTTGGCCACATATGCCACATAATCTGTTGTATCCTAGAAAAAAATAGGAAATAGGATGGATTGTGTCTCAGTTCATTTCATTTCACTTGGAATAAATTGGATTTATACTACAGATTACTTACCACATCCCCTCCTGATGCAAAGGAAATTGCTTGCATGTGATGATTGGCAATAACCTGTAAAAAAAACACACATGTTTGAGCAGAAGTGAATTTATATGTATTCATTCCCTCTCTCGGCGTTATCAGAAAGCAATACACACTATACCTTTACTCAATAGCATTGACACTGCTACAACAAAGTAATACATTTTACACATCATTCCTCAGCAAAACTGATTATACTTTGTGAAACATGAGCATTCCTTTACGAGGTGACTTTATACACTGTCTGACATGCACTGGCTGAAAGAGTAATGGTGGTGTTACACGCAAGGATATCCTGAACGATATCCTTACAAAAGTCACGTGGTAGACATCGTACGAACGATATGTATATGTCGTTCGTGCGTTATCACACCAAGGATATAGAGAACGATATCCATTTTGGCATTGCGCCAGTATCAGAGGGAGATTTTTCCATCCGATGCTGAACAATGCCGTTAAAATAATGTGACAGTGCTGTGACAGCAGCACTGGCACAATAATGTATGTAAAATTAGTTTTGCAACTTTTATATATTAAATTTGTGTGTGATTTAACATGTAAAAGCCGCTCCAGTAGCTGTGTGCTACATGTCAGCACACAGCAGCAGGAGCGGCTATGAAGCCGGTGTTGTAGGGGTTAATACTATTGTGCCACATGGCCCCAGGGAGTGCCCACACTCCCCTGGAGCCATGTAGCACATTACATTTTCACCGCAGTGGTTAAAGCAGTGAGTTAAGAAGCCGCACACTGTCAGCTCTGCTACCTCCATTCATAAATAGACGGCGGCTACTGTAATGTTACAGTGAACCGTGAACAATTGCTAACTTGCTTCATGAATCGGAAGGTCTCCGAGGTCGTTAGGCTAAATGCGTACAGTACCTGTCCCTGTCCAGGGTGCTGATCACTTCAGCATTAATAACTATTGGCCGCGCACCGGAATCTCAATGAGCGCAGCCAATAGTTATTACTGCTGATGCGATAAGCACCCTGGACAGGGACGGGTACTCTACGCATTTTGCCTAAGTACCTCAGAGACCTCCCGATTCATGAAGCAAGCTAACAATTGTTCACGGTTCACTATAACATTACAGTAGCCGCCGACTTTTTATGAATGGAAGTGGCAGAGCCGACAATGTGCGGCTTCTGTTAACTCACTGCGTTAACCCCTGCGGTGAAAATGTAATGTGCTACATGGCTCCAGGGGAGTGTGGGCACTCCCTGGGGCCATGTAGCACAATATTATTAACCCCTTAATCTCCGGAATCATAGCCGCTTCTACAGCTCTGTGGCGACATGTAGCACACAGCTGCAGCAGCGGCTTTGACATGTAAAATCACTACATAAAAATGTTTTAATAAAAGATTTAGAATGAAATGACAGCAGCAGAAATAGAATTCTTTTGAACAATATCGTTCAAAAGATTTCACACTGAACGATGTGTCATATCGTTCAGAGGTTAATTGGACGATGAATGACAGATCTGAGGTCAGGATCTCAAATCTTGGATGAACGATCTCACGATCTTTAAATCCTATATCGTTCGTTTACACGCAAGAATGTGCAAACGATATCCTTGGAGCAATGACATATCTTACATTTTAAGGATATCGTTCAGGATATTCTTGCGTGTAACACCACCATTAGGCCGACTTCACTGTGTGTGTGATCAGGTCCGGGGCTGTCCGATGTGAATCAGACAGCCCCGGACCCGGTTTGCAAACAGAACCGAAGGGCAAAGGGCCGCAGCTGTTGCAATTTCAAGATCGCGGCTAGCTCCCCTCTGAAATCACAGCAGGGACAGCTGATGGTGTTGAAGTTTAGCAGCGCTCGCTGCTAAACTTCAGCTGCTGGTGTCCAGTTCCCGGATCCTCCCGGATCTGAGCAATCCAGCGTCATAGACTCCCATGTTAGGGAGTGCTGGATCGCCCCAGATCCAGGAGGATCTGATTTGGGCAGATTTTTCGCCCCAGACACAAAAATGTTGCAAGCAACGTTTTTGCGTTCGGGAGGAAAATTCGAATTGTCCCGGATCCTCCCAGACAGATGGTAACCGGATGGCAGATAGCTGCCATCCAGCTCCATCTGGCCCCATAGGGCTGCATTAGGACAAAATTGGGTCTGGGGCTGTCAGGTTTGCCACTGACCTGATTCTACCGTGGTGTGAAGCTGACCTAAGGAAAAAATACTGGGGCATTGTGAAAATTTGAAGTTGTAGGTTTTAACCCCTTCACCACCCGGGAATTTTTCCTTTAGTTTTTCTTTTTTTGTTCCCCTTCTTCCAGGAGCCATAACTTTTTTTATTTTTCCATCAATATAGACATATGTGGGCTTGTTGTACTTTCAGATGCAATCATTTATTTTATCATATTGTGTACAGGAAAATGGGAAAAAATTCTAAATGCGGTCCAATTGCGAAAAAAAGTGCAATTACACGTTTGTTTTTGGGGGGTTTTTTATTCACCATGATCGCTATATGGTAAAACTAAAATGACGGTGTGATGCCTCAGCTCAGTATGAGTTCGTAGATCTCAAACATGTATACCTTTACTGGTATTTAAGTGGTGAAAAAAAATTCAGAAGTTTGAAGAAAAAAAAAAAAGCACTTTTTGCACCATGTTCTGTGCCCTGTAGCGTTCTCATTTTTGGGATCTGGGGCTGTGTGATAGCTTATTTTTTATGTCTTGAGCTGATGTTTCTAATGATACCAATTTTGGGTGGATGTGCTATTTTGATCACCCATTATTGCATTTTATAGCAATGTTGAAGTGACCAAAAAAAACATAATTTTGCCGTTTGGACCTTTTTTTCCATTATACAGTTTACGGCTCTCTTGATTTTGGGGCTCACAATCTAAATTCCCTATTGTTATGTCTTTGGAATGTGGGAGGAAGCCAGAGTACCTGGAGGAAAGCCACGTAAACGCGGGGAGGACATACTGACTCCTTCTAACCACTGAACCACAGTACTGCCCCCCCCTTCCCCTTCAAGTTGTGAAAAATAAAATTAATGTAATCAGCCATCCGTGCTGGAAAAGTCCAATAGTCATTAGTTCATGGCCAGCTCTGCACACTCCTCCACTTTTTCAGCACTGCAAGGTGACACGCCCCCAGGGCCGTGGGGTACTCGGAACCGGGCAACATTTCTTCTGGGGAGTCAAAAGGGTCGAGACCCGGCTCCGTAACCCTGGCAGTGTCAATTAAAGTTGGGGGATTATGGTTTTGGTAATTAAATCATGATGCCACCCGTGGTATTTGGCTATGGATGACCAACGCTGCGGTGCGGGACCTCTGGGATGGTATAGCAGCTGTGATGGTGTCTTTCCCCACGGCTGGAGTGGTTCCCCAGGGCAACCGTTAAAGTCTATGGCAGTGGTAGGCCGGTGGGTGCAGGATTGAGGGCGCAGAATAACCAACAGACTCAGAGTTTCCAGTCTCCTTTACCTTTTACTGTTGGTTCAAGCTGCAGACCAGACATTGACAACAGGTGGATCGGCGAGTCCAGACAGTTTGGAAGCAAGTTGGGGATCTCCTCACCCAGCGAGTTCTAAGGACTCCCTGCTGCGCTCCTTCTTGTTGGACCCTGCTGCTGCCTTTAGCTAATCTGCGGCCCTCTCTTCCTGCATAAAGTCTCTCACCAGCATGGCAGGCAGCTTGAGCCCTTCTCTGGCACCTCTCCTCTGGCTGAGATCCTGGGCTCTAGTGCGCTGCTGTGCCTTCATGTGCTTGGTGTGGCCTGGAGACTTGGAATCTCCCGTCCTTCGGTATTTGCTACTGGGTCTAGAATCCCTCACAGCCTCGGACTCCGATGTCTGTTTCTGGCGCTCTGCTCTGGGGTGAGCCCCTCACTGGCTCTGTTCCCCGGCCCTTTCCTCGACTTATTCCGACACTCTCCAATGGGTGCCTCATGCTCCACTGTTGCTCCTACCCTCTTGGGACGAGCCAGACACGGCTCCAGTCTGCAGGAGGTCTTCCCTCTTCTACATCTCAGACTGTTCTGTTCTAACTTCCCCTCCAGACCAGAATTTATAAGGAAGCTCCCATGAAACCGGGTTCAGAGCTCCCCCATCAGGCCTGGAGTCAGGAAAAGTGTTGCATGCTGTGAGCTTACCTTATATGAAAACCCCTGCTTGCTTCCAGGCATGACATCACCCCCCCAGAGGGAGATAATGCCATTGTGGCAACCGGACTCTGGGGTGCCACACAAGTGCTGGGCTGCAGTTAATGAAATTGACTTTTCCCCTTTTTCAGGCGGGTTGTGGGTTTCTTCAGTTTGTCCCAATAGCCCATCAGTATTGCTGTGGTGTTTCCCCTTTTTGTAAGAAATTATAAAGTTGAACAGTTGCAATGCCAGGCTCCATCGTAACAATCACCCCTTCTCCCCTGCCAGGGCTGGAATGAACTACACAAAAGCCTGTTCACATAGGTCGGTCCATTCTATCTGCTTTCAGAATTTCTTTCTCATCAGGTCAACCAGGGGCTTGGCTATGGTACTCTACCACAGCATGAATTTTCAGAAACACTCTATAGTACCCAAGAATGCCTGCACTTGCTTTTGGTTACGGGGCTGTGGCCACTGAGTTATTGCTTCCACTTTGGCTGGGTTAGGATTTAGCCTACCGGTATGTGCCCACAGGAAGGTTTAACGTCGGTTTAGCAGCGAAAACCGCCGGCGGTTTAGCATAGGTTTTATTTAAATTTATGTAAATCCTAAGCAGCGTTAGGACTTACAAGTAACCCTATGTAATTTAGAAACCGCTGTGCACACATAGTCGGTTTATGTGAGCGGATCTGCCTGCAGTTGAGCGGTTTCCCAGCGGTTTAGCAGCATACAGCATGTCAATTCTTCTCAGCGGTTTTTGATCGGTTCCATGAACAAAATCCTCCATAGAAAACCGCCGAAAAAAACCGCTGGAAAAACCGACTGAAAACCGCTGTGCACACGCTGAAAAAAAAAGCCGGAAAACCGCCGGAAAACAGCTGGAGACTTTAGAGCTCAGAACTGATAATTTCCAGCGGTTTACTGACGGTTTGAACGCCACTAAACCTTCCTGTGGGCACATACCCTACTACCTCCTACTTGTTGGAAAGGTTCTGCTATTAATGGCATGGATTGTAAAGCGGTTGTATGTAGGGGCCTCCCATCTGTTGGCAGGTGTAACAGGAGCTTGCAATTTTTTTAATTGCAAGGTTCACCCCAGGCAAGAAGATCCTGCTCATAACCCTGGTTTTACTGTTACGCACTCCTAGATATCCTTCTATAGGTACCGTCACACGCAGCAATATTGCTTGCAATTTCACTGGCAATTTGCTGGTTACAGTGAAATCATGGACACATTGGCCATGTTCACACACATGCGTTTTTTTGCCCATCCCTGCATTTTTTGGGCTGTTAAAAAAAACGCAGGTGCGTTAATGCAGGGTACATTTGAGTGTACATGCGTTTTTGAGCCAAACTTGCGTTTTGTCTTCTAGGTCCATTAAAAAAATGCATGTGCGTTTTCCCAAAAACGCATGCCTTTTTCAACATGGGACCCAATGGGAAACGCAAGCGTTAACGCTTGGCACATGTAGACACATGCGGTAACGCTAGCGTTTTTTGGAAACGGTCCGGCTGATTGTGAAATCTTTTTTTTTTCATCAGCACACCCCCCTATATAAGCAGGAAAATGAAATAAAAATTTTTATGATAGCACCTCCCCCCCCTGGTCGGCAGGAAGGCGAAAAAAAAAAATTCCTTCAGCAAAAACACAAATTTTTACGCCATGCGTTTTTTATTACTTGGGTGTTTGGTGAAAAAATGACTATTTGCAAAAACGTTTTCAATGCTTTCACACACACAAGGCACATTTTTTGGCACTCTTAAAAAAACACATGTGGTTTTAGGAGTGTTAAAAAAACGCAAATTGTGTGTGAACATGGCCATTGTTCTATTTTATTGCTGTGTACAAATGGAACAATGTGTCCATGATTTCACTGCAACCAGCAAATTGCCAGTGAAATTGCAAGCAATATTGCCGCGTGTGACGGTACCTTAATGGAGATTTGTGGGCCAAGGATAAGATCTTCCTTCTGTACTTGGCCATGTTCACACACATGCGTTTTTTTTGCCCATCCCTGCGTTTTTTGGGCTGTTAAAAAAACGCAGGTGCGTTAACGCAGGGTACAATTGAGTGTACATGCGTTTTTCAGCCCCACTTGCGTTTTTTTCCCCAGTCCAAAAAATGCTGGGTGCTGTAAAGAACGCATGTGCGTTTTCCCAAAAACGCATGAGTTTTTTTAACATGGAACCCAATGGGAAACGCAAGCGTTAACGCTGGCCACATATGGACAAATGCGTTAACGCTAGCGTTTTTAGGAAATGTCACATCAACTTTTGAAAAAAATTTTTTCATCAGCACCCCCCCCCCCCTATATAAACAAGAAAGTAAAAAATAATGTTATGATAGCACCCCCCCCTTCTTGGTCGGCAGGAAAACGGAAAAAAAAATTCCTTCAGCAAAAACACAAATATTTATGCCATGTGTTTTTTGTTACTTTGTTATTAGGGTGTTTGGTGAAAAAATGACTAATTGCAAAAACGTTTTGAAAGCTTTCACACACACAAGGCACATTTTTTGGCACTCTTAAAAAAACGCAAGTGGTTTTAGGAGTGCTAAAAAAAACGCAAATTGTGTGTGAACAATGCCCTTCTCCGACACCTCCAATTGCTTGGTATCCTGCCTGGGTGTGCCTAAAGGGGCAGCACAGGCAGGTAATACATCTTTACCCCCCTGGTTTGTTCTTGGCACTTGTCAGTCTATGATAACTCAGCAGAGGTTCATTGTGGGGCTTGTTATATTGGTGTATTAGGCTCTATGCATGATGCATGTAACAGAAGGATGAACTCTTTGTGTAAATACATGAATTATAATGTACCAAGTGGGGTAATCCTGCCTTGTGTGTTTGTATGTCCCCATTTTTAACCAGTGTTTGATATATTGAATCAATAAAATTATAATTTTGATCATATTGGCCTGACTCCTGGGTTGTGAATGTAGGTCAAGAAAGAACCTGGGCAAAGGAAGAAACCATGCGTCTTCTCTCCGGTTGCACCTTGTGCACATTAACTGGAGCAGTGGGAAGTACAGAGGAAACATATATACACCCAGGATGCCTTCCTCAAAACAACCAGGGGAGGATAGCTCTTCAGAAAGTGTATTGGGAGTGTACACCTCTGACAGAACCTACTTAGGAACCGTTCATTCAGGAGCCAAGTCCCCAGTATGGACAACTTCTTTCACAGATCCCTGAAGGAGAGACTGAGGCCTAGCTTAATCTCAAAGAGTGGGAATGGAATCCCCTCTTTTGTCCCAGAGGGATAGCAGCCGGATAAGGAAACATACACGACCAGATCAAAACCCTCCACACGACCCTGGGGGAGATGGCTTTTGAGATGCTTGTCTGGGTATGGATGGACAAACCCCAACAAGGTGACCCTTAAGCACACAGTAAAAACGCGCCCTCATCCCACGGCAAACTACCGGTGATGTAATATGATGGAACACCCCTGCTAGCTGCATAGGTTCCTCCACCTGCACCAGTGGGACCTCCTCAACAGGAAGAGCAACAGGGAGCTGGGTCCATATGGATGTCTCCCTGAGGAAGCTTTCCATACTGATAGCAGGTGGCATGGCGCCCTCCAGTGATTTTGGGGCAGAGTACTGAGCCATGGAGTCATAGAGCCTACTGGACAACCCATGATAGAAATGGCTCCACTGGGTCATTATATTGGGTGTCCATGGCCCACCCCAGGAACTATGAACGGTACTCCACAGCCGGCCTCATCCCCTGCTGAAGTCTACAAAGTTTCTACTCTGCCAGAGAGATGCCATCAGGGTCCCCATAAAAAAGGGCCAAAGCTGCAAAAAACCTGTCTACCGACCGCAATGAGGGACAATTGGTCGTTAGTGAGAAGACCTAGGACTGGGGATCTCCCCGCAACAAGGAGATCATAATCACCACTTTCTGTTCTTCATTCCCCGAAGAATGAGGACGGAGCCTGAAGTATAACTGACAGGAGTCCTGAAAAGCCCAAAACTTATCAGGGAGGGAATCATGAGTTCTGGCTGTGGCTGAATGTGAGCCTTGACTAGCAGACCTGCAATATGCTGCAGTTGCTGCACCATCTGTTCCCGCAGATCCGTCATCTCCTGTGACAGAGTCTGCTTAAGGTGTACACAAAAAACAGCAGGATCCATAATGGATCACAAAAAAAGGATTTTGCTGTTGATTATATCACGCTTGGACTAAAGGGGATGTTCAGCTACCGTGCGTTACAGTGACACACGAACCAACAATGTCAGGAGCACAACACAAAAACAGATGGGGAGACACCAGTGGGGACATATATAGTGGAGAGCCCTGCTCATAGGGAATGAGGAAGAGGTGACCTCCTGCACTCAACTGCGGCTGTACCCTGAACTCCCTACTGTCCCTATATGAGTTCTTTCAACTCGTCGCCAAACAGGGTACCTAGGCCCTAGCTGACCCTGATGTTAGCTCTCAATAAGGAATGGCTGGTGGGACCACTGCAATAAAACAACAAGAGGGAAGGGGAGACAGACGCATGCTGCCTAGCTCCTTGGCAGCCAACTTCTTAGTAGTAGTCAGCTCTCCAGAAAACCTCCTTTTCCTCGGGAAGTTTGACTAGGAATGTTCAATCTCCAGCAAAGCATGCTGGAACCTTGTGATCATATGAACGGGATGGGAATAATCACAGACTGGTCACACCTGGACAAGAACTAGCTAGGTTGCTAGCAGCAGAGACTGACATTAACTCCTCAACTGCCAAAGGAAAGAAACACGTTTAATATGAAGTCTCAATACAAACATGAGACAGAGGTCCAAAACTAGTCACAAGTCTCCCAGGTAAGAGAGACCATCATGATAGTTGAGCAAAGACAAGCACACCCAACCCTCTTAACCATCAGATACCGTCAGTCAGTACCGAATGCTGTACCAAAAGAGCCTCCAATCCAGAGTAATCCCCGGTCAGACCAGAAGCAGGATGAGCAGCCCCAAAAAATGATTGCAATTGCAAATATTCAAACCCGCAAATTGAGCAGTCTGGAAAAGTAGATCAAAATTTTAAGAGGGTCAGAAGAGGAGAAGTTCCCAATAGTCTCCCGAGCCCTGGTATGCTGCCTCCTGACCATACCATAAACGACTCTGTGTGGATCGCAGGTGGAAAATCGGGATTATCAAAAAGTGGAGTCATGGGCCTCCATCAGTCAGAGAGGTTATATTTGGTACATGCCCCATCCCATACCCGCAACACATCTCTCAAGAGGGCAGAGGGTAAAATGCAATCTGGCCGTTTAGATCTGGGTATCCACAGAAGAGAGGTCAGGCTCCAGATCTACCCACTGCTTTGACTTGGCACCGTCGAACCAGTGTACCACCCTAGTAGGAAAGGCTGCCATATGGTAAAGTTGAAAGTCAGGGAGTCCCGCCCCTCCCTCCATTTTGGGTCTTGTCAAAAGTCTGTAAGCCAATCGTGATCTGCTGTTTGTAGAAATAAATTTGCCGGTGACAGATTTCAACTGGGCAAAGAATGTACGGGGCAAAGCTATGGTGATTGTTTGAAATAGGTAAAGTAGCTTTGGCAAGATGTCCATTTTGAGAACATTAATCCTGCCAAACCAGGACAGTCGTTTCCCAAGATGCGATTTAAGGTCTTCCTTAAGATAGATGGGAAAGAGATTTCGGAATTGGTGACATATATCAACAAATCGTCAGCATATAGTGCCAATTTATACATATTCTCACTGATCGCTACCCTGTGAATATTCGGGTTGCACCGCAGAGCGTAAAGCATGGGGGAGAGAGGGCACCCCTGCCTCGTTCCATTACTAATATTAAAGGATTCTGAAAAGATACCGTTGCATCTAATCCTTGCAGTTGGAGATGTATATAGAGCTAAGACTCTCTCTCGAAACCTCGAGCCCAGACCGATCTGACCCTATCGAAGGCCTTCTCCTCATTAACCGACAACACACAGGCGGGAATGTTCTTCGCATTCCTGCTGGGGAACAAATCCCACCTGGTCGATGTGTATCAGCCAAGACAGAGAAGGACCAAGTCTAACTGCCAGAAGCTTTGCAAAAAGTTTCAGATCAATATTTATTAATGAGATTGGGCAGTAGCTCGCGCAGACCCCCGGGTCCCTCCCGGCTTAGGCAGTACTGCTATAGTAGCCTCCAGGGTTTGTTTTTGGAAAGGGCATTCTAAGGAAACAGCATTAAAGACCTTAGTAAGAAAAGGTGCAAGGGCGTCCGTGAATGTCTGATAAAATTGGCCGTGAAGCCATCTGGCCCAGGACTCTTCTTCAGGGGAGTAGATTTGATGATGTGAGATACTTCATCAATTGAGAAAGGGGCATCCAATTCCACTGATGTCTCCTCCGGTATGTTTGGTAAAGCTGTGTTGGCAATATACTCGTCGATTTTCAAAGTTAAAACTTACCATCCATGCCACATCCAAAAACCAACACTGCACTTGCAGGCTGCAGTCAGACCCTCTCTATGTGAAGCAAGCACCAGGTGCAGGCTGATAAGGATCACCTCTGCCTACAACAAAGTGTGGGAGGCGACTTGCCATGCACATAATGGGCCTGCTTAGGACACCATTAACACTGATACAAAATGATGCAGAGTGTCTAAAGTGAGATGGCACCGATAAATAATAAGCTCTTCTACAGTTCTGTTGGCTAAAAAAAAAAAAGTTATAGCTCTCATAATATTTTGACTAAAAAAGTTAATTTAATTTTTTAGCTCCGGATAACACAAGTGATATTGTAAGCGCTAAGGTACATTAACAGGACTCCTGTTAAACCAGGAGAGCCCAGATGGGAGATCTATAAACCCTTACTCCAGTTGTGCGGACAGCACAACAGTAGAAGGTGAGCAGAGGGATCTTTGACCGACCCCACAAATTATTGAAAGCAGTTTGGCGCAAATTTTTGTTTTTTTGTAATTTAATTTTTTAGAAATGTAAGTGTGTAAAAATAACAAGTAAAGCCATCTTACCACTTATACCAGACAATGAACAGTGTAAAACAAAATTAAAACAATAGTTCTTGAATTGCTGTTTTCTTGTTCATTCTGACTCCCAAAAATCAGAATAAGGCTAAGACCACATTTATTCTATGCTTTACATTGAGCACACTTATGTTGAGGTCTCTCTAAATCCCCAAAATGGAAATCTAATGAAACCAGCTAGCGTATAGCTCAGTATGTAGGGCCATCGACCATGAAAAATGCGTCCATGGGTTCAATTCCAGGTAACAGTGTTGTGACCTGTGAATGCAATAAAAAAAAATCTAATGAATCCCCACTACCATTCACCATATTGTTGAAGATCCCTTTGGAATTGTCTGGTGTCCAATTTTTTAGGTGTCTTATTAGCACACAAAATTCTGGTCAACTACAGTTGTGTGCCAGCCTAAAAAGATGGATATCACTAGAACACATGCCAAACGAAGTCCAAAGTCACTCCATATGCCTTATTTTAGTGGTTCCTTTGGAGGTTTCATCTGAATTGCATTTTCTGTGGATTTACCGTAGATAGAAACTCTGGCGTTAGTGCTCATGGTCCTACACAGGATAAATATGAGCGAAGTCTTACTGACAGTGATCAAAAAATGTTATGTACCCCAAAATGTTACAAATAAAAACTAACTTATCCAGTTAAAAAAAAGCCCAAACTCAGATCTGTCATTTGTCAATGGAAATTTAGGGGGTGTCCATATTATGGGTAGCACAAAAAAAACTATAACTTTCCAGTGAAATTTTCACTCCTAAATCGCAAATTTTCACTTCAGTAAGGAAGTGGATGAACTCTAGCGCCACCTTTAGGTAGCTACTCAAAGTCATAGTCAACTTTCTGACAAGCCTTCTAATATAACTAAGGATTTGTTCCAGATCAGAACCCTAAACTACAGACGCTGCGTTTCGGGGCAACTGCCCCTTATCAGTGTAGTGTGTGGGATATTCTGATCTGACTGTATAGGGGGTGTCACACGCGTCAATATCACCTGCACGATATCGGCTGCACGTGACGTTGCAGCGATATTGACGCGTGTGACATACTGAATCAACCAGCGATAAATCGCTGGTTGATGATCGCCAGGTTTTAGAACCTGCTCTAAAACCTGGCGATTGTCGCCCGGTGGACACGCAGCATCGCTGCGTGTGACACCGGGAGTAGCGATATTCCAGCTCCCAGCGCCTCTCACAAGCGCTGGGAGCTGGTAACTAAGGTAAACTGCGGGTATCTAGGCAGCGCGCGCTGCCTAGATACCCGACGTGTACCTTAGTTACCAGCCTCCTCCGCTCACCGGCTGGTATCTAAGGTACACAGCGGGTAACTAGGGTCCCTAGTTACCCGCTGTGTACCTTAGATACCAGCCGGTGAGCGGAGGAGGCTGGTAACTAAGGTACACGTCGGGTATCTAGGCAGCGCGCGCTGCCTAGATACCCGCAGTTTACCTTGGAGACCAGCCTGCTCCTGCTTCCAGCAGCCTGGCAGCGGGAGCAAGACATCGTGGAAACGATATTTAAATCGTTTCCACGATGTTTCTGGTCAATTGATCGCTGGTGAGTCTGTCTGTGTGACAGCTCACCAGCGATCAGCCGTCAATGTCGTCAGCGATCATCTCACTGACGACATTGACGCGTGTGACAGGCCCTTAGGAGAGGCTATAGACGAGGTCTGGGGAACTTGCTATCAACCTTATGGAGAGGAGTTTGCCTGCAACCATAAGGAGACAGTTAAGCAGATGAGGAGATTTAAAGCCGCATCCCTTCTCTAGGAAATATGCAAATTGTCACTTCTGTAAAGAAGTGGATGAACTCTAGAGCCACCTTTTAGGTAGCTCCTCAAAGTCATAGTCGACTTTCTGACAAGCCTTTTAATATGACTAAGGATTTGTGCCAGATCAGAACCCCAAACTACAGACTACAGAGGGGGGCTGTATATGAGATGGGACTCCCATATCAATACAGCCCCCATAGGGCTCCCATATCATATACAGCCCACCCCATCCCGTATTACATAGTTTTTGATTGAAATTAGCGTACAGACTACAGTACTGAATAATGAGAAATTAATCAGAAATGCGTACCGGCAAATATTTTTTTTACAAAAAAAAGCACTATAGAAAAGTATATAATCTACTTGTAAAGGTAACTAACTTCCAGGAATACATCAAAATATTAAATATGTTAAGGTGTTCCATCAAATAAATTATACAGAAATAGATGAATGAGATTAAAGGGTAACTAGCTACCTGTCGAGTGGTTGGTATACTGAGGTTCAGTCCTTCGACGGATATGTTTATAGCGATGCTTATTCCAGCAAACTGAAGATTACTCCTACCCAAGATTGATCCTAGAGATTTATTGGGTGCCTTAAAAAGAATAATATATAAAACATAACATGTTACATATCACACCATTTCTCTTGTGGAGGGTGTTAAAGTCATTAGTCCCACCTTCTTCTTCCAGGTCCCTCTCACACCAGGGACAGCCTCATAAAGTCTGTTGATGGCTTCTCTGTGGCATAAAAATAAAAAAGAGCATGAATATTAAATATAACAATTTAATATTAAATAACTTAAAAACAGATCATCAAAACCTAGTATCTACTTAATGTTTATGGGGAAGATTTCTAAAGCTGAATTTGCAAAATCTCTTGTTTACCGTAATTTATGTCATGGAAAACTGGTGAAGGTGTCACATTTCTAATGTGTGCCAGACACTTGACAAGTGACCTGCCAAGGAATGACCTACATTATCACAATATGCACCATATCAGCACTAAATTTTGACAGCTTTCAGTGTGACAATAATTTCTATCTAATATTTTGCATATAGAATCTATGGTTATGTTCACACGCAGCATTTTTTTTCTGTAGCCAATACCTGCTCTCTTGTCAGTAAAAACGCTGTTTGTGAACATAGCCTTAAAATGCACCAAATTTATTACACATGAGATACTTTGATCAAGGTAGTGCATTTTAAGACCGTCTAGTCTGGGACTATGTTCACACACAGTACTTTTTGCAGCAAAAAAGAAGCTGTATTTTACTGCACCAGCAAATCTATGAAACTTCAGAAAACTCATGCAAATAATTGTTTTGTTTTTTTTACTGAATTTGAGAAGTGCAGCATTAACTGACATTTTTTTATACCTATGCTTCTATTTTAATGAAGTCATAAGAAAGAATTTCTACTTTAAATTTTCTGCGCTGGATTGACAAACCATTATCATCACTTTAAACATAGCTGCTTGATAACCCATAAGCCTTTTCAGTGCACAGAGGAGTGGGTTAACCAGGATCCAGATTGAACAAGACATGTATACGGGATAATAGGGTGAGCTGTATCCATAAACATTCTAAAGGCCACTTTACACGTCGCAATATCATTCCGATATTGCATACGATTTCACCGAAGAGCGCACGTTTTTGGCACTTGTCCAAGATTGCATAGAAGATGTTACACAGGGAGATATATCCAGGCAACGCAACTACGATGTAGTACGCCCCTCTTGCACACTGCGTCTGAGCAACTCAGGGAACGACTATTTAACATTGGAGTGAATTGGGGAAGTTGAGCTCCAAATCGTAGTTGCGCTGTCACACAGCACGATCCTGCCAGATCGTCAAGCCAATATTGCACGGTTGAACAGCATGCACTATCCAAAAACGATATAGTTTTTGCATTGTTCTTGCATCGCATTGCTCATTTACACAACATAAGAACGATATCCTCTGCAACGCCCCTACCACGTGAATTTTTATTGTAGTTGCGTTGCGATATCGCGACGTGTAAAGCGGCCTTTAGGGTTCTCTCATATCTGCGTATATAGATTCGTTAAGATTTTCGGCCAGATAATTTGGTGAGTGTCAGGAGAGAGTCATGCGTTCTTTTCCTAATCTAGCATTCATATGTCATACGAGTGTGTGATTTATTTCCTTGCTTATCACCCATATGACATGCGTATGATATGCACATTTCAATGCAAAGCGTTTTTAATATAACCTTTTATGTACTATAATCCTTTATGTACATTAAAGTTTGCTGGCCTAAATAATAAAGAAATCTTAGATAGATAGATTTATTTTACAGTTATTAGTCTAATAACAAAATAATGAGGTGTCGCCCCAATTTTGGTAACCAGCAATAGTAAAGCAGACAGCTGAGGGCTGATATTATCAAGCTGGACAGGTCCAAGGTTGTTTGGTGCTTCCAAGCCTACAAATACCAGCTCGCAGCTGCCCAAGAAGTGGTGCATCACATTAGGTAAGCCAATTCTGACGCTTAGCTTTGGCTCTTCCTGACTGCCCTGGTGTAGTGGCAATTGGGGTAGTATTTTTTGTGGTTGATTGCTTTTCTTAAGCCACTCAGAGATGGACTTGCTGGTGTGTTTTGGATCATTGTTCTGCTCTCGAACCCAAGTGTGCTTCAGCTTGAGGTCATGATCAGATGGCTGGACCTTCTCTTTCAGGATTTTTTGGTAGACAGCAGAATTCATGATTCCATTTATCACAGCAAATATTCTAGGTCCCGAAGCAGCAAAATAGCCCCAGACCATCACTCTATCACCACCATATTTTACTGTTGGTTTGATGTTCCCTTTTATGAAATGCTGTGTTACTTGTTTGCCAAAGGTAATGGGACATACACTTGCCAAAAAGCTGAGCTTTTATCTCGTCAGTCCACAGAGTATTCTCGCAAAAGTCTTGAGGTTCTTCAAGATGTTTTCTGGCAAAACTCAGACGAACCTTTATGTTCTTTTTGCTCACCAGTGGTATTCGTCTTGGTACTCTGCCATGCAGGCTATTTTGGCAATGTCTCTTTCTTATGGTGGAGTCATGAACACTGACCTTAACTGAGGTAAGTGAGGCCTCCTGATTTTTGGATGTTGTGTGATCTTTTGGGACCTCTTAGTTGAGTCGTTGCTGCGCTCTTGGGGTAATGTTGATTGGCCAGCCACTCCTGGAAAGGTACACTATTTTTTCATGTTTTTGCCATTAGTAGATAGTCACTCTCGCTGTGGTTCACTGGAATACCAAAGCTTTAGAAGTGGCTATATATGTATATACTCGTGTATAAGCCGACCCGTGTATAAGCCGACCCCCCTACTTTTGCCCCCAAAACCTGGGAAAACCTATTGACTCATGTATAAGCTGAGGGTGGACCCCAGCACAGGTATACAGCCCCCAGCAGTGTGGTATACAGGCCTCCTCAGTGGTAGTATACAGCAGCTTTCCCAGTGGTAGTATACAGCAGCCTCCCCAGTGGAAGTATACAGCACCCTCCCCAGTGGTAGTATACAGCAGCCTCCCCAGTGGTAGTATACAGCAGCCTCCCCAGTGATCGTATACAGCAGCCTCCCCAGTGATCGTATACAGCAGCCTCCCCAGTAGTATATACAGGCCCCAGCAGTATATACAGCAGCCCCGGTGGTATACAGCAGCCTCCCCAGTGGTATATACAGGCCCCAGCAGTATATACAGCAGCCCCAGTGGTATACAGCAGCCTCCCCAGTGGTATATACAGGCCCTAGCAGTATATACAGCAGCCCCAGTGGTATACAGCAGCCTCCCCAGTGGTATATACAGGCCCCAGCAGTATTACAGCAGCCTCCCCAGTGGTATATACAGGCCCCAGCAGTATATTCAGCAGCCCCAGTGGTATACAGCAGCCTCCCCAGTGGTATATACAGGCCCCAGCAGTATTACAGCAGCCTCCCCAGTTCTATATACAGGCCCCAGCAGTATATACAGCAACCCCAGTGGTATACAGCAGCCTCCCCAGTGGTATATACAGGCCCAAGCAGTATATACAGCAGCCCCAGTGGTATACAGCAGCTTTCCCAGTGGTATATACAGGCCCCAGCAGTATTACAGCAGCCTCCCCAGTGGTATATACAGGCCCCAGCAGTATATTCAGCAGCCCCAGTGGTATACAGCAGCCTCCCCAGTGTTATATACAGGCCCCAGCAGTATATACAGCAGCCCCAGTGGTATACAGCAGCCTCCCCAGTGGTATATACAGGCCCCAGCAGTATTACAGCAGCCTCCCCAGTGGTATATACAGGCCCCAGCAGTATATTCAGCAGCCCCAGTGGTATACAGCAGCCTCCCCAGTGTTATATACAGGCCCCAGCAGTATATACAGCAGCCCCAGTGGTATACAGCAGCCTCCCCAGTGGTATATACAGGCCCAAGCAGTATATACAGCAGCCCCAGTGGTATACAGCAGCCTCCCCAGTGGTATATACAGGCCCCAGCAGTATTACAGCAGCCTCCCCAGTGGTATATACAGGCCCCAGCAGTATATTCAGCAGCCCCAGTGGTATACAGCAGCCTCCCCAGTGTTATATACAGGCCCCAGCAGTATATACAGCAGCCCCAGTGGTATACAGCAGCCTCCCCAGTGGTATATAGAGGCCCCAGCAGTATTACAGCAGCCTCCCCAGTGGTATATACAGGCCCCAGCAGTATATTCAGCAGCCCCAGTGGTATACAGCAGCCTCCCCAGTGTTATATACAGGCCCCAGCAGTATATACAGCAGCCCCAGTGGTATACAGCAGCCTCCCCAGTGGTATATACAGGCCCAAGCAGTATATACAGCAGCCCCAGTGGTATACAGCAGCCTCCCCAGTGGTATATACAGGCCCCAGCAGTATTACAGCAGCCTCCCCAGTGGTATATACAGGCCCCAGCAGTATATACAGCAGCCCCAGTGGTATACAGCAGCCTCCCCAGTGGTATATACAGGCCCCAGCAGTATATACAGCAGCCCCAGTGGTATACAGCAGCCTCCCCAGTGGTATATACAGGCCCCAGCAGTATTACAGCAGCCTCCCCAGTGCTATATACAGGCCCCAGCAGTATATACAGCAGCCCCAGTGGTATACAGCAGCCTCCCCAGTGGTATATACAGGCCCCAGCAGTATTACAGCAGCCTCCCCAGTGGTATATACAGGCCCCAGCAGTATATACAGCAGCCCCAGTGGTATACAGCAGCCTCCCCAGTGGTATATACAGGCCCGTCATTAGTGGTATATACAGGCCCCCCATCAGAGGTTACAGCCCCCCCAGTGATATATACAGGCCCCCATAGTGATATATACAGGCCCCCATCAGTGATATATACAGGCCCCCAGTGGTATATACAGGCTCCCCCCAGTTGTATATACAGGCCCCCGCTCCACCCCAGTGGTATATACAGGCCCCCCGTTCCTCCCCAGTGGTATATACAGGCCCCCGCTCTCCCCAGTGGTATATACAGGCCCCCCTGTTTCCCCCCCCCCCCCCAGTGGTATACAGGCCCCCCTGTAAAAGAATAGCTTTCATACTTATCCTCCTCGTTGTTACCGCGCGTCCTCATCTCCTTCCTGCTTCTACCCGGCGTCATGTGACCGCAAAGAAACAATGACGTCATTGTGGCTGCGTCGGCCGGCCGGGTAGAAGCGGGAAGGAGACCGGAGGAGCGCGGTAACAGCGAGGAGGGAAAGTATGAAAGCTATTCTTTTACAGGTGTGCGGCAGCAACCGGGGGCCTGTGTACCACTGGGGGGGAAATGGGGGGGCCTATATATACCGCGGGGTGCCTGTATATACCACTGGGGGGGAAACAGGGGGCCTGTATATACCACAGGGGGGGGGAGCGGGGGCCTGTATATGCCACTGGGGGGAGTGGGGGCTTGTATATACCACTGGGGGAGGAGCGGGAGGGCCTGTATATACCACTTGGGGAGCGCAATGTAATATGCACAGCTCCCCCTGCCGCTGATGGACAGGGGGATGCAGTGCATATTGCATTGCACTAATGAGCGGCCCCACATGACCGGGCGCTCATATTACAGCCTCCCCCTGCCTCCTCCAGCCCCCGAACACCGCCCCCCCACACTCAGCCGTATAGTGACTCGTGTATAAGCCGAGTGGGGCACTTTTCAGCACACTTTTTGTGCTGAAAAACTCGGCTTATACACGAGTATATACGGTAACCTTTCCCAGACTGATCTTAAATATTTTATTTCTCATTTATTCCTGAATTTCTTTGGATCGCGGCATGACGTCTAGCTTTTGAGGATGTTTTGGTCTACTTCACTTTGTCAGGCAGGTCCTATTTAAAGGGAACCTGTCACCTAATTTGAAGCCCCTACACTATCTCTAGCTGTCCCTACACCTTCCTAGCAGCTCCCTATCTATCCTTTTCTTATCTAAAGTGACCCTATTAAACTTGTGTAAATTAAGTATAAACTTACCGCAGTCCCCGTGGTTAGGGGACTGGGTAGGCGTGGCCATGCTTCCACAGCACTCCTCCATGTTGTAATGCACGCCCCGCTGGGCGGCATTATTGTGGGTCCTCTCTGCCCCCATTCTTGGAATCTCCCGCCCTCTCTGTAGTTCTATGCACCGGCCGAACGTCACTTCCGGCGCGGTGCATTATGGGGCGGGTCACGTGATCGTCCCTAGTGCATTATGGGGCCGATCATGTGATCGGCCCGGCTCCGCGCATGCGCATTGCGCTTATTGAAGCTGGGACGATCACGTGATCGGCCCCATAATGCACTAGGGCCGATCACGTGACCCGCCCCATAATGCACCGCGCCGGAAGTGACGTCCGGCCGGTGCATAGAACTACAGAGAGGCCAGGAGATTCCAAGTACGGGGGCAGAGAGGACCCACAATAATGCCGCCCAGCGGGGCGTGCATTACAACATGGAGGAGTGCTGTGGAAGCGTGGCCACGCCTACCCAGTCCCCTAACCACGGTGACTGTGGTAAGTTTATACTTAATTTACACAAGTTTAATAGGGTCACTTTAGATAAGAAATGGATAGATAGGGAGCTGCTAGGAAGGTGTAGGGACAGCTAGAGATAGTGTAGGGGCTTCCAATTAGGTGACAGGTTCCCTTTAAGTGATTTCTTGATTGAAAACAGGTTTGGCAGTAATTTAAACTCAGATTCCCAAAGATGTGATAAACCAGTTAATTTATGTTTTAAAGGGATCCTGTCACCTCCAGAACGCCTCCTAAGATACGAAAGCATGTCCCTGCAGTATCCTATCATTAATCTCACACTACTTTTGTCTCCTAAAAACATCCTGTGAAAGTGCATAAAAACGTTTCAATACTTACTCATTAGTGATTATAATTAGCAGGGGCTATATTCTTTAGTCTCCAGGGCGTGTTGTTTTGCAGGCTCCAGGATCCACTCTCTCGCTGTCTGTGTGCTCTGCTTGTGCAGGCTTTGCCCTTCACCCTCTCTATCACTCACAGAATGCAAATCATTAGTCCTGCCTTCAGCTCCACATCACAGCAGCACAGACAGAGAGAGGGTGGATCATTCAGGCTGCAAAACAACACGCCCTAGGGGCTAAAGAATATAGCCCCTGCTAATTATAATGCCTAATGAGTAAGTATTAAAACGTTTTTATCCACTTTCACAGGATGCTTTTAGGAGTGTGAGTTTAGTGATAGGATGCTGCAGGGACATGTTTTGGTAGCTTAGGAGGCGTTTTGAAGACAGGATCCTTTTAAGGAAGGGGGCAATCACTTTTTCACACAGGGTCCTGTAGGTTTGAATTAATTTTTTCCCTTAAAAATAAAGACCTTCATTTATAAACTGCATTTTGTGTTTACTTGTGATATCCTTGTCTAATACTTCAATTTGTTTGTGATCTGAAACATTTAAGTGTGACAAACAAGCAAAGAAATAAAAAATCAGGAAGGGGCAAACACTTTGTCAGGCTTGAAAAACGACAGAACACTATCCGAAACGCATTGGCAGCTCCTGTATTCTCTCATATCATCTGCTTGTTTGTCTGCCATGTACTGGTTATTGGAATTCTGACCACATTAAAAGTAATTGTCTTAAATTCACATTGGAAGCGGTACCACCCTTTCATTTCATTTCATTTCATTTTCCATATCTGAATAGAGCAGTCTGCACACACAGGTGAAAAATTTAAATGAAAACTCCTGAGTAGGGATGGGTGAACTCGACGTTAAAGTTTGAAGCCCGTACTGAACACCTAATGTTCGGGCACAGTCTCCAAATGTGGGCTTCCTTGGGAAGTCCGTGTTACAGTTCGGGTTTGTTTTGGGTGTGGTGGAGCTGTAAAAAGAAAGAAAATAGTGATAAAACACAGCATTATACTTATTGCATCTGCCCACTTGTACTTCCGGGCTGCTCATGAACTTTCTCGTGCAATTGGGATCACATTTGGGTGTCAGTGTGAGCCTGTTACCTGCTGGGAACAGACATGTGTCTAGTCGCTGGAATGTAGGAGAGCTGAGCATGTTTGCCGAGGAACAGATTTGTGGATTATCATTGGAGAATTTGTTTTTGGTTAATAAAGATGGCAACCAGGGATGTCTGTCTTTTATTTATTTCAATTAAAAGTTTTGTTCTCTGTGTTGTTTTTTTTTTAATGTTTAATAGAGATTCATAATGGCCAGGTCTAACATTGGCCTGACATTATGAATTTCAGGCTTGGTGCTAGCTGTCATTAAACAGATAACATCAACCCCATTATTACCCAGTGTGCCACTGCCACCTTGACTGCTGGAAAAGCCGGGTAAAGCACCTGAAAATAGCACTTTGAACGAATGCGCCATTTTCAGTGGCCGTTGCAGGCTGTGATTTTCAGCCTGGGGGGGCACAGAACCCTAGGGACTTACAATGCTGAGAATCCCAGCCTCTAGTTGCCTGGGTTGTACCTTAGCTGGCAATCAAAAAAAGGCAAAGCTCACACGTTTTTTATAAATATTTATTTAAAAATTACAAAAAATAATGTGCTTCCTTGTATTTTGATTGGCAGCCAAGGTAAAGTGAGACAGCTGGGGTGGCAGTCTGTAGCTGTCCGCTTTATCTGTGCTGACAAACAAAAACACAGAGAGGCACTACAGAATTCTTTTTTTATTATTTATTTATTTTTACAGCACTATTATATCAGTCAATAGGTGAAGGGCCCAACAGCCAATCATAGACACTGTCACAGTGTTAAAACATAATTGACCTTATTATTCTAAAATAATATTGGGTATAATTATCAAAGTAATAGTATATTAATTAATTCAAGTATATCTATATATTTATTCTATCTGCTGATATTCATATGATCCGGTCAACAGGGTAGGGGGTACTTTGATACCGGGACAGATGGTTACTTCGGTGGGGATCACGGCTGGTCAGTTCCCGGTTCCATGCCCTGGACCCTCAGTGGCGGGGATGGGGGTGATGAGGATGGAGGATGGTAACCTGACTCCACCTGTGGTACCTGGTAATAGGGCTAACAGGGCTGCGGCCGGCCGCTGAGGTGATGGAAATGCAGCTTTGGTAGTACAACTCCCCACAGGTGGAGCTTTACCTCAAGGCAGCGGAGTGGATGAAAAGAGTAGTAGTAGCGGTTCTGCTGTGAACGCTGCAGGCGGCAGTGGGGAATCAGGCAAACACACAATAGTCTCCGTTTTGGTACCTTTTTACGGATGTCCGGTAACTGGTATGGTCCAGGAGGGTAACCAGATTTTGGTGCAGCTTGGGACGTTCACCTTGGTGAGTTGTGAGGCCTCCTCTATTAGTGTGTGCGGTGTTTGAGGTAAGCTCTGCCTGTAGCTGAACCTGCCGCTCTTTCTTCCTCTCAGGGTGCTGTTCCACAACCGACAATGAGGACTTTTCTGTGGGATTCCTATTCTCTGCTCAGGTCCCTGGTCCTATACTTGGTCAGGTTTGGAGTCTTCTATTCTTTACTTCAGGGGGAAAAGATCCTCCTGGTTTGTCCTGGCTTTTGCTGCTACACTGTAGATGAATAGCAGCTTTGGACTCCAGTGTCCTGGTGGCTAAAGGGTTCTCAGATCTGTTCCCTTCTTCCTTCTTCCTACTTCTCCCACTGGCCTCTGTCCCTCTCCCTAGGGAGCTGCACAGCTGGGTCAGCTTTCCTGGTTCTGGGCCTGGCTTGGTCCCAGCAACCAGCTCCTTCACTAACTGCTCCCTTCTCTGCAGTCTCTCTGGAACTAACTAACTCCTTCCCTCAGGCCTGGATCTTTATAGGGGATCTTGCTTAAGGACAGCCAGTGGGGCTCCCTCTCCAGGTCTGGGGTGGAAGGCGTAGTGTGCTGTGTGTGCCAAGCTGTACACCCCTCCCTGCACCGGTGGGTCCTGTGACAATCCCTTGCAGGGGTGCCACACATATATTGCTGACATGAACTATACACATACATATATATATATATATATATATATATATATATATATATATATAAAAGAGTGCATCATCCCAGAGTCTAGAAACTTCCTTATATAGAGTGAACAGGTGCTAGTGTCACAGGATAAATGGTATGGACATGATGAGGGGGGCCCTCTCTTACTCCCAACCAGGGGTGCTCATTCTCACCCCATGCTGGAAGTCTAACACACACATGTAACAGCTCCCTCCTGCCATGCAGAAGCCATTTGCTCTGGAAAGATGAATATGGGTAGGGTCACATTGAAAACATAAATTGCATTCACCGCATCCGGATCCGGATGCGGTGAACGCAATGCCGGGCACACACATTTTTTTACAAAAATGTGTGCATAATACCGCACTGCGGTCACCGGATGGCTCAGGATGTGTAATCCTGAGCCATCCGGTAACTGCAGAGTGTGCGGATCCCGGCTCAGCAAACCTAGTAAAGAGTTAAATAGCTGCCCTAAATGACTGTTAGAGGTCTGTAGGGGGGCTTAGACCCCCCTACAGACCGGCCGGCCACTTCCATAGTGTTCTTCAACAATGTCTCAGTGTGCACGGGCGAGGAGCCCGTGCATGTCACCCAAAGTTGCCCCTACCCCCCCGTATCACTATAGAGGGGTGCATACACCCCTCTATTACCATTATGCTTTAATTATGTCATATACAGCAATAAGTGTCCCAATCGTAATGTCAGAATATATTTACATGTGTTCTGAGGCATAGCGAAGGGAATTCCATGGGCGGGGCTGTGTGCATTAGCCTCCGCCCGCTCCTTCTTGATGGCCGCCCCCTCTGGCCGTAATCCACTGTTGTGAGGGCGGGAACGTCGTTAAAGGGGCGTGGCTAACTACGGCACTTAGTTAGCCACGCCCCTTTAACGACGTTCCCGCCCTCACAACAGTGGATTACGGCCAGAGGGGGCGGCCATCAAGAAGGAGCGGGCGGAGGCTAATGCACACAGCCCCGCCCATGGAATTCCCTTCGCTATGCCTCAGAACACATGTAAATATATTCTGACATTACGATTGGGACACTTATTGCTGTATATGACATAATTAAAGCATAATGGTAATAGAGGGGTGTATGCACCCCTCTATAGTGATATGGGGGGGTAGGGGCAACTTTGGGTGACATGCACGGGCTCCTCGCCCGTGCACACTGAGACATTGTTGAAGAACACTATGGAAGTGGCCGGCCGGTCTGTAGGGGGTCTAAGCCCCCCTACAGACCTCTAACAGTCATTTAGGGCAGCTATTTAACTCTTTACTAGGTTTGCTGAGCCGGGATCCGCACACTCTGCAGTTACCGGATGGCTCAGGATTACACATCCTGAGCCATCCGGTGACCGCAGTGCGGTCCCGGTAAACGCTGCGAAAACTGCTGCCTGCATGATTTTAAACGCAGGCAGCAGTGCCGGATCCGGCCACCGGATGGCTTGTGAAGCCATCCGGTGTTTTGCATTGGATCCTATGGGGAGCGTTTCCTGGTCCGGTTTTGAGCTTTTTGGAAGCTCAAAACCGGATCAGGATTTTGTTCCAAAAAACGGAAATGTGACCCTGGCCTATCTCAAGAAGCAGCAGACCGTCTCCAGGAAACATGGATGAAACAGACTATAATTATTTTTAAAGGACAATAACTATTTATTTGTTATTATGCAACATAATGCATGCAACTGCATCTATTTCTTTTTGGTTTAACATAAACGTACATATATTTTTTATATGCAATTTTCCGACTTTTCTTAATAATACGCACATGACAATAATTACACACATATGATGGTATTTAACACACAGAGAATGGGCATCTGTGATTGGCTGTTTGAGTAACCTGAAAACAGACCATGCATTCTAGCATCTACCATGCTAGAATGCATGGTCTGTTTCCAGGTTACCCCGACAGTCAATCACAGATGCCCACTCTCTTTGACAGTGTCTGTGATTCTTTTTTCCACCCTTAGCAGTGAATACACAGGAAATTAATAACGGGCCCAGAAGTACAAGAAGCAGGACACCAGTAAGTATTATTATTATTTATTTATATAGCGCCATAATATTCCATGACGCTTTACATGTTAAGAGGGCAGACTAGGACAAGTAACATATTAACAATACAAGTAACAATGGCGGTGAACAATTCTAATGTACAGATACAATAGGGGAGAAGATCCTGTCCGCGAGGGCTCACAGTCTATGAGGGGCGGGTGGGGATACAGTAGAAGGGGGAGGTGTCGGTCGTGAGGCGGTGCGGTGGACCAGGTCTCATTTCAGGTTGTAGGCTTGGCGGAAGAGGTGGGTTTTCAGGCCTTTTTTGAAGGTTCCCAGGGTAGGGGAATGCCTGATGTGGTGGGGCAGCGAATTCCAGAGTATGGGTGAAGCACGGGAGAAATCCTATGTGCGGTTGTGCGAAGAGGAGATGAAGGGGGAGTAGAGGAGGAGCTCTTGGGAGGATCGCAGGTTGCGTGAGGGTAAGTATAATGCTTATGTTTTATCACAATCTTCTTTCTTTTTACTGCCTACCAGCTCCCATCTCATACTTTAAAGTCCGAGTTTGAGGTTTGGACTCAAGTTCGAGTCACATTCGGCTTCTTTAAGAAAAATTTGGTCAGGTCCGTCGAATCTGAATATCGTCGGGTTTCCTGCCATTACTCCTAAGTCAGCAATTAAGCTTGGATTCCAATAAGTAATGTGTGTCACTGATCAGTACTTAACAATGGCAGTCAACATACAGGAAAGAAAGAAAAATTCTTCCTGGGCCAAATATGCATCACTTCTCAGGGCTCATAGGAAGTAGGATGCACTTTTATAAGTGGCGCAAAGGAAAATATAAACAAACTAACAGAAGAAATAAATGTCCTGTGCCAAAAATTGAGCACAAAAGTGATTAATGGTTAATGTGGAGGAAAATTAAAGGCAACCTGTCACCTAGTGCATGGCCCCAAACCTATCACTATCTGTCCATGCAGCTTTCTAGTACATCCCTAACCATCCCTGTCTGATCTAAATGTGTGCTCTAATCACAGTGAAAAATAATTTCATCACTTACATTTTTCTATGGTAATTATCATGGTGCCGTCCAGACACTGGGGGTGTTCCCTCATCCTCCATCTTCCCCCTTGTTCTATGTATCATGCCACGGTGAGTGTGATATCCTTTTATCCAAGTGCATAACCCGCATCATAATCTGTGCGCTTCTTCTGGGTATGACGCAATGGCCACATCATTTCCTTTCATGCACATTCTTTTTATCTATGTGTCATACTGAGCGAGTTCAAAGTGCGCACTGCGCAAGCACTGAAGCCCTCAATCTGCGTGCCCCCAGATTTAAGGCATCAGAGCATGTGCAGTGCGCACTTTGAAGTTGCTCAGTATGACACATAGATAAAAAGAATGTGCATGACCGGAAATGGTGTGCCAAATGCATCATACCCGGAAAAAGCACACAGATTTGGAATGCAAAGGGCACACATGGGAAACAGGACATAATGCCCACCGGGCTGTGAAACATGGAGCGAGGGGGTGAGATGAGGATGAGAGAATGCCCTTGGTGTCCAAAGTCTTGACTTCACCATGATAATTAGGGATGCTTTTAAGGTAAGGTAGAAGACATAGAGTCAGTGACAGCAGTTACAAGCACCAGCAGGAAGACAGCTCTTATCTCAGCACAATGATCACTCTACATGCTTTTGCAGATTGGAATGAGGTAATGCAGAGAAGTTATCTAAGGGCTCAGACACTTTGGCGTGAAAATCAGACGAGTGCAATGCGAGAAAATCTTGCATTGCATTCAGACCGACGTTAGTAAATGAGTCAGAACAGATTAATGTGTCATCAGCTTTTTTCTCATCCAGATTCTGGATGAGAAAAAAGTGGCAACATGCTGCGACAGTATGCGATAATTGTGCGAAACTCGCCAATGCAAGTCAATGGGTGCGAGAAAATGATGGACAGCACACGGACAGCACAGGGACTGTGATTTTAGCATGGTGTTTCATATGCTGGAAAAAGTAGGAATATAATAGACAGGATAAATAGATGGATACAGTAGATAGACTAGCTAGATCAGGCTTACCAGAATCCAGCTGCTACTTCCGGGCCTCCTATTAAGCTAATTGCATATTCACTGCACTGTCACATACTCTGTGAGAGCCTCTGTGATTGGCTGTTGTAGTCAGACTGGATTTCCTCAATCTGGACAGTGATTCTGATTGGTCGCCATATACAATAGGGTATGGCAACCAATCTGCTGTCAAATAAACAATTAAGAAAATATGTGTGGGGTTTCACAGTATTTTTAAGTCTGACATACAGACGCCCCACACAGACGGACACAGGAGAGAGCCACAGGTCAGAGATAACAAAACTACCTGAAGGACCTGTGGGACCTATCCTACTACTAATAATATGCCCCCAACAGTACCTGCCTACATTTAAGGCAATCCTCATGTTCTACCCTGGACAGGAATCCTTTTCTTCCTTGCGCCTGGCAACCCAAGTGTAACAGTTCCAGCTACATAAAAAATAGGTCTCATCCATCCCCTTAAAGTCAATCTGGCAATCTGTCTAACAAGGCACATAGTATATCCCAGAATCTGTTTCCAAACATAACGAAGGGGCTGTGATTACTACAGCATCACAGCGACAGGATTCATCCTATACCATTATTGAATCTCATCCCTCTTCATTCTGCCTTCCAATTGTTTTTTTGGAAACTACACACTTTGCACTGAAAATTAAAAACCTGAAGAGCATCTACCATTTTCCTCTTTCTTTTTTCACGCGATGTGTGCAAGGGCTAAAACTTTATAGTATTTTTAAGTCTAGGCCAATGAAAGTGGACAGCTGCGAGCTACCACCCTCAGCTGCCTAATTTTCCCTTGACTGCTAAAAAAAAGTGTGGGCTCCACCCTATTTTTATTTGTCAGCCAAGGTATAACTAGGCAGCTGAGGGCTGGTATTCTCAGCAGGGTGAGGGCCCATTGTTTTAGGGGCCCCCATGCTAAAGAATAGTAGCCCGCAAGCACCCCTGAAAATGGCGCATTTATAAGAAATGCCATTTTCAGGCACTTTACCAGTCTCTAAATTCTTGAAAGTAGAGACGGCACTCACCCAGATCTTGATCGGTGTTTAATTAGGGAATGTGTACATTCAAGGCAGGGAGGGGAAGACGGAGCTACTGACGACGGCACCGTTTCGCGCTTGTGCGCTTCCACGGGTCAGTCGATCAAGATCCGGGTGAGTGCCGTCTCTACTTTCAAGAATTTAGAGACTGGTAAAGTGCCTGAAAATGGCATTTCTTATAAATGCGCCATTTTCAGGGGTGGTTGCGGGCTACTATTCTTTAGCATGGGGGCCCCTAAAACAATGGAATTTAGAGATCTATTGCTGTTGTGCTGGAAGACTGGCACCCCCGTTCTATTACCTGTGTGCTCCTGGTTTGGTCCGCCCGGCGAGCTGTCGGCTCTGGTGCCCTGCATTCCTTCTGTGTTTGCGTACTTTACCAGTCTCTTCCAGCTGCCCTGGTGGCAGTGGCACTGTCACACGCTTAGATTGCGCTGACTTTGCTGGATGCTGCTGTGTGTGTTTTGTTTGCAATTCTTCAAGAGCTGCATGAGGTACGGATGTGAAGGTCTTGTGCTCAGCTGCTGGTCGAGGGGTTGATGTGAGGCTTGGGTGCGACTAACCTGGAATCCCCTCCCCCCTGGCTTTAAATAGCTGTCCCCTCCTCTGTCAAACATTGCTGATAATTATTTATTTGATCTTTGTGCTGTGCAGATGCTTTGTTGCTGTGCTGAAGTCTTTGATTTGGAAGTAGCTGTAATTCCGGATCTGTGGGTGGAGGTAGGGACCCTCAGCCTAGGTCTAATCAGGAGCTTAGAAAATAGGGTGGAGACTCGGACCTCCTCACCATCAGAGGTACCTTCGAGAACAAGGCGAACCAGGGACCCCCAGTGTAAGGGTCAGATTAGCTCCCCTGAATCCCCTCGCCCCTCTCACCGTTCAGTTACCGGATTCCCTCACCTCCTAAGCGTGACAGGCACGAAGGGTAACAAGGGGTTAACACCAGCTATATTTTGCCATCTGGTATTAAGACCTAAGATTCTTAATGTCAGGCCAAGTTAGACCCAGCCATTAAGAATCTCAAATAAAGAGTTAAAAAAAAGACACCACACAGAGAAATTTTTTTTATAGAAATAAATACACGCCATCTTTATTACTCTCATCACCACTCCATGATCCTGGTATTCTGTCTTCTGTCTTCTTCAATCGATGCAGCTCTGCTACATCAGAAAGCACAGGGAGGAAGATCGCTTCTGCTCCCCGTGCTGTCTGATCACTCAATGAGTGACCGGAGACTGTGGCTTGGTAAGCAATGATCCCAGCACTGCCACCATTGCCATAGTCTCCAATCTCCAATCACCTGATTACCGGTGTGGCTATTTACGTGGCTCCTGAATGAGCCGTCTCATGCAGGAGCCGCGTAAATAGCCACGCCGGTCAACAGAGAGTTAACTCCTGTGGCTCCTGCATGAGACAGCTCATGCAGGAGCCGCATGAATAGCGGCGCCGGTACTCAGATTACGGAGATCACCATTGCTATAGTAACCGCTTGCTAGGTTACTATGGCACAGGTGGCAGCCGTGACGTCACCACTTATGAAGCTGCAGTCTCTGCTCACTCATTGAGTGATCAGACAGCACAGGGATCAGAAGCGAACATCCTTCCTGTGCTTTCTGATGTAGCAGAGCTGCATTGGTTGAAGAAGACAGAAGATAGAAGACCAGGATTGTGGAGGGGTGAAGGGAGTAATGAGGATGGCGTCCCTAAGTGTGTCTGTATATTTGTTTCTAATAAATGTTTCTTTCTCTGTGTGGTCTTTTTTAACCCTTTGAGATTCTTAATGACACTTCTTATAAATGCGCCATTTTCAGGGGTGGCTGCGGGCTGCTATTCTTTAGCGTGGGGGAACCCTAAAACAATGGGCCCTCACCCCGCTAAGAATACAAACCCCCAGCTGCCTAGTTTTACCTTGGCTGGCAAACAAATATAGGGTGGAGGCCACACGATTTTTTTGCCAGCCAAGGGAAAATAAGGCAGCTGAGGGTGGCAGCTCACAACTGTCCGCTTTCATTCAAAATACTGTGAAGCCCCACGCATTTTTTTATTATTAGTTATTTAACACGCTATGATGGCAGGTTGGTTGCCATGCCCTATTGTGTTTGGCAGCCAAGCACAATCACTGTCCAGATTGAGGAAATCCAGTCTGACTACAACAGCCAGTCACAGAGGATCTCACAGAATGTGAGCTTCTGTGATTGACTTTGTCTGACAGTACAGTGAATATGCAAGTAGCTTAATAAGCGGCCCAGAACTGGTAAGCCAGATCTAGGTTTTCTAGCATCTATCTATCTATCTATCTATCTATCTATCTATCTATCTATCTATCTATCTATCTATCCTATCTGTCTATCTACTCTTTTCTAACTTTATACAGCAAGAGAAATGCCATGTTAAAAATGCATTGCACACAGACACCACACTTATGACACCATACAGATGTTAGCTGATAAAAAAATTGCACACTCACATTGCACTTGCATGACACACAGATCAAAAAACGGATGTCACTCATCCGATTCTCCGGTACGTCAAACGGTCAGATTTTTTTATATGCCAGTGCGTTTCCAGCCTAAAAGTTATGCTACACTACACAATAGAAATCTAGTGGGCATAAAAGTGAATCCAGAAGTTATCACAGACACTTGATTTGCATAATGGACTTTGGAACCACCATCATGAAAATTGTCAGGGATGCCTGTGGTCAGACCCCCCACCATTCATGCACTTATCATCCACCCTGAGAAAAGGTATTAAATGTATTTAGAGGGAAAACTTCTTTAAATGCATGTTATTATTATTACCAACCTTGTCACTTGGGTCCTTGTATTAAAATCCAGAGACCTCATGGAACGTTGAACTTCAATGCAGCCCATGTACTAAAAGTTGAAACATAAGACAACAGATTATTAAACCTTCTTAAATTAAGATACCAACTAAAAATGTAAAAATGGTGCTTTACAAATAGTCCATTAAACCACTTTTTAAGATCTTTCCTTTAAGATGGTTTATGTTTTGTGATGGGCTAAGCCGCCGATGTTCAAGTTCGGCAGACTTGCCCTGATTTTTTTTAAAGTCTGAGTTCAGGGTCGATTGTGACTCAAACTTGAGTCTGAACCCCGAACTCAGACTTTAAAGTTATGAGATGTGGCGGGGGGACTGTAAAAAGAAAGGATATAGTTATTAAACAGCAGCATCATACTTACAGGTGTTCCACCGCTTGTATTTCCGGGCCACTCAATAACTTCCTGGATATTCACTGCACTCTGCCTCCAACAGCCAATCACAGATACTGACACAGAGAGTGCGCATCTGTGATCGGCTGTTGGAGTAACCTAGAATCTGCCCATACATTCTACACCATGTTTCAAAACCTATTTGCATAATAATTTGTGTGTCATTGGTTTTTTTTTGTTGTTTTTTTTCAATGAAACCATTGATAGTATTGTGTCTCAGGGTTCTTTGGATCACTGAAATCAATATCACTACACTGAGCATGCCTGAACAAAGAATCCGGCGTTTACATGTGGATAATGGTGGCTGCAGTGATTAATGGTGCATATAGGGTGACTGATGGTAATAATTGATATTGGAGCACCTGCACCTGCAGCAATTATCTCTAGTAATGTATACAGTGAATGATGGAACAATGGAAATGATTGTTTAGTAATGAATACAGAAGGATATGAGTTATTGTATGTAGAACTAGGCAATAGCACATTGTATGAGCACATTGTAAATGAATGTAACAAGGGTATAAGATAATGAGAATTTCATTGATTATGCAAATGAGTATGTATATAAGGATTAGCCTAGCTATGACTAGTTGGTAGAAGAAGGGCGACTGTGCCTGAAGCGTTGCACACTGCACTTGATGGCCTAATAAAGGCAGATTTTGGACCCTTGATTTGGAGTGCTGCATTCCTTTTTGGTATCGTATGAATAGCAAACACAGGTATTGCTTGGACTGATCTGCACCCACTGCAGAAGGCATGCTGCTCTTTTTACTAATAAGAAATCAATCTCAGATACCTGTGATATATGTTTGGCAGGTGAGCCCAATAAAAGGAAAACTGGGTGTTCCACAATATTACGCAGGCCACAGTTTTCAAGTAACATGTGAAAGAAAAAGGATCTCTCTACTGCCGAAAAGCAACGAATAGTGCAATGCCTTGGACAAGGGATGAAAACATTAGATATTGCACGAAAACTTAAGCGTGATCATCCTACTGTGAAGAGATTTGTGGCTGATTCTGAGCACAGAGGTGTTCGTGCAGATAAGGGCAGAATGAGGAAGGTTTCTGCCAGGCAAGTTCATCGTATTAAGAGAGCAGCTGCTAAAGAAGCCTTACAAACCAGCAAACAGATATTTGAAGCTGCTGGTGCCTCTGGAGTCCCTCGAACCTCAAGGTGTAGGATCCTTCAAAGGCTTGCTGTGGTGCATAAACCTTCAGTGCTGTGCAAATTAATTGTGACAAAGCATTTCTAAGTAAAATCGTAAATTGGGGTTACCAGTCAGTGATTCAAATCAGTTTTAACTACTTTTAATGAACATACAAGTCTGACTGTAAGAGAAATCGCTTCCACCGTTGGTATTGGAAAATCTACCGTTTCAAGAATAATTCGCACACACAATGAAACTGGATAGTTTTCTCCAAAACGAAAAGGGAAATGTGGAAGAGAAAGGTAAACGACACCAAGAACTGATAAAACACGTATCCGCAATAGTAAAACTAATGTAAAAAAAAACAGGTAAAGACTTGCTTTGTCCCAATTAATTTGCACATCACCATACTATTCGGCCACCCTTAAACAGTGCTCACAAGCAGAAACGGTTGGAGTGGGCTCAGACGTACATGAAGACTAATTTTCAAACAGTCTTGTTTAATGATGAGTGCTGAGCAACCCTGGATGGTCCAGATGGATGGAGTAGTGGATGGTTGGTGGATGGCTACCATGTCCAAACAAGGCTGCGACATCAGCAAGGAGGTGGAGGAGTCATGTTTTGGTCCGGAATCATGGGGAAACAGCTGGTAGGCCCCTTTAAGGTTCCTGAAGGTGTGAAAATGACCTCTGCAAAGTATATAGCGTTTGTGACTGAGAACTTTCTTCCATGGTACAAAAAGCAGAAATGTGCCTTCAAGAGCAAAGTCATCTTCATGCATGTCAATGCACCATCTCATGCTGCAAAGAATACCGCTGTGTCATTGGCTGCTATGGGCATGAAAGGAGATAAACTGATGGTGTGACCTCCATCTTCCCCTGACCTCAACCCTATAGAGAACCTTTGGACTATAATCAAGCAAAAGATCTATGAGGGTGGGAGGCAGTTCACATCAAAACAGCAGCTCTGGGAGGCTATTCTAACATCATGCAAAGAAATACAAGCAGAAACTCTCCAGAAACTCACAAGTTCAATGGATGCTAGAATTGTGAAGGTATCAAAGAATGGTTCCTATGTTAACATGTAACTTGGCCTGTTAGGATGTTTTGGAGTTAAATAGCTTTTTATTTCAGTGAATGGGACCTCCTAGTGCTGCAAATTCAAATGAGAATTTTCAGTTCCTTAAAACATATCAAATGCTTAGAAACTCTACTGTGCCTAATAATTTGGAACAGTGCGTTTAGAGTTTTTTTTAATTTTGAAGATTATACTGTTATCATTGGGAGGTTTCTTCAATAAAATTTGATGACTTTTATTACACTGACTGTCATTTTCACCGACCATTTAGGAAAATCAGAGAATAAGAACATTTACATAATAATTTAGAACACGGTGTAGATGCTAGATTGTATGAGCTGGTTTTAGGTTACTCCAACAGCGAGTCATAGACACCCATTCTCTGTGACAGCATCTGTGATTGGCTGTTGTGCCCCTCACTCATTGTCTGACATCATAATATTTTAAAAATATATAAATAATATAAAAAAAAGTATGTAGCTCTTCGCAGTATTTTTGATTCTCAGCGCAAATGAAGCAGACAGCTATGGGCTGCCACCTCTTGCTGCCTGGCTTTACTTTGGCTGGCAATAACAATACAGGAAAGCCCATTATTTTTTTAAATTATCTAAATACATAATTAAAAAAAAAAAAGTTTGGGTTTTGCCCTATTTTTGATTTCCAGCCAAGGTGAAACCCTGCATGCTGGAGGCTGGGATTGTCAGACTTGTAAGGCTTTCTGCAACCCCCACGCTAAGAATTGCCGCCTGTAGGCGCTTTACCCGGCTCTTCCAGTGGCCCTGGTGATGGTTGAGTAATAAAGGGATTAATGCCAGCTTTGTATTAGCAGCTGGTACTAAGCCCAAAATTCATAGTGCCAGGCCAAAATTAGACCAGCCACTATGAATTTCTAGTAAACATTAAACACAATTAATGTAGTTTTGTGCCAAAATTGCACTGAAAAAAGCATGACAACAGTGTCAGTTTTTATACTTCTTTTAGTGTAGTCTGGGCACAAAACTTCATGCATTCTGTTCACTGTGTTCATCTGCATATCCTGACAAAAAATGATCCTGAAGGTATCTCTGATGATGAGAAGGTTCAGGCCTACAGCCTCTCCCTAAAACTCCTCCACCAGCCCTGTGCTATTCCCCCTCACCTCCCTCCCAGAACTGGGATACAGCAACTCCAAAGGAAAGGACATCAGCCACACAAACACACTGGTCAGCACAGCACGGCTTCCAGGCATAGAGTGAGACTCTATCAGCAGCACCACCTGGTGGAAGGAGAGGCTACTTACATTAACCCCTCATCCAGCAGTTGAACCTCATTGTGAATGCAGTTCTGGAGCACAACACAGGAGGCCAGGACCTGCAAACCTATCAATCATGCAGCTCTTAAAGACAAACACATACACAGCAGCATCCAGCAATGTCAGCGCCAACTAAGCGCGTGACGCCTACATTACAAAACTGGAGAAAAAAACAACAGAGTTCCTCTCATAGTCACCTACCATCCAAGTCTGGAGGTGCTAAGAGGAGCTGCACGGAAACTGCAACCACTCCTACAAAAAGACGCCCGACTAAATATTTCCAGATCCCCCACTCTTGTGTTTTAGATGACCTCCGAATCTAAAAAACATCATTGTCAGAAGCGCCCTGTCCTCTCCAACAGCAACAGGAACCTTTTCCTGCAACCAGAACAGGTGCAAAATCTGTCCATCTATAATGTCCATCTATAATGACAACAGACAAGATAAAGATTCCCAGCACAGATCATGACTACAAGATCCCAGGTAACTTCAGTTGTATCACAAGCAATGTGGTGTATATAATTATATCTACCAAATGTCCAACAGGAGGCATGTACGTAGGTGAGACAGAAAAAAAATTCAGAACAAGAATGAATTTTCATCGCCACTCCGTAAAAGAAAAGCGTATGGATCTACCTGTAGCAAAGCATTTTTCCAGCATTTTTCCAGCCCTGACCACAGTGAAACCGATATGAGTCTGCTCATTCTAAAAAGCAACTTCAAACCACAAAGAGAGAGAAGAATTTGGGAATACAAATTGATAAAGACCTTTGACACATTCAAAACAGGATTACATGCTTCACATGGATTCATGCATTTTTATATAAAATGAAAGGGCATTTGGGGACATCACAGATTCATGCATCTTTATATAAAATGAAGGACATTTAGGGATATCACATCTCCAACAGACTCAAGTTGGAGGACAATTAACTTTTGACACTTCTTATGTGAACACTCTCGCTTCAATTTATTGCTTTCCACAACTCACTGAAGACTCTTCAGGTCTCCACAGCCCACTAATCATAGAACAATAATGCAATTTGTTCCTCTTATCCTAGAATTTTGACTACCTCTCAGCTCAGCTCTTCTCCTCCCTAGCCTGACTCTGCTTTACGTTACCTGTCGTATTTACTACAGCACCTCAACCTGAAGGAGTGCGTGATTGCACTCAATTGGGATGACCAGAACCGATCCCTTCTTTTGTTTTTTTTTTCTTCTTAAAATCCTAGTCTGTTCCAAACGGAACTTAGGTCCAGCCCCTAAGGTGTTTTTTGTACACTCTCCTACTGTTTGTAGGATCTCCACGATGAGATTCTACGCCTGTTTGATTTTACTAATTTGTTGCATATTAGTGTAGATTTGTGTGTTGTCTCCCTATCCCTTCCTTCCCCCTATGAACATAGAATGGGTTCGACACACTACCCTTACCAATTTTATGCTAGCGGAGAGGTGAAAAAAGCTGGGGTGGGGGTTTTGATTTCTAGATCTGTATCCTTTGTACTGGATAGGGTGATTAAGGATCCTTAAGGCTGGTATATCATTGTACTATGCTGCATCAATCAGGTTCCTTTCACTATAGTCTCACTATACGGCCCGAATGTGGGACAACTTAAATTCTTGAGGAAATTCTTCGAGACTCTCGATTCTGCTGCGGGTCGAAACAGGGTGATAGCTGGGGATTTTAACATCCCAATGTCCAAGACATTGGACTGTTCGGGCCCAGCGTTTTCCAGATCAGAGATGTGTTCTCTGATCGAGTCCCAGCACCTACATGACGTCTGGAGATACTTACACAGAACAGAAAAAGATTACACTTACCTGTCGACCAGGTTTCGTTCCTTTAGCAGAATTGACTATATTTTAATTGATGACGCTTTGCTCCACAGTGCCTATCAGCTGACATTGGAAGCATAACCGGGACAGACCATGCTCCTGTTTCTATCCGAATATCAGATACACAGGCCATTCGTCCCCCTGGCAGGTGGAGACTAAATGAATACCTCCTCACAGACCCTTCCAACTCTGAAAAGCTCTCGACACCTGTTGGATTACTTTAACTGTAATGATACAAATGATGTGAAGGACGATGTACTGTGGTTTGCCCATAAGGTGGTTACCCGAGGCTTCCTTATTAAAATGTCGGGCATGTCCAGAAAGAAACACCAAGCTGAGATGTTAGAAGTGACTGAGCGACTACGATCGCTGGGAAAACAAAATAAATCAGCTTCCACTCCAAGGGTCTGGCGGACCTCACCAAGGCCAGGCACGACTTGAGGTCGTTACTGCTGGTAAAGGTGGAAAAAAACTTAAAAAGTCTAGAGCCAAGTACTATGCCATGGGAGACAGAGCGGGAGCGCTACTGGCTAAAAGAGTCAAACGAGCTGAAATCCGCTCCAAAATTCCCTTTTTGCTTAAAAAGAATGGCTCTAGGGTGACCAACCCTATTGACATTGCATCTGAATTTGGAAGTTTCTACTTCTCACTATACAATTTGAACTCTGACCCTCTTTCTCCTCACCCCTCCCCAGCAACTATAAATAAGTTCCTGGATAGGGCCGCTCTGCCTAAGGTGACAGATGACCAATTGAATGCTCTAAATGCCCCTCTCTCCTTAACTGAAGTCCAATCGGCTATTGCACAGGCTTCTAAGCGTTCTGCCCCTGGCCCTGATGGGTTCACGTTTCCTTACTACTCGCAATTCTCCTCTATCTTAGCTCCCTACCATCTCCGTCTTTTTTCTCATTGGCAGGCTGCTGGTTCAATCAAAAAGGAGGTTTGGAAGCTACAATAGTCACTCTTCCAAAACCAGGGAAGCCATTGACCTCCCCGGGTGACTATAGGCTGATAGCCCTCCTGAACTGTGACGTCAAACTCTACGCGAGAATTTGGGCAAACAGGCTACAGGAGGTTCTACCGTCACTGGTGGACCCTGACCAGGTGGGATTTGTCCTGGGCCGTCAAACCAGGGATGGAACCCGCAGAGTTGTGGACCTCCTGGATGTGGTAGAGAGGGGAGGCATCCCCAGTGCATTCTTGTCTCTAGATGTGGAAAAGGCCTTTGATAGAGTGCACTGGGGATACGTGACTGAGGTTCTCCGCAGATTCAGATTGAGGGGACCTGTGGTGGGGGCTATTGCGGCCCTGTACTTGGCCCCCTCTGCCTCTGTCCTCGCCTCAGGCTTCTTGTCACCCTCTTTCGATATATCAAATGGCACCCGCCAGGGTTGTCCGCTCTCTCCGGTGATCTTTGCCTTGGTGATGGAGCCATTGGCCGCCATAATCAGACTGAATAGCAACATCTCTGGGGTGCGGTTGGGGCACAGGTCCTACAAAATAGGCCTTTATGCAGATGACGTGATTGTAACCTGCACGTCTGTCAAACGCTCTCTGTCTGAACTTCTTTCTACCTTGACTGATTTCTCCAATGCTTCACTCTACCGCCTTAACCTGTCTAAATCTTCTATATTTCCTCTGAACTTGTCGCCTGCGATCGTGGCACGTCTCCAAGCCACATACCCATTTAAATGGACTCCTTCAGGTTTCACATACCTGGAGATCCAGATAACCCACATGCAAAGAGCTGAAAAACTGAAAAAAGTCCTTCTTTTGACAAAATGCCAACTAAGGGACGGGTCAACGACCCAACAACATGCCCTTTTCAGCCCTCTCCTTATTCAGGATAAAAAGACTTAAGCAGCTTTTTGAATGCTGCCTGGGAAGAAGTTCACCTTTCTACATGGTAGTCTGCTGCCAGATGGTTTTGGGGGGTCACAGGGGTTATTCCTTTAGGGGCATTCTCTGCCATCACCTGCCCCCCAGCACACCCCATCATGACCACCACTGGAGAAAAGGATGGAGGAATTAGATGACACCCATCCCCACTCGGAGAGACGGGACTTACTTAGGCAACGCCAACAGGCCCTTCAGAATCGATGGTCTTCTGTGGGTTTGGGTGCAGCTGGCTGGCTAATCAAGAAGGCCTAACTTCCACCCCATGCCACATTCTCTCCTGGTCAGCCTCCAGCTGCCACTTTTCAAAATCGTTGGCGGTGGTAATCTGCCTTACGAGAACTGTGAACCCATATTGCCCATCACTTTCACGAGGGTGACATCCTCCCCAACACAGATTGTGCAGTTTTTTGAGAGGATGGTCACATAGAGTGGACCAGTTGATGTAGCACCGATGACCAGTACCTTCCTCAGCTATGAAGACAAACACCATATCCTAGATAAATGTCAAAACCTTGCCTCAGGTACATTGGTCTTCAAAGTCATTGGCCTTATGCCCATGCAACCACTCTTGGGCACTCTTGGTAGATCATACCATATCGGATAGTTGCTTGGAGGGGTAGAGGTTGCCACATGGCATACTACCAGTCAAAGGCCTCTGGCAGGGGTGTTACACAGCACTGGCAAAGGCCTTCTGCCTCTGTGGCACCCCTGCGGGGGATTGCCACAGGATCCACTGGTGTAAGGAGGGAGTTACACCTTGGTTCGCACAGCACACCACACCTTCCACCCCAGACCTGAAGGGGGAGCTCTACTGGCTGCCTTAGGCCAGTTCCCCTTTAAAACATCCAGGCCTGAGGGGAGGAGTTAGTTAGTCCCAGCAGTGAGTCTGAGGAGAGAGCTGGAGCAAGAAGCTGGTCAATGGGAAGGATCCAGGACCAGGGACCACTGACCGCTGTGTTGCAACCTAGGGAGAGGGTTGGAGGCCAGTAGAGGAAGTAGGGAAATCAAGGAAAGGAACCAGTTGAGGTTTCCTTATAGTACACCCCGACATCGGAGTCCGACACTGCCAGCATCCACTGCAGCAGTAAAACCCCGGGAGAACCAGGAGGAGTTAACCCCTGAAGCAAGTCAAGTAAGAGACACTCAAACTGACCAAGTACAGGACCAGGGGCCATAGGAGAAACAGGGACCCCGCAGAAGGACCTCATAGTCAGTTTAGAGTAAAGCCTGAGAGGGAGGAGGAGCGCGAGTCAGTCACAGGCAATTCTTACCCCAAACCACGGAGCACAGAGACAGAGGAGGCCTCACAACTTTCTAAGTTGCACCGGGGACCTGGTTATTTCTCTGGACTGTACCTGTTACCCTGCCACCAGTAAAAGGTACCGAAACAACGTTCACTGTGTGTGTGCCTGCTTAAGCGCCGCTAGTCGCCGCATTGACTGCAGTGACGCGACTACTACTCCCCTCATCCATCTCCGCTGCCCTGAGGAAAGCTCCACCTGTGGGGAGTTGTACCACACTCTGCTGCACCCACCATCACCTCAGCGGCCAGCTGCAGTGCTGGTATACCTGTTACCAGGTACCATAGGTGGCGTCACGTTACCAATCCCCCTTATCCCCCACCGTTCCCCGCCATTGAGGGTCCAGGGCACGGGACCGGGGACCGAACAGCCTTGATCCCCCATCAAAACCGCCATCAGCCCCGGTACCTGAGTACCCCCTACCCTGTCTGGCCGCCTCACCTCTACTACCTCATTTTCCTCATCCTCATTCTCCTCATTATGCTCCTGCATTAGCCAATCCAGTAGCTGTGGCATCGGCTGCAGGTGTAATAATGCCATGTATGCTGCAAAATCCTCCAGAGTGTGATATCTCGTGCTCCAAGCTGGCAAGGGGAATGGCTCATTTCCTAACTGTGAGCTCCTCATGTCCTTCTTTGGCATCCGAGCTCAGCACTGGATCCTGACTTTGCTGCATATGAGACCCAAGGCGGTAGTGCAGTGGAACTCCAGGTCACATATGTGTTCCTGTGCTGGCCACCCAAGTTCTGCTGCTGAAGCACCATCTGCCACCCTTAGGGTGTTGAGGAAAAGGACATCCTCCAGAGCCAGTATACCTTGAGGTGGATCCATAATGTAGCCAAACTGCGTACTGCAGGCTCACGGTAGCAAACTAAGTGTAGCAGTGTGTAGCTGCATTGTAGTACACTGCCAAGATGGTGCTGGGCTCTGCGGTGATGCCTATTTGCTTTGTTTGGGTCCTGCCTCTTCCAGAACCAGGACACAATCACTTATAGGATATTATTGTTTGTACAATCTTGTTGCTTAGCTCCTCATTAACTCCTTCATGGCGTGGGCTGCAGAAGGCACCTGACTTACATTACAAATCCCATTCCCCATGTCACAGGTAATACCTAGGCTTGTGGTTGGTTTGATTGATTATTGAAGCCTGACATAATTGGAACAGACATAATGAAAACAAATAAGTTTATTCAGCTCACCACCAATTCATTTGGAATGCTAAATAAGGCTAGTGGGCAACAATGCAAGGACAAATTAAATATTATTGATACATATAACACTATTGTGGACATGCCAAATATCTGTATTCTAAACATATGGAATGAAATGAAATAAAGTGATTGCATATTTTCAAGAAGCAATATCCACAGTATGGTGTTTCAGGAGTGTGAACGGACCTATAAGACCATGTATGTAAAACATATAATGGCCATATGCTATTTTCATATGAATTGCTATCACATAAGTGTAAAAGAGATGGCCTTGCATGCTGCTGACCCTTTGCAATAATAAAGGTTTGCTCTCCAAAAAAATAAATAATTTAAAATAATAATAATAATAATAATATAAAAAAATGAAAAATATTCCTTAAAAAAACTGAAAAAAAAATTAAGCTCTCTTAAACTAATGTGTTAAAGACATTGTAAGCTACCTGGACTTTACATCTTCTGCCATATCTGGCATTGTTTCCAAAATTTTTACCCTGCAGGTGTCAAGAACACCTGCAAACTCCATGAAGGTTAAAAAAAATATTTTAGAGCTCAAAAAAATTCTACAGGTTGAAAAAAGGTAGACCCAATGGCTGGGAACACTCCTAACCATGTGGTTAGGTGGTGTTCCCAGCCACCAGGTCTTCCGTTGCGTGTTCTGGCCCCAAACAATCAGGGAAAAGTTTAGGCCATTTTTCAACTCAAACTTTTTTCCCGAACAATGCATTCGGTAATATGCATTCGGCAAAGCATTCGGCGATTTCTTTTTTTTTTTTTTTTTTTGACAAATTGCTCTGGTTTCCCATCGGAAACAATATCTACAATGTTCGTGCCGAATTTGAAATCGGCAAACATGTTCGAGGAAATTTTGCTCATCTCTACTTGCGATACAGTTTCTCTGTCAGTTGAGATGCAGATATCAGTAGCTGTGTTTCTTTCTTCCCACAGTACACGTGTGGCACCCGAGAGTCCGGATGCCACTATGTCATTATCTCCCATGGGGGTAATGTCATACCTGAGAGCAACAGAGAGAACCTGCACCAGGCAAAACCAAAGCACACAACACCTTTTTCTCTCCAGGCCTGAAGGGGGAGATCTAAACCCGGGTTCAAAGTAAGCTCCCCTATAAAATGTGGTTTGGGGCTGAGTTAGTTAGTTCAGTACGGAGCAGTACTGAGGAAGACATCCAATGGGCTAGAGCAGTGCCAAGCTTGCCCCAGGATAGCTAAGCCTAGCTGATGGACCTAAGGCAAGGGTCTGAGGAAGGAGAGGAGAGTCTGGGGAGCAAAGCAGTGTCAAGCTCACCCAAGAGGAGTAAGCGTCAGACAATGGACACCGGAGTCCGAGGCTGTGCAGGGTCTAATGACCTGTTAGCCAATACCAGAGGGTGGGGAATTATAAGTTCCCCGTCCACACCAAGTGCCCGGAGACAAAGCCCAGGAGTAGCCGCCCGTGAACTTGCCAGATGTGGAGGATCCAGAGTTGCTCTCTGGTTACACGGACTCACAGAACAGCATCTATGTGGAACCTGTCTTACCAGTAAAGGAATTGAGGAACCAACAAAAACGTGTCTGTCTGTTAATGCGCACCTTTCATCCTGTACCTTACATCCTTCAACATCCACTGCCCTGGGGATCCGCTCAGCTCATGGGGAGCTGCTCCATCCTAGCTACCTGTCCATCATCCCCAGCGTTTCTGCAGCAGCGGTGGCTACCCATAGCCACAAACCACGGGTAGCGTCACGAATAATCCTCTTATAAATCACCCCTTTCCCTACACTAGCCGAGAACTGCCTTTTACAATTGAACCCAGGGTCACGGAAGCCAGGTCTCGACCCTTGTGACTCTCCAGAACTGCTTAACAGCCAGGCTTCAAGTGACCCATTGCCCTGGGGTGCGGCACATGTGACTGGGACAAGCTGTAATTTGCATTATGTGTTGGAAGCAATTTTATTACATTCTTAGAGAGCCCCGTTATTGTGAATGGATGGAGTTCCCTTCAAGAGATTTTTTTCCATGAACAAAATTAATTTTAAAGTTTATTTTAATTAATAGATCTTGGAATAATATGTTCCACAGTTTGATGCGTTTAACCCCTTCATGACCAACAGCATAATAGTACGCTGTTGGCCATTGTCCTCACTCTGATGTGAGCTCATACGCTGAGCTCACATCATCCCCCACGCTTCAGATGATCTGATCAGCTGACATGTGAAGCTAACAGCACCAATCGGATCAGTGAACTGATCGGCACTGTTAAACCTTTGGATGGCGCTGATAATCACTAGCATAGACAGTCCTGTGATGCGATCACAGGGCCTCAATGTATTGTCATGACAGCCTGGGGTCCTGTGAGGGTCCCAGAAAGTGATCATTTCTCCTGGTCAAAAACGTGTATCAGCACATCTGTGAAGAGAAACAAAAAACTATTTTTTTTCTAATGAAATGAAAAAAAAAAAAAGTTCAAATCACTTCTCTTTTGCCCCAGTGAAAATAAAACTATTTAAAAAAATACATATATTTGGTATTGCCATGTTCAGAAATGCCTGAACAATCAAAATATAAAATCAGTTAATCAGATCTGTAGACTGCGAAACAGAAAAATAAATGCCATACGTCAAACTTATGTTTTATTCATCGCCACAACATTTAAGTAAAATGCAATATCAGGCAACCAGAACATTACATATATCCAAAAATTGTATCAATAGAAACATCAGTAATCGATGTGTCTGACTGTACAGGGACATGATCTGACCATACCACATCTCCTGTGCTGAGATAATCTTATATATGTGTTCCTACTATGTACTGTGTAATGGATGTGTCTGACTGTACAGGGACATGGTCTGATCATACCACATCTCCTGTGCTGAGATAATCTTATATATGTGTTCCTACTATGTACTGTGTAATAGATATGTCTGACCATACAGGCCATGGTCTGATTTTAGCACATCTCCTGTGCTGAGATAATCTTATATATGTGTCCCTGCTATGTACTGTGTAATGGCTGTGTCTGACTGTACAGGGAAATGGTCTGATCATACCACATCTCCTGTGCTGAGATAATCTTATATACAGGGGTTGGACAAAATAATGGAAACACCTGGAAAAATCAACAAAAGTTAGTTTAATATGGTGAAGGTCCACCTTTGGCGGCGATTAGGCTGGTTTCACACTGGCGTTCCCCTCTGCAGCGTTCTGCGGAGGGGAACCGCCATGTGAGCGCAGCCAGTGCAAGCCCCTATGTTTATAATGGGAGCGCACGGTGCTGCGCTTGACTGCACATGACCGTGCGCTTCCATTCACTGCAATATGTGATTTTTGCGCAGGCGGGTGCAGAAATCACACACTCTCGTCCGCATGAGGAATGCAACATGTCACGTCCCTGGTGCGGACGAGAGTGTGATTTGTGCGCAGGCATACGCCTGCGTACAAATCACATATTGCATTGAATGGGAGCGCACGATCATGTGCAGTCAAGCGCAGCACTGTGCGCTCCCATTATAAACATAGGGGCTTGCGCTGGATGCGCTCACATGGCGGTTCCCCTCCGCAGAACCCTGCAGAGGGGAACGCCAGTGTGAAACCAGCCTTACAGCCTCAATTTTCCGAGGTATGGATTCATACAAGGTGATATCATTGGCCTGGTGGATCTCCATGAAATAGCACCCCAGATCATCACAGAACCTCGGCCATGTTTTACGGTTTGGAGAAGGCAGTCAGGATGGAATGCTTCTTTCGGCTGTCTCCAAACGTACACTCGGCCAGAGGTTGGAAAATGGGGTAAACAATGATTGGTCTGAGAATATCCCATGTTTCCACTGCTCGAGGGACCAATTCTGGAGGTTTCTACACTACTCTAAACACTTGGAAACATTTGTCATTGAGAGCAGGGGTTTTCTGATTGCAGGTCTTCTGTGGAATCCAGATTTGTGCAGCTCCCGATGAACAGTTTTCGTGGACACTGGGTTCTGTAGGTGTTCATTGAGCTCAACAGTTATTTTCGGAGCCGTGGTCTTGCGATCCTCTCTCACAATTCGCTTTAGAGTCTGACGGTCTCTCTCAGTCAACTTCGACTTTCGGCCGGACCTCTGCTTTGCTGCGGACGTTTTTCCTTCTCTTTCAAACAGTCATTACCTTGGAGACAGTACCTCTTGACACGCCAAGCATTTGGGCACTTTCTATTACACTAGCGCCTACCATACGGGCACCAACAATTTGGCCTTGTGTTGATGGTAAATTCCGACAATGTTCTTCATCGCAACAAGTTCATTTACATCAATGTCTTACAAATACGGCAAAACATAACAGTCATTTGCATAGTTATCACTTAAGCAAGATTATACAAAACATTAACCATTATTTTGTCATGTATGTCTATAAATGTTGAGTAGATGTATGATGCCAAACTTAGTGTCATTATTTTGTCCAACTCTCTGGATATTGTACTCTATGTACTGTGTAGTAGATGTATGACTGACAGGGACATGTCTGATCAACAATCTCTGTGCTGGATAATCTTATATATGTGTCCCACTATGTACTTGTAATGGATGTGTCTGACCGTACAGGGACATGGTTTGTTCATACCACATCTCCTAGCCAGGGGAGGATGCAAAACAAAGTAACCATAAATGCAAGTTTTGTATTGCCTGGGTTGGGTAAAAGCATAGTCCATTTACAATGCATGACTCCTCCTGATGGTAAAATATTGGTAATCAAAGATTTTGCTCAGTGAATGTCTCATGCCTATTGTTATCTTCGTGTAGGCGCGTTGATAATTTTCAAAAATTCTGACCAACCATCACCCAGGAAAAGTTATAATGTGTCAGGGTATTTTCTTTGATTTTAGTGTATTATTCAAGATGGCTAAGGTTCTATACTCTTGGTAGTCTAGCTAGTTAGGATGGCTTCAGGAGTGGATTAAACCTTTTAACAATGCCAACTGTGTTGGCCATGGGTCACATGCCCATGGGTGTTATTTAACCCCTTTGCTCAATTACGCTTTCTTTTCTCCTAAACCCTCATCATATGTGTCAGTGGGTTGTAAAATATTGGTAATCAAAGATTTGGTTCAATGGATGTCTCAAACCTTGAGTCATACCTTCTACCATAATATACGAGTCTTTGTTTTTTTTTAGTTTCCAATAAATACTTTGTCTGACCCTCACATAGAGCAAACTATAATGTGTCCGATTGTCCGATTGTTTTGTTGACTATGGGTTGAGCCCAAAGTTGGATAAGGTTCTCTACTGTCTGCAAATATCTAGGTTCTATTGTGTCTCAGCTTATCCGAAGTCTATGGGAACAGTCCAAATGTTCTCTGTACTTCACCACTGGGGAAACAAAGATTGGACATACTGAATAACATGTTACTTGTAATCTTTTATTCTTGATTAGAAAAATATCGCCAAAGCTGTCTGGCAGCCACTTATCTCCCAGCCTATCACAATTTTTTACACATCTTAAGCACATATACTATGAATGTAATCAGTGTATGTGCTTACTAGGAGGAATAAAAAAGAAGCCAGCTTTAATGTATGCTAGACAGAAAAAGGTCAGCTAATGGGTGGGGACATTTTTTATAATGATATGTTATTACAGTTGAAACTGAATTTATCTGGCTTTTATTTTATGTTGCATATTAAGGTCATTTATGTCATTCTCAAGATACAACATGTAAGTGTCACATATTGACTGCTTGGCAGTCCATTCAAAATTCTCTGCTGTAGTTAAAGTGATCCTAAACCCAGAAACTGACCCCCCCGTATCTTTAGACCTGTCCCTGCACCCCCTCTTATCATTTCTAGCCATCCCTTTTGCAGAAAAATCGATTTTGTAAAGTAAGAGAAAAAGTTATATTACTTTGTCCTGTGTGAGTTCTCTGTTTCTGTGCAAGCCGTAATGGGCGGGGCTTGTGTGCTGCTGCCTTGTAATTATGCACACCCCTCTCTGCTTCTAAGAGCCTTGCCGTGTCATGAAAGGGGCGTGGCTAAATCGTGTCATGCCGGAGCCCCGCCCCCTTTCATGACGCGGCCAGGCTCTTAGAGGCAGAGAGGGGCGTGCATAGAAACAGAGAACTCACACAGGACAAAGTAATATAACTTTTTCTCTTACTTCACAAAAGCGATTTTTATCTGCAAAAGGGATGGCTAGAAATGATAAGTGGGGGTGCAGGGACAGGTCTAAAGATACGGGGGGGTCAGTTTCTGGGTTTAGGATCACTTTAAATGGGAGTAAATTTCCATTGGCACTTTTAGGGTTAAAGGGAACCTGTCACCTTGTTTAGCAAAACTGTCTAGTAGATAATCACAGCAAATGAAGTCATAGACTATAGCTTTATAATTTTATAATACTTAAAATATTATTATAATTATTTATAGACAACCAGCATATTCCAAAGTATATTTTATATTTAAAGGGTTCATGTATAAAACAATTGAACAATCAAAAACTTAAACAAGTGGAGTTGGGGTCCTAATCACAACAGCTTAAAATCTATTAAAATTGAATTTACAGATGAACAGAACAGAATAAATTCTGGGGATTATGGATGCCTAAATCATATAGTGGTCACAATATGACCAAATACTGAAAATAAAAGCAAATGGCAATATTTGCTTTTGATTTCATCCATCCATGTGTCAATATTGCCCCTAATCCAAATAAGTGTAACAATGCAATGGTGACAGTTTGCTACACTATGAAATCATGGCTGTGCTGCGCTGTTAGTTTGGTAACAGTTTAGTCATCCAATCTAGTCTTGGAGCATTCTCAGCTTTCCGTGTGCTGATCAACAGCTCATCCGTCCAATCAGACTGGGAGGTGTTGTTTTTTTAAGTTGTTCCCTGTTCTCTGTGATTGCCCAACTACTTAATTTAGCAATTAATCCTAGATCTACTCCAGTGGTAGCAATTTTCTCATTGGTGCATGTTGGCTTCATTCATCTTTGCTATGTGTTCTGATCTGTTGCTGCCAGACCTTACACTTCCTCTGACCATCCATTTGCCTTGTATCTTTGGTTTGAACTGCTATCCTCCTGGTATTCTAATCCCGGACCATGACCTGACTATGTCTTTGTCTATTCCCCTTATTACACAACATGCTGTCTTGGTATCTGACTCCAGAACGTTTATCTACCCTGTCTCCTGGCTTACAGTATATGTAGTTACTAGCATCACAATAATACTCGGTTGTTTTGTATTTATTGAAAAAGCACCACTCCTGTCCATGAATTGTGTCTGATATAGCAGATAAGATTCAAAAAAGGCAAACACAATTCTGGGATCTATTAACAGAAGCATACAGTCTATATCACATGAAGTCATTATTGCACTCTACTCTTCTTTGGTCAGACCTCATCTAAAATACTCTGTCCAGTCCTCGACACAACATTTTAAAAAGATATAGACAAACTGGAGAAAAGTCCGACATGAGCAATAAGAATGGTGACCTGTCTCCAAAGCATGTCCTATTAGGAACAGTTACAGAATTTGAGAATGTTTATCTTGCAAAAAAGAAGACTGAGAAGAGACTTAATAGTTTTCTACAAATATCACAAGCAGGGGCGTAACTACAATAGGTGCAGGGGTTGCGATGGCACCCGGGCCCTGCAGCCTATGGGGCCCCATAAGTCCCTTTGGCCTATAGAAAAAGACTAATACTATTAAAGATTTCCAATAATTTGGGGCCCCGTTTGAGCTTTTGTGGCGCCCCTCTGGCTGGCTCCAATGGAGGTATTGACTCACCGTAGCCGGGACTTCACGGGGCAGGGTTTCTTCTCCTCCTGTCACGGAACCGCGCCTGCAGCCGTGGGGCTGGTAGTCCAGAATAAATAGAGTTGGCTGAACAGTTTAGGGGTTAATTCTGTCGTGACGCCACCTGTGAGAGTTCCGGTGATTCCACCGGCGCTGCTTGGGCCTCCGGGGGATGGAATGCAGCAAGATGGGATACTCCCCACAGGATGAGCGGGAGTCCCCGGAGCCAGGAGCTGCACAAGATGTTGTGAGGCAGCTGCAGTACTTCTAGCATGCGGAGATGAACAGTTCTGAAAAAGGCACGGACACTGATAGTCTCTGTAACGGGTATTTTACTGTAACCAACAGGCAGTACATGGTATATAGTTAACGGGTAACGGACTTTTGCAATGACCAGTGTTTCTCAGAGCTCCGCAGTGTTCCTCCATTCTAGGCTTGTTCTAAGTAAGTTGCCGATGTCGCCTTTCAGTGCCAAGGTCGGGTACAAGGGACTACTTATATTGCCCTGCCGGTGTATACGTTCCGGTGTGAGGGGTAGTCTGGGTCCTTTTGGTGGGTACTCCGCTGGCAAGACGACTCTGTTTGCGGCGGTGGTGGGGTACTCCTGTAGAGCGGTCCCTCCACTCCTGGTTTGCATGGCAGTGATAAACGACTCCCAGCTTCGGAACCAGTAATCCGGCTGTAGATGGGCACGAGTGTATTTTGACCCGCGTATGGTTGCCCAGAGACTGGTTGTTGAGGCACCAGGGTAATGGCACCTAACCGGTGGTGGTCGTGGCCTAGGGGCTGCACAAAACTGTGCAAGGCCCCCTCTCCTACGTTCCTCCCGGCCACGCTCTGCTTCCTCCATCTCCTACATTCTTGCAGAGAGTTCTTTCTGCACTAACTTCTTCCACTGACACACTACACCTAGACTCCACCCACCAGGACCTTATAGGCCCTCTATTCTGATGTGCATGTAGGGTATGGAGCTCTGAGTTTTAACCATGTCATTGCTTTAGTCAGAGAATATTGCAGCTGCAGTCTGGGCTGCAATACACTCCTGTGACGCACTCGTTGCGGGGTGCCACACTCCCCCTTGGTGAATTACGCTTGTCCCCAAGTGTCACGATACCCCAACATTACAGAGAATTTTTTACATTTTTATTATAACAGGTAAATAAACGCTTTTATTCATAACAGGTATGCATTTTTGTTTAAGCAGTTGCATATAAACAAAACTGGTATCAACAGGTTAACCATTGTGGACCCGGCGGGCGGTCTACTGTCCTTAGCGTAAGTCCAGGGCTTTTGTCGTAGGGACGCTCTTCTGGCGGTTAAACGGGGAAAAGTCAGTTTCAAAGTTCAAAATTTACTTGTGGAGAGAACTATTGCGCACTCGTATGGCGAACCAACCATCATAGCAAGCACGACGCTCACACGTGACAACGTCCCCTCTATACAGATCGCGGTCTGGATGTCCTCCCGGTAAGTGCGGTTCTACACCTCTCACACACACCCTCCTCCCTGGCGAAACCCCACCCGTAGACAGATTGAACGAGGTCACTCTACCTTCCTTGCGAAGTTCCTCAGGCAACGGGGGTTGACGACGGGCTTCGGCACGGGCTTCCATGTTGGCCCGCTCACGAGCTCGCCACTCCACCCTGCGGAGCCGATGTACATCGTCGTCTGTACGATATGGGGTATGAACGTAGTCACTGCGATGCATGGGTTGCTGATACGCTTGACTTTGGCGGGAAGTCTGAATGGGCACCCGAGCAAACGGCACAGGGGAAGGCGCCGTGGCTGCACCCGACCAGTGTACCCGAGCAGGTTGCTCGGCCAGAAGTTCCTCTGTATCTCTCCATGCGAAACCGGTGTGATAGAGGTCCTCAGGAATACTGTGGGTCTCATCGTCCTCTTCCTCCACTCTTTCGACGATCACATCGGGCTGCGCTTCTGGTGGAAAAGCTGGATCGGATCCTTCCGGATAGATGGCCGTTGGTGCTGCGGAGTCCTCCTCGGGTCGTCTCTTAGGGCTTCCAGGCTGCCTGCCTCCTCGTCTGTGGCTTCAGCGCTGTTAGCTGGTGATGGTGTCATGTCTATCCCGGTGACCAATAGTCCTCTCCTGTTTCAGAGTGGGCCTCCGGTTCTGGGGATAAACAGGTGACAGTCTCAGGTCCGATGGTGGTGGGACCGGTAGTGGGTTCCTCTACGGGAACCAAACAGGTTTCGGCTTCTGTGGTGGAGCAATTTGCAAGCTCTGGCTCTGGAACGGGTTAGGTTGTGGTCTCAGACCCTGGAACGGGTAGGTCGTGGTCTCTGGTGGGATAACACAGTTCATGGGCTCTGGTGATGAGGCAGGACAGGTGGTTGGCACTGGTGAGATAGCGGAACAGGAGCTGCTTTCCGGTTCTGGAGTCGAACCACTTGCACGTCCTTGCTGGATAGTTCGATGAAGTCGGCTGGCCAGACCCGCGCTCCAGCTGTGGATCGTCCACTCTGTTGCTTCCATAAGCCTCACCCTGATGTCTTGCAGCGCCTCCTGCCAGAAGTCGGGGTTGCCGTCTATAGTGAGGATGGGACCCGGACCCGGATGGCCTATGGCTGCTCTGGCCTCCGCCTCGACCTTCTGCATCAGTTCGTAGAGCTTCATGCTGGTCATCTTCTTGGTTAGGAGAACCACACCCATCCAAACTGGTAACCGTTCTGGTGAAGAGCAGGTGGAAAAGCCTCTTTACACTCCCACTTTCCGGGAGGATAAAGTCTTTGGCCAGCCCCCATTGGTTGTTTCCAGCAATCGGGGCGGACAATGATTTTGGCGCCTTTGCCTTGGCCCTCCCACGAAGAGGGGCGGAGGCTCACCCCTGGGCCTGCGCGTGGTGGTTCACATGGCGGGGTCCGCCATCTTGGTCGCTGTCTTGGCTCAACGGTGAAAAGGCGAGAAAAGTTCTGTTTAGGATGAACAAAGTCCTTTTTGATGAAATAAAGATTTTTTAAAGCACACTATACCCATTAAGGAACGGGCCTGCTCGTATCCTGTTCGTGACGCCAAAATTCTGACTCACCGTAGCCGGGACTTCACGGGGCAGGCGTTTCTTCTCCTCCTGTCACGGAACCGCGCCTGCAGCCGTGGAGTCGGTAGTCCAGAATCAATAGAGTTGGCTGAACAGTTTAGGGGTTAATTCTGTCGTGACGCCACCTGTGAGGGTTCCACTGGCGCTGCTTGGGCCTCCGAGGGATGGAATGCAGCAAGATGGGACGCTCCCCACAGGATGAGCGGGAGTCCCCGGAGCTAGGAGCTGCACAAGATGTTGTGAGGCAGCTGCAGTACTTCTAGCACGCGGAGATGAACAGTTCTGAAAAAGGCACGGACACTGATAGTCTCTGAAATGGGTATTTTACTGTAACCAGCAGGCAGTACATGGTATATAGTTAACGGGTAACAGACCGGGTGGACTTTAGCAATGACCGGTGTTTCTCAGAGCTCCGTGGTGTTCCTCCATTCTAAGCTTGTTCTACGTAAGTTGCCGATGTCGCCTTTGAGTGCCAAGGTCGGGTACAAGGGACTACTTATATTGCCCTGCCGGTGTATACGTTCCGGTGTGAGGGGTAGTCTAGGTCCTTTTGGTGGGTACTCCGCTGGCAAGACGGCTCTGTTTGCGGCGCGGTGGGGTGTCCTGTAGAGCGGTCCCTCCACTCCTGGTTTGCATGGCAGTGATAAATGACTCCCAGCTTCGGAATCAGTAATCCGCTGTAGATGGGCACGGTGTATTTTGACCCGCGTATGGTTGCCCAGAGACCGGTTGTTGAGGCACCGGGGTAATGGCGCCTAACTGGTGGTGGTCGTGGCCTAGGGGCTGCACAGAACATGTGCAAGGCCCCCTCTCCTACGTTCCTCCCGGCCATGCTCTGCTTCCTCCTTCTCCTACATTCTTGCAGAGAGTTCTTTCTGCACTAACTTCTTCTTTCACTAACACACTACACCTACACTCCACCCACCAGGACCTTATTGGCCCTCTATTCTGATGTGCATGTAGGGTATGGAGCTCTGAGTTTTAACCATGTCATTGCTTTAGTCAGAGAATATTGCAGCTGCAGTCTGGGCTGCAATACACTCCTGTGACACAATCGTTGCGGGGCGCCACAGTATTGCACTGTGACAACGAATGTGGTATCTCTATAAGTTGTCAGTTCAGGGTTTAACCTATGGAGTCTGGTTTTACACGCACACACCTAAGACTAGGCCACCTAGAGTAGAAAGAGGGGGGGTTTGGTAAGTTAGTAGGTCCCAAAAGGGGGTGGAGCCTAGGCTAGAGTACTGTGAGTGAGTGACAGATTACCTCAGACAGTGCTGGGAAGGCAGTCAGGAAGCACAGGCCTGACAGTGCCACTGACAGGAGGGATCCCCATCTTTAAGTGGGAACCCAGGACAGAAGTCAACGGACCAGGACTGGTTGGAGCCGGCTGGTCGCGTTGGGGGAAACACCGGCAACATGGGAAGCCGAGGCGGTCAGCAGTTCACCTCTGACCGCAGACGACGAGCTGCAAAGCCCATAGCAATCAGGTTGCCGTTAGCACCACAAGGACATCTCATCTCCTCAGGACTGAAACTGGTTGAGGACATTAGTGGTTGCGGACTGAATTCTGGTGGCGGGAGAAATTGTGCGCTCCTGCTGCTCCCGTCCGTATCGGTAAGGGACCAACCTGATTGGCTAGTTGCAAACTGTAGGACCGGCGGGAGAGCGCTGTGAAGGTGGTAGAGACAGAGAAGAGACAGTTAGACCCCAAAAGACAGAGAAAGACCATCTAGAGACTCCATGAGGGGGACCCTGAGCTGGCAACATCCACCCGGTAAACCAAACTGTACCGTGTTCCGTTTTAACATCTACCGGTACCCAGTAAATTGGAGTTAAACTTGACTTGGCCTCTGTTGCTCTCCTCGCCGATGCCCGAAGGGCTGCAGCATCAACACCTGCATCGCATCTGAGGGGTAAGAACACCTGCAACAACTACTCCCCTCATCCCCCTCACCGATCTACCTCACCGCTGCCCTGAGGTAAAATCTCCTCTTGTGGGGAGCTGGACTACTCTCCGCTGCACCCACCATCACCTCAGCGGCCGGCTTGCAGCGCCAGTACATATATTACCATGATCCACAGGTGGTGTCTTGTTTCCTTGTAAATATTCCCTCCCCACCAGCTAACAAATGATAACCAGGTTACGGAACCGGGATCCCGACCACCCATGATTCCCCCATCCAAGAAGCCATCAGTCCCGGTGTCCGAGTACCCCTAGCCCTGGCCACTTCACTTTCGCATTGCGGCCCCTGGGTCTGAAGTTACACCACTGATCTCAAGGGTTGTCACACTGTAGAGGGGGTCTGCTTTATTCTTATTTGCACAAGAAAAGACTAGAAGTAATTAGATGAAACTCAATGGGAGGAGACACAGATTAGATATAATAAAAAAAAACTTTTGACAGTGAGAGTGATCAACTAGTGGTACAGGCTGCCAGGTTCTTTTTAACTCTACCTTACTATGAGGGTGTTGACCTTTGGAGGCAGATAGGGAAAAAGGTACAGTTCAGAGCCCAAATTGCCTGTTCCTTCTTCCCTAACCTGTCATACGTGTACATACACTTTAATTGTCTGTTGTCTACATATGTGCTTTGGTTTTTATTCTATTCAATAAATAATATTATTATGGGCATTTTTGGTGTGGTTTAGTGGATGGAACAAATGACCAAGGAAGTCGCTTCCAAGGAGAGTTGCTTGAACAAGTAGGGAAGTTTGGAAAAACATAGGCAGAATACATATACTGTATACTTATGTTTAAAAACATTTTACAAGTGTGTTCTTTTTCAGGAATAAAAAACAGTTCAAGGGGTTTACTTATTTTAGGGAATTAGCTCATTTTTGCTGTTTTGGGTGTTGTAGTTTAATGGCCAGTGTGAACATGTTCTTACACTTTGCATATATCCAATTTCATTTTCTTTTGATTTTAAATGTTCAAGGATTTGTCCAATTTTGGCACAAAAGTCTGGAGTTACTCTAGGTGCTGTCAGAATTAAAGCATTTTAAGTTGTTGGGAGACATCATTTTAAGGGCTCATTCAGCTGACCTTATAAATCAGATATGTGCTATCTGATTTTATATCGAATAGCACACAGACTTCTGTTATTCAATGGTGCAGTGCAGATGACCAATTTTTTTTCTGTCTGACAAAAAAATTGCATAATGCCCCTCAGTTTTACACTGAAATGGTATGAGACCTATTCAACTTCAATACCACCAATTTTGGGCAGCAGAGGACCCTGCAGAGAGAGATAAGGGCCCTGAAGCAGAGACAGCAGGTGGAGCAGTCTGTAAGCGAAGTCGGCAGCGTACGAGTAAGTGACCCAATCCCCATTGTAATACTTCTGCGGAGTGAAATGTTGATTTGGTTCAGGGCGGCAATAGGCCTCAGTGGGCAGGATTAACAGGCGCTGGTAGAGCCCATGTATTCAGATAGTAGGCCCACCATCCTGACAGCTAGTTGATGTCCGCAAGGGGAGGGTACCTCTACGCATTCTAAATTGTGGGGAGGAGGAGGCCAAACTGCCACAATATGCTACCATTGACAAGCGGGACACGGTGAGTAACAACACAATCACAGCTGCAGACTTGGACTCGCCAGAACCAGCAAAGGACAATGACCCTGAGGGGTAGCTGGAAGACTGGTGCCAGAAGCTACATGTAGGCACCAGCTCCAACCCCTCTCATCAGAAGCATGGAGTGTACCAGGTAGTCAGAGAATACAAGCAGGTCTTCAGCAAACACCCATTAGACTTTGGGCAGGCAAAAGGGGTGCAGCATTGTATATCCACAGGGGACCATCTACCCATCAAAGAGAGGCACAGGCCTATACCACCAGTCCACTACCAATATGCCAAGGAGATGTTATGGGAGATGAAGGAGGCTGGGATGATCAGAGATAGTTGTAGCCCCTGGGCAGCTCCACTAGTCCTGGTAAAGAAGAAAAATGGTACAACGAGGATGTGCATTGACTACAGACAGATTAATCGCATTACACATAAAGATGCTTACCCATTACCCAGGATAGAGGAGTCATTAGCTGCACTGAGAACTGCTAACTATTTCTCCACTCTAGTTCTCACCAGTGGGTATTGGCAGGTCCCTGTGGCAGAGGCGAGCAGAGAGAAGACAGCCTTCACGACCCCAATGGGCCTCTGCGAGTTCAACTGCCTGCCATTTGGGCTCCGCAATGCACCAGGGACTGATGGAGTGTTGCCTGGGGCATAGAAACTTCGAGACTGTGCTGCTGTACCTTGATGACATCATAGTATATGCAAGGATGTAAGAAGACCACCTGAAACATCTAGCAGAAGTCTTCGAAGCACTATTTAAGTTTGGCATGAAGGTAAATCCATCTTAGTGCCATCTCCTCAAACCAAAGGCCATGTAGTGAGCGCAGAAGGCGTGGCTCCAGACCTTGACAAGGTCACAGCAATGCAGAGTTGGCCAAGACCCAGCACACTCAAAGAAGTACGGCAGTTCCTGGGATTGATAGGCTACTACCGGAGCTTCATCAAAGGTTTTACCAAGATGGCCGCACCACTGCAAGACCTCCTGGTAGGCCAGGTCAAGAAGGCCAGAGGCCCAAGCCCCTCAGTGAAATGGGAGGCCAAAGAGGAAGATTCTTTCCAGTAGTTGAAAAGAGCCCTGACGGGAGAAGAGATCCTGAGCTATGCTGACTACAGACAGCCGTTTGTATTGTACATTCAATGCCAGCAATGTGGGAGTGGGAGCCGTGTTTTCCCAAGTGCAGAGAGGCAAAGAAAGAATAATTGCCTATGCCAGCAAGAAGCTCAGGCCTACGGAGAGGAACCCTGACAACTACAGCACTTTCAAGCTAGAGTATCTGGCCGTAGTGTGGGCAGCGACAGATTGCTTCAAGCACTAACTGGCAGCTGCAAAGTTCACCATCTATATGGATAACAACTGCCTGACCCACCTGGAAACTGCCAAGTTGGTCGCGTTGGAGCAGCGCTGGATGGCCCATCTCTCTAACTACAACTTCACCATCAAATACAGGGCAGGACACAAGAATGCTAATGCCGAAGCGCTGTCTAGGATGCCCCATCTACCAGACTGGGGGGAAGATCCAGAAGAGCTGGAGGAAGTAGAGTTACCGGCTTTCCACTGTAAGAAGGTGTCCCAATGTTCTCATGAATTGAAGGACAAGTGACCAGGGGGAAAAATCACCGTAGATCCATTGCCCCACCATAACTGGGCAGAGACACAGGACAGTGACCTGCTATCAGCCGGGTCAATTAGCTACTGCAAAAAATGGACGCACACCTAGGCCCAGACGCCCCAGCAGAGGCACTGCAAGTGTGGAAGAGAGGCAGACTGTTCATCTATGCCGGTAAACTGTGTAGGCACACCAACCCTAGGACCCACGAGCTAGTGTGGCACATAGTGGTCCCTAAGTGAGACGCCTACATGTTTCTGGAAGCCTACCATGATGGGGCCGGACACTTAGAGTGGAAGAAGCTGGAGATATTACTATGTGGGAGGTTCTACTGAGTCGGTATGAGGGCAACCATTGAAGCGTGGTGCATGAGCTGTGGCCCCTGCAGCCTCCACAGGAAAGACCGTGACAGCCAGCAGGCCCTGTTGCAACCCTTGTCACCAAACAGGCCCTGGAGTTAATGGCCTTGGACCACGTGAAGTTGACCCCAAGCTGGTACGGTTACATCTACGCCCTCATGATAGTGGACCACTACTCCTGGTTCCTGGTGGTACCTGCAAAAGACCTGACAGCAAAGACTGCAGCACGAGCCTTTGAGATGCACGTCTGCAGACCCCAAGGCTACCCGAAACGGATACTGACAGACCAAGGCCCGGCCTTTGAGGCTGAAGTGTTTCAGGAGTTCTGCAGCCTGTACAAATGCAAAAAGGTCAGAATCACGCTGTACCATCCCCAGACAAACGGGCTGTGCAAGAAAATGAACCAAGTAGTGATAAATCTGCTGAAAACACTTCCACTAGAAGAAAGGAACATGTGGCCAAAGAAGCTGCCAGATCTAGTGGACTTGTACAACCACATCCCAGTGAATTCCATCAACTTCAGTCCCGCCTATTTGATGAGAGCCAGACCTGGCAAACTACCTATTGAAATAGAATGGGGGTACTGACACCTGAAAACAACCTCCCAGAAACAGACTACGGTGCAGAGCGCCAACAGAGGTATCACCAGTTGCAAGAATGCGTTGAGAGAAACCTGACTCAGGCTAGAGAGAAATCACGGACCACGGTCACACCACCGTGACATCCCGCAGCCCCCGATGATGACTGAGAGGGCCCGGTTCCGAGCACCCCATGGTCCCCGCCAGGGGCAAGTCATTACCATTTGTAGCACTCTGCATTTTTGCACAAAGCCTTTACTCCTTGCTTTGGAACAGACACCAACAACTGAAATCCCCACCTTGTTTTAAAAAGGTATATGAATTTTTTTGTTTCTGTCTCGCGCCAAGGGTTTGGGGTACTCGAATATCAGGCCTACTAGTACGGGGATGGTGCTTCGAGTCCGTACCCTTAGGCAGACAATAAAAAGAGAAAAGAAAAGAAATAATGAAGTTGTCAGTCGTTATGCCACCTGTAGGGCCGGTGATGGCACCGGCGCTGCTGGGACCTCCAGGGTGATGGCGGCAGCAAGGTGTTGTAGCTTTCTACAGGAAGAGCGGGTTCCCTGGGGCTGTAGGTTGATAATGATGGAATAGGGCAGCGCTGTTGGAATGGGGCTGCGCAGCTTCTGCGGTGTGGTGCAAGGCAGGTAAATCACAGCTCATCCGTAAGGAACACAGACACTTGCACACTCTGAACGGGTACTTTACTCCAGTAATCTGCAGGCTTACAGGGTAAACAGTTGTTTCAATCAGGGTAGTGGACTGGGTGGTCCTGGCAGTGGAAATGTCCCCTGAAGCTCCGTTGATGTTCCTTCTCTATCAATTTCTCTGTGGTGTCCTGAACAATCCCACTTCTTGAACCAGGCCCGTCGGTGATATGGAACCCTTTATCTCTCCAGAGGGGACCCAACCCTATTTAGTGCTTCTAGTGGAGACCGTGCTTGCTTTAGGGCGGTTGGATCGTGCTCCTAAGAAGACATTGACTACGCCGGTAATTTGCGGTTCAGGGATGAACCTCTGATCCACGTCGGAGCCGTACCCCGCTTCGGACTGGGCCAGGGTATTCAGTTACCCTCTATTTTCCCCTTTCTCTTCTGGGTCACCAGGTTGAGGTGCCCTCCCTGTTACTTCTCCTCTTTTACACTCTCTTCTCACCGTTCCTTTTCTACTTCTGTTCTGTTTCTACTGTCTTGTTCTTGTCGTCTTTTCCCGCTTTCCCCACTCACTTTATAACCTAGCTTCTCCTCCCACGGGAATGGTTACCCTGGTAACAGGTGTCTAATTGGTCCCCTATCACTAGGTGTGTGTGTGTGGTGATGGAGTTCAGGCTTCTATTACCCCCTACCAGGAAAAAGCATACTGCACCTTCTGTTAGGGGTGCAGTACTCTTTTGTAGTGCGCTGACTAGCGGGCCGCTACATTTCCATCTACTAATGTAATGGACACAATTTGTTCACCCTTAGCTTATTTGAGTGATAATGGCTGTGATGCCACCTGTGTCGTAACAGATTATCTAAAAGAAAGACTTCTAGCAAGACAGATACTTGCCTGGCTCAAAAAATTTAATGATATAACAGCAGCTTATCTGACATTTGTAATGTCACAATATGTTAAAGAGATTGATATATAGAATGACAGTGCCTCACAAACGGTGGTGATTTTCATATCCACATCTTTATTCCATCTCCCAATGCGAGGTTTCAAACACACAGGTTCTTTATCAATCATGCTTAACTTTTACAAGTCTCCAGAAACCGTCCCAAGAAGTCAGAAAAACACTTTTGTCAGAGAATCAGAGGAACCTGCAATCGGTGCACCTGCTAGTCCTGTAGTGAGACTAAGGCCACGCAGATGCTTACCTGACATACCCACATCACATTCTCCAGACACATCACCTGAGATAGCCACACCCCTAGTGCGTAGATCAAGCTGTAGCACACTTGGACAACACCCATCCTGGTATGGAGATTGGGTCAATAAATGTAAGATAGCCAAGAAGAATAAAATGTAAATAGTAACTCTAGTAAAAATGTAAGCAACTGTAAATAGTAGTATGCAAAAGGGTGAAGAGTAGGCCAAAACAGGTCACACCAAGTGCACAACATCAAAAGAGGGGTGAGTGAAGTTGACGTTAGGAGCTGTCTAGGGAGAAACGAAATTTGGCCAATAGGTGACCCCAGGGCCAGGAGGCTTACAGCCTTATGACCGGTAGATGCCTATATAGTACCTAGGACTCCTACGCCAAAGCACCCGTAGTAAATGTTGTTGTGTATTCTGAACTCTAAGCCTACATAGACTTTACCTGTAAGGACTTATCAGACTTTATTGAACTTTTGAAAAACTTTACCCCTTTCTACCCGGAACTTACAGAGACTACTGTAAAGACTCTTCAAAATAACCTTCCCCTTGTTTTTCAACTTTAAAAGGACCATAGTCCACAGGACTGGTTGTGACAACTAACTTACACTTTTCAGCCTGAAGCGGATGGCTAGAACGTATGGACTGTACCTGTTTTGCCAAATTTTCAGTGTTTTTTTGTAAATTTTTGGTTTTGAGACTCTGTAAATATATTACCTGTTATTATATACCATATTTTTCGCTTTATAAGAGACCTGATTATAAGACGCCACCCAAATTTGGTTAAGGAAGAGAGAAAAAAAATAATTTTTAATGTTAAATGGGGTCCATCTTATAATGCCAATATCTGTCTTACAAATCAGTATATATGTCCCTCATCCTGATACATAAACCCCCATCTTGGTATCCCGGTATATATATCCCCCCATTCTGGTATATATATCCCTCATCCTTGCATATATGTCCCTCATCTTGGCATACATGTCCCCATCCTGTATATATGCCCCCATCCTGGTATACATGTCCCCATCCTGTATATATGCCCCCATCCTGGTATACATGTACCTCATCCTGGTATACATGTCCCTCATCCAGGTATATATGTGCCCATCCTGTATATATGTCCCCATCCTGGTACATATGCCCCCCCATCCTGGTATATATCCCTCATCATGGCATACATGTCCCAATGCTGTAAATATGGCCCCCCATCCTGGAATATACATTCCCCATCTTATCTATATGTTCCCCATCCTGTATATATGCCCCCCCATCCTGTATATATGCCCCCCATCCTGTATATATGCCCCCCCATCCTGTATATTATGCCCCCCATCCTGTATATATGTCCCCCATCCTGTATATATGTCCCCCATCCTGTATATATGTCCTCCAACCAGTATATATGCCCCCATATTCTCTCTGCCCGGCTGCATTCACTACTGCTAAGTGTGCAGACAGTCGGGAGAGACTTCAACAAAATGGCCACGGCCATAACGGAGACCCGCGGCCATTCTGGAGTCTCTACCTTTATCGGCCGGCTGCACACTGCTTAGTGAATGCAGCCTGGCAGAGAGAATATGGCAGCGCCCACCGCTCGCTACTGCCGATCATCTTCCGCAGCTCCGGTAGTGCAGCTGTGCCCCTCACACTACGGCACCCCCACTCAGCAGCCGCACACACAGCCCCCTCCCCCCGGTAATATTTTTTATTCACTTTTTTTATTGCTTATTTTTTCAGATTCACTTTTTAAGATGCACTCACTTTTACCCCCACAGTTTGGGGGAGGCAAAAGTGCGTCTTAAAAAGCGAAAAATACGGTATGTATTTATGTTAACTAAAAATTGTTTCTCAGTCCAGGAGTACTGACCTTACCTAGGGGAGAATGTGGCACCCTGCTCATGCAGGAAACCACAGACTCACCTACAGCACAATACTAAAGAAAATCCAAGAGGGCCTGCTATTGTGTGTTGCTGACCCGACCTAAAGGAGTGAGAAAGGGCCAGAAGGGTGAGTTCCCAAAAACCAGAACGAAGGAGAGTCACGTTGTGGAGGATGAATTATATCTTATCTATTAATCTTAGCTTTTATACTCATATAGTATTAAATGAAACAATATGTTTTTTCTGTATTCAGGTACGTATCCAACATCTCTCTCTTTCTCTCCTTTTTCTCTTCTCTCTTTGTCTCTCTTCCCCCTCCATCTATTTCTTTCTCTCTTTCTTTCCCACTATGAATCTGTGAACAAGGAGCTGTTTTGTAAACAAAGTGTCTCTTTAGATGTGTATGCTGGAAAGAAGATATAGCTGTGCAGAAGTTGCCTTGAGAATGGACAAGCTGATTGGTCCTCGTTGTGCCTGCTCCAGACTGTGCTATGGGAAATCCAAGATAACCGGTATCCCAGCAGCCAAGGGATGATACCATGACGTGATGAAGAACGGACTCTCAGAATACAAAGAACTATTATTATTAACAAACATAGATATTAGCTTAATCCCACCTAACTCCCACCCTGCCATGGACATTTACATGCTTATCTTTTAGACTATAAAATGCCCTGTACCCGGATATTGAGTTCAGTAGTTGTTGCCGTGTATGTTGTCATTATTAAACCTGGACACGCTATGAGATTGAACCGGACTCTCTCAGTCTGATTTACTCTTATCTGGTACCACGTGTTCATAGTCTAATCTGGGATGACTGGCGAGGGAGTGGAACAGTAAAATTTTCCCGACAACGTGGTGCAAGGAGAAAGGAGGCATCATGGCGAGCAGCGGTTCGGACACTCTGGCAGGCGGACAAGAAGGCGAGAGCGCTCTCAATGCTACTGGGGAGGCTATAGACTGGGTACAATTTACCGATTCTGACAACTTTAAGGAGGCAATAAAAGAGCTAAATCAATTGCTGAACAGTGTGCAGTTGTGGGCCATTAACGCCTGGAAGCGGTCCCAGCTACAAAAAGCGGCACAATGAGTGCAGGTGCTGGAGCCTCCCAAACCACCAGAAGCAGCACCAGCAGAAGAACCACCAAGCCAGAGCCGGCCTGAAACACCAGAGCCGACAGAGGAGGCATCAGCTGCCACACCAGACCCGCCTGAACCAGCGCCGCAGTTAGGGGGTGAAGTCACTGAGCAGGAGAGGAGCGAGAGCTCAGCAGAGACCCCGAAGGTTGAGAGCGGGAGGGCGCTTTGGGCATCCTACAAAAGCCTATCAGGAGAGTGTCCAATTGCGGCCCAGGCGGAGAGCAGAGAAGGAAGCAGGTATGATGGTGACTGCTGGGCGCAAAGACAAGCCGCTGAGGAGGAAGAGTGACGACAGCACTGAGACTGCTGGCAGCAGCAAGAAGAGGCTAACTTGGAGGAAGAGGCGTATGTGAGAGACTCTAGTTAGTACCCAACCCGGCAGAGCGGAGTAATTGTGGACTTCCACCTTCAGGACGGCTGGGGTTCATAAAAAAGTACAGCTTGGAGCAGGACGTGTTCATCAGTAGAAGAGACGTCAAGTCGTATCTCCCAAAGGAACATCCCAGTCAGGACCTCTGCTGTGGAGAATAGGTGGGCTACACCCGATGCAAGGGACAGCGAAGCTGGTACACGTTGCGGGTGTACAAGATCCTGCAGCCTCGACCCCCATGCTCAGAGCCGGCTGAACTTTCAAGTGGGGAGGACGGTTTGCGGGCAAGCGGCAATTACCCAGAAAGTAATACCCAGAAAGTCAGTTTAAATAGTAGTTAGAATGTTGAATCATGTAAATATTGTATGCAACTGGTTAGTTAGGTACCGGGAACTGTAAAAGTGCATATATAATTGACCCACCATGAACATCTTATAGTCAGATGGAGGACTGTGACAAAAGAACTGTTTTTGAGCCCCGGTACGACATACTGCTCACGAGACTGTGGACATTGAGTTTTATTTTTATGAGCACCTTTTACATGACACTGTTTTACGGACATTTTATTTTTGATTTTACCTCAAAGGACTGAACTGTATTTTTTGCAATGTTCAAGTATAAGTGCCTCCCAAAAGGGAAGAAAAATGCTGAGTAATGTTGTTATTATTTAAAAGGAAAAAAATTTGTGTGTCTGTGTACCGAGTCGCTTTGGGTTGAGCTAACCTTTGCCAAGGGGGAATGTGGCGTCCCACCGGGTAGGTACCAGAGGTACTGCACTCCTCCATTAGAGGGAGAGTTGTGCCTCTGGTCTCCAGGTGCTGGGATGTGGTGCAGTTGAGCTTCACACACACACACAACACTTAGGACCCAAGGGTGGTGGGCGGACCCAGAGGGAGGACCCAAGCGTAGCCGGGAGGAAAAGTGTAGACTTAGAGAAGTAGAGAGGAAAGAAAATCGGAGAGGAGTAGAGTGGAAGTTGGGAGTGTAGGGGCAGTGTGGTGCCGACTCCCACAGGCTGGAGCACGGCCTCGCTCACCCCAGGAGGAAAAGAGCGACAGGTGTAGAGGAAGAAAGGAGCCCTTGGGGTACAGAATGAGACGTAGATCCCCGTACTCCTGTATCTGGCGAGACAGATGAGCTGGTGGACGACACACAACTCGGAGAAGGTGGCCGAACTAGGGAGCAGTGCCTGAAAGGGGTACAACAGAGCACCCGTGGCTGTTGGTACCTGAGCTCTGTGCTGCGGAGGCGATAAGTGAGGAGTTTCGAGATGAGTTTATAGCACAAGGGGACCACCAGAGACAGAAACACCTAGTAAGAGAGGAAGGCACACCAACCGAGGCTCGACTGCACTGACCCGGTTCTGAAGACTACAGATGAGCCACCACCCTAGTGTTCGAATTCGATTCAGTTCGCCGAATTGGGCATTTGTTCGTCGAATGTTCGTCAAATGTTCGTCGAACATCGTCAAATCCCATTGAAAACAATGGCAGCCAAACAGAAACACATACAAACACATAGAAAACACCTTCTAAAGTGTCCAAAAGGTGACAAACTACTCAGAAGATACAACAAAAATATGGAAAAGTGAAAACTACATATAAAAATGAGAAAAGAAAAGAGACAGACGTGTAAAAGGGGGAGGAGACACAGATATAATCATGTCATGCCCTTCCAAAATCAGTTTTTGCTCCAGTAGTTGTAAGGCATCATGCACACGATGACTATTTGGTGAATTTAACTTCAGTATTTGTAAGGCCATGTTCAGATGATGATTATTTGGTGCGTTTCACTTCAGTATCTGTAAGGTCACATTCAGAAGATGAGTATTTGGTGAGTTTTACTTCAGTATCTGTAAGGCCATGCTCAGAAGATGAGTATTTGATGTGTTTCACTTCAGTATCTGTAAGGCCATGTTCAGACGATGAGTACTTGGTGAGTTTTACTTCAGTATCTGTAAGGCCATGCTCAGACGAGGAGAACTTGGTGAGTTTTACTTCAGTATCTGTAAGGCCACGTTCAGATAATGATCATTTGGTGCATTTTACTTCAGTATCTGTAAGGCCATGTTCAGATAATGATCATTTGGTGCATTTTACTTCAGTATCTGTAAGGCCATGTCCGGAAGATGAGTATTTGGTGAGTTTTACTTCAGTATCTGTAAGGCCATGCTCAGACGAGGAGAACTTGGTGAGTTTTACTTCAGTATCTGTAAGGCCATGCTCAGACGAGGAGAACTTGGTGAGTTTTACTTCAGTATCTGTAAGGCCTTGTGCAGGCGATGAGTATTTGGTGCGGTTTTTACCACAGTATCTGGAAGGCCTCGTGCACACGCTGAGCATTGAGTCACATTTAGGGGACTACAACAAGAGTCTCCATTTTTTCCAAAAATTTGGACCCCAGACACTACTTCAGTGGCATCAATTGCTCCACAGTTGCAAGCTTAAAATGGTTGGTGAGGTGACTTTCATGAAGCACATTCCAAAATGCACAAGCCTTTAGTCTCCCCATTTTATCTGCAAGATTTGTCACCAAATCTAAGTAGAGGGCAAAAAATCAATAGTTTGAGTAGCTCATGCATGAACCGTCACATGGATATGAAGCAAAAGTCGCAGTGGGAAGTTCACTGTGCTACAATGCGGCCTAGCGGGCCAGGCCAACCACCGTCTGGCCCATCAAGTGCATCCGTGGCCTCTTCATCCTCTATGACTCTGGGGACAGCAGTCACACATGCTTTTGGATGCAGACCTTCCACTTCTTTACCCGCAACAGCCAGTGTGATTAGAAGGTCGTCAGTTCTTTTGGAAGAGGAAACACCTGCTGGTGTTGAGCGCTGTCAGACATCGAGAGCACCACCTTTGGATTAAGGCAACATTAATATGTCTGCCTGCACCTTCCTCACAGACCAAGAGTTTGCCGGGGAAACCCTACTCAACCATGTCTCAGCACAGCAGCCAGCCCTCGGTCCCTCAGATGTGGACAAGTAAAAGACCATTTCCTCCTAGCCATGACAAAGCTAAGAGGTTGAATTTCACCATCTGCAAGCTGTTGGCTACAGAAATGCTCTGTCTCCGCCTGTTGTACACAGAGGATTTTTGAGACCTTGTGTCCATCGCAGTGCCACAGTACCAGATGCCCAGTCACCACTACTTCTCAAGAAAGCTGTGCCTGCGCTACATCGGCATGTCGCACACAACATCACCGCTCCCTTGAGAAACTCTGTGTGTGACAGGGTGCATTTCACCACAGACACTTGGATCAGTAAGCAAGGATAGGGGTGTCACATGGCGGTGACTGTGCACTGGGTAACTATGAAGACAGCAGGAGAAGGGGCTACTGTCCAAGTCAATCCTCTGTATGTACAAGTTCCTCCACTGCTTCTGCCTCCTCAACCTCGTCTCAGTCCTCCACCTGCACCCAAAGCCTGTCTGGTAATGCCACCCGTGTTCTAACTGCGCACAAAAAATCCTGCACACCTCCTTACTATGATGGTAGCTGGGCTCAACGGCATCAGGCGGTCTTTACCTTGAAATGTCTGGGAAATATGAGTCACACAGCTGAGGATTTGTGGTTAGCTGTGGAGACCGAGTTTCATCAATGCTTGTGTCCACTGAACCTGCAGCCAGGGAAGGCCGTGTGCGACAATGCTGCAATGCTGGGTGCAGCCCTCCACCGGGGCAATGTGATACATGTGCCTTGCATGGCTCACGTCTTAAATATAGTTGTCCAGCTGATTTTTGCACACTATCCGGGCCTAGATGGTCTTCAGCAGAGGGCACAGTCGCTGTGTGCTCACTTCCGCCGTTCGCATCCCGCAGCTCAACGCCTTGCATCTCTACAGAAGTTGTTCAACCTGCCAGTTCACTGGCTGATGCGATGTGCCGACACGATGGAATTCAACTCTGCACATGTTGCAGCAACTGTGGCAGCAGCAACAAGCCCTGGTGCAATACGTCATGACGTATAACCTGGGCCTACGAGATCCAGAGGTGGGGCAAATCACACAGCTGGAGTGGTCTGAAATGAAGGACATATACACCATTCTGTACAGTACTGAAATGTCGATGAAAATGGTTAGTGATGATTATGCCATTATCAGCATGACTATTCCCATCATTTCCATACTGGAGCACACGTTAAACAGTATTCAGAGTCAGGTGGTGGCACTAGAGGAGGGGGAGGAAGTACAGGAGGAGTCGTATGCGGAGGGGCTCACAAGATCTCTAAGGTGCAGTTCACAGTTTATGAATGAAGGTCTACATTATGCTTGCTCAGAACCTTCTTTATCTGGGCCTGGATCCGACTCCAAAAGCTTCTGGGCATCAGTGCAGATAATTTCCTCGTCTTGACTCACAAAAGCTTTGGAGCAGACCTTTGATTCCCAGGCTATAGTATGAGTGAAGAGCGATGCATACTCAACCATCTGTCTTACCCTATACTCAGATGGGTGGCTGGAGAATTGGGAGCTGTGCGGAAGCAAGTTGGATTGGGGTGACACCTCTGAGGATTGGTGTATTTGTGATGCAGAAGTTTAGGTGGAGGAGAGCCCACTTGCTGAAGCGCTTGCTATCCATTCAAGTGCCTGCTCTTTTTGTGCTTCATCGAGAATTGGTATCGATCGTCGTCTGAGTCATGTCCGTACGAAAGGGATCATATCAGATTGTCCACGGAAAGAAGTATACATCTTACTTTGGCTGGAAGATGGTCTTTCTTCAGCAGATGTTACTCTTGCTTTCCCACGTACCCCACGGACTTTTTTTCCCTTTCCACCACGCCTATTCCCCTTTCCAACAGCAGCAGGCCTTTTGACACTCATTTTGTATGTGAACAAAGTGGCAACTCTGCAGTTGTTGACAAACAATATTCTGATGGAAATCGAGCAAAGCTGAGTAGCCAAACAGTGGTACTAGGCACAAAAAATTACGTTTGCTAGGTGCAGTTAAAAGTTAGTAGAATGAACTACACTCAAGGTGTACTTGGTTGTATTACACATGGCCTACACTACAGTTTTTGTGGACACTGCTTTTACGCAAAAACAGACAGCTTTGCTAGATGCAGTTAAAAATTAGTAGAATGAACTACACTCAAGGTGTACTTGGTTGTATTACACATGGCCTACACTACAGTTTTTTGTGGACACTGCGTTTAGGCAAAAACTGACAGGTTTGCTAGGTGCAGTTAAAAATTAGTAGAATGAACTACACTCAAGGTGTACTTGGTTGTATTACACATGGCCTACACTACAGTTTTTTGTGGACACTGCGTTTAGGCAAAAACTGACAGGTTTGCTAGGTGCAGTTAAAAATTAGTAGAATGAACTACACTCAAGGTGTACTTGGTTGTATTACACGTGGCCTACAGTAATGTTTTTGTGGATGCTGCATTTAGGCAAAAACTGACAGGTTTGCTAGTGACTCACCGTTGCCGGGTTCTCAGTGTGACGAAATGGAATCCTTCAATTTAGAACATATGATGATTTCTTATGTAACCCAGACCATATTATATATAGGCTTGTAAACTTGTAATGGCCAAGGAGAATTTCCTACAGTATTTTCATAGATTACTGTGGTTTAAGTTTAGCATGGTAATGTAATTATCTAACTTGTTTGTCAATGAAGGCCAGAGAACTTAATTATGCTAATCGTCCATTGTCTATTACCCTGTGAATGTTGATTGTATGTACATGGCTCCAGCCACTATTGTTTTAATGTCATGGTTTGCATACTGAATGTCTCCTACTAACATTCCATTGTAAGGACTATGTCAATCAGTATGTCACTCTACCTTGTCAGGAGTACAATACTACTAAAATATGTTAAATGAGGATTGAGGTCCAGCCAATGCATAGACAGTGTTATTGCACCAAGCGTGACCCTCCCAATATCCTGCAATGAGGGCTGAAGGTATATAAGGAGATGTGTTCATTAACTAGGGAGAGAGAGAATGAAGATTGGATATAGGCAGCTAATCTAGGGTCTTCGGGTCCGATTAGCGAGCCATAACCCCAGGCCTAGGCATTTCGGTGCCGACCAAGGGGACCAGAACACGGACTATAGAACCACAAGGACTTCAGCATCGGATTATCGGATTTGGCTGTGATAAAGGCTGCATAAGGACAAGGAAGCAACCCAGGTTGGGACGATAAAGTCACCTGGCTACAGACTTTGCTGTGCTACATTCTAAACCCTGGTGAGCCAGCGGAAGGGTGAGACTCTGTTGCCTGTTACATTGTTGTGTTTTGCTGGTTATGCGTTATATGCTGTTAACTGTTTGGGGATCCAATAAAGCCTTAATATTGTGATTCCTTCACCCTGTGTTGTCTGAGTAGTGTTCCGCCCACGGTTAAGGAGCTCGGGCGTTCAGTTGGGGATGAGCCCTGGTCCACGCTGTCTTTGTAAAGGCTGCTGGGCCTGCGGACGAGAGCACCCACTGACCCCCGGGTCTCCACACTCAGGTCTCAGGCGCTGGCGGTTTGGTGCCTGAGGCTGTAAGGGCCCGGTGGTCAATGCACAGTTAGGTAGAAAATAAAGTTGTTTCGTGATGCCACCTGTAGGTGTCCGGTGATGGCACCGGCGCTGCTCAGACCTCCGGGGTGATGTGCGGCAGCTAGAACTGCTCCCTACAGGGCGAGCGGAGGTTTTCCGGGGCAGTTAGTAGAATTGAGGGGAATAGGGTAGCGCTGTCGATGTAGTGTGACTGGAAGGAGGGACACGCACACACAGTCTTTTGGGTACCTTTACTGGTGTTGACTGGTACACCTGACCGGGGATGAGGTAAACACTTCTCGATTTTCCACAGCAAGCAGTGTTGTAGGCTTCCTAGTATACGCTGTTCTGCTGGAGTCTGACCGGCATGAAACCCAACCAGACCGTTCTGCACTTTCTGTGTGTCTCTTCACACCCGGATTTGCTGCACCGAGGGCACTCTAAGGGATTCCTGTCGGGCTACCGACTCCGGGCTCTCATTTGGTGGTGCTTCGGGTGTCCGGGGAGCTAGACCCCCTTTTGGTGGTGCTGGTTTCTCTACAAGTCTGAACTGTGTTCCTGTAGCTCGGACCCAGTGACCGGAGCTCTGTTAGGGTGTTGGGGTGACTCCTCTGCCCTATTTAGTACTTGCTTCACTCCTGTCCCTGTGACCCCTATTCTAAGGGTCTACAACTTTCCAGGTGTCTCTTGTGTGGGCCTAGCATGGCTCCAGTACCAGGTCAGCTCTCTTAGCTGTTTACAGTTCTCTAGTGACTGCACACTCTGGTGTTTCTCCATCCAGGACCCGTATTTATAGGGGAACTGGCTTAAGGCAACCAGTGGAGCTCCCCCTAGAGGTCTGGGGTGAAAGGTGTTTTTAGTTAGTGGGGTCTGCTTGCTGTGTACTTCTCATCCATGTTCCAAGAGTTCCTGTGGTGCCCTAACCAGGGTGCCACACTAGGTGCAGTTAAAAATTAGTAGAATGAACTATACTCAAGGTGTACTTGGTTGTATTACACGTGGCCTACAGTAATGTTTTTTTGTGGACACTGCTTTTAGGCAAAAACTGACAGGTTTGCTAGGTGCAGTTAAAAATTAGTAGTATGAACAACACTGATGGTGTACTTGGTTGTATTACACGTGGCCTAAAGTAATGTTTTTTGTGGACACTGCTTTTAGGCAAAAACTGAGAGGTTTGCTAGGTACAGTAAAAAATTAGTAGAAGGAACTACACAGGCGGTTTAGCATCTCTCACAAGTGGGCTACACCACTGTGGGACACTGCTAGTCTGCTACTAGCCCGAACAAAGAGCCTGGACTAGCTGCACACAAATAAATGCCTAATTAAGACAGGTGGTGTAGCTTTCTTCACAGCAGTGCTACACTACCTGCCCTAATGGATTCAAAGAGCTATATTACTGTGGCCAGATGCTGTGAGAGACTTGCAGAGCACTGGCACACACCTGACACACACCTGACTGGCAAAAACTAATAGAGACTGCTCTAACCTAGCCCTCAAAAGGGCTGCAATTAAATATAGTCCCTGCTTCTAGTAGCCCAGAAAAAGGCTGATAGACTACTAGTCCCTAGTCCCTATCCCTAATCGCTACTCCTATGGAGCAGCCCTAAAAAGGGCAGACATTACTAAGATTGCACCCTCCCTCCGGTCCCTACTCCCTAAACCTATCTATCTAACTTTGTATTCGCTCACTAGCTGACTGAGAGAACACAATTTAGAGTTTGCACTGTTTAGCGCGCACACACAGCAGCAGCGGTGCTGTCTAACAACTTGCAGCAGCTATCAGCAAAATGGTGGCGATCGTTAAAATGGCTGAGTCTTATAGGGCTAGGGCATGTGACAGACACAGCCAATGATGACCTTGGTTGTGTGAAAAAATGCACTTTGCAGTGTGACACTGTGATTGGCTAGCAGCCTGAACCGCCCATGTACATGCTTTAGGAAAAAAAAAAAAAAAAAAAAAAAGAGCGCGACCTTATTACTACAGCTCTGATACAAGCCCCCCCTCGCACACTATACACACAAACTGGATATTAACATTCATTTGCAGTATTAGGGCTAGGTTTAGGGTTAGGAAGATTAAGCCTTTGGTGATCGAAGCGTTATCGAACATATACTGGAACTGACGAATTTCAAGCAAATTGTTCTAATTCGGCGAATGACTCGAACACCGCCAAAAACAGCTCGAATTTGAGATTGCCGAACAATTTGAATCGAACACCACTCGTCTCTACTGAAGACAATGCTGAATCGGAGGTTGGCAAGGAAAGTACCCAGTGGCCATGCTGAAACTGCTGAGTAAAAGTAACAGAACTCCAGCTGTGGTGTGAGGCATTCTTTAGCAGCAAGCACCGGTCGCAGAGGCTGCATGAGACACTGGGGTGCTGATGACCTAATGAACATCTGCCAAGGTACGAACTGAGTTCTCCATCCTGCCCCCCTGGGGATCGTGCTCCCACCTGCAGTGAGCGGAACCATCCAAGCTGCCAGTCACTGTCCCCAGAGGTTCTGAAGCAGTGGTGGCAGTCCTGGCCGCATACCGCAGGTGGTGTCACAAATACCCCTTTCCCTTGTCAAATGACACCGCCAGGGTCACGGGACCTGGTCTCAGCCCCTGTCTGTCCCCATGAAAAGAACCGAGAGTGAAGAATAACAGCAGCCAGGTCACCGAGTAACTCCGGCCCTAGAGTGGGTGTGTCAAAAAACACTTGCTTTCATCTGCTCAGGCAATGTTCCCTAACTCTGAGGACTGGCTATTCCAGAAGGACAATGTCCCATGCCACACAGTTATGTCAATCAATGTGTGGATGAAGGAGCGCTACATCAAGACCCTGTCATGGCCAGCTCAATTTCCAGACCTGAAATCCATTGAAAACCTCTGGAATATAATCGAGAGGAAGATGGACATTTGTGTGCCAGGAGTGACATAAGGTCACCCAAAAGCAGAGTGAAAAGACTGGTGGAAAGCATGCCAAGAAGCATGAAAGCTGTGAGTAAAAATCATGGTTATTCCACCAAATATTGATTTCTGAACTCTTCCCGAGTTAAAACATTAATATTGTTGTTTCTAAATTAATATGAACTTGTTTTCTTTGCATTATTTGAGGTCTGAAAGCACTGTTTCTTTTTTATTATTATGGCGATTTCTCATTTGTCGCAAATAAATACATTTTTAGCTTTGAATTTCGGAGACATGTTGTCAGTACTTTATGGAATAAAAGAACAATGTACATTTTACTCACAAATATACCTATAAAGAGAAAAATTAGAGAAACTGAAAATTTTGCAGAGGTCTCTTAATTTTTTGCCAGAGCTGTAGATGTCACAGTCCCATTGACTTGCAGTAGCTCCGGAACATGCACAGAAAATAATTCAGAGTTCATGCCCAGGGGCTATTGTCAGTGCGCTAGAGCAGAGGTCCCCAACTCCAGTCCTCAAGGCCCACCTACAGGTCATATTTTCAGGATTTCCTCAGTTTTGCTCAGGTGGTAATTTATTTACCTGCACAGAGGATGATTCCAACACCTGTGCAATTCTAGGAAATCCTGAAAACCTGCACTGTTGGTGGGCCTTGAGGACTAGAATTGAGGACCTCTGCGCTAGAGCGTAGCTTTCTTTGCCGATTGGCATGACGTCAGTCAAGGTCATCAGACTCCATCAACATGAATATTATAAAAAGGAACATGACTGAAACAATCAAGCGTACCACCCATATGTCAGGAAGACAAGGTCTGCTATACATTTGCCTTTTTATGAGTGAATAAACACTGCAAAAGTGCTTTTAAAAATGCTGCAATTTTCAAATTCAACCACGGAAAAAAAACATTTGTGTACAAGAGATTTCTAAAATCTTGTAGCTTTCACTGGTAGAGTAAAAAGCAGCTTTTAATTTCCAGAAAAAAATATAGCAAAAATGTTTTATTTAAACATAGCCTAATATTCAGATAATCTGATATTCTCTGAACTGGCATCAGATCAAATGCCTTTTTCCCACATAAATATTTACATCATGCTGGAGGTTTATGCCAATCTGGAACCAACAGCACACTTCTACAGTGGGTACGAAAAGTATTCCGACCCCATTTAAATCTTTCACTCTTTGTTTCATTGCAGCCATTTGGTAAATTCAAAAACAGTTTTTTTTTCTCATTAATGTACACTCTGCACCCCATCTTGACAGAAAAAAAACAGAAATATAGAAATTTGTGCAAATTTATTAAAAAAAAAAACTGAAATATCGCATGGTCATAAATATTCAGGACCCTTTGCTCAGACACTCATATTTAAATCACATGCTATTTATTTCCTTGTGGTCCTCCTTGAGACGGTTCTACTCCTCCATTGGAATGCAGCTGTGTTTAATTAAACTGATAGGTCTTATATAGACAGGTGTGTGCCTTTCCAAATCAGTCCTAACAGCTCACAGTGCATGTCAGACCAAATGAGAATCATGAGGTCAAAGGAACTGCCCAAGGAGCTCAGAGACAGAATTGTGGCAAGGCACAGATCTGGCCAAAGTTACAAAAGAATTTCTGCAGTACTCAAGGATCCTAAAAGCACAGTGGTCTCCATAATCCTTAAATGGAAGACGTTTGGGACCACCAGAAGTCTTCCTGGAACTGGCCATCCAGCCAAACTCAGCAATCGTGGGAGAAGAGCCTTGGTGAGAGAGGTAAAGAAGAACCCCAAATGTGGGTGAGCTGCAGAGATGCAGTAGGGAGATGTGAGAAAGTTCCACAGAGTCAACTATCACTATATCCCTCCACCAGTCGGGCCTTTATGCCAGAGCGACCCGACTAAAGCCTCTCCTCAGTGCAAGACATATGAAAGAATGCACAGTCTGCAAAAAAAACATGAATGACTCGCAGACTATGAGAAATAATTTTCTCTGGTCTTATGAGATGAAGATAGAGCTTTTTGGTGATAATTCTAAGCGGCATATATGGAAAAAAACAGGCACTGCTCATCACCTGCTCAATACAATCTAGTAAACATGGTGGTGGCATCATCATCCTATGGGGGTGTTTTTCAGCTGCAGGGACAGGACAACTGATTTCAATTGAAGAAACATGAATGCGGCCAAGTACAGAGATATTCTGGATGAAAACCTTTTCCAGAGTGCTCTGGACCTCAGACTTGGCTGAAGGTTTACCTTCCAACAAAACAATGACCCTAAGCCACAGCTAAAATAACAAAGAGGTGGCTTCAGAACAACTCTATGACCATTCTTGACTGGCCCAGCCAGAGCCCTGACCTAAGCCCAATCGAGAGTCTCAGGAGAGACTTGAAAATGGTGGTCCACCAATGTTCACCCGATGGAAATGGAGAGGATCTGCAAGAATAAATGGCAGAGGATCCCCAAATCCAGGTGTGAAAAACTTGTTGCATCATTCCCAAGAAGACTCATGGCTGTACTAGCTCAAAAGGTGACTCTACTCAATGCTGAGCAAAGGGTCTGAATACTTATGACCATGTGATAGTTCAGCTTTTCTTTTTTTATAAATTTGCACAAATATTTACATTTTTGTATTTTTCAGTCAAGAAGGGGTGCAGAGTGTACATTATTGAGAAAAAAAATGAACTTTTTTGAATTTATCAAATGGCTGCAATGAAACAGAGTAAAAAATGTAAAAGGGTCTGAATACTTTCTGTGCCCACTGTATTTCTACCTGAATTAGCATCATCTTAGCCTGTTGTCAATTGCTGCCATTTTCATCACATGGAAGCAATAACAATAATTGGGCGGCAGAGGTTTTGTCCAGTCACATATACTTGAGACTTGGGGTGCCACCCATTCATTCAGAATAGGTATGTTTGCTGTCCAGCAGCTCAGCTTGTGTAACCAGTTTCTGTTGTGGTCAAACCAACCTAAATCCCCAAGATATTGCTGGGAGTTGCCATTTTTTATTTTGTCTCCAGGTGCCATGGTGGGTTTCTTGTTGTTCTGATTTTGACTCTGACCCAGCTTATGAGACTGACTTTGTTCTGAGTCCTTCCTAACTCTGACCCCAACTAGCCTGACGTTGAGGTGATTGACCACTTGGTATCTGACTTTGGCTGGAATACTATGGTTTTATCTTTTGATTTTGCCCTTAGATTTGTCTGACCTGTAATTGACCCAACTAGCTTAACCATATGAACCTCAGACTTTGGGGACTTTCACATCTGCATTTTAGCAAATCTGGCAGAATTCTGCCTTTTTTTTTTTTTTTTTGCAAAAACCGGATGCATTACACTTTTGGCAAGATTGTGTTCTGCCTAATACATTTTGTATTGGAGTACTAGATATGTGCGGCACTTGTGTTTTCATGACGATCCGACAAATCCAGCTTCTCTGACTTGTCTTAAAACCGCAGTTAGCAGCATTTTTTGTAGGGTGCTGGATTGCCATGAAAACACAAGCGCCACACATGTCCAGAACTCCAATATAAAATGCGTTAGACAGAATGCAATCATGCCGAAAGTGTGATGGATCTGGTTTTTGTCGGATTTGCTAGAACGCAGATTAGGCAAACCTGAAGTTCAAGAGTTCAGGTTTGCCTGATCTGCCGTAACTGAAACTAAACGCAGATCTGAAAGTACCCCTACTCAACAGCCACTCCATGAATGCAATACAGTGGGCCCCTCAGTAGGTCCAGATACTACTAAGGCGGCCGTCACACGGGACGATTTCTTGCCCGATATCGTTTAAGCGATCTCCTTTTTGATCGCTTCAGCGATATCGGGCAAGAAATCGTTGCATGTAATCAAGCGATTTAAGATGTTAAATCGCTTGATCGTGACATCGCTGATCTGAGCTCCGGTTCTCAGATCTAGCGATGAGCGATTTGACGATCTGCCTCATCGTGGTGTATAACACCACGATGAACGATCTCCCAGCGGCAGAGCCTATGCTGGGAGATGGTAACTATGGTACACGTCGGGTAACTAAGCGACGCGCGGCGCCTAGTTACCCGATGTGTACCATAGTAACCAGCGAGATTGCGGCTCCACATCGCTGGTGAGTCTGTCTGTGTGACATCTCACCAGCGATTGTGAGCGATATTGTAAGCGATTGCGCGTGCACGTGATCGCTTACAATATCGCTATAGATATCTCAGCGTGTGACGGCCGCCTAAAAGGGATAAAGTGTGAAAGCCAAGTTTCCTCTGCCATCTAGATGGAGTGGAGGATGCATATGACTCATAATAAATTTGGTGCTCTTTACAGCTGCCCATGAGCAAGAAAATTAAACTATGCAAGCAACAATCTGGCAAAAATTCAAGCTACGATTTACACTAATTTACATTTTGTGACATACATGTTAGTAAATTAGAGCTACGAAGGTGTAAAATGGCAGGCCAGTTATAAAAAAAAAAAAAAAAATCGCACTATTTTTAATACCCCTTGTTCCAAACTTTGCAACTATTTGATGTAAATGTTCCTGAACTGAATGACAAACTCTCCTCATTATGTATTTATCCATTTTCCAGTTGATGCTATAGATTACAGTGAATTCACCAATACAATCACTAGTGTATAACTTGCCAGTTATTGTTTCAGTAGCTGAAGCTATAGTGGTATCATATGAAAATGAAGACTAATGTCAACAAACATGTTAAAGTCTTCTGAATAAACTTCAGGAAAAAAACAGAAGACCAACCATGATCTGATGATCTGGTAAACACCTAGCATGGATTGCCTCATTTTCCCCCCCCACCCCCATCAGCAAGAGCCATGTTATAAGGCAAATTCTTATTTTTCGGCAAAGGACTTTATGTGTCAGATGCCAATATATCTGAATGTATTTTAAGGTTCTAAACTAAAGGAATGTCTTTGTATCATATCGGATCTCCCTGGATTTAATTGCAATATTTTAACACTTGGAACAACATGTATGCAGTGTTATAAATGTACCTACTCCTTACCATGAACATTTACAATGGGGGAAATAAGTATTTGTTCCTTTGATTTTGTAAGTTTGCTCACTGACAAGGACATGAACAGTCCATAATTTTAAGGGTAGGTAAATTTTAACAGTGAGAGATAGAATATCAAAAATAAAATCCAGAAAATCACATTGTCTAAATTATATAATTTGGATCCTGCTCATTTTAGGTACCAATAACCATGGTCAGATTTTAAATACACCAGATAGGGACTGCTCTGATACAGGTTACCTTGAAGTGGTAGAGCGGCTTAGTATACATTTTTTGCAAAAAACGTATCAACTAAATACACAGTTTTTTACTTACTTTTTCAGCAGCACTTGCTTTTCACTGTGTTTTTTTACACGTTTTTTGACTGTTTTTTTCTTTTGGTGGTGTGAACACTGTCCTACAGATGTGTTCACTGTGTGCATGGCTCATTAGTTTTTGTCTAAATTATATAAATGTATTTGCATTTTGTAGAGAGGAATGAAGGTGGGGTTACACGTTGCAATATCGTTCCGATATCGCAATTCAATGGCGCAGGAGCGCACATTTAGTGCACTTTCTCCCCGCATCGGAGGTTTACACATTGCGATTTCAGGATCCAACGTCCGTACGATGTCTACGCCCCCCAACCCAGGAACGACCATTTAACATGGGAGTGAATGGGTGACGTTGAACTTCACATCGGAGTTGGGCTGTCACACAGCACAATCCGGCTCCAATCTCCATTCAATATCGGAGCATTGGAGAGCACGCTCATTCAATCCCCGATATCGCATTGACATCGTTCCTGCATCGTATTGGACGTTCACACCATACAACGCAGGAACGATATCGGCTCCAACGATCGAACACGTGACTTTTCATTGAAATTGGATGCTGATATCGCAACGTGTAAACCCACCTTAATTATTTGTTCCCCTACCAACCATTAGAAGTTCTGGCTCCTACAGACCAGTTAGAAGCTCCTAATCCACTCGTTATCTGTATTAAAGACAGCTGTCTTAAATTGTCACCTGTATAAAAGGCTCCTGTCCATACATTCATTTAACCTGTCAGACTCTAACCTCTGCAACATGGGCAAGACCAAACAGCTTTCTAAGGATGTCAGAGAAAAGATCCTGGCCCTGCAAAAGGTTGGATTGGGCTGTAAAACCATAAGTAAGACGCTGGTTGAGAAGGAGACAACTGTTGGTGCAATAGTAAAAAAATGGAAGAAATACAAAATGAGTGTCAATTGACATCGATCTGGGGCTCCATGCAAAATCTCACCTCATGGGGTATCCAGAATCATAGGGAATGTGAGAGATTAGCCTAACACTACACGAGGGGAACTTGTTAATGATCTCAAGGCAGCTGGGACCACTGTCACCAAGAAAACCACTGGTAACACATTATGCTATAATAAATTAACATCCTGCAGTGCCCGCAAGTCCAACTGCTCATGTAGGCACATGTACAGGCCCGTCTGATGGCTGTCAATGAACACCTTGGTGATTTTGAGAGTGATTGGGAGAAGGTGCTGTGCTCAGATGAGACAAAAATTGAGCTCTTTGCCATTAATGCAACTCGCCATGTTTGCAGGAACAAAAATGCTGCCTATGACCCAAAGAACATCATCCCCACGGTCAAGCATAGCAGTGAAAATGTTTCGGGGGTGCTTTGCTGCTAAGGGCACAGGACTACTTCACCACATCAATGGGACAATGGATGGAGCCATGGATGGAGGTGACAACCTCCTTCCTTCTGCCAGGACATTAAAAATGGGCCGTGGCTGGGCTTCCCAGCATGACAATGATCCAAAACATACAGCCAAGGCAACAAAGGAGTGCCTCAAAAAGAAGCACATTAAGGTCATGGAGTATCCTAGCCAGTCTCCAAACCTTAATCCCATAGAAAACTTATGGAGTGACCTGAATCTCCAATTTGCAAAGAGACAACCTTAAAATCTTAATGAGTGAGAGATGATCTACAAACAGGAGTGGACCAAAATTCCTCCTGACATGTGAGCAAACCTCTTCATCATTACAAAACATCTGACTGCTGTGCTTGCCAACAAGGGTTTTCCACCAAGTATTGTCTTGTCCGCAGCTTCCCCCGGGCACAGGACCTCCTGAGCCATTCGCTCTGTCCAATGCCATTGGACACATGCAGTGGGAGCAGGGTCGTGCTCCTCGCCTCTCCCCTTGCTCCATCACCACTGTGAATTCAGACAGCAGCCTGTCCCTGCCCCTCTCCCGGGCTCCTGGGACGCCCTGTGTCCTGCCTCTTCCCAGCATTGTAAAACTGTCGGCTGAGTATGGGGCTGACAGTGCTGCCTACAGGGCCCTGCTTCCGGTCAGATTCCCAGTCTGACATGTGGCCCGATGCTCCTCTGCAGCTGCCCGCTCCAATACCGCTGCCACCTCCATCCCGGTCTTTCCCCGGCCTGAGGGTCGTACGTAGATGCCTCCATCTGCTACCTGCGCATCCCTGGGCTTCCCATTCTCCAACCAGGACCCCCCTCCTTCCCCTGGATAATCTGGCCCTCACCGCAGACCCTGAAAACCACCAAGCAAATCAGGCCGCGGGGCCTGCCACGCGCCGTCACTGGCCCCTGCCGACAACCACCACCAACCGAAAACAACCATCAGACTGCACCCTGCATGACTCCTCTCACCTCTGACCCCTGGCTGCACCCGATCCCCGGCTGCATCTCATCCCCATGTGCTGTGCATTCGCCTGGACTTGGTATAACTTCATCTGTATTGTACACCCTCACCCTCCGCTGCATCTGACCCCAAGCTGCATTTCATCCGCCTCCTACATCTCATCCCCACGTGCTGTGCATTTGTCTGGACTTGGTATGACTTTATCCATATTGCACACCCCCGCTGCATATGACCCCAAGCTGCAATTCATCTGCCTCCTGCATTTCATCCCCACGGTCTGTGCATTTGGTTGGACTTGATTTGACTTCATCCGTATACACATCCCTCCCCTGCTGTATCTGATCCCTGCTGCATCTCATCCCTACGTGTCTGACCTGGTATGTCTTCATCATCGCTGCAGATCCCCTGTTGCATCTGGCCCCTTGCTGCATCTGTTCTCTGGCTGCATCTCATTCACCAGCCGCATCTCACCCCCACGTGCCAAGCAATTGTCTTGACTGGTGTTGCGCCTTCGATCTCAACGCGACTTGACTCCATCACTATTGCTCACCCTCCTGCTACGTCTGATCCATGCTATACCTCTCCCCTGCTGCCTCTCATCCCCTGCTGCAACCTATCTCTCCTCACTTGTATGCAATGTTTACGCTTCTTTTCACTCTCACCCCCATCCTACTCCACTTCCTACTAACCACTGATCCCTCTACCCAGCAACGAAGTAGTGCTCTCTCCCTCCATCCTACCTAACCATCTCACCCACTCCTCAAAACTGTTCCTTCACATTCATTCCAATATCTCCTGACATGCACACCTGCCACGTAAACTCTCCTGTTCCCACCTCCTAACCCTCTACCTGCTCCTCCTACTTGCTGGTGACATTTCCCCTAATCCTGGTCCCCCCATGACATCCCCACAGTCAATTCTACCCCACATCCATGACCCATCACTAACTTTTGCAACCTCAACAACCCTAGACCCATTCCTCCAGCCAATGTCCCCTCTGTTCCTCTACCTGGAGCACTCTGGAACGCTCGCTCGGTATGCAACGAACTCTCATTCATCCATGACCGTTTCACCTCCAACAAACTCTCATTCCTTGGCATCACTGAAACCTGGCTCACCCCCTCTGACACTGCCTCCCCCACTGCCCTCTCCTATGGCAGACTCACTCTTTTCCACACATCCCGCCCTAGAAACAACCACGGCGGAGGTGTCAGCTTGCTCCTGTTCGGCAGCTGCTCCTATCTGTCGGTGTCCCCCAAGGCTCGGTTCTGGGGCCACTACTCTTCTCCCTCTACACCCTGGGCCTTGGACAACTCATTGAGTCCCACGGTCTTCAGTACCACCTCTACACCGACGACACCCAGATCTATCTGTCTTGGCCCGACATCACCTCCCTACTATCCAAAATTCCACAATGCCTGTCCGCCATCTCATCTTTCTTCTCTGCTCGCTTCCTAAAACTGAACAGGGACAAAACCAAGTTCATCTTCATCCCCCCAAGTCGCTCCCCCCTCTACCAGACCTATCCATCACTGTCAATGACTGCTCACTCTCCCCAGTCCTCCACGCCAAGTGCCTTGAGGTAATCCTCAACTCTTCGCCTCACATCCAAACCCTCGCCACTTCCTGCCGACTCTAGCTCAAAAACATTTCTCGGATCCACACATTCCTTGACTATGACACTGCTAAAACACTTATTCATGCTCTCATCATCTCCCTCCTTAACTACTGCAACCTCCTGCTACCTTCCTCACACCCCTCCAATCTATCCTAAACTCAGCTGTTCGACTAATCCACCTTTCTCCCTGCTACTCCCATGTCTCCCCCCTCTGCCAACCCTTCACTGGCTCCTGACTTCTCAGAGATCCCAGTTCAAAACCCTAACCATGACATACAAAGCCATTCACAACCTGTCCCCTCCATACATCCCTGACATGGTCTGCCAACACCTACCCTCAAGCAACTTGCGATCCTCCCAAGAGCTCCTTCTCTACTCTCCTCTTATTATCTTCTCCCACAACCACATATAAGATTTCTGCCATGCATCCACTATACTCTGGAACTTTCTCCCCCGACATATCGGACACTCAGCTACGCTGGGAACCTTCAAAAGAAACCTGAAGACCCACCTCTTCCGACAAGCCTACAACCTACAATGAGACCCGGTCCACCGTAACATCTCATGTTCAGCACTTTCCCACTCCTACTGTATCCCCACCCGTCCCTCATAGACTGAGCCCTCGCAGACAGGGTCCTCTCCCCTCTTGTACCTGTACGATTTGATTGTCCATACATATTGTACTTGTCCTTGTCTGCCCTTTCCATATGTAAAGTGCCATGGAATATAATGGCGCTGTATAAATAAATAATAATAATAATAATAATAATAATAAAAGTTTGCCAGAGGGATCAAATACTTGTTTCTCTCTGCAAAATGCAAATAACTTTATAAAATTTAGACAAGGTGACTTTCCTGATTTTCTTTTTTACATAATAGCTCTAAGGCTACATTCACACATTGCATATTTAATCCGTTTTTGGAGCGTTTTTTGAGGATCCATTTATGCAGTCAAATGCAGTGGTGTTTGGCATCCCAGCTAAGTCAATGCATTTCCAGATTTAGCATTCAGACGCCCCGTTTTTTTTGAGGATCTGTTTTCTTTGGAAAACTGATCTTGAAAAAGAATGAGCATGTCAATTTCTTGGCGTTTTTACTGGTGCGCTTTTTCCAGTGCCCCATTGTGAATGTGCTCAAAAAAAACGCATCATGGAAAAACGCAGCAAAAATGCAGTGTGAATGATGCGTTCTTTGAAAAAGTGCATATGTTTTGCAGCTGAGAAACGGATCCTCAAAAAACGCACCATGTGAACATAGTGTCACTGTTAAAATTAACCTACTCTTAAAATTATAGACTGTTTGTGGCTTTGTCAGTGGGCAAACCTACAAAATCAGCAAGGGATCACATAATTATCTACCCCACTGTACATGTAATAACATTTAATATCTTAAAATTCATTGATATTAAAAACAGAAATGATGATGAAAATAACAAAATACATATTGATGAAAACCTTCCACACTACAATCCCACTAATAACCATAAAGGTACCGTTACATGCCGCAATATCGCCTGGAAATCATAAAGGCGATATGTCGCCCCGGAGTGTTGCAGCGTGTGATTTGGCAATTTCGTGGCGATAAATCGCCCCTCGCCGATCGCCTGATTCCTGAACAGTGCTCAGTAATCAGCCGCAATCCTTGAGGCGATATTTCCGTGTTGTGGCATGTGACAGGGCGATAATGATGGAAACAGCATTGCCTATGATTTCCCGTAGGCATGCCTCAAGCGTTCTGTAGTCCGCACCTCGTCTGCGATGATTGGTGTTGGCTACTGTGTTCCCATTGGCTGTCCGTTGACAGGGCGCAATATTTGAAGAGCTGTCTGTTCAGCACCACACACATCTTCAGCTACACAACCATCCGCAAACTCAGTGCAAACTCCGATAGACAATGGCGTCATGTATTAGCCAGCCTTCCAGAGCAGGCTGACCAATCGTAACGCTGTTGCGTCATCCAATGAGCATGTATGGGGCGCAGTGTAAACCACTGTGGCACACCTATCTCATCGCCGCGCTGAACATGTATGCCCACATTGCCTTTGAGATTGAGGCGTGTGATTCGGCGATGTAATGAGGCAAGATTGGTTCAGCTGTAGGTGAGGCGATTTCTGGAGCGACACATCGACTTACCTTCAGGGCGATATTGCGGCGTGTGATGTCGCCATCTGAGGCGACCACGAAAAAATGTGAGCGCGCACGTTATATCGCCACATATCACCAGGCGATATTGCGGTGTATGACAGTACCTTTAGGGTATGTGCCAACGCTGCTTTTTGGATACAGAATTGTTCTCAGCAAAAACACTGCTAAGGTGCACTCTTACCTTCTCCTATACGGGAATATCTTTTTTTACCTTCTCCTGAGAGGCAACAGTTGCCGTTTTAGCGGCAAGATTCCCAAAAAAATGGCAATTGGCAGTACCTTCCACACTACTATCCTACTAATAACCACTGGATACAGAATTGTTTTCAGCAAAAACTCTGCTAAACTGCACCTTGTGGCTGAGAAACTCACAATAAAATGCATGCATTTTTTATGTGTTTTTGATGCATTCTTGGTGCATAAGTTTTTTCACTATTGTCAATTGCAGGGAGGGCTGAAAAACTATGCGAAAAAAACCAACAATTGACAGCTCATTCTTTTGTCCTGACCGCAATCTACACCTAAAAAAAAAGTATAATTGGCACAACACATAAGAAAACTCATAGACATCGTTAGGGAAAGGGTAGACATGCAGGTTTGTGACTGAAGGTGACAAAAAAAATACAGCAAAAGTGCAGGAAAAAAAAGCAGCGTTGGCACAAGGCCCAACTGGTGAAAGAAGAATATACTGTGTCATGTATTTCCTGATTATATATATATATATATATATATAATATATACATATAGAGAGAGAGATAGAGATATAGATATGTATAGTCTTCTGTGGGAACGGTTCTAGAATCCTCTAGACCTCCATGCTTAGAGAATAGCCTGAGCTGCCCTCTTCAGGATATTCATAGATATGTGTAAACAGACATGGGTGACAATGGAGGCCCCGGGTGACTTCTAAGTGATGTCTGCGTTTGTGTCTTCAAATGATCTCATCCTATTAGATGAACATAAAGCATGGGATGACACATTAGTGATGTCAATAATAAATTGCAATCTATGACAAGGGCAGAGTTAGCAGATAGGCCATACATCTTTCTAACACAAGAGAATCTTTAATTGTTTATGATAATTTGCAAGGCTGAAGAAATGTTATAGCATATTTTATTCTAAAATTAGTAAATTACCTTGCAGCTTATATGCCTCATTCGTCATCCTAACAGCCTTTTCCTATCTTACATACTCCTCCATCTTGTTCTTGTATTGCGAAGAAATGTATATTGAATTAGCAGTGAGTTTGACATTTTCCAGAATGGATGTCAGAAGGAGAACACCCTACTGGTTCAGCTCATTACCCATGGGAGATACGTCAGAGAAGAATGCAATTTAGGGCAAGGACATCTCCAGCAGAAGAGGTAGATGTCAGCCATAATACAAGATGATATAAAGTGACTTGATCATTCAGTAATATTTCCCTTTCCTATATAGAATAAAGAAAGTAACAAATAACATTTAATGAAGATTCTCAGTATATTAATAACACATATCATGGTAGACATCACTTCAGTAAATGTAAAGATACACTCGGTCTGACCACACCAACTAAAAATATCCCGAATATTAATTTTGTAACATTAATGATTATGCTAAACATATTAAATAGTAATAATATGTTAATGTTTTGGAAATGATATCTAATTTGGTTAAATGTAAATTGTGATGTGCTGTATGCGGTTTTCAGGACTGATATGTTTATTGGCAGACTAAATAGGAACAACGGTTCCAAAATCTAATATGGTTACCCCAGCCCTTTTTTGCTCTTTCAAAACAAAGGAGCCATCGTCCAATCAGCGTACAGCAAAACAAAGAAGAAACACATTGCATCAGCACTTTTACAAATCAGTACCAAGGAAGGGAAACGCTATCCAATTAGGTAACAGAACATAACACTCTGCGCACTGCACTTGCATCGCTGATCCATTAATTAAAGGGAACTGCACATATTTGAATGTTGTGGGACTTAGGGCGTATCATTGAAGAATTTTAGGCCTTCAGGATTGGATGAGTTAACATTATATTAGTCACCTTATTTAGTTTTTTTTAGGCTTTATATTAATACCACTGTTTGTCTTGGATTTATACGTTTCATTTACTGAGTTCACGAGTGGCCTCCAGCCCCTAGACCATTTTATAACATTAATGTGTGTTTTATTCTCAAGATACCCCACCCTATATGTTTATTCATGTTGCCTCTCTTTACTTAATTGAACCTATATTCACCTGTATTCACCAACACTTACCCTCACGATATAAGATACCCCAGGTCCTTGCAATCGATCATCAGGATGAAGCCAACCCTGAGCTGGTTTGCTGATAAGAGTCCCTTTACGAGTCCATTCCTCACCAGGCAATTTATATGTCTCTGTCCGAGAAGCCTTTCTATTTCCTCCGGCTGCTCCCCCTCGCAACCGGTTTATCACCTGCAGAGTACAAGGTGTTGAGCAAACGGGATCACAGGCTCCAAACACTGACCCTAGTCCACCAGAAGCCCCTGACTTCTCCAAGGATAGATCCTTGCTGGCACCAGAAGGGGATCGGCTCAGAAAAGCTGCAGGACTTGAGAATTTCCATTGTCCCATCCTGGGTATCATCATACAGAAGGTAGTAGCTACATCCTGCTCTTCTGGGCATTGTGGTTCAGAGAATGGTTGACCCAATGATGGTGATGTGCTTGGTGTACTAGGGGCCACTTGTCCACTCATAGCTCCGGCTGGTAGAGTAGTCTGTTCCTCTGCTGAAGTTACAGACTCATTGCGAAAACGACCATACTTGGAGTCAGCCAGCATGCCGTGTGCTGGGATCCATCCAGAGCTTTCAGAGTGATTGCTTTTCTCTCTCATTCCCTCCTCCTGCTCTTCTCTTCTCCCTTGGGAGGATCCACTCTCACAAGATGATGTCATTCTCATATTACTCATGTGCCCCCACCTCATGCAACATCCAAGCTCAGGTCAGCAGAACCTGCCATAATATCATCACATCCCCCACCTCTTAAAATAAAGCCATACATAGCTGGATACTTAGTTAAGTTAAACAGTTTACGTTTATTACTGCATGTCATGCACTACAATATATTTTACATTTATCTTGTAAATGCTTTGTCCTTATCCTAGAATGTTTCTAAGCAACCAAAATTTCCCGAAATAAGATTTAACAGAAAACTGCATAGTAGAAAAAGCAGATTGCTCTGTTATATGGTCTCTGATTTTATAGTTCAAATAAAATGATGTCACTTGTGGAGTTTACGTCTAATTGTATAATCATTATGGGGAGGTGAGATATACGTGTCATGTGTTTATACATTTACAACAGTGCTGTGGAGTCGGAATCAGTGTCCGCTTTGGTGGATTAGGTATTAAATGGACTTACACTTCTAAAATATATAATAAATTAGGTAAGTAGTTCAATTGCAGAATATGCTGAATATTTTTTTACAAGAATTTTGCATAGTTATGAAGTGTCCCAATAAATGTCTGTTCTATTCCTGATTAGGCTTTTAGTAGAGAGACATGCCAGGAATGGGGCAATTGTAGATCAAACCACTCAGCGATGCAGCACCTATTTATAATTGAACAATATCTTGAGCTGAGACCATTTCTTGTAGGCATGGTGATCCCTCAGATGACACTATATGAAGGTCAATGGACACAGGTCGCTGAATTCAAGTATTTACTTCATCATTCATTTACAGTAGCTAAAACATTTCAAGATGAGGAGCGGAAGACGTTTTGCCTGAAACTGAAGGTTTAATAGAAATTGACATTTTTGTATACTAAGTATCTCAATTTTTTTAATATATTTCCTTAGCAGTAATGCATGTCTATATTCTTATATTCATGGTTTGCATGCTTTAACATTTCAGGGTGCAACTGTCTCTTTATTTGTCATGTTGCTGGAGAACGTTGGGAGATGACTGCGCAAGGACCACATGCTGCAAAGGCAGAGCTAGGGCAAGATTTAAAAGGAGGAGGCTCATACAAATGTTGAGAGGCCACGGAAAAGCTGAAGACCCTACCCACAGTCTTGGCCCACAGTCCCACCCAAATGCACAAAGAAGCTATAGCATCAAAAGATTTATGGTGCATTAAACAAGTACGAGGCTATGGATTTTTTCACTACTGGTATCCATTAAATTAGTATAACAGGGCCCATTATGGTTATATCTTTATTTTAACAGGTTAAATCGTGATGACAGGTTCTCTTTAAGTCTCCCAGCGGTCAATACACTAAAAGGCAAACTGTTACATGTGTAGTCCTTGCAGATTGCTCAAGATTGGTAATCTCTCACTGAGAGTTGACTCATAAGAAAACTTTCCTTGAACATGTTTGCCAGTTTCAAATTTGGCACGAACATTGTAGATTTGGTTCATATTCAAAAACCCAAGCAATTTACCAAAAAAAATGGTGAGCTAGGCTTTGTTCAGGAAAAAGTTTGAAATTTTAAAGTGGCCGTAAAACTTTCCCTGAATATTTGGGACCAAAATGGTAGCCGGAAGAGCCGCTGGCTGAGAACAACACCAATCCTTATGGTTAGGAATGTTCTCATCCATCGAGTCTACCATTTACTTTCAACCTGTAGAATTTAATGAAGCTTTAAAATAATTTTTTTAATTTCCTTGAGTTTGCAGGTGTTGGGACACTTGCAGGGTGTGAATTTTTGGAACAGTACCAGATGTGACAGCAGCTGTGAAATCTAGGAACCTTGCAATGTCCTTTAAACATCCATTTAAAAGAGCTTGGCATTTTTTTTATATTTTTATTATTATTTATTTATTTATTATTATTTATTTTTTTAACAGGGAGGAGTAGGGTGTAATAGACAAACTGCTGGATTCTGTAGGAGGTGCAGGAGGAGAGGTTATGTTGCCTTCATGAAGAGGTGGTGCTTTTGATGTCTGACAGCACTCAACACTAGCAGATGTATCCACTTTCAAAACAGCTGATGGCCTATCAATCACACTGGCCGTTGTGGGTAAAGAGATGGACGTTGTGTGGCCGAAGAGTAAAGAAGGTCAGCGCCCAAAGCTGGTAGTTGTATCTTCAAAAGATTTTTATTCCATCCACCACAGCACAACGTATCGGTTTGACAACCTTTTTCACTTGATGCACTTGAAAAAGGTTGTCAAACCGAAACGTTGTGCTGTGGTGGATGGAATAAAAATCTTTTGAAGATACAACTACCAGCTTTGGGCGCTGACCTTCTTTACTTTTTGGATGCTGTTGTTGCTGGGTGGATCTCCCTGGCTCAGGCCGTGCGCCTATATAAGGTACTCAGAGAGTTCCATTTCCACATGGTGCTGTGGATACTTTCTTTCTTACGTTGTGTGGCCGAAGGTCTGTGAGACAACAGTCCCAGAGTCACGAAGTATGAAAAAGCCACAGATGTACTTGATGGGGTGGTCAGTAGTTGGCCAGGACCAAGGCAAATTTTAGCATGGTGAGCTTCCCACTGTAATTTCTGCTGCAGCTCCATGTGACGATTCATGCATGAACTACTTAAATTATTGATTTTTTTGCCTCTACTCAGATTTTACTTAAATATTTTCCAGTAAACAAGTTGAGTTATCCTTCACAATCTGGAAAAAGTGCCAGGCTAGGTAAGGCGTAGTGCCCATGCGAACTGCAGAACCACCACGGCTTCTACACAGAGGCAGAGTTGTGGCTCAGGTTGTATCGATGTACTTCTGCCTAAGAAAGGGTTGATACCAGACTGTCCACTAAAAGAAGTTGACATTTTTCTTTGCTTAGAAGCCAGTGTTTGTTGAGCAGAACTTTCAGTTACTTTAACACCTACCCCATGGATACCAAGTGTTCTCCCCTTACCACCATGTCTATTTCCATTTCCACCACGACCACGGCTTTTACCACTCATATTTAATGGTAACAAATTTGCAAGTCAGTTATTGTAGGCCTAAAAAATCTGGGGATGTGAATCCGCAGACCAGATTTGCCAAACACTGGTACTAAGCAAAAAGCGTGCATGCCTGGATGTTGCACCTGACAGATGTGGCACTGAATGGTTTTCAGCACAGGATTGGTGTATATGATCACATAAGCACCACTGTACCATGGGGGATTTGCCACAAACACTGGTACTAAGCCCTAAAAAATGCTTTTTTAGGAAGCAGTTGATTGACAGGCACTACTCTCGCGTCTGCGCAGTGCCGCAGGTCACTGTACTCTATTGAATAAGCACTGTGCATGAAGTCTCACTAGATTTGTAAACAGCCATACACAGGAGGGGCAGCAATTTCAAAAGAGCAGGGCGGGTATTCCAGGCAGGGTGCAGCAAGGACCATAGACAGGAGACCTCCCAGATCTATCCCACGGGTCTGCTTGCAGACAACACTATAAAGGTGTAACCCTTTAATGCTTGGCATACAGTGCTGATGAACTTGGTTACATTCATGGGTACATTCATGGGAACGTAATTATATATGTACTGGTACCATTGAGAATTTAAGTACTTCCACTGTAATTTCTAATGCACCCAAGTCAATGGGAGATATTTATGCACATGATATACAGGGGTTGGACAAAATAATGGAAACACCTAACGTTTTGGCACCGTGACATATGTTAATGTTTTGTAGTTGATTATTTTTGTTAAGTGATGTATGTATGTAAATTAACTGTTTGTTTTGCCAAATTGTAAGAACATTGATGAGAACCTGATACCAATGGCAGACCTTTCGGATTTTCAAAAAGGCCAAATTGTTGGTGCCCGTATGGCAGGCGCTAGTGTAACAGAAAGTGCCCGAATGCTTGGCATGTCAAGAGGTACTGTCTCCAAAGTAATGACTGCGTTTGAAAGAGAAGGAAAAACGTCCGCAGCAAAGCACAGGTCCGGCCGAAAGTCAAAGTTGACTGAGAGAGACCGTCGGACTCTAAAGGTGGGGTCACACGCGGCGATCTCGCCCGTGACATCGCCGCAAAGTGACGTCACAGCGAAGTCGCGGGCGATATTGCAAGTGCGTCGCGCTGTGTGACAGCGCGACGCTACTGCAAATTATCGCTGGTCGCAGGTTGACAGGTTTATGAACATGTTCATAAACCTGTCAACCTGTGACCAGCGATTAGGCTGGATCGCGCCGTCTGACACTGTTGGCGGTGCGATCCAGCCTATATCGCAGCGTTACTGAGCCATCGCTCGCTGGGCTGAGCCCTGCCCAGCGAGCGACAGCTCCGCCCACATCGCAGCCGCGTCACCGGCAACGTCGTGCCGTGTGACAGCTGGCCTGCGATGTCGGAAGCGAGCGGGCACCCGCGCATCGCTTCCGACATCGCAGGCCAGATCGCCGCGTGTGACCCCACCTTAAAGCGAACTGTGAGAGAGGATCGCAAGACCACGGCTGAGCTCAATGAACACCTACAGAACCCAGTTTCCACGAAAACTGTTCGTCGGGAGCTGCTCAAATCTGGATTCCACGGAAGAGCTAGAATTACAAAACAGCTGCTCTCAATGATAAATGTTTCCAAGCGTTTAGAGTGGTGTAGAAACCTCCAGAATTGGTCCCTTGAGCAGTGGAAACGTGATATTTTCAGACGAATCATCGTTTACCCCATTATCCGACCTCCGGCCGAGTGCACGTTTGGAGACAGCCAAAAGAAGCATTCCATCCACACTGCCTTCTCCCAACCGTAAAACATGGCGGAGGTTCTGTGATGATCTGGTGTGCTATTTCGTGGCGATCCGCTGGGCCAATGATATCACCTTGTATGAATCCATACCTCAGAGAATTGAGGCTGTAATCGCCATATTAAACTAACTTTTGTTGATTTTTCCAGGTGTTTCCATTATTTTGTCCCACCCTGTATATACACTTTGATGCACTTGTACTTTTTAACCCATTGTTGGATGCTTCAGAATTTTTTTTTATTGTGGAGGCTATAACAATAGGAACCTGTATATGTGTTACACCTTTCCCCATGTTGAACCATAGATTTGGTGATACAATATTGTATTGTCATTGCAACTACCTGTTACAGGTGCGTACTGCCCGCGGTTCCTTCTCTTTTCTGTCTCACTACCAACTAGTGTTTTCAGACTTTTTCTCTAATAAAATAAAAATGTTATTTGCATGGTACTCAATTGTCCTGTGATGTTTAAATGCAACTGAGTCTTCTAAATGGACAATGACACCAAAGTATACTGCCAAACTGGTTACAAAAAGGTTTAAGGATAACAAAGTAAATGTTTTGGAGTGTCCATCACAAAGTCCTAATTTCAATCCTTTTGAAATTTTATGGGTAAAGCTGAAAAGGCAGGTGCGAGCAAGGCAACCTACAAACATGGCTCACTTACACCAGTTCTGTCAGGAGGAAAGGGCTTAAATTCCTACCAACTATTGTGAGAAGCTTGTATAAGGCTATCCAAAATGATTGACCCAAGTCATACAGTTTAAGAGCAATGGTACTAAATACTAATGAATTGTATGTTAACTTGTGACTTTACAGAAAGTAATAAAATGCTTTAGAACATTCTCTCTCTCATTATTCTGGCATTTCTCTAAGATTAATAATTATAGTAATCCTAATGGACCTAAAATGGGAAAGGTTTATTTTGAATTCATGTCAAATAGTGAGAAAACATGCATATGTGTCTTTTTATATAGTGTATATGAACTTCTGGTTTCCACTGTTCAATCAGTGTAGTCAGCTGTAAAAGTTTCATAAATCTATATAGCAGAAAGCAACCATAATGGCATTATATGCTTCATGCACAGGGAATCATCTCTGTATATAGGACACATTAGTAGAACATGTTTGCTTCATTCAAAGGGTTTGTCTCACCAGGTACACACTGATCAGCTTTTCTCACGAGTGGACGCTGCATCTGGCCATACAATTCCCCTGCAGCAGCAATCTATATAATGAATAGATGTGCATTCACCTGAGTGCCTCTCTATTGTCACTCATAAGGATTAGTCCAGAAACGATGGCTACCCCTCCTCGTCATAAATATGCCCTACTTAGGTTATTCCCAACTTCATACATAGATGTTGGATACTGCCTGTAAACACAAGCATTTTTTCAATGTACTGCTTACTAAAATTTTAAGACATTTTTTTTCTTTTGTTTATAGCTCATTGACTTAGAGACTGACATAGGAAACAGCCTGTACATTGTAAAATTAAAAATCCCTCATGAGAATGGAGAGGATTTTTCATAGACACTCAATTATAAGGTGCTTGTTTTTGAAAGGACATGCCAGTTTTACCTATTTAACAACTTCAGACAACCCCTTTAAGTATAAGTTCCAAAATACAGGACAACCCCTTTAATCTTGTTGCATTTAAGCATCACTTCTCAAAACTTAAAAAAATATATATTATTTCACTGTTTCATCAAAAATATGATTATCTAAGTTTATAGGGTATAAAACAGGTTTTTGACAAAAATCTGCCGAATGTGAACATACCCCATGATTGGCAAGATGGCAAGCTTTTTGTCTAGTCATCTCTATAGTACTCACAGACCAGTAGTGTAACTTGAAGCTCATGTGCCCCCAATTATTGCAAATCTTTAATAGTATTAGTCTTTTTCTATAGGCCAAATGGACTTTTGGGCCCTCCTAGGCTCCAGGCCCATGTACGATTGCAACCCCTGCACTTGTTGTAGTTACACCCCTGGGACAGATGCATTTATATTAGTAGCTCTGTTGCATGAATATATCTGGATAGATTTTTAAAAAGGCATCAAAATGGACAGCTCTATATGTAATATACTATTCCATAAATAGTTAATAACGATGCAGCTTTCCATAATAAATAATGAATATTGTGTACTTCCAATTAACCCTCTAATTACAGGGCAACTTCACTCCTTGTCAAGTTAGGTTAAAAAAAAAATCACCTACAAAATTGTAGAAATCTAGAAATCACAAAAAAGGAAAAATAAGCCCCTTCCAGAGATGCTGTGTGTTGGTGCACAGTGTGTGGCTAGATCATTTAGGGTAAATGATATATTTTTCAAAATGCTGTACCACCAAGGATTTTCGCTTTTTTCAAAGTTGTCTTTTGCCGTTTAGTTAAAATTCAGATTTTTTTTTTAAATGTGACTTTTCCAGTAGTTGCAGGTTGTTTAAAAAAATATTACTTTTTAAAATGTGCACATTTTTTATGCAAATGTACTTCAGTCTGGGAATAGACAGAATAGATACAAAGGTGCTCTCTATATATGCAGTAAGTCGATCAAAAAAATGTGCAGTCTTACTTAAATACCAAAGCACATTAAAAACATTTAAAAGCCATAAAACCATAGTGAGCTCACAAGTCCCAAAGAACCCTCAACACAGTACGAAATGAGGCAGCCTGTCAAATCCCATATAAAGAAAAATAGACATATAACCAGTGATAGAGCAAAATAAAAACATGGTCATATAGACCGAAAAGTGGGACCTGATAAACCAGCTAGAAATACAAACTGTATAAGGAGTTCATCAAACGGTCATGCATGTCTTATAGAGCACAGAATTCTGTGTATATAACCTTGTCCGAGATGAACAATGCAACAATCCCAAATGCCAGAAACAGAAGAATGAAAACCCTTAGGAAATGTAATAAGGGATAATCAATATGAACATACTGGCAGAGAAGCACCCACAATTAGGGATAAGCGGGTATACTCCTAAGTATTCGTTACTTGGTGAGTAATGCGCTACTCGCTGCACTCGAGACATAGCAAGTATTTCACTACTCGCCTCGCAATATTCGTATATCCCGCCCAGCATGTTTGGCATCTGATTTGCAGCCAGTAAACATGCTGGCCAATCACAGTAATGTTGCAGCCATCATGGTTAATGACTCATAGGCCCTATATTAGCCCTGCCGCCACCATCTTGTGCACATTGCATCTAGAACACATCATAGTACTAGCATATGGAGAATGTCAGCAGCTGCTAGAGAGAGAATTGTGCATTTACAAATCCTCTATTAATCATCTCAAAAACAGAAAAGCTCTTTTTAGAGCTACCTCGATTATTTTAGACTAGGTAACTGTAGTGCAGAGAGACAAGCAGGAGCGTTACAGTACATACAAAGTACCTCAATATCTCAGCTCTTCCCAGAGCTGAAAGTACTGTATAAGGTCAGGGAGTAGTGACAGTTTTCCCAGCTATTTTTGGGGTCACATTTAGCTCTGCTGGCCATTACAGTGCTGTTTTCATACCAAACAGCACACACAGTACTGCACATCTCAGAGCAGCCAGCAATGCTGTTTCTGTGGTGACTGGTGAGCTAATAAATCTTGGCTTTAACTTCAGGCCAAGTTTTTTGCCATTACAGTGCTGATTGTAAAACACAAATCACTACTAGGGTTTAGTGCTACCAGCCACAAAGCAAAACTGCTCCTTGTTCCCAAATATCTGCATCTACACATCTGAACATCTGCAACTATGTCACAAGAACCCCGAATTCCCAAAAAGCCTGTTGTGAAGGGACAGGGACATGGACGTGGGCATGGTGTTGTCAGTGGTGCCCGACAAGGCACTGAGTTTGGGACAGATAAAAAGGTTGATGCATTTATGTTCCTTGCGAAATTTCCCGGTCTGGAATGTAAACATGTAAAGAATGAGAGCAGATACTGTTTTGGATGGCAGATAAGGACTCAAAACAATTTTCAAGCAGCACCCAATCTTCCACAACCAAACAGTCTATTCTCCATACAGAGAACGCTAGGTCATCCAATCCTCAACCTGTTCCTCCTTCCTTCCCCCTTAGCAGTCACAGGAGACATTTGACCCCAAGCTTGTCCACTCCGAGGATCTGTTGTGTACATATACTTTGGTTGCCTCTGGCCTATCAATGCGCAACAATAAAGAGGAGCGTGAGGAGATGTTGTCTGTTCATAGCTAAATATTTGAAAACCCACGGCCAGAAGAAAGCCATTTTCATCCACATGATATACTGGTAAAGAAGTGGAGGCTGATGATGATGATGAGACGCAGTTGCCATCTGGCCAGGCGACAATATCACCAGGGAAGGAGGATGACATGGTGGTCTATTATGAGTCCACTGATCCAACCTGGACAGTTGGCATGCATAGCCAGCACATCAGCACAGAGGAAGGTGGATACACAGCATCAACAAAGGTACTAAGGGTTACTGGTTTGACCATAGTGCGAAGTTTGTCAACTGTTGCCAAGAACAACCCCTCTGTACCCCAAGTCAAGTCAAGAGGGTGTTCAGCCACTGTCTGGAATTTTTTTCGGATAGTCCTTCAGAACCAAACACTGTCATCTCTAGCACCTACCATACCAAGCTGAGCAGAGGCCAAGGAAAAGGCAACCAGAGCATCACCAGATGCAGAAACACTCAGCCAAGCACCCTAGTTGGTGGGCGGAACACCAGGGTACCAAATCAGTGTCTGAGAGTCAAACCACTGCCATGTTGCCTGTGATCCGTTCTTCCCAGTCTTCTGGCCAGGAAGCAGGTGCTCATACCTCCTGCTCACAAGCTGCAGTTGCACAGACACAGGACACGTCAATCTCATCCACTTCTTTGTCCCAGCCAAGCGTACAGTTGTCCGTGCTTGAGATCTATGAAAGCAAGCGTAAATACCAAGCTACGCACCCACAGGCACAAATACTAAATGCACACATTGCAAAATTGCTAGCTGTGGAGATCTTGCCATTTAGGGTATGTGCCCACAGGACGTTTTTTAAGCAGTCCTGAATGCAGCAAAACCTGAACTGGTTTTAAGGATCCTAGAGTCCTTGCCAGGAGATTTGCTGCGTTGAGGTCCTGCATTTTTATTGTGTTTTTTGTGCATTTTTACTATGTTTTTGCTGCGTTTTTGCTCCTTCGTTTTTCCTGCGTTTTTGCCATTGACTGCAGCAAAAATGCAGGAAAAATAGAACATTTGAAGTCTCTCCCATCTGCAGTAAAATCGCACTGGTTTGACAGTTCTTGACACTTGCAAAACCAATCTGTGGGCACAGCGTTTCTGTGAAACACATTGGTTTTCCTGGGAATCAAAACCGCAGGAACAAATTAGTATAGTTACCATAAAACCAATGGTAAACTGTATGCAGAAACCGCAGCAAAAACGCAGTCCTGTGGGCACATACCCTTAGGTTAGTGGGGACACAGTTTTTCTGTGACTTCTTGACTGTGGCTGCCCCATGATACTCTGTTCTCAGCCGACACTATTTTTCCCGGTGTGCCGTCCCCGCGTTACACCAGCACGTGTTAAACAATCTAAAGCGTGGTCTCACTAATACGATAAGCGGGAAGATCTACCTAACAACAGACACGTGGACAAGTTGTTGTGGACAGGAACGATACATTTCTGTCACGGCACACTGGCTCAACCTGGTGGAGGGTGAGACAAAGTCGCAAACTAAAACACCACACATCCTACCCATGCCACGAATAGTGGACCCAATTTCTATCCGGGTTTCACCTCATCATATTCCTCCTGTCTCCCCTCTTCTTCCTGCTCCTCATCCTATGCTGAATTACCCTCCACATCACTCCCAAGATGGGAGCTGTGCAACAGCGCATCGGCAAAGCAAGAACACGCTCTGCTGAAGCTGATTTGTTTAACTCAAACACCACACACTGCAGCAGAGCTGTGGCAAGGAATAAAACAACATACCAATCATCGGCCAATCAGAGGCCGGCAGCTGACGTCATCTGATGACATCAGCTTATGTCAGCTGCCGGACTCTGATTGGTCAGCGGCCACCATTGGTGTAGCTTAGAAGAGCTTGATCCTGGTGGCGCCGGCGAACGTGCATTCATCTGAGCGCGGACATCAGTTCTGACTGTGATAATCAATTAGTCTGCTGTGCCTGCGGGGGCTGCATGTGCAGGACACTAGGGTAACATAGGGCAGGTGAGAACAATCCTCTGTATATATGTGTTTATGTATGTATATATATGTGTGTGTGTATGTATGTGTATATATCTAATATATAATTACCTTAAGGCACTTCCGTCATATTCGGCGCTGTTTCCGTCGTCGTGTCTGTGGCTGCCTCTCAAACCCTAACTCGCAATGCCTTTGCGAGTCCTTGCAGAGTCTCTCTCTCTCCTCCCCCCCCACGGCTTGCAGGACCTGAGATGATGTCAATGGTATGGGCGGGGCTATATCACATGACTGTGACATCATCACAGGCACTTTAATTGCTGCAGTGTCAGCACAGGAGACATCATGCCGCTGTCTCACATCAGACGTGTCCTCATCAGTGATTCTCTGCCTCTGACATCCTGCGATCACAAGGGAACATAGAGGTGACAGAGGACCCCGGACTGAGCCCCCAAGAGCTGATCTCCAGGATACAGGTGAGAGGAGGCTGCACAGGAGCAATGCTCTGCAGACAGGAGGGGGCTGCACAGGAGCAATGCTCTGCAGAGAGGAGGAGGCTGCACAGGAGCAATGCTCTGCAGAGGGGAGGCTGCACTGGAGCAATGCTCTGCAGAGAGGAGGAGGCTGCACAGGAACAATGCTCTGCAGAGAAGAGGCTGCACAGGAGCAATGCTCTGTAGAGAGGAGGAGGCTGCACAGGAGCAATGCTCTGCAGAGAAAAGACTGCACAGGAGCAATGCTCTGCAGAGGGGAGGCTGCACAGGAGCATTGCTCTGCATGAGGGGAGGCTGCACAGGAGCAATGCTCTGCACAGAGGAGGCTGCACAGGAGCATTGCTCTGCATGAAGGGAGGCTGCACAGGAGCATTGCTCTGCAGAGAGGAGGCTGCACAGGAGCAATGCTCTGCAGAGAGGAGGCTGCACAGGAGCAATGCTCTGCACAGAGGTGGCTGCACAGGAGCATTTCTCTGCATGAGGGGAGGCTACACAGGAGCAATACTCTGCAGAGAAGAGGAGGCTGCACAGGATCAATGCTCTGCAGAAAGGAGGAGGCTGCACAGGAGCAATGCTCTGCAGAGAGGAGGAGGCTGCACAGGAGCAATGCTCTGCAGAAAGGAGGAGGCTGCACAGGAGCAATGCTCTGCAGAGAGGAGGAGGCTGCACAGGAGCAATGCTCTGCAGAGAAGAGACTGCACAGGAGCAATGCTCTGCAGAGGGGAGGCCGCACAGGAGCATTGCTCTGCATGAGGGGAGGCTGCACAGGAGCAATGCTCTGCACGGAGGAGGCTGCACAGGAGCATTGCTCTGCATGAGGGGAGGCTGCACAGGAGCATTGCTCTGCAGAGAGGAGGCTGCACAGGAGAAATGCTCTGCAGAGAGGAGGCTGCACAGGAGCAATGCTCTGCACAGAGGTGGCTGCACAGGAGCATTGCTCTGCATGAGGGGAGGCTGCACAGGAGCAATGCTCTGCAGAGAGGAGGAGGCTGCACAGGATCAATGCTCTGCAGAAAGGAGGAGGCTGCACAGGATCAATGCTCTGCAGAGAGGAGGAGGCTGCACAGGAGCAATGCTCTGCAGAAAGGAGGAGGCTGCACAGGAGCAATGCTCTGCAGAGAGGAGGCTGCACAGGAGCAATGCTCTGCAGAGAGGAGGCTGCACAGGAGCAATGCTCTGCACAGAGGAGGCTGCACAGGAGCAATGCTCTGCAGAGAGGAGGCTGCACAGGAGAAATGCTCTGCAGAGAGGAGGCTGCACAGGAGCAATGCTCTGCAGAGAGGAGGCTGCACAGGAGCATTGCTCTGCAGAGAGGAGGCTGCACAGGAGCAATGCTCTGCAGAGAGGAGGCTGCACAGGAGCAATGCTCTGCAGAGAGGAGGCTGCACAGGAGCAATGCTCTGCACAGAGGTGGCTGCACAGGAGCATTGCTCTGCATGAGGGGAGGCTGCACAGGAGCAATGCTCTGCAGAGAGGAGGAGGCTGCACAGGATCAATGCTCTGCAGAAAGGAGGAGGCTGCACAGGATCAATGCTCTGCAGAGAGGAGGAGGCTGCACAGGAGCAATGCTCTGCAGAAAGGAGGGTGTTAGCCATGTCTGAATTTTTAGTTGGAATAGTCTTAGACCAAAATGTCAGTTCTAGACCTACCTACCAAGCTGTAGTGTAGAGGCAAGGAAAAGGCAACAGAGATACGCATGACATGAGGAAAAACGTCGCAAGCACCCTAGTTTGGTTGGGGGGAAAACCAGGGTACCAAATCAGTGATCTTGCGAGGTCAAATACCAGATGCCATGACTGCCTAGTGATCCGTTCTTACCAGTCTGTTCTGGCGCAGGAAGAGCTAGTGTGCTATACTGCCTGGTCAGCTGTAGCTGCAGTTTGACAGACAAGGAGAGCAAATCTCATGTCCACTTTTTGTCCGCCACATGCGTGAATGTCAGTTGTTAGTGATAGAGATCTATGAACAGCAAGCGACTAGAAATACGCTCCTCTAGAAGATACGCCCCCACAGGACAAATACTAAATGCAACATTGCAAAATTGTAGTGTGGTGATCCTTGCCAGTTTAGGGTATGTGCCCACGGACGTTTTTTAAGCAGTCTGAATGCAGCACAAATGAACTGACGTTTTTTAAGGATTCCTTAGAGTCCTTGCCAGGAGATTTGTGGTGAGGTCTGCATTATTATTGTGTTTTTGTGCACTTTTTACTCCTGTTTTTTGCTGCGTTTTTGCTCTTCGTTTTTTGCGTTTTTTGCCAATTGCTGCCGCAAATGCAGGAAAAATAGAACATATGAAGTCTCTCCCCATCTGCAGTTAAAAAATCGCCCAGGTTTGAGTTCTGCACTTGCCAAAACCAATCAGTGGGACCAGGTTTTGTGAAAACATTGGTTTTCCTGGTAATCAAAACCGGAGACAAATTAGCTATAGGTTAATAAAAACAATGGTAAACTGTATGCAGAAACCGCAGCAAAAACGCAGTCCTGTGGGCACATACCCTTAGGTAGTGGGGACACAGTTTTTCTGTGACTTCTTGACTGTGGCTGCCCCATGATACTCTGTTCTCAGCCGACACTATTTTTCCCGTGTGCCGTCCCGCGTTACACCAGCACGTGTTAAACAATCTAAAGCGTGGTCTCACTAATACGATAAGCGGGAAGATCTACCTAACAACAGACACGTGGACAAGTTGTTGTGGACAGAACGATACATTTCTGTCACGGCACACTGGCTCAACCTGGTGGAGGGTGAGACAAAGTCGCAAACTAAAACACCACACATCCTACCCATGCCACGAATAGTGGACCCAATTTCTATCCGGGTTTCACCTCATCATATTCCTCCTGTCTCCCCTCTTCTTCCTGCTCCTCATCCTATGCTGAATTACCCTCCACATCACTCCAAGATGGGAGCTGTGCAACAGCGCATCCGGCAAAGCAAGAACACGTCTGCTGAAGCTGATTTGTTTAACTCAAACACCACACACTGCAGCAGAGCTGTGGCAGGAATAAAAACAACATCCCAATCATCGGCCAATCAGAGGCCGGCAGCTGACGTCATCTGATGACATCAGCTTATGTCAGCTGCCGGACTCTGATTGGTCAGCGGCCACCATTGGTGTAGCTTAGAAGAGCTTGATCCTGGTGGCGCCGGCGAACGTGCATTCATCTGAGCGCGGACATCAGTTCTGACTGTGATAATCAATTAGTCTGCTGTGCCTGCGGGGGCTGCATGTGCAGGACACTAGGGTAACATAGGGCAGGTGAGAACAATCCTCTGTATATAATGTGTTTATGTATGTATATATATGTGTGTGTGTATGTATGTGTATATATCTAATATATAATTACCTTAAGGCACTTCCGTCATATTCGGCGCTGTTTCCGTCGTCGTGTCTGTGGCTGCCTCTCAAACCCTAACTCGCAATGCCTTTGCGAGTCCTTGCAGAGTCTCTCTCTCTCCTCCCCCCCCACGGCTTGCAGGACCTGAGATGATGTCAAGGTATGGGCGGGGCTATATCACATGACTGTGACATCATCACAGGCACTTTAATTGCTGCAGTGTCAGCACAGGAGACATCATGCCGCTGTCTCACATCAGACGTGTCCTCATCAGTGATTCTCTGCCTCTGACATCCTGCGATCACAAGGGAACATAGAGGTGACAGAGGACCCCGACTGAGCCCCCAAGAGCTGATCTCCAGGATACAGGTGAGAGGAGGCTGCACAGGAGCAATGCTCTGCAGACAGGAGGGGGCTGCACAGGAGCAATGCTCTGCAGAGAGGAGGAGGCTGCACAGGAGCAATGCTCTGCAGAGGGGAGGCTGCACTGGAGCAATGCTCTGCAGAGAGGAGGAGGCTGCACAGGAACAATGCTCTGCAGAGAAGAGGCTGCACAGGAGCAATGCTCTGTAGAGAGGAGGAGGCTGCACAGGAGCAATGCTCTGCAGAGAAAAGACTGCACAGGAGCAATGCTCTGCAGAGGGAGGCTGCACAGGAGCATTGCTCTGCATGAGGGGAGGCTGCACAGGAGCAATGCTCTGCACAGAGGAGGCTGCACAGGAGCATTGCTCTGCATGAAGGGAGGCTGCACAGGAGCATTGCTCTGCAGAGAGGAGGCTGCACAGGAGCAATGCTCTGCAGAGAGGAGGCTGCACAGGAGCAATGCTCTGCACAGAGGTGGCTGCACAGGAGCATTTCTCTGCATGAGGGGAGGCTACACAGGAGCAATACTCTGCAGAGAAGAGGAGGCTGCACAGGATCAATGCTCTGCAGAAAGGAGGAGGCTGCACAGGAGCAATGCTCTGCAGAGAGGAGGAGGCTGCACAGGAGCAATGCTCTGCAGAAAGGAGGAGGCTGCACAGGAGCAATGCTCTGCAGAGAGGAGGCTGCACAGGAGCAATGCTCTGCAGAGAGGAGGCTGCACAGGAGCAATGCTCTGCACAGAGGAGGCTGCACAGGAGCAATGCTCTGCAGAGAGGAGGCTGCACAGGAGAAATGCTCTGCAGAGAGGAGGCTGCACAGGAGCAATGCTCTGCAGAGAGGAGGCTGCACAGGAGCATTGCTCTGCAGAGAGGAGGCTGCACAGGAGCAATGCTCTGCAGAGAGGAGGCTGCACAGGAGCAATGCTCTGCAGAGAGGAGGCTGCACAGGAGCAATGCTCTGCACAGAGGTGGCTGCACAGGAGCATTGCTCTGCATGAGGGGAGGCTGCACAGGAGCAATGCTCTGCAGAGAGGAGGAGGCTGCACAGGATCAATGCTCTGCAGAAAGGAGGAGGCTGCACAGGATCAATGCTCTGCAGAGAGGAGGAGGCTGCACAGGAGCAATGCTCTGCAGAAAGGAGGAGGCTGCACAGGAGCAATGCTCTGCAGAGAGGAGGAGGCTGCACAGGAGCAATTCTCTGCAGAGAGGAGGAGGCTGCACAGGAGCAATGCTCTGCTGAGCGGAGGAGGCTGCACAGGAGCAATGCTCTGCAGAGAGGAGGAGGCTGCACAGGCGCAATGCTCTGCAGAGAGGAGGCTGCACAGGAGCAATGCTCTACAGTAATGAGGCTGCACAGGAGCAATACTCTGCAGAGAGGAGGCTGCACAGGAGCAATGCTCTGCAGAGAGGAGGCTGCACAGGAGCAATACTCTGCAGAGAGGAGGCTGCACAGGAGCAATGCTCTGCAGAGAGGAGGCTGCACAGGAGCAATGCTCTGCAGAGAGGAGGCTGCACAGGAGCAATGCTCTGCAGAGAGGAGGAGGCTGCACAGGAGCAATACTCAGCAGAGAGGAGGATGCACAGGAGCAATGCTCTGCAGAGAGGAGGCTGCACAGGAGCAATGCTCTGCAGACAGGAGGCTGCACAGGAGCTATGCTCTGCAGTGAGGAGGCTGCACAGGAGCAATGCTCTGCATGAGTGGACAAAGATGCTGGGGATGGCGGAGTGAAAATTCCATGGCGGGGAAGACGATGACCCGCTGGTAAGTATGACAGGCAGAGTGCCTCTGTCCTCTGCTGACCACTCTGCCCACCGCACTGCACTAACCACTTTTCCCGCTGCACTGCGATGACCACTCTGCCCGCCGCACTGCGCTGACCACTCGGCCCACCGCACTCACTGCTAACCACTGAGCCACCGCGCAGTGCTAACCACTAAGCCACCGCGCACTGCTAACCACTCACCAACCACGCAGTGCTAACCACTGAGCCACCGCGCAGTGCTAACCACTGAGCCACCGCGCAGTGCTAACCACTGAGCCACCGTGCAGTGCTAACCACTGAGCCACCGTGCAGTGCTAACCACTGAGCCACCGCGCAGTGCTAACCACTGAGCCATCGTATACTCTGCTAACCACTGACCCACCATACTCCCTGCTAACTACTAACCCACCGTATACAGCGCTACCCACTGAGCCACCTGTATACACACAATTAATTTCACCGCACTCCCCTAAATATTAGTAAATAAACTATATATGGATTCTAGACTACCTGATTCTTTAGAATCGGGCTCAAAGCTAGTCTACTATATAATTGCCTAATCATGTCCAGAAAATCACGCGCCAGTGCTGATTGCTCGCCGCCAGCCACGGCAACCGATATGTGAAGCGTATGCAAAACAGCCGCATAAAACTTGTGCCAAGCTGAAACCTGGCAACTGCGACACATCGGCGTCGCTATCGGCGAGATACACGCGTTCAGCCGTCGTGACCAATCAGCGAAGTGTGTTTTAAAACATGCGCCAAGTGCGCTGAGCAATCAGCGAAGTGGCGCAGCGGGAAATATGAATCCCGCGCCACTGATTGGTCACCGCTCTCAGCGGCACGGGATTCAAAACTCCTGCCAAGCCGTGCTCTGCTTCACTGATTGGTCGCCACCAGCTGCAGCGACCAATCAGAGCACTTGGCGCGTGTTTTAAAACACACTTTGCTGACTGGTAGCTGCGGCCGGTGGCAACCAATCAGCAAAGCAGCGCGGATTCGTGGGAAATATAAATCCTGCGGCGCAGGATTCAAAACCCCTGCCAAGCCGTGCTCCGCTTCGCTGATTGGTCGCCGCGGCCGGAGGTGACCAATCAGCAGAGCGTGTTTTAAAACATGCGCCAAGTGCTCTGATCAGCGAAGCGGAGCACGGCTTGGTATATTGGCGAGCAATTTGAACTGCCGCTCATAGTGTGACGCACTTCACTCCTGTTTACAAGGCTGCCGCTCATAGTGTGATGCACTTCACTCCTGTTTTCAAGGCTGTCAGTCATAGTGCGACGCACTTCACTCCTGTTTACAAGGCTGTCAGTCATAGTGTGATGCACTTCCTCCTGTTTACAAGGCCTGACACACATAGTGTGACGCACTTCACTCCTGTTTACAAGGTCTGTCAGTCATAGTGTGCTGTTCTTCAGTCACATTTACTTCACACGTTGTGTCAGTGACAGTCTGAACTACTTCAGTCACGTTTATTCAATGGGTTTAATTGGTCGTAAGCGCAAATACGCCAATGATGATGACAGAAAAGCTGCAGAAGCAGCAAGGCAATGACAACGTCGACACCAAGAGACACCACAACAAACTGCCGTGAGACAAGCCCAGGATGCGGCATCTCACAGACGTCATCGGTAACAGGGGATACCACAACAAGCTGCTGCCAGACAAGCCCAAGATGCCGAATCTCATAGACAGTGTCGGCTGAATGAATCTCCAGAAGACAGGGCAAAGAGACAACAACATGTTTGCGCCATTCATACAACACGAATGCCCTACCAACTAAGGCAAGTGTGGTGCCCCACATGGTCAGGCGTCACAGTAGGGTATTGCACTCGTAAAAGTGGTGTAATCTTCCCCAGCTGCAAGTGGATACTAGGCTGGTGGGTGGGACCCATTTCTGCACTCCCACACTAGACTAGTGGTGGGAGGTTACCCGAGAGGGACCTAGTACCTCTTGGAAGAGTGAGGAATTAGTAGGAGTTGGAGAGGAGTCTAGGAGGAGTGTGGAGCGAGGCGGAAGGTCTAACAGGACAGCTCCAAGCTGATCCTGAGGGAAGATAAAAGGGGATCCTGAAAGAGGGTGCCTGACGCATGAGTCTGGGCCCAAGAGAGACAGGGAGAACCCGAGCATGGAGTGACCATACTCCAGGGAATTCCCCAGTCCACCACGGGAACGCCGGACCCGAGGAAACGGCCAGAGTCCACCTCTGAAGTCGTCAACTGGCTGCTGCGGTCTGTTCACCGGCACCCTGCCAGATGGAGCGGTCTGCCTGCTTCCTCACCACGAGGGAGGGGAGCCCCAAATCTACCTTTAAGAAGCCATTGGGTATAGACTCATCCTAGGCAGGGAGGAAAGGACACGGATTCATCAACTAAGGCATACCACGGGTACCACCATACCACCTGGCATCCCCTTGCATCCACCCATAGAGCTACCTGTTTCTTTAACAACTGTTGCTGAACTGTGGACTTGTATGCTGATAACTGTTTACAGTAAAGTACCTGGGAGAGTGACTTTGCCTCCATGTCTTTGTGCTGCAGAATTCAACATATTTGCTTGCAGGAACGCTACCCCGGAGGACCAGCTCCACCTGTAGGGAGCTTTGCCATCCTTGCCGCAATACCATCGCCCTCCGGAGGACTGTGGCCGCGCTGGTGACCCATCACCAGGTACTACAGGTGGCGTCACGAGAGAATAACTCTTATCCCCTGTACATAACCCCTTATTGAAGTGTCAGCCAGGCCACGGGCTCAGGCGCTGCCACCTGTGACATCCCCGTGAAAACCCCTCCAAGCCTGATACCCGAGTACCCGAGAATATTCAATAGACACGATAGACACATAGGTAGATGATAGATAACTATTGTGTATTCATTGCATTATTCTTAAAGGGATCCTGTCACCCCCAAAACACCTCAAAAGCTATTAAAAGCTGTCCCTAGAGCATATTCACACTTACCCTACACTCCTTTTAGCTCCTAAAAGCATCTATTAAGAATGAAGATAAACGTTATTACACTACCTCATTAGTGATGATAATTAGTGACTATTGTATGCATAGTCACCCTGGCAGGCTCTCCCTCTTCATGATATCATGCCTCAATAGACGTGATCTTCAAATCAGATTCAAATGTGCGCCTCCCCGCTCTGTCCTGCATCGGCAGGGCTGCAGTGGGGCTGGGTGACGCGAATCACGTCATTTCCGGCGCCGGGTGACGTATGTACAATGCGCGTTTTGAAGCTAACAGAGAGGCGCGGGTGATTTGAAGATCACGCCTATTGAGGCGTGATATCATGAAGAGGGAGAGCCTGCCAGGGTGACAGCCGAGGACGGAGGACGGACGCGCTGGCTGCTGCAAGAAGACCCTGGAGGGTAAGATGTGTGCAGCAGCAGGGGGGGCCTCAGAACAGGGGGGTAGTGTGCCAGCAGGAGGGGGCCCATATATATAATGCACTGCTCCCCCTGTCGCTGATTGACAGGGGGATGCAGTGCATATGTAATGAGCGGGCGCACGTGACGTGCGACCCGCTCCCGCTCCCTCCCCCCTCCGCTAGGGGCCTTACATTAGCCCCCCCGGTTGTAAGGCCTTATATTCGGGGGAGGCCTTACATTAGCAGGCCCCCCTTTACCGCTAGGCGGCCTTACAATCGGGGGGGCCTTACTTTCGGGGAAACACGGTAGTGTGTATATATATATATATATATATATACTAGCTGTGAGCCCGATGCAAATGCATCGGGTGTCTAGAATATATATATATTTTTTTTTTAAAGATTTTTAAATAATAATCGCATCACCAATAGCAATAATATTAGCAATAGCATTATTCTTAGCAGTAATAGCAGTATTAATAGCAGTAATAGCATTATTATTAGCATTAATAGCATTATTAATAGCATTAATAGCATTAATAATACAATTAATAGCATTAATATTAGCATTAATAGTATTATTAATAGCATTAATAGCATTATTAAAAGCATTAATAGCATTATTAATAGCATTAATAATACAATTAATAGCATTAATAGCATTATTAATAGCATTAATAGCATTAATAACATTATTAATAGCATTAATAGCATTATTAATAGCATTAATAGCATTATTAATAGCATTATTAATAGCATTAATAGCAATATTATTAGCATTAATAGCATTTTGAATAGCATAAATAGCATGATTATTAGCCTTAATAGCTTTATTAATAGCGTTAATATGATTATTATTAGCATTATTAGCATTAATATTAGCATTAATAGCATAATTATTAGCATTAATAGCATTATTATTAGCAGTAATAGCATTATTATTAGCATTAATAGCATTATTAATAGCATTAATAGCATTAATAATACAATTAATAGCATTAATATTAGCATTAATAGCATTAATAGTATTATTAATAGCATTAATAGCATTAATAATACAATTAATAGCATTAATAGTATTATTAATAGCATTAATAGCATTATTAATAGCATTAATAGCATTAATAGTATTATTAATAGCATTAATAGCATTATTAATAGCATTAATAGCATTATTAATAACATTAATAGCATTAATAATAGCATTAATAGCAATATTATTTGCATTAATAGCATTCTTATTACCATTAATAGCATAATTATTAGCATTAATAGAATAATTATTAGCATTAATAGCATTATTATTAGCAGTAATAGCATTATAATTAGCATTAATAGCATTATTAATAGCATTAATAGCATTAATAATACAATTATTAGCATTAATATTAGCATTAATAGTATTATTAATAGCATTAATAGCATTATTAATAGCATTAATAGCATTAATAATACAATTAATAGCATTAATATTAGCATTAATAGCATTAATAGCATTATTAATAGCATTAATAGCATTAATAATACAATTAATAGCATTAATAGCATTATTAATAGCATTAATAGCATTATTAATATAATTAATAGCATTAATAGTATTATTAATAGCATTAATAGCATTATTAATAGCATTAATAGCATTAATAGTATTAGAAAGGTAGGGGCACCGGGCACCTTCAGGGCTATTGGTCTTTCTTATTCCTCCATAAAGACAGGCCGCTGTCTTATCCCCAGCCACCTGGTGGTGCTACGCCTGCATCAGCCAGTCAAGCATTTACAGTCCAAGTATAGAAAACAAATAGGCGGCACTCACCGTATGTTCGTAGGTGCTTTCTTTATTGAAGAGGTGCGGGGAGGGGGTGCATGAAGGTACAGACGACAGGTCCTGTTTCGCGGTTTGCCCGCTTCTACAGGTCTGGGGGAGGTGACGTCATGGCAGAATTTATAGGGAAACTCCCTTAAACGTCACCTCCTCCTTGATACAGGTGTGCAATTAAAAACACTAGAATGAAGTAAAAACATGCTTACAAAAATGTCACCATAGTATATACATGAATAGGTCACAGTAATTACAATTTCATGCAGAAATGCAGCCTAATGCTGCACAGAGAGGACACTGCCATTTCTGTCAGCGCCATGACACAGGCAACGCTGAGGTATACTTTATGGCGGAAATGTCGCCTATTAACTGACGACAGGTGTTATCAGGGCAGTCGGCTGCAGACTACCAGTGTCTAACAGCCGTGTTTTACAGTAAGGTTATCACCCCTGATGTCAGGCGTTGTTCAGGCAACCAAACGTGAAGCGCCAGTGTCGTGCGGTTAGAAAGGGCAAGAGTGTGTGGGTCTGTGGGAATTAATCCTAGAGGCGGAATTTACCTATTAAGCCTAGACCTTTATTTCCACAATAAGTGAGAACTTGAACCGGATTTGACTCCCCAATGGGGAGAGGGGAAAAAAAAAAAAAAAAAAAAAAAAAAGGGAGAAAAGTGTTTTAAAACCATCCCCTTTTCCCCTTTCTTTTTATTCCCTTCTCTTTGTGTCATATTGATTAAATTGATTAACCGTCTAAGATAAAAGCTGAATTTTCAGCAGTAAGGGGGAAAAATCCGTTTCCCCTACGTCGTTCAAGCCTCAAGTCTCACTTTGTGTGTTATTACAAACATAATCTATATAAATGTTGATATGTATGGTTAGAGGGGAATCAAGTTGTTCCATAGTAAGTAAAATTTAGCTAAATTAAACTCCCCAATGGGGAGGGGGAAGAGGAGGAAAGGTGTTTAAAACCATCCTTTTTTGTGTCATATTGATTAGAATGATTAACCCTCTAAAGTGAAGGCTGAATTATCAGCAGTACCGGGAGAATTCCATCTCCCCTGCGCCTTCCAAGCCATAAGTTTTACTATGCATGTTATCACAAACATATTCACATATATAATAACGTATATGGTCAGGGAGGGATTGTTTCCACAGACACACCAACACACCTCCAACTGCCTGTATTATGATCTATACCCACACTACACTGGCAACGTATGGTCACCTGGATACCTCTTCGGGCCTCTATGTGTCGTCACCTTATTGGCCACTCAGTCAAAAGCTACGTGTATGATGTGTCATTTATTATTTATTAGACCTGATACGTTGCCATTTACTTGTTGGGAAAGAGGAACATAGGCCACAGAGATGTGCCCAGTAGTCGTGGGTGTTCATAAAGGAAGACACAGCGATCCAATTAACAAAAAAGGGAGACCCACAGTTCATCTCCGGTACCAGGAAGGAGCACTAATAACGGATCATGGCGCCCCCCTGGCCCGGAAGACGAACTATGGGTGATTATACCTATTGATATTAACGTATGCTAGTATCCCAAATACAAATAGCGCAATATTTTTCAAGAAAAAAAGGGTGAGGGAGAGAGAGATGGCTTGCAGACTAAAGAAACGGAGCTAGCTCATTCTTGTCGTTTAGACCTAGTGGTCCACAGGCTCGCGACTCAATTATCCATCTGCTCTCACATTGGAGCAAATGTCTATGTAAGTCGCCACCTTTCTTTGTGGGTCTAATATGTTCGATCCCTGCAAAGGAAAGACAATCTGCATTGCCATCGTGGCAGTCGCGCACATGGTTAATTAACCTTTTTGACCCAAACCCTGATGTCACTGATTTGTAATGTTCGCGGAATCTAACATACAGTGGGCGAATAGTCTTACCAATATAGAACCTACCACAACTGCACTGAATGACATATACGACCCACGACGTTTTGCACGTTATTAGGGTATTGACAAAGCGGTCGATTCCTCCTACATTAATCGGATTTTCAACCTTATGGTATTTACAGAAGTTGCAGTTTCTACACTGGAAATTACCAGTAGGTCTTCTTTTATCCAACCAAGTTAGTGTTTTTTTGTCTGGGGGCAGTCTGTTTCTGATAAGAATGTCTTTAATGTTATTACAGCGCTTATAACTTATCATGGGGGGCCTATGCCGGAGGCACAGAGCTCCTTGTCAGATTCGACCACATGCCAGTGTTTTCTTATCGCCTTTTTTATCTGATCGTACATGGGCCCGTATTTAAAAAGAAAACCGAACCTTTTCTTCTCATCTTCCTGTTGAATTTTTTTCTTTGATTGAGAATTAAGGGCTTTTTTCCGGGCGTTTTTTATTACTGGCAGTGGGTAGCCTCTTTCAATGAAATCTCTCTCCATCTTATCGCACTGTATATTTAAGACCTCTGTATCGTTATTTATTCTCTTTAGCCTAAGGAATTGGCCAAAGGGTAACGAGACTTTAGTTTGTGTAGGATGTGCGCTGCCAAAATGGAGAAAGGTATTCATTGAGGTTGGCTTTTTGAATACTGACCTCATGATGGTTTCATTTCTCACCTCCAACTGGACATCCAGAAATTCAAGTCTCTGGTCCCCAAAATTGGAGGTGAATTTCATGTTGTAATCGTTCTGGTTTAAAAAAGATACAAAGCTGTTAAAGTCAGTCTCAGAGCCCTCCCAGGCAATAAAGATGTCATCCACGTAGCGGAGAAAACACCTTTATGTGCTTTAGGAAAGGGTTACTGGTGGTGTAGACCAGTTTTTCTTCAAGATGGGAGAGGAACAGGTTAGCCAGTGTACATGCCACTGGCGTTCCCATAGCGGTCCCTTCTTTTTGAAGGAACCACAAGTCCCTGAAAGAAAAGGCGTTATGAGATAGTATAAATGCGAGAGCCTCACACACGAATCCCACTAGAGCATTATCAAGATTTTCTTTTTCCAAAATCTCCTGTATTATTTCTACTGCCCGTTGTTGAGGGATCCGTGTGTATAGGCTCTCCACATCTATAGAAGCCAATCTGAGCCCTTCTCTCCACTGTAGTTCTTCTAAGTTTCTTACAAAATCACCTGTATCTTTGACGTAAGCCGGTATGTTGTTCAAAAGGGGTCTAAGTAGCCAATCTAAAAATTGGCTCAGGGGTTCAGTTAGGGACCCGATCCCTGAAACAATGGGGCGGCCAGGGGGTGTTTTCTGATTTTTATGGATTTTGGGAATGCAATACCAGTGCGCCCTTTTAGGGTGCTCAGGGAATAATTTTTCCAGCTGTTTTTTACTTATTGCGCCCTGACCTACCCATTTTCTTAACAGATTTTTTAAATCACTCTGGTATTTTAAAGTGGGATCAGATTTTAATTCTTCATATGTTTGTTTGTCTCCTAGTTGCCGCATAGACTCAGCAATATAGTCTTGTTTATACATTATAACCACCCCACCTCCTTTGTCGGCCTTTTTAATGAGAATTTCTTCCCATTTTTTCATTAGATTTAGTGCTTTTTGTTCGGGCTCAGACAAATTCTTTTTCGGTTGTGGATACATCAGGGCCTCTATTTCGCGGCTAACTAACTCTTCAAACAAATCAATGCTGTTACCTGGGGAGACAGGAGGATAGAAAGTAGATTTTATTCCTCCCAAAAATACAGGTTTTTCCTTCTGAACTACAGGAGTTTAAAAAGAAAGGGGAAAAGGGGATGGTTTTAAAACACTTTTCTCCCTTTTTTTTTTTTTTTTTTTTCCCCTCTCCCCATTGGGGAGTCAAATCCGGTTCAAGTTCTCACTTATTGTGGAAATAAAGGTCTAGGCTTAATAGGTAAATTCCGCCTCTAGGATTAATTCCCACAGACCCACACACTCTTGCCCTTTCTAACCGCACGACACTGGCGCTTCACGTTTGGTTGCCTGAACAACGCCTGACATCAGGGGGTGATAACCTTACTGTAAAACACGGCTGTTAGACACTGGTAGTCTGCAGCCGACTGCCCTGATAACACCTGTCGTCAGTTAATAGGCGACATTTCCGCCATAAAGTATACCTCAGCGTTGCCTGTGTCATGGCGCTGACAGAAATGGCAGTGTCCTCTCTGTGCAGCATTAGGCTGCATTTCTGCATGAAATTGTAATTACTGTGACCTATTCATGTATATACTATGGTGACATTTTTGTAAGCATGTTTTTACTTCATTCTAGTGTTTTTAATTGCACACCTGTATCAAGGAGGAGGTGACGTTTAAGGGAGTTTCCCTATAAATTCTGCCATGACGTCACCTCCCCCAGACCTGTAGAAGCGGGCAAACCGCGAAACAGGACCTGTCGTCTGTACCTTCATGCACCCCCTCCCCGCACCTCTTCAATAAAGAAAGCACCTACGAACATACGGTGAGTGCCGCCTATTTGTTTTCTATACTTGGGCATTAATAGTATTATTAATAGCATTAATAGCATTAATAGCATTATTAATAGCATGAATAGCATAATTATTAACATTAATAGCATTAATAATAGCATTAATAGCAATATTATTTGCATTCATAGCATTCTTATTACCATTAATAGCATAATTATTAGCATTAATCGCATAATTATTAGCATTAATAGCATTAATAATAGTATTAATAGCAATATTATTTGCATTAATAGAATTAATAATACAATTATTAGCATAAATATTAGCATTAATAGCATAATTATTAGCATTAATAGCATAAATATTAGCATTAATAGCATAATTATTAGCATTAACATCAATATTATTTGCATTAATAGCATTATTATTACCATTAATAGCATAATTATTAGCATTAATAGCATAATTATTAACATTAATAGCATTAATAATAGCATTAATAGCAATATTATTTGCATTCATAGCATTCTTATTACAATTAATAGCATAATTATTACCATTAATAGCATAATTATTAGCATTATTAGCATAAATATTAGCATTAATAGCATAAATATTAGCATTAATAGCATAATTATTAACATTAATATCAATATTATTTGCATTAATAGCATTATTATTACCATTAATAGCATAATTATTAGCATTAATAGCATAATTATTAACATTAATAGCATTAATAATAGCATTAATAGCAATATTATTTGCATTCATAGCATTGTTATTACCATTAATAGCATAATTATTAGCATTAATAGCATAAATATTAGCATTAATAGCATAATTATTAGCATTAATAGCATAAATATTAGCATTAATAGCATAATTATTAGCATTAATATCAATATTATTTGCATTAATAGCATTATTATTACCATTAATAGCATAAATATTAGCATTAATAGCATAATTATTAGCATTAATAGCATTAATAATAGAATTAATAGCAATATTATTTGCATTAATAGCATTATTATTACCATTAATAGCATAATTATTAGCATTAATAGCATAATTATTACATTAATAGCATTAATAATAGCATTAATAGCAATATTATTTGCATTCATAGCATTGTTATTACCATTAATAGCATAATTATTAGCATTAATAACATAAATATTAGCAATAATAGCATAATTATTAGCATTAATAGCATTATTATTAGCATTAATAGCATAATTATTAGCATTAATAGCATTATTATTAGCAGTAATATCATTATTATTAGCATTTTTTTTTTTTATTATTCTTATTTTTTATGTTATTATGTATAATTTTTTATTTATTTTTTTATTATTTTTTAATTATTTTTTAATTATTTTTTTTATTATTAAATTTATTAGTTATTTTAAGTGAGCCTGAGGCAGAGACACAGTTCTCCTTCAGGTCCGCTCAAAGGGCTCATATTATTAGCATATTTGTATTTTTTTATTATTATTTTTTATTTATTTTTTTATTATTTTTTATTTATTTTTTTATTATTTTTTAATTATTTTTTAATTATTTTTTTTATTATTAAATTTATTAGTTATTTTAAGTGAGCCTGAGGCTGAGACACAGTTCTCCTTCAGGTCCGCTCAAAGGGCTCATATTATTAGCATATTTGTATTTTTTTATTATTATTTTTTATTTATTTTTTTATTATTTTTTATTTATTTTTTAATTAATTTTTTAATTATTTTTTAATTATTTTTTTTATTATTAAATTTATTAGTTATTTTAAGTGAGCCTGAGGCTGAGACCCAGTTCTCCTTCAGGTCCGCTGAAAGGGCTGATATTATTAGCATATATTTAATTTTTTTATTATTATTTTTATTGAATTATTTATTATTTTTTATTTATTTTTTTTATTATTTTTTAATTATTTTTTAATTATTTTTTATTATTAAATTTATTATTTATTTAAAGTGAGCCTGAGGCTGAGACCCAGTTCTCCTTCAGGTCCGCTGAAAGGGCTGATATTATTAGCATATATTTAATTTTTTTATTATTATTTTTATTGAATTATTTATTATTTTTTATTTATTTTTTTATTATTTTTTAATTATTTTTTAATTATTTTTTTTATTATTAAATTTATTATTTATTTAAAGTGAGCCTGAGGCTGAGACCCAGTTCTCCTTCAGGTCCGCTGAAAGGGCTGATATTATTAGCATATATTTAATTTTTTTATTATTATTTTTATTGAATTATTTATTATTTTTTATTTATTTTTTTATTATTTTTTAATTATTTTTTTTATTATTAAATTTATTATTTATTTAAAGTGAGCCTGAGGCTGAGACCCAGTTCTCCTTCAGGTCCGCTGAAAGGGCTGATATTATTAGCATATATTTAATTTTTTTATTATTATTTTTATTGAATTACACTGGTCAACAGCATTTTTGGTGCCAAAGATATTTCATTGAATTTAGGGTAACTTTGGGGTGCTGATTCTGAATATGTCATCAGTTTTGCCAGATTGGCTCAAGTTTTTGAGATTTTTCGTAAAATGTGTAAAAAAAAAGACGTTTTTTGCTACACGCGCATTAACTTTATTGATATTGTCATGAATACAATAAATTTAACAAAGTAAATGTTGATTTTAGTTTATTTTAACTAGTTTTAGAAAGTAATCTTCAAAAATGAACAAGACATGAAAGATAGACATTTAATCGCTGGAAAAGCGCTTTTTATATGATTTCCTTCTATGTGAGCTATTGGGGCAGTCACGCTGTAGATTCCAGCAGTAATCAGCCATCATATGTCTGTCCCATCTGCCTTGGTACCTTTCCTCCATCACCATAATATCCTGATGAAATCTCTCCCCTTGTTCTTCGCTAAAATCTCCAAGGTTTTCTGGAAATCTGTCCAAGTGACTGTGAAGATAATGCAATTTAATGCTCATGTGTACACCCAGATTTCTAAATCTCAATAGCATGTTTTGTACCAGTTCTTCATAATTGTCTGCCTTTTGATTTCCCAAGAAGTTCTTCACTACCAACACAAAACTACACCATGCAGCAGCTTCAATGTCATTCATTTCCTTAGGAAAATTTGAATCTTTAATGAGTTTCCGAATTTGAGGACCATCAAAGATTCCTGCCTTCAGTTTTTCGCTACTAAGACCAGGGAAAGATCTGCAGATGTACATGAAGCAATTACCATCTTTGTCTAATGCCTTGACGAACTGCTTCATTAATCCTAACTTTATGTGAAGTGGTGGTAGAATGATTTTTTCCCTGTCCACCAAAGGTTCGTTCACTATGTTTGATGCTCCTACTGTCAAGGTGTCCCTTGGAGGCCAATTCAGTTTCTCCCAGTGCTGATGTTTTGCTCTACTATCCCACATGCAAATGAAGCAAGGATACTTTGTGTATCCACTTTGCTGTCCAAGTAAAAAGTTGACCATTTTTAAATCAACACATATCAGCCACGAATGTTCATGGTAGCACAGTTTCTCCAAGACTATTTTGACATTTTGGTATTGTTCTGCAAGTTTAGTTGAGTGAGCTACTGGAAGAGATGCACACTGATTGCCATTGTTCAACAAAACACATTTCAAACTCCTTTTAGAACTATCTATGAAAAGCCTCCAGTCTACAGGACGATATACTTGTAAACCCATTTGCAGCATCAGGCCAGGAATATCCTTACAATATACAAGTAGGTCATCTTCACAGAAAAATGGAAGAAGTGCTTCTTCTCTGGTCCTGTAAGATGTAATTTTAGTTCCAGGCGTCAGACAATTTTTTTCACTTAGCCTTGAAGCTAAAAGTTCGGATGCACTTTTTGAGAGGTTGAGGTCTCTTATTAGATGTTGAGCTCTCCTTGGGTAAATTGCGTAGGTGTTCTGAAACTTCCTTCATATTCTAGTTCACTTCCAGAACTAATGCTTAGCTCCATACCCTGCATTTCATCATCATCATCAGGTGGGGGAAGGTCAGGTAACATGGTAAACACAGGTACAGGCACATCTTCACAATGAGGGACAGGCCTTCTTGCAGATTCCATGTTAGGATACTCCAATTTTCGTTTCTTATGCTTATTGAATCCTTGTACTTGCACTGCACAGAAATAACAGTCATCATGATGATTTTTTTGCTCTCTCCACACCATTGGAACACCAAATTTGAAGCTTGTTCTTTGTCCTTTGCTCCATTTTCGTAATAATTCGATACATGCTTTGCACACTATGTGTGGTGCCCAAAACTTGTCTTGGTCCCCAAGCATAACCCCAAAATAGGCAAAATACACTTTTTTAACGAAGTCTGTTATGTTTCTTCTATGTTTTGTCAGTGTATATTCACCACAAATGTAACAGAATGAGTCTGGATCGTTAAGACAACTTCTTCTTGATGAGTTCATGCTTTTCACTGGAAAACAGACAACAACATAAAGTTAGTGCAAAAATCAAGCTATGAACAAACTTTTAGAACACTAATTAACACAAAACTATATTGAGAACTGCTCAGTTCAAGTACTAATCCAAAGAAATTAATGAGATGATGCGTCGCATTTACCAACAAGTGCTATAAATAAGATACCAAAAATCTCAAAAACTTGAGCCAATCTGGCAAAACTGATAGCATATTCAGAATCAGCACCCCAAAAATACCCCAAATTCATTAAAATATTTTGGGCACCAGAAAAAAAAATTTTTTTTGTTGACCTGTGTTATTTATTATTTTTTATTTATTTTTTTATTATTTTTAATTATTTTTTAATTTTTTTTTTATTATTAAATTTATTTGTACACACATTAGCGGTGTGTCGGCGATTTTATGGCCGCCCACCTGGTTCTATTTGTCGGCCCTAAAATCGCGGACACACCGCTAATGCATGTCTATGGGCAGTGAGCTCGAATTGTGATTGGTCTGCGTCAGCAGAGAGCGACCAATCAGAGATCGGGCGGACTGCCCATAGACATGCATTAGCGGTGTGTCCGCGATTTTAGGGCCGACAAATAGAACCAGGTGGGCGGCCATAAAATCGCCGACACACCGCTAATGTATGTAAATGGGAAATGAGGGGCTCTTCTGATTGGCTGAGGGCAGTATACAGCGACCAATCAGAAGAGCCCCTCACATCTCATTGAGGTAGAATGGTGGATTTGTCGTCCATTCTATCTTAATGATAAGTGAAGAATACGTCGGAGCTGGAAGTTGGCGGAAAGAAGACAGAAGACCCCGGGGGCCGGACGAAGAGGCGAAGATGGCGGAAAGAAGAGAGAAGACCCCCGGGGCCGGAGGAAGAGGACGCCTGGCCGGACGGAGGACTTGTGGATCGGACGGACGATCAGATGACTAAGAAGGCATGTAAGTGATCGACGGGGACGTTAGGTTAGGGGACGGCGGGGGCTTCGGGTGTAGGGCTTTAGGTGTTAGCGACAGTGGCGGGGGAAAGCGGCGGGGGAAAGCGGCGGGAGCTTAGGAGGCGGCGGGGCTTAGGGGGTAGGGGCTTAGGTGCGGCGGCGGACGGTAGGGGCTTAGGTGCGGCGGGGCTTAGGGGGTAGGGGCTTAGGTGCGGCGGGGCTTTTAGGTGCGGCAGGGCTTATGGGGTAGGGGCTTAGGTGCGGCGGGGCTTAGGGGGTAGGGGCTTAGGTGCGGCGGGGCTTTTAGGTGCGGCAGGGCTTATGGGGTAGGGGCTTAGGAAGCAGCGGGGCTTTTAGGTGCGGCGCGGCTTAGGGGGTAGGGGATTAGGTGCGGCGGGTCGGGGCTTAGGTGCGGCGGGTCTTAGGGGGTAGGGGCTTAGGTGCGTCGGGTCAGGGCTTAGGTGCGGCGGGTCTTAGGGGGTAGGGGCTTAGGTGCGGCGGGGCTTAGAGGGTAGGGGCTTAGGTGCCGCGGGGCTTAGGGGGTAGGGGCATAGGTGCGGCGGGTCGGGGCTTAGGGTGTAGGGGTGCGGCGGACTTAGGGGGTAGGGTCTTAGGTGCGGCGGGTCGGGGCTTAGGATGCGGCGGGGCTTAGAGGGTAGGGACTTAGGGGCGGCGGAGTTAGGGGGTAGGAGCTTAGGTGCGGGGTGGCTGTGCGGACATGGGGGGGCTGTGTGGACATGGGGGGGGCTGTGCGGACATGGGGGGGGCTGTGTGGACATGGGGGGGCTGTGCGGAAATATGGGTGGCTGTGCGGACATGGGGGTGGCTGTGCGGACATGGGGGTGGCTGTGTGGACATGGGGGGGGCTGTGCGGACATGGGGGGGGGGCTGTGCGGACATGGGGGGGGCTGTGCGGACATGGGGGTGGCTGTGCGGACATGGGGGTGGCTGTGCGGACATGGGGGTGGCTGTGCGGACATGGGGGGGGCTGTGCGGACATGGGGGGGGCTGTGCGGACATGGGGGGGCTGTGCGGACATGGGTTGGGGCGAATTGTGGGTAGCGGGGAGCGGAGGCGGCTATGCCGCCTCCGCTCCATGGTCCCCGGGGAGCGAGTTGCGGCTCAGGCAGCGACTCGCAATGGCCTCGCGGCCATTGCTCGCGCTACCTGAGCGGTAAATCGCTAAGGTTGTGGCCGAGCCTCTGGTTCGATTTTCAGCCAGCGACTCGCAATGGCCACTTCGCGGCCATTGCTCGCCCTCAGCCAGCGACTCGCAATGGCCTAGCGGCCATTGCTCGCGCAGCATTGGGCGCTTCGCGCCCAATGTTAAATTCGTATCCACATGACCGCGCCGGAAGTAGCGCGCGGAGGGGCGCTTTTCCGATTCGCGATTATATAATAGATATATTATGTATATGTGTGAATGTATGTGTATATGTTGTAGTGTTGGGTATGGATTATTATTGTCAGTTCTGACTGCAATAACCCATATCCAGAATCTACCCTTCCTTAATGCTTTTTATTCTTATGCTGATTATTAACGATATTATATATAGATACATATGTGACTTAATGAAAACAAGGCTGTTAATAAAGGATTATTTATTACCCACCCAAAGAGTCTACAATAATATAAATATATTTTAACTAGCACAAATGACACTACTAGTACACTATACAATAATTAATACAGTTACGGTATGTATACACTCACACCCACTTACACATGCATGCACACTATATTAATTGATTACACCCACCTGCCTTACACCAACTATCCCTGACATTAAAGGGATCCTGTCACCTCCAAAATGCCTCCTAAACTATCAAAACATGTCCCTGCACCATCCTATCACTAATCTCACACTTCTTTTGTCTCCAAAAGCATCCTGTGAAACGTTTTAATACTCACTCATTAGCAATGTTAATTAGCAGGGGCTATATTCTTTAGTCACCAGGGCGGGCTGTTTTGCAGCCTGAATGATCCACCCTTTCTCTGTCTGTGCTGCTGTTATGTGCAGCTGAAGGCAGGACTAATGATTTGCATTCTGTGAGTGATAGAGAGGGGGGAGGGTAAAGCCTGCACAAGCAGAGCACACAGACAGAGAGAAGGTGGATCCTGGAGCCTGCAAAACAGCCCGCCCTGGTGACTAAAGAATATAGCCCCTGCTAATTATAATCACTAATGAGTGAGTATTAAAACGCTTTTATGCACTTTCACAGGATGCTTTTAGGAGACAAAAGAAGTGTGAGATTAGTGATAGGATGCTGCAGGAACATGTTTTGGGAGCTTAGGAGGCGTTTTGGAGGTGACAGGATCCCTTTAAGGTTTAACAGACCGCAAAGCAATATTTATTGTAATAAAGGGTTAACAAAGCAATATTTATTGTAATAAAGGGTTAACAAAGCAATACAGGGATACAAGGGTTAGTAAGCAAAGGGTTAGTAAGCATAGAGGGAATGTAAGCAGGATGAAATTGCAAGAGAACAGCAGGGGGAAGGAGAGGGTTAATACTTTCAAGGGACACATTGATACTTATGCTGTATGCTGCAGAACACAGGTTGATGCCTTCTGGAACTTGCAAGAACACTGGACTATGAGACAGGGGGGAATACAGAGGAGCAGGGAGACATGCAGAGGAGAGAGAGAATAGACGTAGAGACAGGAGGGCCGTGCACCCAGGGCTGTGGTCAGAGTTTCTTTTAACCTTCCCCATCTTCTGTGCATATGACAGACACCCTCCCCCCCCCATATGTGCATATCTGTAAGGGGGAATATGAGTGTACACTCACACTGTGCACTCTTTTGAAATGCCCTGTAGAAATTATTTACATGGAGAATGGGTCCTGACAATGTGGCGCCCCGAGATCCGGTAATCACATTACAAGCTTGGAGGCAAGGCATCCACCAGGTGAAGCACACATATAACATATCCCAACCTGGGCCTGTAGGAGGAGCTCTAACAGCTGATGTCAGGTCAGTTGCTGACGTCAGTAGAGGTCCCCTAGATATGCAGGTGCAGGGGCGGAGCTAGTCAGTTCCTGTCAGGAGAGCTCAGGTGACAGCTGAGCAGAGCAGAAGGAGGAGAGGAAAGTGATCTTGGGGACAGGAGCTGTGTTAGGCCTGACCAAGGAAACTGACAGTGTGTGGAGCCCTGGGGCGGATTAAGATTAGCCAGGGCCCGGGGCTGTTTTGAAGGCTAAGGCCCCCCAACCCCAAGTATGTTACATTCTCCAGACCCAGTATACAGCAGGAGGCCGCCCACAGCCCCCGGTATACAGCAGGAGGCCAAGCACAGCCCCCGGTATACAGCAGGAGGCCAAGCACAGCCCCCGGTATACAGCAGGAGGCCAAGCACAGCCCCCAGTATACAGGAGGCCAAGCACAGCCTATGGGGGGCTGTATATGAGATGGGAGCCCTATGAGGGGCTGTATATGAAACGGGAGCCCTATGGGGGCTGTATATGACATGGGAGCCCTATGGGGGGCTGTATATGAAATGGGAGCCCTATGGGGGGCTGTATATGAAATGGAAGTTCCATCTCATATACAGCCCCCCCAATGTCCCATAGGGCTCACATCTCATATACAGCCCTCCATAGGGCTCCCATGTCATATAAAGCCCCCATAGAGCTCCCATATCATATACAGCCCCCTTATAGGGCTCCCATATCATATATAACCCTGCCATAGGGCACCCAAATCATATTCAGCCCCTCATAGGGCTCCTGTATCATATACAGCCCCTCCATAGGGCTCCCATCAAGAGAGCCCTATGGGGGGTTGTATATGATACGGGACCCCTATGGGGTGGGCTGTATATGATATGGGAGTCCAATCTCATATACAGCCCCCCCAATACCCCATACAGCCCTCATATCATATACAACAGACCCCAAAGGGCTCCTATATCATATATAGGCTGTCCCCCCTGCCCTACTCTGGGTACACCCATGTATATTTGTGTATATGACTATGTGTATGATTGTATGTATATGATTGTGTATGTGTTTATGATCATGTATGTGTGTATATGACTGTGTATGTGTGGATATGATTGTGCATATTTATCATTGTGCATATGATTGTGCATTTATGATTATGTGTATATGATCATGTATATGTGTGTATATGACTGTGTATGATTGTGTATGTGTGTATATGATTACCCAATATGATGGTATGTGTGTATGAGTGTGTATGATTGTGTGTATATGACTGTGTATACGATTATGCATGTATGTATAGGACACAATCATATACACAGACATACACAATTGTATACACACATGCAGAATCATACACACAGACATATACAATCATATGCAGACATTTACAATTACATACACATGTGCAGTATCATATACACACATATACAATCAGTCATATACACAGGCATATACAATCATATACACATATGCACAATCATATATACTCACAATCAATCATAGACACACATGCACAATCATATATACTCACAATCAATCATAGACACACATGCACAATAATATATACTCACAATCAATCATAGAGACACATACAATCATATATACTTACAAGTTACAATCACTTGCAGACATACACACATTGTGGTTCTTTTTACTTTTGGTGATTCTTGTGGCACATCTATCTCCTGTCCACACATGGTTGCATCTCCTCATGGTTGCATCTCTTCCTCTTCAGCGGGAAGTAAGTGTGTGCACTGTGACCTCCTACACACATGGCCGCACACAGCAACTGCTCTAGACTCCTCTGTGCTGCTCTCTGCTCTGCTGAACTGTGATGCAGTGGAGGGGCGGACCTTCACTGCACAATGTGTAATGTGGCCGGACGGATCACTGTCTGTGCAGCAGAGAGCTGCAAGCAGTTTGCTGTGTGCGGCATGAGCGGCCATTATGCAGCATACGGCCGGCAATGCACAGCCGCTGGGAGAGCGAGCGGCCCTGCACAGTAGATGGGAGAGCCGATGGCCCTGTACAGCTGCTCAGCCGCAGGGAGAGCGGGCGGCCCAGCAGTCGGCGTGCACTCAGTGCTGCACACCCCTGCCTCTTGGGGGGGGCAGCTGCCCCACGCTGGGTACGCCCATGGGCGGCCGGTCCCCTGGGCCCCCCAAGAAGCCTTAGGCCGGGGGCGACTGCCCCAATCGCCCCAATGTAGATCCGCCATTGGTGGAGCCCATAGCGAGGGCCTGAGGAGGAGAGAAGGAAGATCTGGGAGAGGTAGTAGTGTCAGCAAGCCCAGAGTTAAGTATAGTACGGTCACTGGAGACTGAGATCGTAAGAGATTATACACCCAGCGGCCAAATCCGGAGAACAGATAGTTATACACCGCCCGTTCACTGTAAAGCTAAAGAGACACAGCCACACTACAGAGCCCAGGAGAGCTAAGTAGAAATACAGCCAAGAGAAGGGTTCACTCTGCTTGTCCTACAGCTAGTAACAGAACAGAGAGGGTCACAGCATTGCTTTATGCAGCCAGGGCCCAACGGACACAATCTAAAAGGAAAGCCTCAGGACTTGCCTGGCGTGGAAAGCCTAAAATTACCTCCAAGCTCCGGACCCCGTGAACTTTAGAAAACAGTACCCAGTACTACCTGAGCTCCACCATTAAAGGTAAAGAAAAGACTGTTACTCTTGGGTCTCCACATCATTGTTTGAGCTATTTCCTGCATCCCCATCAACACCAATAACAATTATTATCAGCAGCTCAGGGATCATCCTAGCCCTACCTGTGGAGGGTTTATTATCCTGCTGCATCCCAACATCATCCCCTGAAGCTGAGATAAGCAGTGGTGGTCATATCCAACCACATCCCACAGGTGGCATCACTGACAAACTCTTATTTGTATTTTTATTTTTTCCCTTTTTAATTCCGGTCCCTCCAGGGCCACAGAACCGGTCCACGGCCACCACCGTGATATCCCCCTGTATGCAGAGAATAAGGACCGGTCCTGAGTAATTCATAGCCCTGAGGGCAATACAACAGAATAATGGACTTACTGTCCACTGACAGTTTGTGTGTGTGGGGGGGGGGGGGGGAGTCATAAGTAATTACATCATTGTGGGCATATTATATATATATATATCTGGGGCACTTCCCTTCTACAGTATATATGTGTGTGTGTGTTTCAATATGTGTATGAATATGTGTGTGTGTATAAATATGCATGTGTGTGTGATGAAAACAAGATGGGGGCATTATTACAGGAAGGGGAGAATGATGGGGGCTTACTACAGGAAGGGGAGAATGATGGGGCATTACTAAAGGAATGGGAGAATGATGGGGCATAACTGCAGGTTGGAGAATGATGGAGAATTATTACTGTCATGTCCTCGGCTGCGAGGTTGGTCTTTACTAAGCAGGGAGATCGATGCTCACCATGCAGCTCCACTGGTTCTGTTTACCCTGGTCATGGTTCCATGTGACTGTCTTTCTCCTTCTCTGCTAGGAGCCTGCGTCCTCTTGGCAGGTCTCCTGCGAATGATCTTGGGATGCGCGCCTGGCATCCTGCACACACGTATAGGAGCACTACATCTGTTCCCCATTAGAGTTCCACATCATGTTCCACATTCTTGAGTTCTGAGCTGCTCTGAGCATAAAAGGCATCCTCCCCATATGGGAGGTGCCTTTGCAATGTGTTAATTCTCTGTGTTTGTGTCAGCGATCCTTTCCTCTTTGCTGAGCTCTGCACTAGGAAAACTGTTGCTCTTTTCTCTGCATGAAACTAACACCTTTCTCTCCGCAGAATCCTTAGGCTGACCAGCCCTCTTCTGAGGTGCACAGAATCGTCCAGATTCTTGTATCATCTGGATCGGTCTCTCCGGGGTTGAATGGAGCTCCCAGGAGTCATCTCTCTCACAGCCAGTATTCCACAGTTTCTCCATATCTACTGTACGGTCTGTACAGGTCACCCTGCTTGTCCGGGATTCGTGGCATTTAGGCCTCCTGGTGTTGTAACAGGTGTATCCCTAAATAGGGGTTATGTCTGCTGGTGAGCCACTACAAGTGTACAGTGTCATGATCCAGAGGGTCCTACCCTAAGGCACCTTTTCTATTTTGTTAAGCTTCCTCAATGAATATGCTTGGTTTTACTAAAGTCACTCTCCTACCTCTTGAGTATTGGGTATACAGCTACCACTGTACCACCAGTGGTCTATTGAGTCCACTCTACATAATCACGCCCTATGGGCGTACCAACTACAGGAAGGAAAGAATGACAGGCATTACTACAGGAAGAGGAGAAGGATAGGGGTATTACTACAGGAAGGGTAGAATAATGGGGGCATTACTACAGGAAGAGGAGAACGATGGGGGAATTACTACAGGAAGAGAATGATGGGGCATTATTACAGGAAGGGGAGAATGACGGGGCATTAATAAAGGAAGGGGATAATGATGGGGCAATACTAAAGGAAGGGGAGAATGATGGGACATTACTACAAGAAGGGGAGAATGATGGGACATTATTGCAGGAACAGGAGAATGGTGGCAGTTACAACAAGATGGGGCATTACTACAGGAAGGGGATAATGATGGGGACATTACTGCAAGATGGGCATAATGATGGGGCATTATTGCAAGAAGGGATATTACTGCAAGATGGGGATAATGATGTGGGTATTACCACAAGATGTGGCATTACTGCAAGAAGAGATAATGATTACTACAAGATGTTTGCCAAAATTAGTATATGGGGGCTAATAGTAAAAGAACAAGAAAAAAATTATCAAAATGTCCTAGAAGGAATGCGGCCCCCCCCAAATTCAATTTTATTCTATGTGCACCCACATACCCAACGAGTTTGAGACCCCTGCTCTAATGTGACTCCAGCCTTAAGGCCCTTTTACACGCTTCAATGGTCGACTAATGATCCGACTTGACCTACATCGCTTAAACGTCGTTCAATGATTGTTAGTGAAATGTCAAACTTATAGATATCGCTAACAAAGCAGCAATGATTCCGCGACAAGCAAACGATTCTTGCTGTCATTTGATCGCCTATGTCCTTCAGTTTTGAATAGGCGAAGTCATAAACGACGTTATCAAGGTGTCACACACACTGATGCTGCAGGTTGGACGAACGATCATCGTCTGGTTTTATGTCCGGTTCAAAAACCTTGGATGAACGATCAGCCGACTTATCGTTGATTGTTTCTACTTGTCATTCGCAATGACGTCTTTGCTCCTCCCAAAAAGCCGTGACGCACAAACGATATCGTTAACAATATCGTAGCGTGGAACGGGCACATTACTCTTATGTTTGTTTTTATCCATCACTACTCTCTGCTCCTCAGTTCTCCCCACCCTCGCATCAGTGGGTTGACTTTTCTCACAAGACTCTGTATAATCTCATTCCTCAGAGGCACTTGTTTGCATAAAATTCAACTTGATTCTGCATAATTTATTTTCTTTACTTAGATGGGTAAAGGGCTGTTTGTGATGCCAGTGGTGGGGGAAGATAGGAAATAGCTGTGTGTGATTAGATTGCTATCAGGAGAAAAGCAGCTATGATCAAGTTTGTAAATTAACTGAGATAGCAGAGCTATACAGCAAACTAGACTAGCAATTGATGCCACAAGCTGCACAAATGCAGTGGAAAGAAAACAAGCAGTGCATATGGACTCGACACCATATATACATCAATATCAATTCCATGTAGCAGTGCTGGTTACATATATCATGAAACATACACAATACTGTTACATCTAATCTAAATTTTACAACTATCAAATATTCAAATATATACAACTAGCTGTGAGCCCGATTCTAAAGAATCGGGAATCTAGAATCTGGAGAGAGAGAGGGAGAGAGAGAGGGAGAGAGGGAGAGAGAGAGGGAGAGAGAGATAGATAGATAAATAGATTTAGATAGATGGAGATATAGATAGATATAGATATAGATAGATCTAGATAGATAGATATAGATATAGATATGGATATAGATAGATATAGATAGATAGATAGATAGATAGATAGATAGATATAGATAGATATGGATATAGATAGATATAGATAGATAGAGAGAGATAGATAGATAGATTGATATAGATAGATAGATAGATAGATAGATAGATAGATAGATAGATAGATAGATAGAGATATCGAACCAAGGGGCCGGCCATGCATTGTTCAAAACACCGCTATGTATCTCTATGGGAAGTGATTGGTCGCCGGCAGCACACAGCGACCAATGAGAATAGCGCCTCACTTTCCATAGAGATATAATGGACGACTTTGAGTTTCAAATTTACCGCTGAAAGTGAGGCGCTATGCTGATTGGTCGCTGTGTGCTGCGCCGACCAATCAGCATAGCGCCTCACTTCCCATAGAGATACATAGCGGTGTTTAGAGAAATTTATGGCCGGGCCCTTGGTTCTATTTTCGGCCACGGCGCTCGGCGCTTGTCGGTCGTCGCCGGGGCGGGAGACTCGCCCCTGCAACGGCTCGTAATGGCCGCTTCGATAGATAGATATAGATAGATAATCTATCTATCTATATCTATCTATCATAATCTATCTATCTCTATCTATATCTATATCTATCTACCTATCTCTATCTATCTATCTATATCTATATCTATCTATATCTATCTACCTATCTCTATCTATCTATATCTATCTATATCTATATATATATCTATCTATATATCTCTATCGATCTATCTATCTATCTCTATCTATCTATCTATCTATCAATCTATCTGATAGGCGGCCGTCACACGCTACAATATCCAGAGCGATATTGTAAGCGATCACATGCACGCGCGATCGCTAACAATATTGCTCACATCGCTGGTGAGCTGTCACACAGACAGACTCACCAGCGATGTGGGCCAGCGAGATCGCTGGTAACCATGGTACACATCGGGTTACTAGGCGCCGCGCGGCGCTTAGTAACCCGACGTTTACCATAGATACCATCTCCCAGCATAGGCTCTGCCGCTGGGAGATCGTTCATCATGGTGTCACACACCATGATGAAGCAGATTGAACAAGCGAGGATCGCTTGATATGAGCTCCGGCTCCCATATCTGCGATGTAACGATCAAGCGATTTTACATTGTAAAATCACTTGATCGCACGCAGCGATGCACAAACGATATCGCTTAAGCGATCAAAAAACAGATTAAATTGAACCGTGTGACGGCCGCCATAGATAGATAGATATAGATAGATAGATATAGATAGATAGATAGATAGATAGATAGAGATAGATAGATAGATAGATAGATAGATAGATATAGATAGATAGATATAGATACATAGATAGATAGATAGATAGATAGATAAATAGATAGATAGATATAGATACATAGATAGATAGATAGATAGATAGATATATAGATACATAGATAGATATAGATACATAGATAGATAGATGGATAGATATAGATAGATAGATAGATAGAGATAGACAGACAGACAGATTAGATAGATAAATAGATAGATATAGATACATAGATAGATAGATAGATAGATACATAGATAGATATAGATACATAGATAGATAGATGGATAGATATAGATAAATATAACAAGAAAAGCTGCACAGCACTCGCAGACCAGTGTGAACTGGTGCAAGCAAAGATGCAGAGTCAAACAACTTGATAAAAATTCTTGCAGCACACAGCTACTATCAATGATGTACAAGTGCTATAAGCCATATGTGTTTGAGGAAAAAATTCAAAAACTTACGTTTTTTCAAAAAACTCAAAAATCTTTCTTTTAACTCTGAAGTTCTTAGTACATACATTGGCCAATGTCTGCTTGCTCATCAACTGCGGTAGATTCATGTAAGAGGTCTTAACCCTCATAGATAGTGGTATACTCATTGTAAAGCAGAGAGACCTTACTCCTAACTGGAGTGACACACTCAATTCCAGATTGATTGATCCCCTGACCTATGGAGTGACCTCCTATGCTCCCTATACATTAAATTCTGAGCCCCGCTGGGTCCTGATTTATTTATTTATTTATTTTTGACTGTCTATGCTGATGTATAAATTGCTGCAATTGACTTATTTGATCTGACATTTGTCATATATAATGGTGCCCTTGTTTGGTTTCATTACCAATTTTAAATGGTTTTAACTTCCTTTTGTCTGTACACTGTACAGGTATATATTTTGTAGAATCACGGGTGTGCTCCCATACTTTCTAATATGTCATGTCTGTTTCTGCTGTTTTCATGAAATTTACTCCTATCTACAAGGCTGTCAATGTAACGAACTTCACTCCTGTATATAAGGCTGTCAGTCAGTGTGATGCACTTCACTCCTGTCTACAAGGCTGTCAGTCAGTGTGTCGCAGTTAACTCCTGACTATAAGGCTGCGTTCACACAGTGCGTATTTTGTCGCGTATTTTTACGCATGCAGTTTTCTAAAGAAATACGCGCGTTTTTTTACGCGCGTAAAAAAATGCATGTGTGTTCACACACATGCGTTTTTTTATGCGTTTTTTTACGGACGCGTTTTTTTTCTGCATGTGTACTGCAAACACATAGAAATGAAGTTTGTTAAAAAAAAAAAAGAAAAAAAAAGCCTTGTGATGTCATTTCCTTTCTTTTCCATTATTACATTCTCCATTAAAAAGTGTACTAGAGAATGGACAATCTACATGCTGCATTTTCTATGTCCAGCAAGGGTAACCCAAGCAGCTGGGGCTGGAATCCTCAGCGTGGTGAGGCCCAACCGTTCTGGGCCCACCACGCTAAGGACCGCAGCCAACAGCCGCCCCAGGAGAGGCGCCTCAATGAGAGATGCCAAACCTGGCAGGTACCTCGCTCTTCCAGCTGCCCTGGGCGGTGGCAGTCTGGGTAATAACGGGGTTGGTGACACCTTTTTTGACAGCTGCCACCAAGCCCCTATTGGTAATGTCAGCCGTCAGTGTGACAGCCAGCTATTAGCAATAAAGAAATAGAGATTGGAAACAAAAAAAAAAACACTTTGTAAAAATAATCTTTATTATTAAAAAAAACTAGAAATAGGCCCGATGCTATTGCATCGGGAGTGCGGTGAAATGAACAGGTGCCGTAGAAATAGCCGCTGAATAGCACAGTCCTCTCTCCAGAAACTACACTGTTGTTGCAAGATTTATGTGGAGTATATGGTGGCTCAGTGGTAATCACTGTACAGTGGCTCAGTGGTTAGCACTGTATTTGGTGGCTCAGTGGTTAGCACTGTATATGGTGGCTCAGTGGTTAGCACTGTATATGGTGGCTCAGTGGTTAGCACTGTATATGGTGGCTCAGTGGTTAGTACTGTATGGTGGCTCAGTGGTTAGCGCTGTATATAGTGGCTCAGTGGTTAGCACTGTATACGGAGGCTCAGTGGTTAGCACTGTATATGGTGTCTCAGTGGTTAGCACTGTATATGGTGGCTCAGTGGTTAGCACTGTATGGTGGCTCAGTGGTTAGCGCTGTATATGGTGGCTCAGTGGTTAGCACTGTACGGTGGCTCAGTGGTTAGCGCTGTATATGGTGGCTCAGTAGTTAGCACTGTATGGTGCCTCAGTGGTTAGCACTGTATGGAGGCTCAGTGGTTAGCACTGTATATGGTGGCTCAGTGGTTAGCACTGTATATGGTGGCTCAGTGGTTAGCACTGTATATGAATGCGCTATTTTCTTGGGTGGCTGTGAGTTGCAATTTGCAGCGTGGGGGACCCACAACATTTGGGTCTCTCCACGCTGAGGATTCCAGTCAGCCAGCTGCCAAGTTGTACCTGGCTGGCTACCAAAAATACAACGAAGGACTTTTTTTTTTATTTCTAGAACTAATTCTAGAAAAAAAAAATGACGTAGGGCTCCGCCATATTTTTGGCCCAGCCAGGTACAACTAGGCAGCTGGGGGCTGGAATCCTCAGCATGGAAAGGCCCAAGCGTTCTGGGCCCCCCATGCTGCGAATTGCAGCCCGCAGCCACCCCAGAAAATGGCGCATTCATTGAAGCGCCATTTTCTGGCGCTGTACCCATGCTCTTCCAGTTGCCCTGGTGCCGGTGGCAAACTGGGTAATAAAGGGGTTAATGCCAGCTTTTTATTGGCAGCTGGCACTAAGCCCGAGATTCATAATATAGGGCCAATGTTAGACCCGCCATTAGGAATCTCTGGTATATAGTCAGAAAATAGACACAGAGAAAAATATTTTTATTTTGAAAAAAAAAAAAACAAAATTCAGACTCCATCTTTATTATAAAGATCCGACGTAGTCCATAACGAAGGTCCCACGACGCTCGATCACCTCCGACGTAGTCCACAACGAAGGTCCCACGACGCTTGATCGCCTCTGCTCAATCCAGAGACTACAGCAAGGGATCAAGTGTCCTCTTCCTACAGTCTCTGGGATCACAGATATGGTGCACTGTATGACAATAATCTGTCATACAGTGAACCATGACTATGATCCCAGAGACTACAACAAGAGGACACTTGATCCCTTGTTGCAGCCATCCATCCACCTATGCACCCATCATCCACGCATGCACACATTCACGCATGCAAATCCACATCCACGCACGCTGACATCCATCCATGCAATCTGACATCCACGCATGCTGACATCCACGTACGCACATCCACGCATGCACATTCACGCACACACATCCACGCATGCACATCCACACACGCTGACATCCACGCACGCACATCCACATATGCATCCACGCACGCACACATCCACGCACGCACATCTACACACGTACATCCACACACGCTGACATCCACGCACGCACTTCCACATATGCATCCACGCACGCACACATCCACGCACGCTGACATCCACGCATGCACATCCACATACGCATCCACGCACGCACATCCAAATCCACGCACGCACATCCACATACGCATCCACGTACGCACATCCACACACGCACATCCACATACATCCGCGCATGGTGACATCCACGCACGCACTTCCATTTGCATCCACGCACGCATCCACATATGCGTCCACACACGCACGCTGACATCCACACACGCACATCCACATACGCATCCACGCATGTACATCCACATACATCCGCGCACAGTGACATCCGCGCATGGTGACATTCACGCACGCATATCCACGCATGCTGACATCCACGTACGCACATCCACGCACACACATCCACATACGCACTTCCACATATGCATCCACACACGCACACATTCACGCACGCTGACATCCACACACACACATCCACGCACACGCATATCCACATACGCATCCACGCACGCACACATCCACGCACGTACATCTACGCACGCACATCCACACACACACACGTCCACGCACACATCCATCCATGCACACGTCTACGCACGCACACATCTACACACGCACATGCATGCTCACGTCCACGCATGCACATGTCCACGCACGCACACATCTGCGCACACATCCATGCACACACTCATCCATGCACGCACTCGTCCACACACGCTCATGTACGCACACATCCATGCACGCTCATGTACACGCACGCATCCACACACACACACATACATATACACAACACACACACACATACATACATCCACACACACACACATATACATACATGCATACACACACACACACATACATACATACATCCACACACACATATACACACACATACACACATACATACATACATCCACACACACATACATACATCCACACACACACACATACATCCACACACACACATACATCCACACACACACATACATCCACACACACACACATACATCCACACACACACATACATACATACACACACACATCCACACACACACACACATCCACACACACACACATCCACACACACACACATCCACACACACACACACATCCACACACACACATCCACACACACACACATCCACACACACACACACACACACACACATACATCCACACACACACACATACATCCACACACACACATACATACATCCACACACATACATCCACACACACACACACACATACACACACACACATACACACACAAACACATACATACATCCACACAAACACATACATACATCCACACACACACACACACACACACATACATACATCCCCACACACACACATACATACATACACACACATACATACATCCACACACACACACACACATACATACATCCACACACACACACATACATACATCCACACACACACACACATACAGACATCCACACACACACACACAAATATACATCCACACACACACATATACATACACACACACACACACACATACATACATGCATACATACTTACCTCCCTCTCGGCTGGTCCATGTCCTCTGCAATGCCCCCATGTCTGTCGGTGTGCCGGTGAAGCGATCTGTCAGCTGACCGGCTCAGCTGACAGTCAGCTGATCGCTTCACCGGCAGATGCTGGAAGCCGCGAGGAGGACCAGACGCCTCTCCCATGCATCCTGAGGAGCGGTGAGTATCCAGACACTCGGTCACACAGGGACAGCCACGGGAAAGCAGGAATCCCAAAATGATGGGATTTCCTGTTTTCCCTGGGGCTGTTCCCGTGTGACATAATTTCCTGCGCACATACCCCTTGCCCCGCTCTGGAATGCGCATCGTCTGAAAGGCGATGCGTAATTCCAGGGGTTAAAATGGGGCCTATGGGAGAACGCGCACATAAAAAGACGGAAAGAATGAACATGTTCATTCTTTTTACGCGCGCGCTTTCTCCCATAAAAGCGCGGCCAAAAATTGCGCTGCGTGTGAACAGCAAAAGTGAAAGTGCATTCACTTTGCTGTGACACGCAGACGCAGGTCCGCTTTGGGGGGAAATACGCGCGCAAAAAAGCGCAAATAATACGCACAGTGTGAACGCAGCCTAAGGCTGTCAGTCAGTGTCACGAACTTTACTCTTGTCTACAAGGTCTGTCAGTCAGTGTGACACACTTCACTCCTGTATACAAGGCTGTCAGTCAATGTGACGCAGTTTACTCCTGCCTACAAGGTCTGTCAGTCAGTGTGATACACTTCACTCCTGTCTACAAGGCTGTCAGTCAGTGTGACGAACTTCACTCCTGTCTACAAGGCTGTCAGTCAGTGTGTCACAGTTAACTCCTGTCTATAAGGCTGTCAGTCAGTGTGACGAACTTCACTCCTGTATAGAAGGCTGTCAGTCAGTGTGACGCAGTTCACTCCTGTTTACAAGGTATTCTAGAATACCCAATGCGTTAAGAATCGGGCCACCATCTAGTTAATTTATATTACACCATTAATTCCATGGTGCTGTACTTGAGAAGAGGTTACATACAAAATCATATATATAGTTTACAGTAAAGAAATTAACAATGACAAACTGGTACAGAAGGGAGAGGGCCCTGTCCAAGCAGACTGACATTCTACAGGACAATGTGGAAGAGACAGAAGGTCGGGGGTGCGACACCTCTGGTGGTGGTGGCGAGGAGGCAGGTTTGGTGGTGGTGAGGCAGCAGAATGGTCATTGCATGCTGTAAGCTTTCCTGAAGAGATGGGTTTTCAGGTTCCATCTGAGAATCCGAGAGTGGTGGATAATCGGATGTGTTGGGGCACAGAATTTCAGAGGATGCTGGATACTCGAGAGAAGTCTTGGAAGCGGTTATGTGAGGAACAAATAAGTGTGGAGGAGGAGGTCTTGGGAGGATTAACAATTACGTGAGGGAAGATATTGGGAGATTAGTTCAGAGATACAGGGAGGGGACAGGTTGTGGACAGCTTTCACTGGGGCACTATCTGCCACCAAGATGCTTTTATTTTAATGTTGTGATTTACTAAATAAAATTTGCAAGTATGCTCATCGGATTTGGTGCCAGCTTTCTTCACTTCATGCATTCTGGATACTGGGCGGTGGCCAGCAGCCACTGTGCACCTGACCGGATCTGCTAATTGAAGGGAAGGGTGAGCATTCCCATACCTTATTCCTCCAAACTGGTCAGCTTTGTAGGTCAGTGTTAGTAGTTTGAATTGGATTCGTTGGGGAATTGGGAGCCAGTGGATTTGCAGAGGGGAGAAACAGAGGAGTAGTGAGGAGAGAGGTGGACTATTAGGGTAACAGAGTTCAGGACAGACTGGAGTGGTGCAAGAGAGTTAGCGGGCAAGATGCTGCAGTAATCGAGGCCGGAGATGAGGAGGGAATGTACAAGCAATTTAGTAGAATGAAGGTTGAGGCAAGGACGAAACCTGGAAATATTTTTGGGTTGGAGGAGACAGGAGGAGGCGAGAGTTTGAATGTGTGGTTTGCAGGACAGGACAGAGTCGAGAGTTAAGGGCCCGTTACACACAACGATATTGTGAACGATATCGTTGCAACGTCACTGGTTTGGTGACGTTGCAGCGATGTCGAAATGACATAGTAGTGTGTGACACGTATCAACGATCAACGATAAGTCGTTGATCATTGATCGTAGATTTATGGTCCTGTCCATAAATCTATCATTGGTCTCCTGCTGGACACCCAGCATTGGTGTGTGTGACAGCGGGAGACCAACGATGGACAAGCTCCCAGCACTGCACAGCAAGCACTGGGACCTGGTAACCATGGTAAACAGCGGGTATCTAGGCAGCGCCCTAGTTACCCACTGTGTACCTCTGATACTAGCCTGTAAGAGGAGAAGTAATAAGGTTGAAGGCAATCAGCTCTTCACATGTAAGAGGAGAAGGCTGGTAACCAGGGTATACATCGGGTAACTAGGCGTTGGCTAGATACCCGCTGTTTACCATGGTTACCAGCCTGCTCCCTCTTACCGCAGCCTGGCAACGGGAGCTAGACATTGTGGAAAGAATATTTTATTCTTTTCCACGATGTTGCTGGTCCACTGGTCGCTGGTGAGTCTGCCTGTGTGACAGCTCACCAGCGATCAGTTCACGATGTGGCAGTGATCCACATCATTGGTTGGATCGCTGCCATATCGCAGCGTGTAACGGGGCCTTTACTCAGAGGCAGTGGATTTCAGGTGCAGGAGAGGGAGTGATGCCATTTTCAATAATAGATAGATCGGGTAGGGAAGATACATGAGATGGAGGAAAGATGATGAGTTTGGTTTTGTCTACATTGTTTCAGGAAGGGAGAGATGAAGAAGGAGTATATGGCTGATAGACACTCTGGGATTCTGCACAGCAGAGAGGGGATGTCGGGGCCAGAGAGGTAGATTTGAGTGTTGTCAATGTACAATGTGCAAGCTGCAGGACTTTGAGTTGTCCTAGGCCAAGGGTGTAGATGGAGAAAATAGGGGCCTCAGCACAGAGTCTTGAGGGACTCCAATAGAGAGAGGGTGGGATGAGGAGGTCGTGTGGGAGTGGGAAATACAAAATGTGTTGTCAGAAAGGTATGAGGCGATCCAGTCTATGATGCCAAGGGAAGAGAGAATCTGTAGCAGCAGTCATGTAATAATATTTATTCATTTATATAGCGCTATTAATTCCATAGCACATACATCAGTAATGTTGTCTCTCTTGGAGCTCTCAATCTAAACATCCTATCAGTATGTCTTTACAATGTGGGAGGAAGAGCCCAGAGGAAACCCACACAAACACGGGAAGAACACATGTTGTCCTTTGTATCCTTGGTGGGAATTGAACCCAGGACCTAAGGACCCCAGTGCTGCAAAGGCTGCAGTGCTAACCACTTGAGCCACCGTGCCACCCACAGTCTATGGTCATCTGTGTCAAAGGCAGAGGACAGGTCTAGAAGGAGGAGGATGGAGAACTGCCTGTTGGCTTTGGCAGTGAGTAGGTCATTGGTAATGTTGGTGAGGGCAGTTTTGGTGGAATGGGGGAGGTGGAAGCCAGATTGGAGGTTATCAAGGAGAGTTAAACAAGAGGTGGGAGGAAAGTTGAGCATGGACATGCTGCTCAAGGAGTTTGGAAGCAAACATGAGCAGAGATATGGGGTGCTGGTCATGGCAGTTGGGTCAAAGTTTGGCTTTTTGAGGATGGGTGTGATAATGGCATGTTTGAAGGCAGAGGGTAAGGTAACAGAAGATAGCGATAGGTTGAAGAGATGGGTTAGGACTGGGATAAATGTGTTAGTAAGGTTGGGGAGCAGGTGGGAAGGGAAGGGATGGGGTCAAGTGCACAAGTGGTGAGGTGTAATTTGGAGAGATGAGTGAGCTCTCCTTCAGTGCTGTTAGAGAGGGAGGTTATGAGGGAAGGGTAGAGGTCTGGTATATGGAGGGGTTGCAGTGGTGAGAAAGTAAAAGTTTGCCTTGTCTGGTCGATCTTATTTTTGAAGTATGTGGCAAAGTCCTTTGCAGAGATTAGGGGAGTCAGAGGGGCAGTGGTGGGCGGAGGAGTAAATATGCTGAATAGTTGTTTGGGGTTGTAGGATAAGAAAGATACATGGTTTGTGAAGTAGGTCTGTTTAGCAGAGGTGAGGGCTCATTTGAAGGCAAGTGTAGCTTGTTTGAAAGCAGTGAAGTTATCTGGCATGTGTGTTTTCTTCCAACGCCACTCTGCAACCCTGAACGCTTGTCAAAGTTTTTTGGTGAGATTGGTGTGCCAGGGTTGCCTATTAATAGGTCGCACTTTGCCATGCACAATAGGGGCGACCGAGTCTATAGCTGATGTAAGTGTAGTATTATAGAAAGCGGTGGCACTGTCCATGTCAACACAGAATGGTTTGTAATCACTGCACACATACAATGTCCGGTATGCTTAAAGGGAACCAACCACCTCAGATCACCCTAATACACAGTTAATACATGTCCCTGTACCCTAAGGATACCTTTCCAGCACTGTTTTTGTGTAAATCTTGCATTAGTATAACTCATATAAAGAGTTTATAAACTTACCAGCCTGGTGACTTCTGGGCGTATCCCTCCTTCTGTTATACTTCAGGGCTGTGCATTCATTGCATGGCTGTGCTCCCCTCCCTCTATGCAGAGAGATAACGATCACACCCATCAGGGCAGGGCAGCAGCACGGAGGTAGGGGAGCACAGACATGCAATGCAAAGCCCTGAAGTATAACAGAAGGAGGATACGCCCAGAAGTCACCAGGCTGTAAGTTTATAAACTCTTTATATGAGTTATACTAATGCAAGATTTTACACAAAAACAGTGCTGGAAAGGTATCCTTAGGGTGCAGGGACATGTACTAACTGTGTATTAGGGTGATCTGAGGTGGTTGGTTCCCTTTAAGGTGAAAGTTTATTGTACAGTGCTGAGTGAAGCGACAGGCAAGTTAGATGTTTCGGCCAAAACATTGGCCTTGTTCACATTGTCACCCTTATGGTTGCTTCGGAATAAACAGCTAGAACAGTGTGGTTTTATGTTCATGTGGTGAAGCCACCTTTGGTGATATATATACCGGTTCTTATGATATTTACTGTAGAAGGGAATGTCTGGCAGGATATATGCTTAAAGGACGAGGATCTGCAGGATAGGCTGCGTCTTCGGTCTGGTCTAGTAGTTAGATGTAGGGATCCCTTCAGATTCAAGACTTCCCTGGATTATCATAGATGAGACAGAGTACAAGGGTCTCTGTGTGAAGAGCTCGCCCTTTAGTGGAGCCACAGACATTCTAGGCTGTTATGTCAACTTGTGTTGTATGTTCAGTACCTAGTTGGTGGCGGAGCTTTCGCTTTCTGTCAGTGGTATAGCAGTGCTAGCACATCAGCGAAAGCTCAACCACAATAGCATCACCTGGGTAGACCCACTAGTGCCCTGTGATTTCCTCTTCAAATTATTTCTAGTGTATGTCCGTCTGTGTGAGTGGCTGTGGAGGACCACTGAGAAAGTCCAGAGGATGAAGTAAGTGACAGCAGTTTGGCGGCTATTGGCTGGTGGGTGTCAGTAGGGATATTGAAGTTACCCATCATGACAGTAGGAGTGTCAGCGGAGAGAAAGTGAAGAAGCCAGGTGGACAATTGGTCAATGCAGTGGCTGAGCCCGGTGGTCAGTATATGACAGCCATATTATCGCACATATATGGCAATATTGCCCATATATAGTAATGTATGTATGTGTGTGTATGTCATAGCCCCGCCCCCTCCCAGTAGCCACTGGGGCAGGGCTGTGGAGTGCGTGGGGCTTGCCACACACACACATACACTCAGTTTTACTGTATATATTAGATTATTTAGGCTGTTGAACTTTTAAAAGTCAGAAATATTTATAAGAAGTGACATGTATATTCTTCTAGTGTTTACCACTACTGCATATGAAGATGATCAATACTCAAAATACAAGTCAATGGGAAGACCAAAAAGATGTATAATGTGCTCTTTGTAAGATTTTCCACAGATAAAAAGTAAATTAATTTTCTAGTTAACCTACTTTAGTTCAAAAGAGAAAAACATCAGAAAATGTGCAAAAAAAAAAAAAAAACACTCCGAAAAAAAACAAAAGTGATGCTAGCAAAGACACTTAAGAAAAATGAGAGCTTCCTGAAGCATCTTTTGTTTGAAAAACAATTTTTTTTCTTTTCATTCATTGAAGTTAATTGGTTTTCTTTACCTTGGTCTTTCGATTCCATCTTGGGAAATGTCATATCACACAGCCCTTTGTCAGAAAGAAAAAAACGGATTTTTAGGAGCAGGTCTAAAGAACTTTCACTGTAAGAGGTCTGATAATTTTTGATAACTAGAGACCCTAAGGACCTCATTTGACAATATCCCTCTTTTGACACCAATCAATGATAGGAATATGTATATGCAGCCATGGGATTCCAAACACCAACTCCCCAGGTCAGTAGTGTAGCTAGTGGGGATGGGGCAGTCGCCCAGGCCCCTGACTTGGAGGTGCCCTCCTGGAGCCAACGTTACCTAGGGCTCTATGAATAGTCACTAAGAGGATTTTGCTGTGCAGGAGCAGGGGAGGAAACTGTTGGAATATGTTTAGTGCAACAACTCCAATCCTGTATGTGTGTTATACTGTGTGTTATGTTTGTGCATTATATATGGAAAAGAAAAACCAAGAAATTGTTGCGCCACACTGTGCAAATTAGCCGAAGCAAGGGGTTATATGTCACTCACCTTTTCTAGTTGCGCCCCCTGCACAACTAGGTTGATGATTTGAGGTGAGAATTAACCGCAGGCATAAATCCGTTGCTACGTGTAAAGAAGCTTTTCCTTATGAAACTTCAATGTCTCTCTCAGAGATCACGAGCCCAGGGAAGGGCAGCTCCTCTGTGTTGACCAAATCCTGTCCCAGAGCTGCTCTCAAACCACACTCCCCAGAGGGAGGATTTGAGCACGATATGAAGTAAAAAAGGTATGATAAAATGAGCGCTAGGGACAGAAACAGGCACTGGGCTCTTATCGAATATTACCTTTCAAATTTATTGTGAACAGTAGATGTTATAGGTCTCCTCGCCACTAAAGGTGTCTTTCTCCACTTGAGAAAGACACCTTTAGTGTCGAAACATGTTGTGGCGAGGAGACCTATAACATCTACTGTTCACAATAAATTTGAAAGGTAATATTCGATAAGAGCCCAGTGCCTGTTTCTGTCCCTAGCGCTCATTTTATCATACCTTTTTACTTCATATCATGTTTGTGCATTGTCAGTAAAGTTTTTTTTTTTTAAACTAAGGAGAACACTCCCAGAGGCTCACACACAGGACATACCATGTGACTGTAACCAGTTTCCTGTGTCTGTGCATATGAAGAGAAGCACAGCAGCTAGCTAATGCTGCAAAGGGATGTTTAAAGTGTATATTCCCGTTTGCACAAAGCCCTTCATATCTGTACCTTTTTGTTGCTAATTAAAGCTAAGTTCTGTTGTCAACACGCTTTCAGTGTATCCTGAATGATCCGCTGCCAACAGGTTATGGGCCCAGCGTGACACAGAACTTCAGGAGTGAGACAGAGCACAGAGTGACACAGAAAATTAAAACAGCAACAGAAGCAAAAGCAGCAGAGCAACAGAGAAGATGTCCACAACCAGGGATCACTGCAAGTTCTCAGTGCAAAGTCTCACCAATCAGAATTATGAGCCCTGGAAATTCAAGGTGAAGATGCTGCTCATAAGAGAAGGTACGTGGAAATATACACTGGAACAAGTGCCTCATACATTACCAGATGACTGGGTAGAGAAGGATCAGAAAGCACAAAGCACTATCTCCTCAGTGTAGATGATGATCAGATTGTCCATATATGCAAGTGTGCAACTGCAAAGGAGATGTGGGATGAATTACAGAAAGTGCATGGAAGTTCAAATTTTAGCAATAAGCTTTATCTCATGAAAAAGCTGTATCAGTCTAAGCCAAGTGATGGCCAGAATATGCAGGACTATATAAAAATACCCTAGAGATTTTGGAGCGTCTCAGGGTTATTGGAGAAGAAATTAAAGACTTTAATGTTGCAGAACTATTAAAGGGAACCAACCACCCCAAATGACCCCCCGGACTGTTAATATGTGTCCCTACACCCAGCACACACATTTGGGGCAATCGTTTTTGCTAAAAAAAACTGTTTAGTAGAAGCTAAGATATATGTTTATAAAGTTTAATAACTTCTGACGATTGGGTGTTACCTAGCTTTGTCCACGTGCAGTGTTCGTGCTTGTCATCTTCCTCTCCCCCTCCCCTCTCACTTTCTAAGAGCCTGGCCGCGTCATGAAAAGGGCGGGGCTAAATCGATGCGAGCCCCGCCCCCTTTCATGACGCGATTTAGCCCCGCCCCTTTCATGACGCGGCCAGGCTCTTAGAAAGTGAGAGGGGAGGGGGAGAGGAAGATGACAAGTACTAACACTGCACGTGGACAAAGCTAGGTAACACCCAATCGTCAGAAGTTATTAAACTTTATAAACATATATCTTAGCTTCTACTAAACAGTTTTTTTAGCAAAAACGATTGCCCCAAATGTGTGTGCTGGGTGTAGGGACACATATTAACAGTCCGGGGGGGTCATTTGGGGTGGTTGGTTCCCTTTAAGTGGTCTTCCAGTGGTGTATAGACTCTGGTGCTAGTAGCCATATGACAAATGATAAGGACTTCTTCACTGACCTTGAAGAAAGTAAGTCAGAAAAGGTCATCTTAGCTAATGGTCAATATATGACTTCAAAAGGAGTAGGAGACGGCTACCTCCACTGTCCAGTTTCGTCAGCACAAAGAAAGTTCCCAGTAAAGGATGTTCTCTATGTTCCCAGTCTTGATAGCAATCTTCTATCTGTAAAGAAGCTTACGCAAAAGGGGAATTTAGTTACTTTTAAAGACAACACCTGCATTATATCAAAGGAGGGTCACACTCTTACAGAAGGAAAAATCCAAAATGAACTTTATCAGCTAAAATGCAAAGAAAGAGAGTACAGTGCTAGACAAGATCTGCACGAGAACTGTATTTATGTATGGCACAGACGTCTTGGACACAGAGATCCAGAAGCAGTAAGGAAACTAGGTCAACTAGCAAATGGTGTTGAAATCAAGCAATGTAGTCAAATGATGAAGTGCATTAGCTGTCTTAAAGGGAAAACGTCCAGAAAATCCTTTCCTAAAGTAAGCAGCACTAGATCTGCACAGCCACTGGATTTGATACACACAGATGTTTGCAGTCCAATGAGTTTTCAAACTCCAAGCAAGAAGAGATATTTTCTCACATTTATTGATGACTACTCCATATATACAGTTGCCTACCTGCTTCACAATAAGGATGAAGTTCCACAGAAACTTGAAGAATATTTTGCCGTAGTGTTCAACAAATTTGGAAGAATGCCAAAAGCACTGCGTGCAGATAATGGGACTGGATATACAAGTGGTAAGGTGCAAACCATTTTGAAAAATAAAGGAATCGTGTTCCAGAGCACCATTCCATACAACGCAGAACAGAATGGCAGTGCGGAGAGAGAGAACCGCACTCTTTGTGAACATTGAAGAAGTATGTTGTTTGATGCGAACCTGCCTACAACGTATTGGGGAGAAGCCATCATGACAGCTTGCTATCTTCAAAACAGACCGCCAGGTAAAGCCACAAATAAAACTCCATATGAGCTATGGAACTGCGAGAAGCCTAACCTGAAGCACCTCAGGATATTTGGAAGCAAAGCATTTGTGTATGTTCCCAAAGAAAAACGTTCCAAGTGGGAATCATATGCAAAGCAAGGAGTCCTGGTGGGCTATAGCGAATAAAAGGATACAGAACCCTGCACCCAGTGACAAACACAGTAACAATGAGCAGAGATGTAGTGATTGACGAGAACTCTGTTTCACTCAAATTTCATGAAGTTACACCAGTCATTCAAGCAAAGGAACAAGAAGAAGAATCACAGTCACCAAACCCAGACACTGAAAAAAAGAAAATATTGAAGTCTGGATAAGCTCCGAAGCCAGCAAGGAACAAAAAGAAAAACCAAGTCAACCTCCAGTCAGGAGATCGGAAAGACCAAACAAAGGTGTCCCAGGCTTTCTTATTGGGTGTGGTGATGTGACCGGCATGTGTCCATGGCCAGGTGCATCACACAGGTTATCAGCACAGGTCTCTGTACACATTAGCCGGTTTTCCGGTGTGTGAGTATAACCTGTCCAGTACACAGTGGGTTAACATCTAGAGAGGGTAGGTGAGCCTAATGAGTGGCTGAACCTGTGTGTACGAGTGCTTTGCGGGGCTAAACCTGAATGGTGCACAGGGGGTTATAACGTCTCAGGTGTGTGCGAGTGAGATGTGCTGATTGACTCACTGTGTTGCAGCTGTGGGTGAGGCAGCCTGGATAAGAGCCTGCCAGGTGTCTGAGTGTGAGAGAGCACAATGGGAATCAGAGCAGTCCAGACCACTGCCATGTGAGGATGTGCTGGAAGTGATCCGTCCCCGGTGGGGGAAGTGAAGGGAGCCTGCCAGCTCCATACCAGTGGAATGTGATGCGTGCGTGCCAGCCAGTGTCCAGGACCGAGGACAGCTCAATGGTCAGGCGGTCAGATGTGCAGTGTGAGAGACCGAGTATGGCTCAAGGGCCAGGCGGTCACAGCTGACTTTGGGACTGAATGAGTCATGATATGGTCCCGTTGACTATGTGTGAAGGCGTATGTGTAATCACAAGGGCGTATGTATAATTACCCTGTGTGATATGTGACTGAGTGACTCATGGTGGTGTATGAAAAATTACCATATGATGTATCCATGTGTGAAGGAGGTCAGGCGGCCGTAACCTCCATTGGTCCGACTGGGTAGTCATGAAAGGACCCGTTGAAAGTGTATGATGCAGTGTGGGTTGAGACTCCCCAGGGGTAGGGTGAGGATCCCTACAGTAGGATGGGGAAAGATCTCTGTCAGGGTGATAGACGGTGATAGCAGTCTTTAGAACCAGATTGAGGTCTGCAAGGTTCTGTGGGTGATGCCTTGAAGTTCTGTGGAAAACGTAATTCTAATGTGACTGTAAACATGGTGTAATGTCATGTGAATGTCCTGTAATGTAATGTCATGTGATGTACTAATGTGGAAGTTGTCATATGAAAATGTAAATATATGCAATATTATGCTGCACTCAGTCCTGTCAATGAAGGTGCTAACTAAACACAATTCTATTTCAAATATAAATAGTTGCACTCAACACTGACTTATTTCTAAATTGAGACAAATTGAAAAATGAAAAATAATATTGCATATATATGACATGGGTTCAACACCTGTATGCTAGCACCTTCCCTTACTCTAGTTGTGAGATATAGGCTATTACCCTCTGGTATCAGTCTCTAGCACGCCTAAGGGGTTAACCTCTTTTCCCAAGGCACCGATTATATATTCAAAGCACCTGTCTTTAGCTATACGACTGCAAATCCATTATTCTCTGGTATCAGCCGATGTGGAAAACCCCAGAAAGACACTAGGCAGTTACATTAGTGTTAGGACCCAGTTAACAGAGATCGCCTCATCGTGGCAACTGGGTGAATTATCGATTTGACCATTTCTATAATACCAAGTATCTCTACTTTTTAATTTTTCAATTTGTCTCAATTTAGAAATAAGTCAGTGTCGAGTGCAACTATTTATATTTGAAATAGATTTGGGATATGAAAATGTAAATACGGTGTTATGTTTTATGTGATAAAAGCGGTTTATGACAGAAAAACAATAAATCCGCTGGTTATGTTCTGTTAAAATGTAGTCGCTGATGTAATTTCCCCGTGCCAAGCGGGTTCCCCTGGGGCGCTACCTTACAAGGGTGAGAACACTTCCTGAATCAGAGCCACAGACATGGCAAGGAAAAAAACAGCCCTCAGAAGCCAAACACTTGTCAAAACTCCAGAAATGAGAGTTCCAGCTAAGCAGTCAGGGCACTTCTGTATTTAAGGACAACCAAGGATGTATTGGACTTGCCAATAATGAGAAGATCAGTACAAAGACTAAGCACATTGACGTTAAGCATCACCACTTACATGATTTAGTGGAACATGATGTACTAGAGCTTGTGTATTGCGAGTCTGGCAAGATGTTAGCAGATGGTTTGATAAAACCATTGCCAAGAGCCAAGTTTGAGGACTTCAGAACCGCAATGGGACTAACAGGATAAGTAGTCGTTGAGTGGAGGTGTTGGAATATGTTTAGTGCAACAACTCCAATCCTGTATGTGTAAGTGTTGTATTGCTAGGTTTGTGCATTGTCAGTAAAGTTTTTAAAAAAAAAAAAAAAAAAAAAACCACTCCCAGAGGCTCACAGACAGGAAATACCATGTGACTGTAACCAGTTTCCTGTGTCTGTGCTTGTGAAGAGAAGCACAGCAGCTTGCTAATACTGCAAAGGGACATTTAAGATGTATATTCCTGTTTCCACAAAGCCCTTCATATCTCTACCTGTTTGTTGCTAATTAAAGCCAAGTTCTGTTGTCAACACGCTTTCAGTGTATCCTGAATGATCCACTGCCAACAGAAACAGATGAGATCAGCTGAGATATGTAGTGAATGATGGCGGCTCACAGCGTTAGCCAGCAGCAAAGAGTGCGAGGCAGCCTTTGACATACATGTACATCATAGGTCGTGAAGAGGTTAAAATGGATAATTGTAGGGTCCGTGTGCTGTTCATTGTACATGGACAACACAAAGATTAAAAATACAGCCATACTGATTAAAAAAAAAAAAAAAAAAAAAAAAAAAAAAAAAGACATCTTTGTGATTTTTGCATAGGCACACAGTCCGTGAAAAGACACACATATGTTAAATGCCCCAGAGACTATAATGGGTACATGTATCTGTGAAAAACACAGAACATGTATGTGAAACACAGACATCTACATGAGGTTTAAGGCCGAAAATACACTATTCGAGATGCATGACTCAACCTGAATGTCCGCCGTCTCTCTGGGCTGGAGCACATCAGTTGCATGTGTTTCTATGGAGCGGACGTGCTCCTTCCAGACAGTCGGCGGCTGGGCTGGGTGAGTTATGTAAAACTCATGCGAGTATCATTCATCTCGTAGAGTGTGTCTCCAGCCATAGTCTAACTTACTTGTTACTTTTACAGACAATTCTCTTAGGTATGTACCCTGCCTCCCTTTATTACTTATATAATCTAACTATTTCTAATGGTCTCTCCATCCTTATAGTCCCTTTTAGGGTTTATACCATTACCATTGAACTGCATACTTCAACAGAATCCTTCTCCCTAACAGAGGTATATATAATCCTTCACTGAGCTAGCCCATTGTTCTGTTATCACCACTTTGATAACCTGTGCTACATATATCCTCTGTTATCATTCCTCTATAGAATCTCTATAACAACTACCAGTAATATCCTCTTTCCCTGGATATTGACCACTAGAAGGTATTGATGAATCCCTTTACCACTCCCATATTCACTGATTAGTACACTTCACCATGGTTGCCCTCACACAGATTTAATCACCTGATCTCGTTTATCATAGCTATACCACGGTTAATCCCTTGACAAGTCTCACTTAGTGTCCCACACCTATAACACTGGCAGTTTTCGTATATGTATAGTAGCACTATACATGTCACCAACACACTTCTCACGGATCACCCATTATAGACATAGCCTTATAACACGGGCATGATGAGCACATGGATCACAGCACATGTACAAACCTATTTTTGTTATTTCTGATTTTGGTTTATAAATGTTTTTCACTAGACCTAATCCTGACGAAGACCCAGTGTGGGTCGAAACGTTGATTTTTTGTCTTCAAATGCAACACGAATAAAAACCACTTCTTACAAAGAACCTACTTCTCAAGCCTTTTTTAGGGTGTGCCAAGGATAGACAACTATTATAGTCTAACTTACTGGCAGGAGGCATGACCACTTTACATGTTTAGAGCAACATGAACCCCAAATACGGCCCAGAGGGTAGCCTTGACTGTATCGGTGTACATATGCATACTGCAAGTTTTTATTTTTTTTCTTTGTCTACTCGGTCGCTGGACAAAATAGGATATGTGCACTTCCTCTTTGGAAAACAGTGGTCCAAGTGCGATCCAATGTTGTCGGATAGAACTTGGACCGAAAATACAGTCATCTGCATGAGCCCTTAGGGTGTGACATCACAGTTGTAAATATGGTTACCTGGAAAGGGACCAACCCAGTCGTTTCTCCTCCCTGAGCCGAACCCCTTGCTATGCCTCTGCTGCGAGTAACTCATCCAACATATAACAGGAGATGAACTCTGCATGAAGAGTTTTCACTTTGAATTTGAATTCCACCATTGCAACCCTTGGCAAAAATTATGGAATCATCTGGCTCGGAGGATGTTCATTCAGTTGTTTAATGTTGTACAAAAAAAGCAGATCACAGACATGGCACAAAACTAAAGTCATTTCAACTTTATAGGTTTAAGAAACACTAAGGCCCCTTTCACATCAGTGGTAATCACTGATCGCGGCAGTTGCGGTGAAAAAAACGCAACTGACACAATTACCGCATAACGGTCGCACTTGCGGTTCACCTGCGGAAAGCCCCATGCAATGTCTATGGGGCTTGCGGAAGGTGCGGCAAGTGCGGTACAGTTGCGGTTTCGGCACTTGCGGCAGATGCGGCCACGATAAAAACGCTGTCAGCCGTGGTTTTCTCGCGGTCACATCTGCCGAAACCGCACTTGCCACACACTTACCACAAGCCCCATAGACATTGCATGTGGCTTGCCGCAGGTGAACCACAAGTGTGGCCGTTATGCGGTAATTGCAGCAGTTACGTTTTTTTCATCGTATCTGCCACGATCAGCAATTACCGCTGATGTGAAAGCAGCCTTAAAGAAATCAAGATTAAAAATGTGGTAGTCAGTAAGGGTAATTTTTTTCAGACCAAGCAGAGGGAAATAATTATGGAATCACACAGTTCTGAGGAAAAAAATATGGAATCATGAAAAACAAAAACAAAAGAACACTCCAATACATCATTAGTATTTTGTTGCACCATCTCTGGCTTTAATAACAGCTTGCATTCCCTGAGGCATGGACTTAATGAGTGACAAACCATACTCTTCATCGATCAATTTTCTCTGATTGCTGTTGCCAGATCAGCTTTGCAGGTTGGACTCTTGTCATGGACCATTTTCTTCAACTTCCACCAAAGATTTTCAATTGGATTGAGATTTGGACTATTTGCAGGCCATGACATTGACCTTATGTGTCTTCTTCCAAGGAATGTTTTCGCAGTTTTTGCTCTGTGGCGGATGCACTATCATCTTGAAAAATGATTTAATCCCATCAATTGAAAAGGATATTTGGGGAGGATAAGAAAACTGTCCAAAATATCAATGTAAACTTGGGCATTTATTGAAGATGTAATGACAGCCATCTCCCCAGTGCTTTTACCTGACATGCAGCCCCATATCATCAATGACTGTGGAAATTTGCATGTTCTCTTCAGGCACTCATCTTTATAAATCTCATTGGAACGGCACCAAACAAAAGTTCCAGCATCATCACCTTGCCCAATGCAGATTCGCGATTCATCACTGAATATGACTTTCATTCAGTCATCCACAGTCCACGATTGCTTTTCCTTAGCCCATTGTAACCTTGTTTTTTTCTGTTTAGGTGTTAAATGATGGTTTTTTTTTAGCTTCTTCTATATGTACATCCCATTTCCTTTAGGTGGTTTCTTACAGTTCGGTCACAGACTTTGACTCCAGCTTCCTCCCATTCTTTCCTCATTTGTTTTGTTGTGCATTTCCTGTTTTGGAGACATATTGCTTCAAGTTTCCAGTCTTGGAGACAAAAAGCTAAATGCGACCAAAAACAACAGTACACTGCAGTAAAAGTGTTAAATGCAAGTGCAGTATAAAAAGAGTATAACAAATACAGGGTACTTAGTCCATCCGTTTTTTTGCGCAAAAAAAGTTACTTCAAGCCACGTCACTAACTTCAAAGTGTACCCATCTCTGACGCGGTCCTAACTGTTGTATTAAAAACCTGACTAGTGTGTATACTTACTAGTGAGCAGGAGACAGCAAGGCAAGTGTCTGAAATGGACTGAAGGCGACGAGGCTATATGTGTGCAGGGCCCAGAGAGGGGCGGGAACTCCATCTCTTGCAAAGCAAGAGGCAACTTAATTAGAAACAGATGAGTCCTGCACACAGAGAACAAGTCTGTAGGAACATGTTCACAACGCCATCATATTTGGAGACAAAAAGCTAAATGCGACCAAAAACAACAGTACACTGCAGTAAAAGTGTTAAATGCAAGTGCAGTATAAAAAGAAGTTAGTGACGTGGCTTGAAGTAACTTTTTTTGCGCAAAAAAACGGATGGACTAAGTACCCTGTATTTGTTATACTCTTTTTATACTGCACTTGCATTTAACACTTTTACTGCAGTGTACTGTTGTTTTTGGTCGCATTTAGCTTTTTGTCTCCAAATATGATGGCGTTGTGAACATGTTCCTACAGACTTGTTCTCTGTGTGCAGGACTCATCTGTTTCTAATTAAGTTGCCTCTTGCTTTGCAAGAGATGGAGTTCCCGCCCCTCTCTGGGCCCTGTCCGATTTAAGTTACGGACACCAAAATCACAGCAGGCTGCGATTTTGGCTCCGTGACTAACTCAGAAAGCTACGGATTGCGCTTAAATCGGATGGCAATAGAGACACATCCGAGCACATCTGAGCCCCATGGTGATACATGGGTGGCACAATCGCATCCGAGTGTATCCAATTTGACACGGATACACTCGGTTGCCCAAAAATCGTAATGTGAAGGCAGCCTAAGAGTTTGATAATCCTCTCCTTTATTTCAATTGACCTCTCTCGTGTTGGAGCCATGATTCATGTCAGTTCACTTGGTGCAACAGCTCTCCAAGGTGTTATCACTCCTTTTTAGATGCAGACTGACGAGCAGATCTAATTTGATGCAGGTGTTCATTTTTGGAATGAAAATTTACAGGGCGATTCCATAATTTTTCCCTCTGCTTGATCTGAAAAAAGGTACCTTTACTGACTACCACATTTTTTATCTTGATTTCTTTTAGCGTTTCTTCAAGGCAGAGCGTTGCCATTTGAAATGACTTTAGTTTTGTGCCATGTCTGTGATCTGCTTTTTTTCTACAAAATTAAACAACTGAATGAACATCCTCCGAGCCAGGTGATTCCATAATTTTTTGCCAGGGGATGTACTAGCTGTTCAAGGTTCTGAAATAGCAGCGTCTTGTCAATTGCAACAATTTGAATTGGTCCTTCTAAGGCTACCTTCACATTTGCGCACCCCTCCGCAGCGTTCTGCGGAAAGGATCCGCAATGTGACCGCAAGCCCCTATGTTTATAATGGGAGCGCACGGTGCTGCGTATAACCATGCGCACCCATTCACTGCCATATGTGATCTGTGCGCAGGCGGATGCCTGCGCACAAATCACCCAGTCTCGTCCGCACCACGAACGCGACATGTTGCATTTCTGGTGCGGACGAGACTGGGTGATTTGGGAGCAGGCATCTGCCTGCCTTCAGATCACACATGGCAGTGAATGGGTGCGCACAGTTATACGCAGTACCGTGCGCTCCCATTATAAAGATAGGGGCTTGCGGTGTTGTGGTCACATTGCGGATCCCCTCCGTAGAACGCTGCAGAGGGGAACGCAAATGTGAAGGTAGCCTAACCTAACTGTCCCTAAACCTAGTTTAATTAACCAGTCTAGAATCAGTAAAATTAGCTGCAGACCCACAGTCGGTGAAAGTGAATGCTGATAAAGATTGATTCTGGAAAAGTAGTTCCACATTTAATAATACTTTATCTGAGGAATTAAGAGGTCTGGAAGTCTGGGTGACCTTCTCAATAATCATCCTGACTTAGGCGGTTCCAAACAGCTTAGTTCCTGGAGTATGAGGCAAGCAGTCCTTTAGGAAATGTCCAGTGTGACCACTATAGAAGCAAAGTACAAGATTACAACTGCGTCTTCTCTCATTGACCATAGTGCTGGATCCTCCAACTTCCATAGGTTTCGCCTGAGCTAATCCAACAGAACTAGAGGGGCTGAATGGACCTGTGCATTTCTCCCGAATCCTACAATCCATGCCTGAGTCATGGCTTCCCATAATGAACAAGATGGAGAATGTAGAGCCAGAAGGTCCTTGAAAGTATCCAAAATGCCTCTGTGGAACGGACTCCTGAGGGCTAAGTCATTCTGCAGGACTTCAGATGACCATTGTCAGGAACTATAGTCCGCAGCGGTGTGTCAGGTGTGCCCCCTATGTCACGTTTATAATCCTTGCCTCTGCCACCTGTCAGGTTCATAAAGGACCAACCCTAAAGAGCCAAAAAAGGCATGAACAGAAGACTGTTCTGGAGGTAGTGGAGACAAAAAGAATGTATAAGTTCCAGCTCACCCAACTGCTCTTTGCTTATCCACCGGCCTTGCCTTGCATCAAGGTTAATAGTAAAAATTGGAATTTGGCTCAACAGGAATGGATTTTCTTTCTTTTATTTTTCAATAAAGATGTCTTACTCATGAGTAAGAATGCTTAATGCAGCCAAAACGCGTTGACTGGTCATGTCGACCATGTAATTTTTTCTTTTGTATGCACCATTTTTATTGAAAAAGAAAAAGAAAATCCATTCCTGTTGAGCCAGAATCCAATTTTTATCATTAACCTAGACAAAGAGAATGCCCTCAACAAAAGGCTCTCTTGTAATATAAACGTGATTATGCCAACCTGCTGGGACTCCTACCATGAGGACCAGGGTCGAAAGGTAAAAAAATAGTTTACAGCTTTCCCTAAAAATTGAAAACAGGTCTTTCTGATCAAAAATTTATCAGGGAGTGCTACTAGTGGTTCAGGAGAGCTCAACTGCAATTCGCACTGTCCAAGAGTCATGAATGCAGTCGGTAGTGGGTGATTCTGGGGAACACCCAAAGTGCTTAGCTAAAATATTTCCATATTCTTTTTGGTCACAGCAGAGTGCCACTTTTCTTAGGCTGGTTTCACACTGCAGTTTTTTCCCTGATCAGGTTCCATCCAGTTTGTGTGCCAAAACCAGGAGTGTCTCCAAAACCCAGGACAGGTGTCAATCTATCAATTATAGTTTTTCTCTGCAAGTTCCTCTCCTGGTATTGGCACACAAACCGGATGGAACCTGATCAGGGAAAAAACTGCAGCATTAAACCAGCCTGAAGGCCCAGTTAAACACGCAGATAATTGTGCAGAGATTGTTCGCAGATCTCTGGTTGCAGTGAAATCATGGACACATTGTTCCATTTTGTGGCCGTGTACAAATGGAACAATGTGTCCTTGATTTCACTGCAACCAGAGATCTGCGAACAATCTCTGCACAATTATCTGTGTGTGTAACTGGGCCTTTAGTGTTACAGATATGCAGGCCAACAGCACCCACTCACATAGAATGTATGACTGACCGGGTTCTGGGAGACGTTGCTCAGTAAAGTTGCTAAACAATCACCGGAAGATGGAAGAACTGAGCAATCCAGCACCTCCCAGAACCAGAATGGAGGACGGCGCTGAAAATCAATATACTGACAGCTCAACAAACCCAGATACCAGTCACTGCATAATCTCAATAGCATCCCAGAAGCACAGCACTGAGGGATTATGAAATCATAGTTGAATTTGGTATTCAGCTTGCTGTCCACCAGCTAGCCTTGCTGCTGCCAGTCCCAGCTCCTTTGCCCTTGGGCAGCTCCCCAATACTGTTGACAAAGTGTCAAAGAGACCCAAACCATTTATTTTAATGAATTATTGCTCAAAGCAGGCAGCAAGGACTGAATATTACAGTTAGGTGCAATATAATATGACTGTACCATTTTGTTTCTTGTAGATACTAGGACCATGATTGAGAGCAGACCCGATCACGCTCCAGTGATGGAAGGATGTCACATTGTCCTTATAGTGGGTTATCCATCTGGGTGACCATCCAGTAATTAGCACTTGTAACAATCAAGGCAACTTGGTAGTCATTTTGCAGGCACTGCAGAATGTATTTGATCATGTGTGCCACGTTGCCCAGAGGCATCAATAAGTTGTCCTTGGTGAGAAGTGTATTGTCTGTGTCCTTTGTATCCACAAAGTTAGTGATGCTAATGAACTGCTTTTGGTGCCACCCTGCTGTGAAGATGGTTCCTCCTGCTAAAAAAAACAGACCCCTGGCTGAAATGTTGTGTACCTGGCTTCTATTGGTACAGCATTGTTATGAGATTTCGCCCCTTATCACATACCACTAGGACTTGAGGCAGCTGCACAAATTACAGCAGCACCACAGCCACATCCTCTCTATAATGCTTTCCTCATTCTTTGCACCACAAATAATGCAGAGTACTACACGGCCTTAAGCCAGGGTCACACTTGCGTCATGCATCCACTAAATAGATCCATTTTTGACATGTGGGAATGGGTACAAACGCATCTGTTAACGCACACATAGACTCCAATACAAAAAATGCATTGCAAAAGTGCATTGCGTTTTTGCTAGTACCGCTAAAAATATGGTCTGCAACGTTTCTTGCTGCTTTTTCAAAAACACATGCGTTTTTTAATATGGGCCCCTATGGGCAATGCATCCGTTAACGCATGGTACAAATATGTACCATGCATTAACAGTAGCGTTAACGTTAGATACATAAATGTACCAGACGTTAACTGAGGCAAAAATTACATGAAAATGCCAAGTTAAAAAACTGGATCCATTAATATATGCAGTAAACGGATGCTTGCTCTCAAGTGTGACCCTAGCCTTATAGAGAGAGTGCCCAAAAGATTATTATACTGCCTGTTTTCACAGTTCCTCTAAAGAACCAAAATTGTATTTCCAGCACCACCCACTACAACAGCTGCAGTTAAAAATCTGATAGTTGGATTCGGTATTGAGCTTGGGTTCTGCCAACTAGCCTTGCTACTGCCAGAGTATACCAGGAGCCCTAAGCATTAAATTTGAAATAATTATTGTTCAAACCAGGCACACCTTGCCTGAATACTACAGCTAGGAATAATGGAATAGGACTTTGTTTTGATTATTTTTGTTGTCCGTATTGGGGCCATGATTAAGAGGAGACCTTGTGGAAGACTAAGCAAAGGAAATTTAATGAAACGAGGCAGACCCATCACTCAGTACGTGGAGATGTGTGGACACATATTAGCATGAGACAGTGTTTTAACATGGTGTAAGAGTATCAGATGATGGTGCTGGATGTTGTGGCGTGCTGAAAAACATCTTTTCGCCTGCGTGCACCAGAGGAAAGCGTTTCATTCTTCAACCACATCACCTCCCTGCAGCAGCTCCATCACCTACTTGATGCTCTCCTCTTTCTGTGCATCCCAAAAATGTACAGAGTATTCCATGGCCTGTAAACATAGAATGACCCAGCACATTATTATATTGCCTTTGTTCACAGTTTCCCCACAGAACTAAAATTTCAGTTCCAGTAGTGCATCCGTTGAAGTTAAAAAGCTCATAGCTGGATTTGGGATAGAGCTGGCAGTTTGCCGCAAGGCTTGGAAGCGTTCCTCCACAGAGCAACAATTTTAAAATTGCCCCTACAAAGCCTATTTACAGAGTTCATCCACACAGCCAGCATAGGAAGAGTTCCCCACAGACAGCACAGAACCCTTCAATAAAGCATGGAACAAAAATACATACGGTACATTTCTTGAACCAGGCAGAGGTCCAAGTGGGAGAGGAGATGGACATGGCACTGCAGGTAGAGAGACAGAGGCAGCCAATAGATTTTTTATTTTTTTTGCATTTGGTCTACGATCACACTCCAGTGATGGACGTAAGGATGGCACATTGTCCCTGTAGCGAGGATGCAGCAGGGTGGCCACCCAGTAATCAGTACTAGTACCAATCTGAGCCACTCGGCAGTCATTTGGCAAACACTACAGTATGTATTCACTTATGTGTGTCAGGCTACACAGAGGCAACGACAAGCTGTCCTCAGTGGGAGATGAATATTCTGAAGGGTGGCTGGGGGGGATACAGAGGACAGTGATGCCCTTGAGCTGCTTTTGATGCCACTCTGCTGTGAAGATGGGTCCTCCTCCTCAAACTGTCTACTGGCAGGAAAATTCTGTGCTTGGTGCAGGATCCCATCCGACAAGCAATGCGTGGATGACTGGCCTGATAATGATGTGAATGGTCCTGGGTCCTTCTTCCCTGAATGTGCCACCACCTCATCCATCCTTGCATAAAGAGTGTTTTTTTTTTCAAGATGGCATATGAATGGGATCGTAACACTGAAGGTATTAGTGCTGGTTATGTTTGTGGAGCACTCAAGACAAGTCAAGATGACACCATAGCCTACATTAAGGCCCACTTGTTAGTCGTGAAGTGGTGTTGTTCTTTTAAGCGACTCACTCATGTATGCTGCAGTTAAAAGTTCATTATCGCCTGCTGTTTGAACAGTCTCCCCAGCATATGCAAGGTAGCGTTCTACCTTATGGGTACATTGCATATGAGGCAGTGAGTGGGAAATGATAGCGGAAATTTATTGAACAAGAAGAAAAAGCGCTATAAAAATTAATGGAAAGTCATGAGACCAACTGAAATCTACAGTGTTGTGAAAAAACGTTTGCCCTCTTTCTGATTTCTTATTCTTTTGCAGGTTTGTCACACTTAAATTAGTTTGGTGATCTGAAACATTTAAATATTACACAAAGATAACACAAGTAAAAACTTTATTTCAAAACTGCATTAAGTTCTTTATCATGAATGGAAACGTCTTGTCCTTTTTTTGTTTTTAAACTGACCCCAATGGTATTTAAGATCAGGCACTGTGCATCACTAACTTCTTTACAAAAATAAATAGATCCATGTATTTATCACACAAAAAAACCAAACACTTTCGATGCTTAGATGTTTGCATTATGACCTAGACAAAACAGTCATCGGGCTAAATCCACTTGTCTTGCAGTTTTTTAAACTTAGTAAAGACCCCTGCATTTTATACACTGAGATAGATCACTGCAGGTTTATGCTGGTGCTTACAGGACCTGTGGGGATATCACGACTCTTTGACTGTAATGGGCGAAGAAAAGCCTTGAGTCCTGATTAGCTCCGCCCATTAGTCACAGGGTCCTGTAAGCACCAGCATATACCTGCAATAATCTATCTCAATGTATAAAATGCAGGGGATCTTTACGAAGTTTAAAAAACTGCAAGACAAGTGGATTTAACAGGCATATTTGCATTTTAAGCAGCAGGAAGTGAATGCTGTGACAGGCGGAGAAGCATGAACACAACAGAAGTGACCTGAGCACCTAATATTGATAGGCGTGAGCTCACATGTAGAGGGGATGACTGACCAGAGTGCACCGATATGGTGGGCGACTAGCAACAGTGGTCCAGAGCGGCTTTATGTACTGTACCTGTGATGGGCAAGTCCTCGGCTTTCAGAAAGTAAGGAAATAAGCATTTTTTCTTAAATCCATGTGGTCTCAAGAGTTGTTCAGAACTTAAGCAGGGATCTGGGGGCAAAACCCTTAGGTAAGGGCAGGTACATGGGGGACGAAGCCGTCCTTACCTAACAAGCTTATAATGGGCTGCGTAATGTAACATAATGAACATGTTATAGTTTCAGCTTATTTGGTGGGTATGGCCTGACAGTTATCTACAGTACTTGGAAGGATGATACATTGAATAGAAATATTACATTATGCAGCCCATTACAAGATTAAATTATGCAACATGGGACAAAACTGCCCACCCACACATGCCTGGGGGGGTCTTGCCATCAGCTTCTATTACAAATAACGCTATGACCCCATGGATTTAACAATGTATGCTTAATGCAGTGCATGCTAACACTAGGCCATGCTTATATTAAACCCCTTCACGACTAAGGGCGTAATAGTACACCCGTGGCCACCTCCCTTTATCTGATACAAGCTCACGCAGTGAGCTCGCATCATTCCCCACATGTAAGCAGCCACACCCACTCCATATAACTCCACCCACTTCATAATGCTCTGGATGCATATGGCTTCGCTCAGCATGAGGCCGCACACAGGCCCCAGTATACCGCAGGAAGCCGCACACAGGCCCCAGTATACCGCAGGAGGCCGCACACAGGCCCAGTAAACCGCAAGAGGCCGCACACAGGCCGTAGAAAACCGCAAGAGGCCGCACACAGGCCCCAGTAAACCGCAAGAGGCCGCACACAGGCCCCAGTAAACTGCAAGAGGCCGCACACAGGGCCCAGTATACCGCACACAGGCCCCAGTAAACCGCAAGAGGCCGCACACAGGCCCCAGTAAACTGCAAGAGGCCGCACACAGGTCCCAGTAAACCGCAAGAGGCCGCACACAGGCCCCAGTATACCGCAAGAGGCCGCACACAGGCCCCAGTAAACCGCAAGAGGTCGCACACAGGCCCCAGTAATCCGCAAGAGGCCGCACACAGGCCCCAGTACACCGCAAGAGGCCACACACAGACCCCAGTATACCGCAAGAAGCCGCACACAGGCCCCAGTATACCGCAAGAGGCCACACACAGGCTATAAATAAGATCAGTTAGTTACTATGCCTGGTCAATGCCAGGCTCTAGAGCTAGTATGGCTATATTGATGGAAAAATAAAAACGTTACGGCTCTTGGAAGAAAGGGAGGGAAGATGGAAATTGTCTGAGGGTAAATAAATAAGTAGTCACAACTAAATGTTTTATATTAATTTAACTTGACAAAATAAATCTTTTCATATTAACTTCATATGGTATAAACACAAATTTATATCTTAATGTTATATTGCAAAATTTAAAAAAAGAGCAGGTCAGTTAACAAGGTCTCATTTAGGACATATGCAGTAACAGATTATCAAAAGTCTTTCCATAGCGCTCGTGCCACATAAATTTATCCCGATAGCTTGGGATCATTTTTTACCAGTTCCATTCAGGTGTTTAAATACAGATTTCACATGTTTCAAATAGTTTTTTCAATGTTGTTTGTATGAGCTCCATCTATAGGGAAGATGAAATTTATTTATTTTTTTAAACCTCCCCTCCGTTAGACAATCCAGGAAAATTTGTTGTCTTTTCGGAGGGGTGGGGGATAGGTTGGGGTCAGTAGGGAGTGGGGGCGCCCCTTCATTTACCTTGGATATAGGGAGCTGACTGACCCAGTAAGTACCTGCATTTCCGGGGTCAGAAAAGCACTCACCAGGTCCCTGATCCAAGGTGCTGCTGAGAGGAGAGCAAGATCATCTCTCCCACTGCAGACGTCATGGCAGAGGAGGAAGATAAAATGGGAGGAATGGAGGCAATAGGACTGTGTATACTGGACCCGGGCTGCTGACACAGAAGAGGCCAAAAGCATGGTTTGTAGTAAGTGACTTCTTTATTTTATACTATACATTTCGGAGCCAGACTCATCTCCTTCCTCAGGGAGAACACGTTACTGCTACACCGGCTCTGTACTTGTTCCTGTACCATAGAGCGCGCGGGCACAGAGCCGGTGGAGTGGTCCTCACTATACCGCCACTGGCTCTATGGTATCGGGAGGACTGGAGAGAAGCATTGGGCTGCAGCAAATAGACCCGGGCTCCAGGGCACAGACACCCGAACTGTGGAGTGCAGACCTCGGCTCCAGGGCACATAACCCACAGACAGGGTGAGAGTACACGTGCAGCGGTCCCTCCTGCACTGACACACTGTACCGAATTGCCTTCACAGCTGCTGATTCGGTACAGTGTGTCAGTGCAGTGGGGATAATGGGGGTGGGTGGTGACATTAGGGGCTGTGCCGGGCTATAGGATCCTGGGGGTGGCCGGGCATAGTGAGAGTGTGAGAGGGGGCGGGCTGTAAGATCTTGGGGGTGGATGGCCATACTGTGAATAGGGGAGGGGGAGTGTTTGTAGTAGAGTAGGTGGAAACGACCAGTTTCAATTTACATGCAGAAACACGCCCCCTAGACGTTCTCCTCCAGCCACAAATATGTGATATCTGGGAAACCCTGCAAAATGTTGACAGCATGTATATTGCAAATTGTCAACATTTTGCAGCCTAGCTATACATACGAATTATTGCAAAAGCCAAGACAACCCCTTTAAATTGTGCTTACATATGTTGTTCAGAGTGAAAATATCCATGAGTGAATACTCCAGATGAGTAAAACTCATTATCCTGCCCAAATGTTAAGCCCTGCCCACTATACCAGTCACTCACACACATCAGTTAATAAATCTTCAAACCATTATGTTAATCAATATTAAATCATTTTATTTCAAATTTTATTTTATTAAAATAAAATTAATATAAAAATACCCCTTTTTAATTTATTTTATAGGGAAACATCCTCCCACTATTTTCCATATTTCATCTTCTCCCGCCTACCACTTGAGACCAGTTTCACAAACCGCATCAGAGCAGTCTGGTTAGTCACACCCTCTACAAATGTGGTCATGCCCAGTCTGCTCGGTCACACCCATAGTATTTGTGCTTCTCCACCCACTATGCCCAAGCAATGATGCCCACTCTCTCAGCTCCTCCCCCCGTCATGGCAATGAACATTCAACTGCTTAAACTGCTAGTTTGCCGATGTAACGTGTCTGATTGCCTTTCACATTATGACATGGACAAAACAGTCATCAAAATGACAAAGCAACCAAGTGCTTTTTTTCTGATAAATACATAGATTTATTCATTTTTTATACCAGGTTAATGATGGAAAGTGCATGATAGAAATAACACTGGGGTGGTTTAAAAACAAAAAAAGGACATGGGTTTCCTTTACAGGGAAAGAGAAATCCAAGCTTACAAGGAGCTGTGTGAAAAAGAGATTCCCTGCCCCCCCCCCAAAAAAAAACAAACAAACAAACAAAAAACAAACTGTGATTTATGACATCTTTGGGAAGCAGAGTTCAATTTCCCTAGCCACACACAGGCCTGATTACTGTAACACCTTCATTTATAGGCTGCATTCACACATTGCGTATTTTGCTGCGCTTTTTTACATGCGCTTTTCAAAATACGCAATGTGCCTTTTGTCTGCCAGCAAAGTGAATGGGAAATTCACTTTGCAGTGCAGACATTGTGCAAAAATACGCACTGCGTTTTCAGAGAGAAAGCGCAGCTGCGTAAAGAATTGAGATGTCAATTGTTTATGCAGCTGCTCCTGCGTTTTCTCCCTGGGATGTCACAGAGGGGAGGAAGAATCCTGCTTCCTCCTCCCCTCTGTGACAGCTGTGGCCACCCATTAGATTTCACAGTGTATTAATATACACTGTGAAATCTAAATTAAACAAAGGCAAGTGTCTGAAAAATAAAAAACAATGAATACTTACCCTCCGACACCTTCTCCCGCTGTCTGGTCTCCGGTTCCAAGTGAGATGTGTTCTGCCAGGACCTGTGGTGACGTCAGAGGGGCGTTCCCAGGCACTCGCGGTCATGTGATACATATCACATGACGCAGCAGCCAATTAGCGCTGGGAACGCCCCGGGAACGCCCCTCTGACGTCACCACAGGTCCTGTCAGAACACATCTCACTTGGAACCAGAGAGACCGAACACCGGAAAAGGCGTCGGACAGGTGAAGTATTCATTGTTTTTTATTTTTCATTAACTTGCTTTTGTTTAATTTAGATTTCACAGTGTATATTAATACATTGGAAATCTAATGGGGCTGTCACAGCTGTCACAAAATACGCAAATGTGTGAACGCAGCCATAAACTGCATTTTGTGTTTACTTGTTTTATGTTTGTCAAATGTTTCAGATCACCAAACAAAATTAAACTGTGACAAACATGCAAAAGAATAATAAAGTAATCAGGAAGGAGGCAAAAACCTCACACCATTTTATCAGTAATTACAATGTAATCCTGCCACATAGTGAAAAATTATATCAGCCGGTTCAACTGATGGCCTATAAAAATATTTCCTATTACCAAGGTGCCTCACAAACATCTCATGATGGGTAAAACCAGTGAGCATTCTCAAGCACTTTGCAACCTTATTGTTGCAAAACACACTGATGACATTGGTTACAGAAGAATGTTTAAACTATTGAAAGTTCCAGTGAGCACTGTTGGGGCTATAAACCAGAACCAGAAGTGGAAGGAATATTATTTCACCATAGACCAGCCATGGCCAAGTGCTCCCCACAAACTTTCAGTCAGTGGAGTGAAAAGAATTATCAGTAGAGTTGTCCAAGAGCAAAGAACCACTATGGAAAGAATTGCAATTAGCAGGTACATTTAAAAAAAAAAACAAAAAAAAAAAAACAACTTAGTATTGCACTCACCCTCTATGGCCAGCAAGGGTGCTCACTAGACGAGACGCCATTGCTGAACAAAAAAAGGTTTGCGCAGCAAGTGTTTAGCGAAGCCTAAGGGTACCATCACACGCGGCAATATTGCTAGGCAATTTCACTGGCAATTTGCTGGTTGCAGTGAAATCATGGACACATTGTTCCATTTGTACACAGCAACAAGATAGAACAATGTGTCCATGATTTTCACTGCAACCAGCAAATTGCCTAGCAATATTGCCGCGTGTGAAGGTACCCTAAGGGCCACGTCACACACTTCAATCTTGTGAACGATATCGTCTGAAAAGTCACGTGATCGAGATCGCTAGAACAATTTGATATCGTTTATGCGGTGTCACAAGCATAGATGTCGTTAACGTTGTGAAATTTGGCCATGCGCCAGCGATTGTGCGCACTACTCAGCGATCGACACTATCCAGCGTCAGGAATAGGCGAAGTCGAGAATGAGATCATTTGAGAGGTGTCACACAGCACGATGCAGCAGCTTGAACGTAGGTTAATTGAACGATGGATTTGAGGTCCTGCTCACAAATCTTCAACAAACAATCAATCTTTCACTGAATGATTGCTTGGTTACACGCAACGACGCACAAACGATATTGCTCAAACAATCAAAATTCCAGATGGCTTAAGCGATATCGTTCCTAAGATTGAACCATGTGACGTGGCCCTAAGACATACTGGGAGAATATAGTCTGGTCAGATGAGACTAAAATTCAAATCTTTGGATGCTATAATACACACCATGTTTGAAGGCCAAAAGGCACTGCATTCCCCCCATATGCACCATGCTAACAGTAGGTTGAGAGGGGTGAACATTATGGTCTGGGGCTGTTTTTCAGCATTGACATTTGCAAACAATGTAATTGCAAGAAGGATGAATGAACAAAAGTGTTGAGACATTATTGATAAAAAATCTACTGCTACCGGTATGTATCAGGATGATTAAGATGAAACAAGGGTGGACATTTCAGCAATGATCCCAAACACAAAGACAAGGAAACGCTACTTTATTTTCTCTAAAACCAATTAAGCTGCTAGAATGGTTAAGCTAATTAAATAACTTGAATGTAGTAGAAAATTTATGGAAGGAACTAAAGTTCGAGTTCACAGAAGGAGCCCACGGAATCTCCAGGATTTGAAGCGTTTGTGTGATGGAATGGGCCAAAAATCAAACTGGAGCAATACATATGATGAGTTTCTCCATGCAAAGAGAAACATTTTGAAGCCAACAAGAAAAGGCTTTTGTACAAAGTCTTAATAAATGTCAGTAAGTGTGTACAATTCTTTTTCCCTGTGCCATTTCTCATTATTACACATCTTGAAATGTATTGAAATCTATGGTTTGATTTCTTTGAGTGGAATGGATGAGTTGAATTTATTACTAGATGTTGGTAACAAGTTAATAACATGTTTTAGAAATATATTTACATAAGAATGGAACACATCACCAATTTTCTATTTCACCTGCTGTATGTCACTCATCCTGGGCCCCTTCCTGGTATTTTAGGTCGTATCCGGCCTCAGACGTATCTACTCCACTTTCTTTACTCCCACGACGCATGGGAGTCCTTCAGTGTGGCCTATGCAGGGGCCAGCAGCTGAGAGCGGCCTGCCTGCTATGGCAATGTTTGATGTCATTGCCATGCAAGTCCAAAATCAGGTATGCCGATTTCAACTACAGATCAATGACAGCGTGTAGTGCAGTGCAGGGACCCGACGAGATTCCGGTATTGCAATACACTTCAGCTGGGTCCGTGTTCTCGGACCACATCCAGCATAAGTAGATGCTGCAGTTAGTAGGCTCCCCTCCAGTACGGGATAGGTTGTACCTTCTGTGATCACGATCGTTGTGCCATTGGTGTCTGGCATTGCAGAACAGAAAATCACTTGACAGGAATAATGCTTTAACATAATGCCAGACTCAGTTACTACTAAATTTACAGAGCTGTGCCAAGTAAACAATAAGGGGATGCCAGCCCCCACCTAGTTTTGGTTCAGCTGAGCACTGTTGCTCTTTAACTGTTCAATTCTTTCAGATAACCTCTTAATGGTGTGTCTCTGTCTCTGAACTTGTCGTTGTAGAGTTCTCACTCTCCTTTTAAGTTTCACAGTATCAGGTGTAAAATGAGGAAGGTAAAATGCTGAATAAGTGTGGTCAGAAGCACTATACATTTGTGTTTCTTGACACCCATCTACAACTTTCAAGGACCCATCGTCTCCAGAGTTTTGATGTGTTACTGTTACCGGTTTTCTTTTACATTTCCTAGCCTTAAAGACAGACGGTACAGCACTAAAGCGTAGTCGAGGTACCAGTACTCCTGGTAGTGCGATGTAATCCTTGTCTTTGAAATGATCACTGCAGATTCGGCTGGATGCTAAAGGTTTCCGATCACAACACGTAATAGCTTTAATCCATTTGGAAAGATGCTCAGGACGCTTTGTAGGAAATCTGTAACAGCAATTGGAGGTTAGAATTCTGAAATTTTAAGATCATTCATAAAATACCCACAATACCTGATCTTCTGCAATTTATAAAGTGTGCATACATAGATAACTATCAATGTCTGATTACGCCCTCACCCTTGACTAATAAGACCAGAATGAGAAGGAATTTCAATAATTAACGTTTTCTTGCAAAACTATAAATCGACTAGATGGTGGCCCGATTCTAACGCATCGGGTATTCTAGACTATGGTTAGCAGAGTATACGGGGGCTCAGTGGTTAGCAGAGTATACAGGGGCTCAGTGGTTAGCAGAGTATACGGGGGCTCAGTGGTTAGCAGAGTATACGGGGGCTCAGTGGTTAGCAGAGTATATGGGGGCTCAGGAGTTAGCAAAGTATACGGCGGGTAAGTGGACAGCACAGTATACGGTGGGTGAGTGGACAGCACAGTATACGGCAGGTGAGTGGACACACACACCTACACAGACACACCTACACACCAACAGACGCCTACACCCTCCCTTCCCCGGTCTGACCCGGTCCAGCTGGAGCCCGGTGTTCCCGTCCTCGTCCGTGACTCTGCTCTGGGGCCGGATCCTCTTCCCATAGTGAGGGAAATCACAGCCTGGAGCCCCAACTCGGCAGGGGCCGGCTGAGAGCTCAGGAGTTGTCTTCAGGCTCTCTGGCGACCCCTCTGCTCTCTGCCCAGCTGCCGTGTGACGGCGGGGCCATGTAAACCCAATCACAGGCTTTTCCCTGGCAACAGCAGCAGCAACGGCCGCCGCACGGATTCCTTCCATTGCGCAAGCGCGGTCCGGGGCTGACAGCGAGAGGGAGAGCGGCAACACCGGGGGGAGAGGAAGATGTGGACGGCAGCGGAAAACTGAGGGGGATCCGGGAGCAGATAGGTAAGAGACGGCAGGAGGTCGTGTATAGAGGCAGAGTAGGGAGAGAGGATGGTGGGTGGACAGGGGGCCGCTATGCTGCAGGACGTGGGCTGTCATGGTGGAGAGCTCAGGAGGGGTACCCTGGCTTGTCATGGAGGGAGAGCTCAGGAGGAAGGGGGGGGTCGGAAATGATGTGGACGACCAGGAAGGGGAGCAGACAGGTGAGCAGAGGAGACAGGGGAAGGCGGGTGTAATGTGCGGAGAGGAGAGACGCTGTGACGCTGCTCCTATATCTACTATATAATTGCCTAATTGTGCAGCTGTTTTGCATATGCTGTGCTCATTGGTCACCGCGGCTAGCGACGACCAATGAGCGCTGGCGCGCGATTTCGGCCTCAGACAGACACGGTTAGGCAATTATATAGTAGACTAGATGGTGGCCCGATTCTAACGCATCGGGTATTCTAGACTATGGTTAGTATACGGGGGCTCAGTGGACAGCACAGTATGCGGCGGGTGAGTGGACAGCACAGTATGCGGCGGGTGAGTGGACAGCACAGTATGCGGCGGGTGAGTGGACAGCACAGTATGCGGCGGGCGAGTGGACAGCACAGTATGCGGCGGGTGTGTGGACAGCACAGTATGTGGTGGGTGAGTGGACACACACACACACACACACACACATCTACATACCCCCAACCCCCCTTCCTTCCGGTCTGACCCAGTCCAGCTGGAGCCCGGTGTTCCCGTCCTCGTCCGCGACTCTGCTCTGGGGCCGGATCTTCTTCCCACAGTGAGGAAAATCACAGCCTGGAGCCCCGGCTCGGCAGGGGGAGGCAGTGAGCTCAGGAGCGGTCTTCAGGCTCTCTGCTCTCTGGTGCCCCCTCTGCTCTCTGCCTGGCTGAAGTGACAGCAGGGCCTTGTAAACCTAATCACAGGCTTTTCTCTCGCAACAGCAATGGCCGCCGCGCAGATTCCTTCCATTGCGCAAGCGCGGCCCGAGGCCGACAGCGAGAGAGAGAGCGGCAACATCGGGGGAGAGGAAGATGGTGGACAGCAGTGGAAAACTGAGGGGGATCCGGGAGCAAATGGGTAAGAGACGGCAGGAGGCCATGTATGGGGTTGGAGGAGGGAGAGAGGGCGGTGGGAGCACAGGAGGCCATTATGCTGGAGAACGTGGCCTGTCATGGAGGGAGAGCTCAGGAGGGGGGGGGAAATCATGTGGACGACCGGGAAGGGGGAGAAGACAGGTGAACGGAGGAGACAGGGTAAGGCGAGTGTAATGTGCGGAGAGGAGAGGCGCTGTGACACTGCTCCTATATCTACTATATAATTGCCTAATCGCGCGGCTGTTTTGCATACGCTGCACTCATTGGTCACCGCGGCTGGCGGCGACCAATGAGCGCTGGCACGCGATTTCGGCCTCAGACAGACACGGCTAGGCAATTATATAGTAGATATCTACAGCAGTGCCAGTATTCAGAGGTGTCGGTGTACAGTAGTTTTGGTTGTTTGGCGGTGTCTGTGCCATGCCAAAGTGAAGGAGGTGCAGTATACAGCAGATATATACAGTGATGATGAGGAGGAGGAATATAAGTGATGAGGTGGAGGTGTATACAGCAGATGTACAGTGATGAGGTGGAGGTGTATATCAGCAGATGTACAGTGAGGAGGTGGGGTATACAGCAGTGATGTTATGGTGCAGCACAGCAGCAGTAACCCGATCTGCAGACAGCACTAACCTCTCACCCAGACGTAGCAGCAGCTGCACTGGGACAGGAGTCGCTCTGCGTTCCCTGTCATCAGAAAGCCAGCGGGGAGTGGGGAGGAGGAGCGCGCCGGCCGGGGAGGAGGAGGACCGCACCGGTTGGGGCCAGGGAGGAGGAGCGCACTGGCCAGGGATTAGGAGGAGGACCGCACCGGGGAGCAGGAGGAGCACACCGTGGGAATATGGCAGAGGAGAGCGGAGAGCAGGCATAGGCGAGAGATTAGCGCCATGACTGCTCCGGCTGCACCCACACACTGCACCCGGCTCTATATATTTACTATACAATTGCCTAATTGCGCGGCTGTTTTGCATACGCTGTGATCATTGGTTGCCGCGACTGGCGGGAGCCAATGAGCGCTCGCGATTAGGAGATTATATAGTAGATTTTCTCTATGCTGACCGATGATTGCACAGCATTTCCAAGATGACAGGTTAGCTTCAAAAGAGATCTGTTGAGTGTTATTCTCAATACCCTAATATTTAGTGTACCTCATTTGCCACTCCCTTCTTTCCCCTGATGCGGTCACCACCCTTTTACAAAGCAGAGAGATAGGGACTGAATGAGTGCTAAGGCTGCTAGAATCACAGGACTTTTTATTTTAGAAAATTTCCTTAATAAAAAACACATATCTTTAGTAAGGTGCTTAAACAAGTTTAGTTCTCTTAGGGCCACGTCACACACACAGATATCTGTGCAGAGATTGTTCGCAGATCTCTGGCTGCAGTGAAATCATGGACACATTGTTCCATTTGTACACAGCCACATAATGGAGCAATGTGTCCATGATTTCACTTCAACCAGAGATCTGTGAACAATATCTGCACAGATATCGATGTGTGTGACGTGGCCCTTAGATTAACCTTTCTCTTTATGAAGGTGCAAATATTGTGATCGCAAAGATGAAGTAATAGAAGTCTATTACTTTGCCTCATATTGAAATGATAGTATGCAGCTTGAAATAACATACTAAACAAGCTAGAGATGAAAATGTGTTGTTGAATTCACACTGCATTAAGTAGCACCCATCTGAGGATATAACATTCAGCACTGAAATATTGTCTTTTACAATTCCTGTAATTGGAAAAAAATTGAAATAAAGGTGCCAAACTAGCCTAACCTCTCTCCCCATGGATGGACGGAAGCATGCAGCATGTTGGGACACACAATGCATAACTGTTCTGCATTCTATGGCAATTGCAGTGTTGGCCAAAAGTATTGACACCCCTGCAATTCTGTCAGATAATACTCAGTTTCTTCATGAAAATTATTGCAATCACAAATTCTTTGGTATTATTATCTTCATTTAATTTGTCTTCAATGAAAAAAAACACAAAAAGCCAAATTGGATATAATTCCACACCAAACATAAAAAGTGGGTGGACAAAAGTATTGCCACTGTTAGAAAAATCATGTGATGCTTCTCTAATTTGTGTAATTCACAGCTCCTGTAACTTACCTGTGGCACCTAACAGGTGTTGGCAATAACTGAATCACACTTGCAGCCAGTTGACATGGATTAAAGTTGACTCAACCTCTGTCCTGTGTCCTTGTGTGTACCACATTGAGCATGGAGAAAAGAAAGAAGACCAAAGAACTGTCTGAGGACTTGAAAAACCAAATTGTGAGGAAGCATGAGCAATCTCAAGGCTACAAGTCCATTTCCAAAGACCTGAATGTTCCTGTGTCTACCGTGCACAGTGTCATCAAGAAGTTTAAATCCCATGGCACTGTGGCTAACCTCCCTAGATGTGGACGGATAAGAAAAATTGACAAGAGATTTCAACGCAAGATTGTGCGGATGGTGGATAAAGAACCTCGACAAACATTCCAACAAGTTCAAGCTGCCCTGCAGTCCGAGGGTACAACAGTGTCAACCCATACTATCAGTCGGCGTCTGAATGAAAAGGGACTGTATGGTAGGATACCCAGGAAGACCCCACTTCTTACCCCGAGACATAGAAAAGCCAGGCTGGAGTTTACCAAAACTTACCTGAGAAAGCCTAAAATGTTTTGGAAGAATGTTCTCTCTTTTTGGGCAAAGGCATCAACATAGAGTTTACAGGAGAAAAAAAGAGGCATTCAAAGAAAAGAACACGGTCCCTACAGTCAAACATGGCGGAGGTTCCCTGATGTTTTGGGGTTGCTTTGCTGCCTCTGGCACTAGACTGCTTGACTATGTGCATGGCATTATGAAGTCTGAAGACTACCAACAAATTTTGTAGCATGATGTAGGGCCCAGTGTGAGAAAGCTGGGTCTCCCTCAGAGGTCATGGGTCTTCCAGTAGGATAATGACTCAAAACACACTTCAAAAAGCACTAGAAAATGGTTTGAGAGAAAGCACTGGAGACTTCTAAGGTGGCCAGTAATGAGTCCAGACCTGAATCCCATAGAACACCTGTGGAGAGATCAAAAAAATGGCAGTTTGGAGAAGGCACCCTTCAAATATCAGGGCCCTGGAGCAGTTTGTCAAAGAAGAATGGTCTAAAATTCCAGCAGAGCATTGTAAGAAACTCACTGATGGTTACCGGAAGCAGTTGATTGCAGTTATTTTGGCTAAAGGTTGTACAACCAAGTATTAGGCTGAGGGTGCCAATACTTTTGTCCGGCCCATTTTTGGAGTTTTGTGTGAAATGATCAATGTTTTGCTTTTTGCTTCATTGTCTTTTGTGTTTTTTCATTGAAGATAAATTAAATGAAGATAATAATACCAAAGAATTTGTGATTGCAATCATTTTCAGGAAGAAACTGAGCATTATCTGACAGAATTGCAGGGGTGTCAATACTTTTGGCCAACACTGTATAAGCTGGAGCTTTTTATGCCGATACACTCTGCAGTTGTGAAGTACTCCCATGCAATCTAGTATCTTCTTTCCTTCTGGACTATACATTTTTTGGCTGAACTGCTTATATTATTGATTTGCAATCTTGCAGGGAATTGTAAGGCTTTTATGATCACTTTTTCTGAGATTTTGTAATTCACCCCACTCTTTGACCAATAAATCGCCTACTTCACCGATATCTAATACGGTATATCACAGGGGATTTCAAGCATCGCATTGCCATGGTATTTTCTGTTCCATCATATGTTGAACCAGACCCTTTTCTAGCATCTGCATGAGGAAAGAACATGCTTCATCATTACAAATAGTTCCCATTGGTTATACCTCAGAGACCTGTCCACCGTTCTGCATCAATAACTAGAATCTTCTTTTTGGACCTTATCTATGGACCTAAGCAGTCCATTGGAACTGACTATTGTTTTATATTGGGACGTTTTCCCCCAAAAACCCAGTGTTGCTGTATACATTTCTTCTGTCATGCATATGACTAAGGTCCCGCAGCATTTAACCAATTGTCCATCTAATAACCTTTTCCTAAATGGCTTTCTAAAATCTATATAGAGTGTATTGGCCATTGTACACAAATCGGAGATATATTTGATATTTATATATTTCTTTTTATTATATTTTGGAAAGAACATTCATTATCTCAAGGCTTAGACCTCTGAAGAATCTTTTCCAAGAGGGAAAAATTAGTTGGGTCATTAAAATTAGGACATTACATTTCTGTATATTAGGTATCACTATATATCACCACTGACCTATTCAATTATATGGGGTGTTGTTACTTCCTCCTTGGATGCTTTCTGGTTTTCACCACTGCCTGTCTTAGGGCTCCGTTACACTTGGCGACGATCCAGCGATCTCGACAAAGATACGACCTGATAAGAATCGCTGGAACATCGCTATGTGGTCGCTGGTGAGATGTCACACAGTCAGATCTACTCAGTGACGCAGCAACGATATGGTAACCTGTATAATGACCTCAGCGGTTGTTGGGACCCTGTCACACAGCAGCTAGTATGATGACTCAGACCTACATGGCTGACATCCGAGTTGCCAACGAGGTCGTTGTTAAGGCGTCAAACACACCGATGCATGCTGGCCAGTGGGACCTCAACGATTAAAAAATGGTCCAGGCCTTTTCAACACGATCGGTGATCGCACAGCAGGGGCCTGGTCGCTGCTGCGTGTGAAACATAGCGAGATCGCTGGCAAGGTCGCTGTTACATCACAAAACAGCAATCGCTAGGTGTGACAGGGGCTTTACACCTATCAATTTCCCTGCACTTTTTACCTTAATAGCCTAAGTTTTATCCTAATTCGTCATATCCGGCTATACCGACGTCAGTATACTGCTGACTTTGCGATGCGCATTGCGCATGCGCGAAGTCCTCAATACACCCAAATGGGTGTACTGATGCAGGGGCGGACCCAGACTGTAGTGGGCCCCGGTGCAAGAAATTTTTTGGGGGCCCCCCCGCCCCTCATAGTGGCAACATAGTAATGTAAACATATAGATTGTAATATTTATTTACAACGCAACCCTCAAAGAGCCCTGCATAAAGTATAAAGGCTTCCTCACACCCCTCCAAAGATTATCATGCCCCCACAGAACCCTCCAGATATATTAAAATGGCTTCCATATTATATAATTGGCTATATATATTTTAATACATCATCCATAGTCCTCCATATATTATAATGCATTCCACGACCCTCCATATATTATAATACACCCGCATAGCCCTCCATATAGTATAAGGCAGTCCCATAGTCCTCCATATAGTATAATGGGCCCTCATATTCCTCCATATAGTATATTGCACCCCATACTCCTCCTATGTTATATTGCACATTACATAGTCTCCCATCACTGTATTCACGGGTTAAAAAAAAAAAAAGTAAATACTCACCTCTCTTCTTGCTGCTCCGCTCTGCACGTATCAGCACAGTGGCACTCAGTGATGACATCATCGTGCCCCACCATGCTGAGCTGCAAAAAGCAGACAGCTCGGTCAGGACTCGAGTGAAGAATGCTGCCGGCAGAGGCAGCCGGGACTATAGGAACGGGAGCGGCATCCGCGGGGAACTACCACTGGCGCGCACACACACCTTGTACGCACGTGGCTCCGCTCCAAATGCCTTGTAGACACGCGGCTCCGCTCCACATGCCCTGCGCATACGCCTCCGTTCCGTACACATGCGGCTCCTCTACAGGACGCCCCAGCATATGCGGCTCCACTCCATCCACCTTATGCACACGCGGCTTTACTCCATATGTCCCGCACATGTGGCCCTGCCTCATACTCACGCGGCTCTGCACACACGTGGCTCCGCTCCGTACACCTCGTACATACTCGGCTCTGCTCCATACACCTCATACACTCGGCTCTGCTCCGTACACCTCGTACACACGCGGCTCCGCTCCGTACACCTCGTACACACTCGGCTCCGCTCCGTACACCTCGTACACACTTGGCTCTGCTCCGTACACCACGTGCACACTCGGCTCTGCTCCGTACACCACGTGCACACTTGGCTCTGCTCCGTACACCTCGTACACACTCGGCTCTGCTCCGTACACCACGTGCACACTCGGCTCCACTCCGTACACCTCGTACACACTCTGCTCCGCTCCGTACACCTCGTACACACTAGGCTCTGCTCCATACACCACGTGCACACTTGGCTCTGCTCCGTACACCTCGTACACACTCGGCTCTGCTCCGTACACCACGTGCACACTCGGCTCTGCTCCGTACACCTCGTACACACTCGGCTCTGCTCCGTACACCTCGTACACACTCGGCTCCGCTACGTACACACTCGGCTCCGCTACGTACACACTCGGCTCTGTTCCGTACACCTCGGACACACTCGGCTTTACTCCGTACACCTCGTACACACTCGGCTCCGCTCCGTACACACTCGGCTCCGCTACGTACACCTCGTACACACTCGGCTCTGCTCCGTACATCTTGTACACACTCGGCTCCGCTCCGTACACCACGTATACACTCTGAACTCCGCTCCATACACCTCATACACACTTGGCTCTGCTACATCCACACTGTAAATCCCTCCTGACATAAACTTCATCTCATCCAGCACCATGACAACCAGCACAGCAGAGTCCTGCATACACTGAGGCGCTGATCATGTGACCACTGACTCCTCCCCTCAATGTGACATCATCACAGGTCCTGTAAAAGCATAAAAGCAGTGTACAGAGCAGCAAACCCCCCCCCCCCGGGTCTGTCCTCAGCCTGTGCCCTGTCTTTGGTCCCTTTCCTTGTACCTGGGTCCTTGTGCAGAGCTGTGTCCCCTCATCTGCTGCTGCTGCTGCTGATGCTGAACATCCATCAGCCATATGGAGAGAATTTCAGAGGCCCGCGCGCATTGCCAGGATTGGTTGAGTGAGGTCCTCCCCACAGTGCAGGAGAGGTCACATGACTCACTCTCTGCACTGTGATTGGGGCTCTGTCCTCGCTCCTGAGCTGCTGTGAGGGGGCGTGGCCGGCAGCTAGAAGAGGCGTGGCCGGCAGCATGTCGGCTTATTCTCCGTGCCTTGAGGGGGGGCCCCCTAGCCTGTCGGGGCCCTGGTGCCGCTGCACCAGTTGCACCACGGTAGGTCCGCCCCTGTACTGATGTCGGTATAGCCGGATATGACGCGTTAGCGTCATAGCAGCTATACCGCCTATCTACAATGACAAGGAGGCTCTGTATTGTTTAGCACGCCCATAGGGGCGTGCATAATTACATTGCAGGTGGCGAGGAGAAGCCACAAGAAAGCCCTGTGTGGTTTCTCAAGCTCAGAGAAGCTGCAGTGCTACTGGTAAAAAAATAACTTTTATAAACTTTACAAATACCCATTTGTAAGACAAAAGGATGTCTAGAAAGAGATTAGGCTGGTGCAGGGACTGCTCTTAAAAGGCTGGGGGCTCATTTTTAGGGGTCAGGTTCCCTGTAACATTGAGATTCTACACCAAGATGTAAAACTCATGGAATTATGGAAATCACAGGAGAGAGAGACATAATAACATGATCAGAAAACTAGAAACAACATTTTCAAAATTTAGTAACCTAAAGAAGTACAAGCACTCACACAAGCTTTTCCAAACCTACTGTTTTTAGGGATAAATTCAGCTATGCCTGAAGTGGCCCTGTTTTGGCAACAAGGCTTCTGTGGGTCAAGATGCCAAATTGAGATGGTTTTATTTCGGCTTCCACAATAAAAGCATTTTGCAAAAAATTTAAATATTTCTATGAGCTATATTATGGGAGACATAAATGTTTTCAATTTTCTATTGATGGAGCAGTATGTAAGCTTATTTGGGTAGGACTAGATGTAGTGTTTAATTTAGTACTATTTCAGGTTGTATGTGACTTTTTCATCAGCTTTTTATCCATTCTTTTGTGAGATATGATAAGGATATATTTAAAAAGAAAAAAAAAAAAAAACAACATAAGTTACAATTGTTGTGTTTGCTTTTTTTTTGCTAAATGGTGTTTGCTGGGGTACAATAAACAACATGTTCATTTTGTATTTTTACACCTAGTAGGCACAGTTTATATTTTATCACTTTTTTTTTTTATAAAAAGTACAGATTATATATTTTTTTAATGAGTTGCCATATTGTATGAACTCCAATTTATTTTTAGTTTTCCCCCACTATTGTACCCCAACAAGTTAGAATTGCTACTTTATGATTAAGGGGATGTAGAAAACAAGGCTCTGTGTGTCATCTATAGTTTGTTTAGTTCATAGCAGGGGTCTCAAATCCGACTGTGCAAATGAGCCGTCCATAGAAAAAAAAATTAAATTGGGTGGAGGGGCTCGCATTCTTTGCAGGACAAAGGGACGTTTTTAGTAATACCATTTTTTTCTATACACGTTTTAATATTCTTTTAAAATGGGATTCATCATATGGGTTATGGTAAAGATTTATAGTTTGAGTCAATATGAATATGATGATAATAGACCTGCATTTTTTTTACTTTACATATAAAAGCATTTTTAGAGGCAAAATATTTTTACATGCTTTATTTTGAATTTTTTTTACACTATTTTTTTACAACAGGCCATATACAGTAATGATATCTTACAATTAGTAGTATATGGTAATGTCCCCATATTGTAGGAACATCCCCATCCTGTAGAAACGTCCCCATCTTAGTCCCCATATTGTAAAAACGTCCCCATCCTGGTCCCCATATTGTGAAAACATCCCCATCCTGGTCCCCATATTGTAGAAACGCCCCCATCCTGGCCCCCATATTGTAGAAATGCCCCCATCATAGACCCCATATTGTAGGACCGTCCCCATCCTGATCCCCATATTGTAGGACCGTCCCCATCCTGATCCCCATATTGTAGGACCGTCCCCATCCTGGTCCCCATATTGTAGGACCGTCCCCATCCAGGTCCCCATATTGTAGGACTGTTCCCATATTTTAGGACCGTCCCCATCCTGATCCCCATATTGTAGGACTGTCCCCATCCTGCTCCCCATATTGTAGGAACGTCCCCATCCTGATCCCCATATTGTAGGACTGTCCCCATCCTGGTCCCCATATTGTAGGACAATTCCCATCTTGGTCCCCATATTGTAGGACAATTCCCATCTTGGTCCCCATATTGTAGGTCCGTCCCCATCCTGGTCCCCATATTGTAGGAACGTCCCCATCCAGGTCCCCATATTGTAGGAACGTCCCCATCCTGGTCCCCTTATTGTAGGAACGTCTCCATTCTGGTCCCCATATTGTAAAACCGTCCCCATCCTGGTCCCCATATTGTAGGACCGTCCCCATATTGTAGGACCGTCCCCATCCAGGTCCCCATATTGTAGGACCGTCCCCATCCAGGTCCCCATATTGTAGGACCGTCCACATCCTGGTCTCCATATTGTAGGACCGTCCCCATATTGTAGGACCGTCCCCATCCAGGTCCCCATATTGTAGGACCGTCCCCATCCAGGTCCCCATATTGTAGGACCGTCCCCATCCAGGTCCCCATATTGTAGGACCGTCCCCATCCAGGTCCCCATATTGTAGGACCGTCCCATCCAGGTCCCCATATTGTAGGACCGTCCCCATCCAGGTCCCCATATTGTAGGACCGTCCCCATCCAGGTCCCCATATTGTAGGACCGTCCCCATATTGTAGGAACGTCCCCATCCTGGTCCCCCCATATTGTAGGAACGTCCACTATGAGACTGTTCTTCACATAAAATAAATGAACCTTATTCTTCCCTGTCCTCCATTCCCTTGGCATCCTCTTTTCAGCATATACGGCCTGCTGGCACCGTAAAACTCTTGGCGATCACTGCCTGGTCCTGGTGCCAATGACGTCAGCACTTTATTTCAGTTGACTGTGCATCCTCGAACACGCATTCAATTGAAAATGTACTGCTACATAGAGAGAAGCTCTCTGCATAGCAATACCAATGCCAGCAGCTGACTTCGGCATGCGGAATTTAGCAGGGATGTCATTAGCCACAACACTGACGTCAGTTGGTGGCCTCCGATTGCCCGGCGGCTGGCATTGGTATTTCTATGCAGAGAGCTTGTCTCTATGTGGCAATACATTTCAATTGAATGTGCATCCAAGAACACATATTCAACTGAAAGAAAGCGCTGACGACAGCGCATGCAAGGTGCGTAATGTCTGTCAAGGAGCCTACAGTGCCTGCGGGCCGCATGAAGCAGACTCAAAGCAGACCAAGTGTTTGAGAACTGATGCTCTTCACACATGGTTCTTTTATGCAATAAGAAAGCTAAAAACTAAGCAGGCGTTTACCTGAAAAATCTTTTCCCACAATCTTTAATGAAAACACTGCTGCAACCATGTACAACACATCTCACTGCACAGCTCCTCTTCAATGGTCCATGCGTTACCTAGAAGACAATGCATCATGTAGTCTAAGCTTCCAGGTTTATTTTAACACTTTGAGAATCTGAGAGCCAGGACAGTTTTCAAATTTTTGGTGTGTACAAATAAAAGATCAAGTTACCTCATAAGTACGATAATTGATATTAACCCTAATATCTACATATTTACTGAAATTAGATACGTGACACATTGTCAGAATGCCACTCAGAACTTTATAAATGCAGGTTACTTAATATAATTTTACTTCAAAGTGAAAGGAAAAGTATAGCAATCAATATTAGTGGCTGACAGTGTCTCAAACAAAAACATTCAATACACCAACATGTGCTTAACCCCTTAGGCTGCCTTCACACTACGGATTTTTAAAATCTGATGCTGTCCGATAAAAATCGGACAGCATCGGACCGATTTTGGGCCCCATGCAGCCCTATGGGCATCGGGTCAGATCGGATGTGCACTAAATGCCATCCGATTTGGTCTGATCCGATTCTGTCCGATTTTTGCACCGAAAATAAAATCTGACAGAAACGGATCGGACCGAATCGGATGGCATTTAGTGCACATTCGATCCGACGCGATCAATTTAACATGGGGCCCTATGGAGAAGGGTCCGAGGAAACATCTGATGTCTCTGCGGACCTGATTTTACTGTACTGAGCATGCTCAGTACAGTAAAAATGCTCAACTGGGAGCGCAGGGGTTAAAAAAATTAAAAAAAAAGTTTATGCTCACCTCTCCCCGAGCCCCGCAGTCTCCCGCCGTCTTCCTGGAGGCTCCCGGTGGCTCCCGCAGGCTCCCGGTTTCTGCAGAGGTGTTCTTCTGCAGTATAGGACCTGCGGTGATGTCACAGTCATGTGACCGCGGGTTACCATGGTGGAACCTGCTGTCACGTGACTGTGACATCACCGCAGGTCCTGTACAGCAGAAGAAGACCTCTGCAGACACCGGGAGCCTGCGGGAGCCACCGGGAGCCTCCAGGAAGACGGCGGGGGCTCGGGGAGAGGTGACCATAAACTTTTTTTTTTTTCTTTTTTTCAGCCCGGAGGCTATGATTTAATGCCGGAATCGGATGCCTATTTGGCATCCGATTCCAGGCATCAGAAGGGAGCTAATGCTGTCCGAATTTATCGGACAGCATCGGCTCCCTCATAAATCGTAATGTGAAAGTACCCTTAGTGACGGAGCCAATTTCCACCTTAATGACCAGACTGTTTTTTGTAATTCTGACCAGTGTCCCTTTATGAGGTTATATCTCTGGAACGCTTCAACGGATCCTAGCGATTCTGAGAATGTTTTTTTCGTGACATATTGGGCTTCATGTTAGTGGTAAATTTAGGTCGATATTTTTGCGTTTATTTGTGACAATAGAAAAAAATTGGCAAAAATTTTGAAAATTTCACAATTTTCACATTTTGAATTTTTATTCTGTTAAACCAGAGAGTTATGTGACACAAAATAGTTAATAAATAACATTTCCCACGTGTCTACTTTACATCAGCACACTTTTGGACAAAAAAAAAAAAATTTTGTTAGGACGTTATAAGGGTTCAAAGTTCATCAGCAATTTTTCATTTTTCCAGCAAAATTTACAAAACCATTTTCTTTAGTGACCACATCACATTTGAAGTCCATTTGAGGGGTGTACATGACAGAAAACACCCAAAAGTGACACAATTTCAAAAACTGCACCCCTCAAGCTACTCAAAACTACATTCAAGAAGATTATTAACCCTTCAGGTGCTTCACAGCAACTAAAGCAAAATGGAAACAAAAAATGGACATTTTAATTTTTCCAACAAAAATGTTCTTTTAGCCTCAAAGTTTTCATTTTCACATGGGCAACAGGATAGAATGCATCCTACAATTTGTTGGGCAATTTCTCCTGAGAACACCAATACCTCATATGTGGTCATAAACCACTGTTTGGGCGCACAGCAGGGCTCAGAAGGGAGGGAGCGCAATTTGACTTTTGGAGCGAATTTACCATTCAAAAAGTCAAATGGCGCTCCTTCCCTTTCGTGCCCTGCCGTGCGCCCAAACAGTGGTTTATGACTGCATATGAGGTATCAGTGTACTCAGAAGAAATTGTCTAACAAATTTTAGGATCTGTTTTATCCTGTTGCTCATGTGAAAATGAAAAAATTGAGGACAAAAGAAATTTTTTCTGGAAAAGAAAGTACTTTTTCATTTTTACAGATCAATTTGTGAAGCACCTGGGGGTTCAAAGTGCTCTCTATGCATCTAGATAAGTTCCTTGTGCGGTCTAGTTTCCAAAATGGGGTCACTTGTGGGGGAGCTACAATGTTTAGGCACACAGGGGCTCTCCATACGCGACATTATGACCGCTAACTATTTGAGCTAACTTTCCATTCAAATTGTTAGTGGACACCATGTCGCATATAGAGAGCCCTGTGTGCCTAAACATTGGAGCTCCCCCACAAGTGACCCATTTTGGAAACTAGACTCCCCAAGGAATATATCTAGATGCAAAGTGAGCACTTCCAACCCCCGGTGCTTCACAAATTAGTCCGTAAAAGGAAAAAAGATTTTTGTGAAAAAAAGTACTTTTCATTTTCACGGATCAATTTGTGAAGCACCTGGGGTTCAAAGTGCTCTCTATGCATCTAGATAAGTTCCTTGTGCGGTCTAGTTTCCAAAATGGGGTCACTTGTGGGGGAGCTCCAATGTTTAGGCACACAGGGACTCTCCATATGCGAGCCCCTGTGTGCCTAAACATTGGAGGTCCAGCACAAGTGACCCCATTTTGGAAACTAGACGCCTCAAGGATTATATCTATGGTATATTGAGCATTTGGAACCTACAGCTAATTCACAAAATTTGTTAAAGTCATATTGAACATTTTCTTTTTTCCACACAATTTCTCACTTTTAGAGCATGTGCACAAGATACAGAGACACCGTGTCCTGGTTGTCTCCTCTCCTGATTTTTTTTAAGTATTTCTTTATTAAATTTAAAAGAAAAACGATGTGGGGCTTTGCCATATTTTTGGTCCAGCCAGGTACAGCAGGCAGCTACGGGCTGCCACCAACCCCTTCTGCCTAGTTTTACCTGGCTGGAAACCAAAAACAGTATCAGTATGCAATGCTTTTTTTCTCAGCAACTATTGCTGTGTAATCATTTATAGGTCCAGTTACAGTGTACTGTGCTTAAGAATGGTAATGTATCTGTAAAACACAGATGTCACTAGGATGGTCAATGTTCTGTCAGTTTTTCTCACACCCATTGGCTTGTATTGAAGAGTCTTGCACAATTAGCATATCCACGCTGCTACTTTTTTCTCATCCAGGTCTGGATGACAAAAACCGCTCATCTGCTCAGACTCATTTATTTAATATCATTGATCCGAGTGCAGTGCGAGATTTCCTTTAATTGCACTCATCCGATTCATGTGATCATATGAGCGAGGCCTAATTGTAGCCTTATACTTTCTAAGTCCCTTTCACATCTGCGATTATTGTAATTCCCGGCAAATCTGGCAGATGACGCCACACCTGCCGAATCTACTGCGTGACGGCCGACTTGTGGCACCCATCCGGTAAGCCCTATTCATTCTCTATGGTGCTTGTGGTCAGGTGCGGCAAGCGCGGCATTGCTGAATTTGCTAGCAGGGTTTTTCTTGTGGTCCCGCAAGCGCCGGATTCTGCAAAACCGCACGTGACCACAAGCCCCATAGAGAGTGAATGGGGCTTGCCGAACCGGTGCCGCAAGTCGGCCATCACGCGGTAGATACGGCAGGTGTGGCGAAATCTACCGGGGATTAGAATAATTGCAGATGTGAAAGGGCCTAAATCTATATCTTTACATTAAATTCATGCACTGCTTTGTGCACACTAAGCCAGGAGCTGTTGAGAGAAGAGGATTGAGTGTGTGGGACTCAACACTTAGACACCCACCAATCTGCTTATAAATTGAAGTGCAATGAAATATGAAGAGACAAAGGGTCAGTTGGTTTTAAAACCAAAAAGATAGTGTCAGATTTTAGGCCAATGATACTTCTCAGTTCTGATCTGGCTGAGTATACCGTCTGGGCAATGCTATGTGAGCTAAACTCAGCAGCAACAGCACTAATGTCATTGGTGATTTAATATAATGTACCATACCGAAATTGGGGCTGTTCAGCTTAGGCCCCCTTCACACCACGATTTTTTGTATCTGTGACTATCCATTGTAAAAACAGATAGCCACGGATCTGATTTGGCCACCATGTATCCCTATGGGCACGGATTGATCCTTCATGGCCATCCGTGTGTGCAGGGATCCAACTGTGTCCACTGTTTCCACGTCCCCAAAATTGGAGACTGCTCCAATTTTGGGCATAGCGGACACAATCGGACAGCATTGGATCCAACGCTATCCGATTCGAATAACATGGGGGTCTATGGAGCTCGGACCCGGGAAAAAAAAAAGGATAATTTCCCAGATCTGGTGTTAGTGTACTGTGCATGCTCAGCACACTAAAACTGCTCTGCTCAGTGTAATTTCACTTTAGCAGTGTATCTACATACATTGCTAAAGGGAAATGAAATAAAGCAATGTGTTAAAAATAAAAATTAATTCTCACCTCTCCGCCGGCTGTCCGGGATCCGAGAAGACATCCGGATGCTGCCACGACCTTAAAATGTGATAGGCCGGTATTGATCAGGTGGTATGTGACGTGACACATCACCTGATCGCTACCGGCCAATCACATTTTAAAGATCCTAGCAGACATCGATCAGATATCTTCTCGGGTCCCAGACAGCTTGCAGAGAAGTATTTATTTTTTTTATTTTCAATACATGCTTTCTTTTTTACTTTTCTTTCACAGTGTATGTAGATACACTGGAAAAAAAAACTTCAGCCCTGATATGTCACACAGGATTCTTTCCACCCCCCCTTCCTTCCGTGTGACAGCCCCGACACCACTTGCCTGCGCTTTGCAGGCTCAGGCTCCCCAGCTCTTTCTGTGTCCGGATGATCCCTCAAAATCACAGATCCGGACAGAGAAATGGCATCCCGAGTTCACATCCGGGCCTGTCCGTTCCTGTCCATGTGGTCCTGCAAAAAACAGGATCCCCCCGGACAGGAAAAAAATCGTGATGTGAAGGGGGCCTTAGAGCATTTTTTACACTACATACAATTGGATCCACTGCTCAAATGAGGGAAGGACCAGCTATGTAGAGAGAATTCTGCCTCTTAATGGTAACAAGTGTGTTCTCAATATCTTGCTAATGGTGAAAAATAGAAACCATAATGTTCTGTACATTACTTAGTTGTAGAGTTTCTTATTTATTAAGTAATCATTGACCAGACTGTTAAGTTGAAGACATGCAATCATAATGAATATTATGACAACGGATGTACTTTGTAGAACAATACCTGCTGACTTTTAACTGATAAACTCTCCTTATTACTGATTTCATTTAATCTGGTTTGGACAATTTCAGATGGCGGTGAAATGTGGTCTTCTGACTGATTGCTCCCTGTAGGGTCTGCCTATAATAATAATAAAAAAAACATTATTGTGTAGCAGTGAAAATAAGTAATAACAAGAAGCTGAATTTATCAAAAAGCTGATTCTTGCTATACTCCAGTTTTCTGTGATATATTATTATTACAGAGCTACCGTATTTTTCGGATTATAAGACGCACTTTTGTTACCCCAAACTTTGGGGTAAAGTGGAGGGTGCGTCTTATAATCCGAATATAGGGATCATATAGTGCAGGGGATGGTGGGTGCAGCTCTGGAGTGTGCCCCGGGGTCCGTGTGCTGGCTGGGGGCTGCAGGAGGGAGCGGGAGATCTCCTGCTCCCGCTCATTTAATATGCATAGCTGCTCTCCACCGTGGTGCTGAAACCGCACCACGGTGATGGGACTGTGGGCACAGCACATATTACATTGAGTTCACCCCCCCAGTGATTACACATGCCTCCCCCCATGCTAAATATGGCCCCCCAAGCTGCTGCCCATAATAAAATAACAAACGTTTTACTCACCATGTCCAGTGATGAGCTGCTTGTCTCCCTCCCGTCTCCCTCCGTGCAAGCTCCACCCAAATTTCCTGCTTCACTGCCGATCATGTGACTCTCTCCTGAGGCGGTCACATGACCAGCAGAGAAGCAGGAAGTTCGGGATCACAGAGGGAGATAGGAGGGAGACAAGCAGCTCATCGCTAGACATGGTGAGTAAAATGTTTGTTTTATTATGGGCAGCAGCTTGGTGGGCCATATTCAGCATGGGGGGAGGCGTGTGCCAGCAGTGGGGGACGTGTGCCAGCAGTGGGGGACGTGTGCCAGCAGTGGGGGACGTGTGCTAACATTGGGGGACGTGTGCCAGCAGTGGGGGACGTGTGCCAGTACTGGGAGACTTGTGCCATCAATAGGGGATGTGTGCCAGCACGGGGGAACGTGTGCCAGCCATAAACTGATTAAGGGGGCCATATCTAGGATGGGGGGCTATATCCCAGGATGAGAGACGATGTACCAGGAAGAGGGGGCTATGAGGGACATATATCCTATATGATTTTTAAGATGGACACTAACATTATAAGACGGACCCCATTTAACATTAAAAATTATTTTTTTCTCTTTTCCTTTATTAAATTTGGGGGTGCATCTTATAATCAGCAGCGTCTTATAAAGCGAAAAATACAGTATATCTAATTACTGCTAAGAAAAGTGGTATTGAGTAATTTACTCGCTAATGACATCTGAAAGACATACCATTTTTTTGGACTACAATACACACTTGGGGGTGCATCTTATAGTTCGAATGTACATGTTTGCTGTGCTGTAGGGGGAGGGGCGGCTTTGGAGTGTTGACCAGAGGCTGCAGCTGCGGCCTGTGATCACGTGGGCCCGCTCATTAGGCTAATGTAATATTCACTGCACTCTGCACTGAATATTAAATTAGCTTGAATAGCCAGGACCGTGATCATTGACCACAGGTGCAGCCATCGTATCTGGATATTCAATGCTCGCAATGCATCATTGGCATGGGGAACAAATTAAAATCCCCGGATGATCATACTCATCCTCTCCATTGCTCCCTCCTGCAGCACCACCAACGATGTTCTCCTGTCTGATGCCAAATGCTGATCAGTGTGTAGAGCAGGCGCAGGACAGTGAGGTCATCGTTGTGCACCCCACTCTATAAACTGATCAGCGTTCAGCATCAGACAGGAGGACATCGCTGGTGGTGCTGCGGGAGGGAGCAACAAATGGAGAGAGTGAGCATGATAATTTTTTAATTGATGGGGGCCCATGTACCAGGATGGGAGGGGGTGGGGGGGAGTTCATATGATATCAGGATTGCAGGGAAGCATGTGTACCAGCATGGGTGCCCATGTACAAGGATCGGAGGAAGGGGGTTCTTATACTACCAGGAACGGGTCCAGGATGGAGACTTTAGCAGAGAATTTGGGGACATTACCCCATAAGTGTCAGAAGCAGATCCCCATAACAGTGCGTCATGACCTTATTTTTTTCTTAAACCCCCCCACCCCCCATCATTTTCCTCCTTTAAAACCTGGGTGCATCTTATGGTCCGGTTCACCTTCTAGTCCATAAAATACGGTAGCTCTAAGCAAGGGTACAGCATAAGAACAAAGTGAAATGCACATACAAAGAATCACCTAAGGGAAAATAATCACAGTTCCAGGAACAACGAACCATATGTTATATAAGGCACATAAAAAATGTATTCAAAATAATTTTATTAGAGACAACTATAAAAACCAAGATGAAAAGTATACATATCTAAAAATATCAAGTAAGTATAAGGCATGAGCAGTGTATGATAATAGCCAGTAGGTGGCACCAAAGCACCAGCAGATAAGTATAATTAATATACCAGATGATGAGTATAATGTATTATTTATCTGGTGGTGCTTTGGTGCCGCACACTGCTCATGCCTTATAAATTGATATTTTTATATAGGAATACTTTCTTTTATCTTAGTTTATAAAAATATTTTAATACATTTGTATGCACTTCTTTTATATATGGTTTATGGCAAATGACATTGTTGAGCTACATCTGTTACCAAGAAAGTAGCCATTGATACAGCAATATGCACATAGGGGATAATCTATAACCCCCCCCCCCCCCCAATACCCTAATACGTTTAAACTCTAAACCAAGATGAGCTGCTGATGCTCGAGACTGGCTGACTCAAAGCAATAATTTATTACATGTAATGACTGATCACTTAAAGTAGATGGACCTGTGGCATTCAGCTCATTGCTGGAGTTTCTCCTTTGAGGAGGAGGTTTAGATGAGTGAACCTCTCTAGCTCACATGCACATGTCGAGTATTTGGGGAGTTTTTTTACCTCAATATTTGTAAGTCATAATCAGAGGAAACATGGGCACCACGTCTGCATTTTTACCTACTCTAAGAGGCTGGCCCGAACCTAAGGAAGATAATAATAATAATAATAATAATAATAATAATAATAGTATAGCTGCTATTGGTTATATAGGATGCAAAGACAGAACTGGGACTCAACTACGTTACTGAATCTCATTTTTTCAATACAAAAAGTTTGCTCGTGTTATTCTTGCAGAGGAAACTTTTCAAGTAGAGGAAACAGATTCATAACTATCAGAAGGATTTTCACATCAGTTCTCAGAATGCTCAGATTTCTCAAGCTCCTCAGAAGAATTATTATGGCGTGTTTACACGTTGCAATATTGGCGTCCAATTTCAATGAAAAGTCACGTGGTTCGATCGTTGGAGCCGTTATCGGTCCTGCGTTGTATGGTGTGAACGTCCAATACGATGCAGGAACGATGTCAATGCGATATCGGGGATTGAATGAGCGTGCTATTCAATGCTCCGATATTGAATGGAGATTGGAGCCGGATCGTGCTGTGTGACAGCCCAATTCCGATGTGAAGTTCTACGTCACCCATTCACTCCCATGTTAAATGGTCGTTCCTGGGTTGGGGGGCGTAGACATCGCACGGATGTTGGATTCAGAAATCGCAACGTGTAAACCTCCGATGCGATGCGGGAGAAACGAGCACTAAATGCGCGTTCCCGCGCCATTGAATTGCGATATCGCAACGATATTGAAACGTGTAAAGCGGCCATAAGACTTGGGATAATGACCTTGAGAGGAGTCGCACCCTGAAGGTAGAGAGTTATCCAACTATAACATTTCAAAGCGTTTGACTGGCAAAAAAATGAATATGCACAATTTTCTGCAATGTTTTTCAGCTACTAATCAACTCGCAACAAAAGGATTTGGAGTGAAAATATCTGAGGCCTTTTCAAAACACTATACAACTATCCCTATAAGGCTGGAAACACACTATCCTACTTACGTGCGAGTCTCTCGGATGATTCTCTGATCAGTGACCCTGAACGACCTCTCCCTCTCTGGATGGGAGTGTGATGCTGCACAAATACACAAGCAGCTGACACTCCCATCCAGAGAGGGAGAGGTCGTTCAGGGTCACTGATCAGAGAATCATCCGAGAGACTCGCACGTAAGTAGGATAGTGTGTTTCCAGCCTAATACTATTAATAACAACCAGTGCCCAACCAACACTAGTATTCAAGACATATCCGGGATTCAGACACATAGGGAAGTATTTTCAGATTCTTGTGGCAGCTCTTTGAGCAGTTTTTACGCTGATAGAGAAGAGATTGATCTAGATGCAGAAGAAGAAGAGGATGATAAAGAAAACAGACATTCGATAACAGAAAATGATGAAAACATTTTTTTAAAAAAACATTACTATTCCAGCAAATTACTCCATCACAAATTCCTAAGATGGCTTTGGAGATCTCAAAAAGAAATACTCAACTAAAAGAAATAAATAACGTGGTGTCTGCACTGCAACAAATTAAGGCAAAACTTCAAAACCACTCGCATTTGCAAAGGAAGAGAATTCTTCTTTGTCCCCAAAAATGGCCAACCTGGAGGACCAGTCCAGGAAAAAAAGACAACCTAAGAATAAGGCCCCTTTTAAATAGGCGTTTTTGTCCGGATCTGGCGGATCCGGACAACAAAACGCATCTGCCACAAGCCCCTTGCATGGTCTATGGGGCTTGCGGTAAGGTGCAGCAGGTGCGGTTGCGTCAGCGGAAAAAAAAAAAAACACGGTCAACTTTATTTTTTCGCGGTCGCAACTGCCGCAACCGCACTTGCCGCACCTTACCGCAAGCCCCATAGTCAATGCATGGGCTTGCCACAAGTGCTCCGCAAGTGCGGCCGTTAGGCAGCAGATGTGGTAAATTTGCTGCATCTTGGTGAAAACGCCAGTGTGAAAGCAGCCTAAGAGGGATTCTGGGAAAAAAATAGCATCCTCCAGTTTAGATCAGTACATCACAAATCTGATACCCAGATCATTCCCAAATTTCTTAACAAAGACCTTGTCATTGAAGCGTATAGGATCCCTAAGCCACTACGTCTTCCTGGTAAAATCCCCAGAGGTATTATTGTTAAAGTTTTGCTCCTCCCATATCAGAAACAGATTATTCGCCTTCCCTAAAGACTCCCAGAACCGCACGATGACATCCTCTTATTCTAAGATCATTCCAAAACAAACTATTATATTTGTATTGTCTCATACTGTCTGTATTGTATTAGATTATATAATATTGTATCCCCTCTGACTTGTAAAGTGCTGTGGAATATGTTGCTGCTATATAAATAATAACAATGAAAATCCTTCAGAAAAATAACACAAGAATTACCGTATTTTTTGGACCATAAGACACGCTTTTTTTCACCCAAAATTGTGGAGAAAAGTGGGGAGGAGAGTCTTACGGTCCGGATATCCGGACCCATGCTGGCTGTGCTGGGGGAAGCAACGTCTATAGACCAGGCTGGAGCAGGCTGCAGAGGCAGCCCGTGATCACGTGAGCCTGCTCATTAAGCTCATGTAATATGCACTGCATCCCCCTGTCCATTACCACAGTGCCAAGAGGTGGGCGGGGGACGGTGCATATTACATGTGCCTAAAGTATACTGACCCCCCATCCTGGACATGCCCCCCTCGTCACACTCTATGGCCCCATCTGCTGGCGCACACACAAAATACACAATGTTAACTCACACCCCGTTGCTCCCCGCCTGCAGCATCACCGTCTTACTGTGTCTGGCATCTGATCGTTTGATCCATGCAGCACAGTGACATCATCGCTGTGCGCCCCAGTCACATGATCGGATGCCCAGGCCACAGGAAGACGGTGATGCTGCAGGCAGGGAGTGATGGAGGGCGAGTTAAATCTTTTATTACTTTCATGTGTGTGCCAGCAGGGGGGCCCCATATAGCGTGATGGTGGGGCCATATGCAGGATGAGGAAGGGTGCCATATCCAGGATTAGGGGGGTGCCATATCCAGGATGGGGACGCCATGTACTAGGATCAAAAGGTCATATCCAGCATGTGGGGGCTACGTACCAGGAAAAGGGGGTCATGTACCAGGATGGGGGACCACATATTACCTTGAAGGGGGGGCAGGATGGGGACATTATCCCCATAAGTGTCATCAGCAGATCCCCCCATAACAGTGCATTATAACCACATTGCTTTTTTTTTCCCCTCTAAAATATTATGGTCCAAAAATACATTAACAGTCTTAGGCTGCGTTCACACATTTGCGTATTTTGCTGCGCTTTTTTACGCGCGCTTTTTGCCGCGTTTTTCGGCCGCGCAAAAAAGCGCAGCAAAATACGCAGGACCATTCACACACTGCGCTTTCTTTCCCCCAGAAAGCGCAGTGATGTCACAGAGAGAAGGAAGAATCCGGCTTCCTCCTCCCCTCTGTGACAGCTGTGGCCGCCCCATTAGACTTCACAGTGTTAATACACACTGTGAAGTCTAAATTAAACTAAAGCAAGTGTGTGAAAAATAAAAAACAATGAATACTCACCTTCCGACGCCTTCTCCCGGTGTCTGGTCTCCGGTTGTAAGTTAGATCTCGTCTGACAAGACCTGTGGTGATGTCAGAGGGGGGGCGTTCCCGGGCACTCGCGGTCATGTGATACCACATGACCGCGAGCAGCCAATCAGCGATGGGACCGCCCCGGGAACGCCCCCTCTGACATCACCACAGGTCCTGTCAGACGAGATCTGACTTACAACCGGAGACCAAACACCGGGAGAAGGCGTCGGAAGGTGAGTATTCATTGTTTTTTATTTTTCACACAGTTGCTTTAGTTTAATTTAGACTTCACAGTGTGTATTAACACTGTGAAGTCTAATGGGGCGGCTACAGCTGTCACAGAGGGGAGGAGGAAGCAGGATTCTTCCTCCCCTCTGGGAAAATACGCAGAAGTAGCTGCGTAAAGAATTGACATATCAATTGTTTACGCAGCTGCGCTTTCTCCCGGAAAACGCACTGCGTATTTTTACGCAATGTCTGCACTGCAAAGTGAATTTCCCATTCACTTTGCTGGCAGACAAAAAGCACATTGCGTATTTTGAAAAGCGTGCGTAAAAAAACGCGGCAAAATACGCAATGTGTGAACGCAGCCTTATGGTCCAAAAATACATTAACCTTGGCAGGAATCAAATGCCAATGGATTAACTCTTCAACATTGCAAGTTCATAAGGGTGTAAGGACTATCTCAATATCAGTTTGGGATGATGGGCCGCATTTTTCTGATCTGCTTTGGTCTTTTTCAATTGGAAATCTTGATCTGCTTTGTAAAAAAACAAACAAATCAGAAACATTTAATCGGTTTTTGATGCATTTTTTCGGGTGCAATTAGATACAATGGGAAAAGAGGATCAGAAACATGTAGCAACAATTGACATGCTCATTCTTTTTCTGGATCACTTTTCCACCCAAAAAAGCATAGATTGAACAGCAAAACTTGAAAACCCATTGACTTTGTTAGAATTCCAAATAAGTGAGATACGTTCACTGCAAAAACAGATAAAAAAACAACGATCAAAAAGACAGTCTGAACACAGCCTAAATGTTAGAACACCTCAGTCACAAGAACAAGTGTAAAAATGTGAACTTTAATGGACAACACTAGCGAAACAAAGAAATACAACTAACATGGAACCTTTTTCTTCTCGAATTTTCTACTCACAGCTGACAAGCAAGGATCACCCTTTATTCTTTCCAGAATTTGTATTCCACCTTAGGATGCTCTGTTGGACTTGGACCGAAGTTCCCTCCACTAGTTGGTACAGGTTCCTTACCATCTCAAGAGTGGTTCAAGCAAATAGTGCCTACTGTTTGTTACTAAGGCTGCATTCACACATTGCATATTTTGCTGCGCTTTTTTACGCGCGCTTTTCAAAATGCGCAATGTGCCTTTTGTCTGTCAGCAAAGTGAATGTGAAATTCACTTTGCAGTGCAGACATTGCGCAAAAATACGCACTGCGTTTTCAGAGAGAAAGCGCAGCTGCGTAAAGAATTGATATGTCAATTCTTTACGCAGCTGCTCCTGCGTTTTCCCCCTCTGATGTCACAGAGGGGAGGAAGAATCCTGCTTCCTCCTCCCCTCTGACATCTGTGACCGCCCATTAGATTTCGCAGTGTATTAATATACACTGCGAAATCTAAATTAAACAAAAGCAAGTGTATGAAAAAAAAAAAAAAAAAAAAGCATGAATACTTCACCTGTCCGACGCCTTTTCCCGCTGTCTGGTATCCGGTTCCAAGTGAGATGTCTTATGCCAGGACCTGTGGTGACGTCAGAGGGGCGTTCCCGGGCACTCGCGGTCATGTGATATGTATCAGCCAATCAGCGCCGGGAACACCCCTCTGACATCACCACAGGTCCTGGCAGAAGACATCTCACTTGGAACCGGATACCGGACAGCGGGAAAAGGCGTCGGACAGGTGAGGTATTCATTCTTTTTTATTTTTCATACATTTGCTTTTCTTTAATTTAGATTTCGCAGTGTATATTAATACACTGCGAAATCTAATGGGGCTGTCACAGAGGGGAGGAGGAAGCAGGATTCTTCCTCCCCTCTGTGACATCACCTGAGCTTTCTGGAGTGAAGAAAGCGCAGTGTGTGAAAGCCCCTGTGTATTTTGTTGCGCTTTTTTACGTGGCCGAAAAACACGGCAAAAAGCGCGCGCAAAAAAGCACAGCAAAATACGCAAATGTGTGAATGCAGCCTTACTTATTGTGTTTACTAACATTCTTCTTCCTACAGGTTTTAAGGACTTTTTCTATGGTAGGCATCTTAGTGCTTTAAAAACCAGTAAGGAGACAAAGTACTGTGTCTTATAGACCAGTGTTTCCCAACTCCAGTCCTCAAGGCACACCAACAGGTCATGTTTTCAGGATTTCCTTAGGATTGCACAGGTGTTAGTTTAATCACTTGCACAGGGGATAATTCCATCATCTGTCTAATGATAAGGAAATCCTGAAAACATGACCTGTTGGTGTGCCTTGAGGTCTGGAGTTGGGAAACACTGTTATAGACTAAGTGACTTCTTGTTATAAGGAATTGCTTCAGGGCCTAAAACAGACTAAGCAACATTAAGCTTTAAGGATTGTATGGACTAAGCGACATTCCACTAATATTTGGATTAATCAACAACTGTTGTATAATAACAATATTAGTTGTTCTATGTTTATAAGTACATCATAATGTATGTCAGTTTTCCCTTTTCTTTTAAAGGGCTTCTCCCTCCCCGTCCCCCTAACAAAATATATTATTATTTTCTTCCATTCCTCTGGTTACTGTTCATTATATTCTGTAAAAATTTTCAATAAAATATTGGAACAACAAATATGAAGGTAAAAAACTCACCAAATACTCAATGAATGAATGCAGTCTTAAGGTCTCCTGCTAAAAAGGGTTGTCTGGCACCGCTACATTCCTAATAGCACCGATGTGATGCTGACGACACTACATTGGCACATACTCCCTAGGAAACAAGCGTTACTGGCAGTAACATGCCAATGTAGAAATGTGCACCACTGGACAACCCTTTAAATTCAAGGAAAGAAAAAACAGATATAGTTGCAGAACAAGCAGCCGGCAGTCAGTGGTTGCAACGGAGGTGGGGTAGGTGACGGAACTTAGGGGGGGAGGCGTCATCTCTTGGGTACAGTGGGTGGGAAGAAGGAACAATAGGTGTGAGCGAGCAGACTGCACAATGTGGTGGGCGTGTTCTCAGTTTTCATTAACTATGGAAATAAGCCTTAATTCTCCAATCCACATGGGCATAGAGTTGATTATAATAGAGGAGGAGGAGGAGGGAAGCCGCCTCTTACATAAGCCCATTTTAGTCTAGATATGCAGAGAGGGGGCTTCGCCCGCCCCCCTGCCTGGGGCTCTTACCGCCAGGCCCCCACTTCTATTATCAACTCTTTGCCCGCATAGATTATAGAATTAAGGCTTATTTCCATGGTTAATGAAAACCGAAGAAACGCCACCACATCAGGCAGTCTGCTCTGACATGCCCAGTGTTCCTCCATCACCACCCACTGTGCCCGAGAGAAGTTGCCCCCTCTTGCTGCTATTCACTTTCGGCTGTTTCTTCTGCAAGAATGCTGGAAAAAAAAAAATCACTGGTGCACACCAGCCCTAATATAGTGAGTGTACCATATGAATTACACACTTCTGTGAGAGCAATGCTTTATTAAATAAAAAGGTGAATTCTTTTTCACATATAGACGGCGTCAGAATGTGTATGATTACCTGAGATTCCATTGCTGCTCCAGTCTCTCTTGGTAATGAAAGGAGAAGAGAAGGCACTGCATCTTGTCTTAGTTCAGGAACCGATCCTCCAGGATGTAAGATGTAGTCTTGTTCAGTAAAATGATCGCTACAAACGCTTGTAGATGAAAAAGACATGGAATTCGGAGAATGCATTGCCATAAGCCACTTGGACAGCAGTTTGGGATCATTCATTGGAAACCTGGAAGTAGTAGAGCCTTATTCCCATTGTTTTATTGGAAGCAACTTTGCAAACTTTACTTTGTTACATTTTGCTTTGCTTACTTCAGATATCTTGTCAAATGCTATTGTTTACAGTGCTGCCAATATTACAAAGGCTGGCCAACATTGTAACATTGGGAGAAAGCAAGCAGAAACCAGCAACGCGCCCAAACTGTCAAATCATGTAGGAGTCAAGAAGTCGGGGAGGCATGTCCTCCTGAAAAGTGAATATAATAGCCCTTTTACAGTAGCACAGTTTATTATAATAGAGTAGTGCAGACAGGCCATGAGATAATGAAGTCAGAAAGCTGTCAATTATACAGCTCAGATAATAATAATAATAATAATCTTTATTTATATAGCGCCAACATATTCGGCAGCGCTTTACAATTCCAAGTTCATGTTTAAACAATCATAAGAAACAGTTATTGGAAAACACAATACAATGCAAAAAACAATACAATATAGTACAAAGCATAATACAATACAATAATTAGAGCAAAATAATGACAGCCCTGCTCGTAAGAGCTTACAATCTAACAATGAGGTGGGGTGACACAAAGTACAGGTGCTTATTTACAATGATGGTATAGTCAACTTGAGGAGATGGGGAACAGATAGGAGCAGTATACGTGGCCACCAACCATTATTTGTGATCCACTTGAGATTGGAGGAACCGATAGGCTATGTCTAGATGACTGACTAGGGATCATGATAGGCCGCCCTAAAAAGATGTGTTTTTAGGGATCGCCTGAAACTATGTAAGCTGTGGATACACCTAATTTCTTTTTAAGCCATTTGTTTTTTATTGGGGTAATAACAAAATACAATTAAACAGCATGCGCCCACAACGGGCTAAGGAGGGTAACAATAGCATGGGGGGGGGGGAAGAGGGAAATCAGCATCCAGCTAATAAGTATAAAGTGAGAGAGCGCATACAATCATTATAAACCATATATAGGAGTTACACAACTGAAAACCTAAGGAGGGAGAGTCACTGTATTATGCCAGAAGATATCCACGGATCCCACCAATTCATAATTTTCGTTCTGTGTCGCTGGTCACGGGCCAGCATCAACTCGTAAGAGAAGTGTTGGTTCAGGCGGGTGACTACTTCCGCCACAGTAGGCAGTACAGAGGATCGCCAATGAGAGGCTATAGTTAAGCGAGCAGCTATTAGTACATTAGTCACGATCGGTGTTAAAGTGTGGGGGTAGGTGTCTAAGTCAATGCCCAAGAGGGCCTGCAAGACAAGGGGGAGTCCCTTCAGAGACGAGAGGAGAGAGTTTACTCCCATCCAGAACGAAGTTAACTTCAAGCAGGACCACCATATATGACTTTGAGCCTGGGGAGGAGCATCCCCTCCAGCAAGATGCTGATGCCGGGGGTCTTTGCCTGCCAATCTTGGCCATGCGAGCCGGGGTCAAGTACCAGTCAGCATCAATTTCTTTGACTGTTCTAGGTGCCCAACGCAGGAAGTAAAATGGGCTGCATGATCTGATGCCTCTTGCCATTGCTCCAGTGAGCATGTGATACCCAGTCTAGTTTCCCATCTGGACATATATGGTAGCTTATATCGGAGCGAAGGGCAAGCAGTGCCCTGTAGATAATGGATACACCTCGTTGTGAGGGGGATGTTTGTTTGAAAAGAGCCTGTAGGGGAGACTAATCAGGGAGAGGTAAAAGACAGGTATCGTAGTAGAGTAGAGGAAGTGGCAAAGTCGGAGATAGTCAATAAATAGTAGTGGGCGGGAGGAATATTTAGGTTGGAGAGATGCAAAGGGCAGTATCCATCTTTGTCCAGGAGGTCATGTAGCGATGAGACACCTCTCGACCTCCAAGCTGACAAAGAGAGATCTCCAATCAGTGCCTCGAGCGCCGATAAAGAAATGTAGCGGAAGAGAAATGGGAAGTGGAGTTTGCTTGCTTCGCCCAGATACCCAAAACCGCCCGCATGGAGGAGAGTAATCCCTGAGGGGAGACTTGCGTAAAAGGGTCATTTCCAACATAATCCTGGCAGATCTTCGGGGGGCAAACCAAGATTCAATTTGGAGCCACATAGATTGGGGAGACTCCGACCAATACATCTTAGCTACGTCCAAAGATATTGCCAAGTAATAGGCCGCAATATCCGGCACTCCCAGTCCGCCAGTGGAGTACGGGAGAGTGAGTGTCGACATCACTATTCTATGGAGTTTCCCACTCCAAATAAACCATGCCAGGATCACCCGGAATAAATTAAGGAATTTGCGGGGGAAGGGTAAGGGGATGCATCTCAAAAGGTAAAGAATTTGGGCAGTGTCATCATCTTTACAGTTTGGATTTTAGCCATCCAGGAAAGTTGCAGCGTGTTATAATGAGCGAATGCGTCTTTGAGGCTAGTCAGGAGAGCGTCACAGTTGGTGCTGACAATATGTTTTAATGTGGTAATGCGGATCCCCAGGTACCGAAAGCCCTCCTGAGACCAAAGAAAGGGAAATCGATTACAAAGCATTTGTTGCATAGAGGGGGAATATTAATCGGGAAAACCGAAGATCTAGTCGAGTTTAATTTATAAAACGATGCAGCGGAAAATTTGTGGAGAACCGATATCAACGCGGGGAAGGAGGTTAGCGGGTGAGTACACGATAGGAGGACTCGTCAGCATACAGTGAAATTCTGTGGTCCACAGGGCCGACCCTAACACCCAAGAAGTCAGGATGGGTACGAATAATAGCTGCCAGAGGCTCCATCACAAGAGCGAAAATGAGAGAGGAGAGGGGGCAACCTTGGCGCGTCCCGTTGGTGATACTGAAGGGAGAGGAGGAGAATCAACCCGCCCTCACAACCGCAGACGGGTTAGAGTATAGAGCCAGTATGGCAGTCTTAACGTTGCCTTGGATCCCAAATTTTTCAAGGACCGTGGCCAGGTACCCCCAGTGCACCCGATCGAACGCTTTCTCTGTGTCTAAAGAGATGAGTACACCGGGGGTTCCCCCCCTCTAAGATCTCTAAAAGATCTATGACCCTCCTCGTAGCATCTCTCGCCTGTCTGCCATGGATAAAACCCACCTGGTCAGGGCAATCAGAGAGGGGAGAACTCTCTTGAGACGTTCCGCTAGCAGCTTTGCATACAACTTCAGGTCACAATTTAGGAGCGCGATGGGACGGTAATTACCAGGGAGAGAGGAGATTTATCAGGTTTGAGAATGGTCGAAATTGCAGCCGAAAGGCCTTCAGGTCTGATAGTCCCCACCCGTTGCCAGTGCTGGAATAGTTTGAGAAGAGAAGGGGCTAAGAGGGGGGCGAAGGAGTGGTAATATAGATAGGGGAACCCATCCGGGCCTGGGGCTGAGCGTTTCTTAGAAGATCTAATTATTCCCAGAACCTCTTCCAAGGAAAAAGGGGAGTTTAGAAAGTCCTGTTGCGCCTGCGAGAGGGCCGGAGCTTGGCTTTTGCCAAGAAGGCATGAATAATGTCCGGGGAGGGTTGGGGCGTTTCAGGGTCAGAATTCAAATGTAGAGGTCGCTGTAAAATAGTTTGAATTGCTTCAGCTATTAAAATCGGGTTGCGAACCGTTCCCCATTAGGAGAGAGGATATACGGATTTTACGTCGGACCTCAGCCTTTTTTATTCTGCAGGCCAAGAGAGCACCCGCCCTATCCCCCATGCCATAATATGCTGATTTGTTTTTTTTGAGACATGTTCAACCTTGGAAAGAAGTAGGGTGCGTAACTGGTTCCGGGTACGGAGGAGGTCCGCAAGAACAGCAGGGGAAGGCGTAGCAGTGTATACACCCTCTAACCTTTAATAGTGAGAAGAAGGGAGTTTAGGGCTTCATTATGTAATTTCTTAGAATATGCTGCCAGCTTTATAAAATGTCCCCGGAGGACTTCCTTGTGGGCGAACCACAAAGTTTCGAAGAAATATCATTTGGTTATTGAGGCGGAAATAGTCCTTTATATATGACTGGAGATTTCTCAGAAAAGGCTGTGGATGTCAAAAGGCGCTCATTGAGGGTCCAATGGGAGGGTGGGGAGGGGGAGGAGTCGTCCAAAAAAAAGTAGTATAGGGGCGTGGTCCGACCAGGTAATCAGATCAATTCGAGGCGTAAAGAGTCATTGACCAAAAAAAAGTCAATTCTGCTAAAACGTCTTAAAACGTGGGAAAAAAAAGTGTAATCTCGTTCTGTGCTATGTAGGTATCTCCATATGTCATGTAAATGAAAAGACGACAGAGTAGGAGGTCCGTCCTATACTCCGAAGGGGAGGAGCAGTCAAGAGATTTGGATAGGGGGCATTGAAGTCTCCTGCTATCAATCTGTGTCCCATAAGAGAAGGCGCTAATTCTTTAAGAGACCTCTAATGAATTTAGCGTGTCGCACATTCAGGGAATCGACAGAAAGCAGGGAGTACACCACATTATTAAGGTGACAAGTGATCAGGACAAATCTACCTTCAGGATCAGAGATCACCTTAATCAGTTCAAAAACAAGACTGGAGCGGATGAAAATGTCTACCCCAGCCTTCTTAGTAGGGGCATTGGCAAAGAATTGATGTGGGTAAAAATGTGACGCAACCCTGTGATTATCCTCCCCCAGAAGGTGCATCTCCTGGAGGAAGACTATGTCAGGGTGAGACTTGTGCAGCTGTCCGCGGAGCAGAGCACGCTTCTGGGGGGAGTTCAATCCGTTTACATTCAAAGATAAAGCAACAATCGGCATAGTGAAAACAATAGGGTAAATGCAGAAAATATACTCACTATGAATACATAATAATAAAGGATGCTGGATAGGGAGGAAGAAAAAAATAAGGAGCTGAGGGGAAAACAAGACAGTAAAAATCAGAACAACCACCAGCATGGTACCCATGCAGGAAAAAAAAAGAACCAAAATAGAAAACAGCCCCCCTCACAGGGGGGGTACAAATGGAGGCCTTAGAGAGGCCAACCCAGAGTGAAAAATACGCTCAGTGGGGCAACAATCCCAGTAAGAGGTGGAGGAAAGGAGAGAAACAGGAGTGGGGGAGAAGTGGAGGTATCAGAGGTAGATTGGAGGGAGACAAGAGAAAAGAGAGAAGGGAGTATGGAGCATAAGGTGCTATGGGGAAAGGAGAGGGGAATTGGGAGAGCAGGGAGAGGGAAGGAGCAAAGAGTCAGAAAGAAGAGGTAAAGAGAAGGGAATCAGAATGATGAAAAGGAGGATTAGGAGCAGAGGAGAAGAGACAAGGGAAAAGCCTGGGAGTCAAAATGGCCCAGGAAAAAAGATCCCAGTGCAAAGTGAAAAAAAAACATTCTCAGCAGTGCTCATGCTTCAGGCAACGTCCCACTCCGGGTCTAGCTTCCTTCCGCTGGTTTTCCATCGTCGGAGCATTCCGGGCTGTGAACGCGTTGAAGTCGGGCGAGCGGTTTGGATAGGAGGCCCCAGTCAATCAGCAGCTTTTCGGCCTGAGCTGGTAGGAGGCACACATGAGAGACGTTGTCCTTACGTACAATCAGTTTTGTCGGGTGGCCCATTTATAAGCGATCTCTTTTTCTCTCAACAGCATTGTATACGGCTTGTAGGCACGTCGTAGCGCAAGGGTGCCCAGTGATAAGTCTGGAAAAACAGCTATCCAGCAAAACGTTCTGGAAGTGTAGGGGCCCTCCTGAGGGCTTGCAAGAAGTATCCTTAGTTTCGTAAAAATGGACTCTCGCTAGGACGTCTTCGAGGAAGATCTGCGCGGATACCAGGAGGTTTAGGGACCCGATGGATGCGATCTATTTTAAGATCGCGCCTGTCCAACTCTGGAAGCAAAGACGCCATGAAGTCTTGGAGAAGGGAACGCAAATCAGACGAGGGGATCGTTTCGGCGACGCCTCGGAGTCGGATGTTGTTACGCGTGCCGATCCTCCAGGTCGCAGTTCTTAGCCTGAACCTTTTCCACTACGTGCTGTAAGGTATAGTGATCTCCAGGAGAGAATTATGAGACCGGATAAGTTCAGCCATCCTAAACGCTAGGTGGTCTGTGCGGGAGCCCAGATCCACCACCTCCCTCTTTAAGTCGGCCACTGCGGCTCGTATATCTCCTGTATGGAGGAGCGGAGCTCTGAGAGCATTTCTCTCATAAGGGAATGGGTGATGGGACCCTCCGCTGCCTGTCAAGAGACAGATGATACTTGTGCCTGGTTTTCTCAGCAGGAAGCACGAGCTGCACGAGGGGAGTGGGGGGGGGCATATTGGATGAGCTCTCAGAAGCATGGCCTGAGATTAAAAAGTCTGATACCCGCTTGGGCATGAGGGGCTGCTGTGATTTTACCTTTCCCATCGATGCAGACAGACTTCAGCCGCAGATTGCTGTGGGTCAGAAGGTCAGAGCACTGCAGAAGGATGATTTATTGCCGCTTTAGTGTCCTGGGATCCAGGAGCTCCTGGATTAAGCAGCCTCTGCCATGAGATGCCAGGCCACGCCCCCTACACCTAATTTCTTGATGTAGAGCATTTCAGAGAATTGGTGCAGCTCAGAAGTCTTGCAGCCGGGAGTGGGAGGTTCGGATTAATGCAGAATTGAGTCTAAAGTCACTACCAGAGCAAAGAGAACGGGTGGAGTGATAGACAGAGATGAGGGAGGACATGTAGGGGGGTGCTGCACTGTGAAGAGCTTTGTGGGTGAGAAACAAGCAGTTTGAATTGGATACTATAGTGTATAGGGAGCCAGTGCAATGACTGGCATAGAGCAGAAGCGTCCAAGTAACGGTTAGCTAGATAGGTGATCCTGGCTGCTGCATTAAGGATGGACTGGAGAGGGGAGAGTCTAGTGCAGGGGAGGCTAATTAAAAGAAAATTACAATAGCCAAGGTGAATCAGCGCCACAGTAGAGAGTTTTTGTGGTTTCCAAGGTGAGTAAGGGGCGAATTCTAGAGATGTTCTTCAGGTGCAATTGGCAAGAGCGGGCGAGAGATTGTATATGTGGGGTGAAGGAAAGATCAGAGTCAAACATAACACCCAGACAGCGAGACTGCTGACTAGGCGTTATTGTGGTGCCGCACACAGAGAGAGATGTAATATTTAGGGAGGTTAGTGGACGGCGGGAGCAGAAGTTGTTCAGTTTTGGAAAGGTTGAGTTTCAGATCGAGAGCAGACATGATATTGGAAACTGTGGTTAGACAGTCATTGGTATTCTTTATTAGAGCGGGAGTAAGGTCAGGGGAAGAAGTCTACAGTTGTGTGTCATCAGCATAAAGATGGTACTGAAAGCCAAATCTGCTTATAGTCTGTCCAATCGGGGCCGTGTAGAGAGAGAAGAGAAGAGGTCCAACGACTAAACCATGAGGGACCCAAATAGTGGGAGGAAGAGGGGAGGAAGTGGAGCCAGCGAATGATACACTGAAAGAACAGTCAAAGATAGGAAGAGAACTAGGAGAGAGCCGTGTCCTTGATGCCGATGGAGTGCAGCATAGAGTAGAAGATGGTGGTCAACAGAGTCAAAGGCTGCAGAAAGATCAAGAAGGATAAGCAGAGAGTGGTCACCATTACGTTTTGCTGTCAGAAGGTCATTGGTCACTTTAGTGAGAGCAGATTCTGTAGAATGTAGGGGGTGGAAATCAGACTGTAATGTGTCTAGAAGAGAGTGAGTGGAGAGGTAATGAGTGAGACGGGAGTAGACCAGGCATTCCAGGAGTTTAGAGATGAAGGGGAGATTGGAGACTGGTCTGTAGTTGTTTGTGCAGGATGGGTCCAGAGACATTTTCTTTAATAATGGAGTAATGATCGGGTGTTTGAAGAAGGAGGGGAAGATGCCAGAAGAGAGGGAGAGATTGAAGATTTTGGTTAGGTGAGTAGTGACCACCGGAGAGAGAGACTGGAGTAGGTGTGAGGGGATGGGGTCAGCAGTGCCTGTGGAAGGAGAGAGGAAGAGTTGAGCATGGAGACTTCTTCTAAGACTGGGTCGAATGTGGAGAAGGAGTCAGAGGAAATGTGGGGAGAGGTAGGGGTAACAGCAATTTGAGGTTGGGAGTTGATTTCCTGACGGATGTTTTCTATTTTCTCTGTCAAGTAGAAAGCCAGATCATCAGCACAGAGGTCAGTGATAGGGGACTGCACTTTAGGACTGAAGAGAATGAACGTTGTCAGTTTTTTTTGGGTTGCTGGATAGTGAGGAGATCAGAGTGGTGAAGTAGATTTGTTTGTCAAGGTGAAGGGCAGCATTCTAAGTTCTCAGCATAAATTTATAGTGAATGAAGTTTTCTGGTGTGCGGGTTTTCCTCCTTAGACACTCAGCACTCCTAGAGAATCGCTGGAGGAATCGAGTTTGCGTTGTGAGTCAGGGCTGTTTCACTCTGTTTGTAAGTTCGGAAAGTGAGAGGCCCTACTTGGTCCAGGGAGCTTCTGATAGAGTCATGCAAGTGAATTATGGCCAGATTGGGACAGGAGAATGAGGAGATTGGGGACAGTGATGAGTGTAGAGTCTGTGAGTGCATGAGGGTTAATGGCCTGTAGAATTCTGAATGTGTGATAGCTTGGACTGTGCTGGGGTGGGCAAGGGTTTATGAGCTGAAGGAGAGAATGTTGTGGTCAGAAGGGGAAGAAGTGAATTATCTAAGGAGAAGGTTGAGCAGAGCCGGACAAAGATCAGGTCAAGGATGTTACCATCCTTGTGCGTCTCAGAGGTTGAGAGCTGTAAGAAGCCAAGAGATGTGGCTAGAGATAGGAGCTGGGATGCAGATGGGGAGATGGGGCTGTTTATGGGGATGTTGAAGTCTCCCAGAATAAGGTTTGGTAATTATGAGGACATGAAATGCTGCAGCCACGCAGAGAAATGGTCGAGGAACTGGGTGAGTGATCCAGGGGGCGGTATACCACCCCTACTCTGAGGGGGGAGAACAGAAAAGCCTTATTGTGTGGACCTAAAAGAGGGGAATGAGAATGATGGAGCTGGGGGGGATGACCTGGAAAGTACATTGTGGAGACAGGAGTAAGCCAACTCCACCACCATGTCTGTTCCCAGGTCTCGGGGAATGAGAGAAATGTAAGCCGCCATAAGAAATAGCGGCAGGGGACACTGTCTGAATCTGGATCCAGGTTTCAGTGAAGGCCAGCAGGTTAAGGGAGTTAGTGAGAAAGTAGTTATGAATGAATGGAAGCTTATTGCATACAGACCGTGGATTCCAGAGAGCACAATTAAAAGAGGGAGCTGAAGGTGTGCAAGTAATGTTGATAAGGTTAGTATGGTTTCTATGTGAGGTGGGAGAGGGGTGAAGTTGGGAGAGGGTGGACCAGGATTTGGAGAGTTATCACCTGACAGGAGCAGCAGTAAAAAGAGAAAAGGCAAATAGTTGTTGTAATTGTAATTTTTTTTCTGATGCAACACCCTGGAAATGGTGGTCTAAGATTATTCAGTACTTATAGAGAGTATGGGAGCTCAATAAAGTAGAGGGAAAGAGAAAGGTGCTTATGTGAATGAGTGGTGATGGAGGGGGGACGGGGCGGTGAATGGCAAAAGCACATAGGACAATACAAATTGGAGTAAAGGACATGGTAAAAGGAGAAAAAAAAATTTGAAAGATCTCATATAATATATCAAAAATGAAACATGATACAATATATAATACATAACATACAACATGATAAAAAAAAACAATGTGGGAATTTCGCTTTATCTATCTTTTGCGGCATGACACTCTTTGTAAGCTTCTATAGCTGTGTATCACTAGGAGCGCCGAGACACCTCATATATGCCCACAAGCAGAGGTAGTTTCTCATGAGTTTAATAACTGTATTGATAATAATTTCTATAATTCTTGGATCATATTTATTCATTATATTTGGCAGAGGATATTGTGAATTAGTATATAATTCTGGTAATGCTATAATTGTACTGACCTGAGGAATAGAGATGCCTAATCTCAGACCACAAGATGAACTGTGTAAAAAAATAGTAATAAAGTCAATACTTCAAACTGCTGCGGATTTGCTTATTCTTCCTCTCAAAGATCGCAGTAATGCTTAGCTTACATTGAGCACTTACATTGTGGTTTCCTGTTCCTGTTGTAGAAATTCATGCTAACAAATACATTCATTCAGGACAAAAGTGCCAAACAGTGAAAATGATCACTGCAAATTAAGGAGAAAGGATGTCGCACCATAACCCATCTAACCTGTGGTCTGGCATTGTCCATCTTTTTATATGTTTACTTTTAGGCATTGACAAAAGCGCAACAGTTTTGTGCACCTTCAAAAAACAGAGGCCAAACAGAGTAATGGAGTAACTCTGCTGTTTAATTAGTGAATGGTAATTAGTGAATGGATTCATCATGGTTGTCACCTGAATTACACATTTCAGAGATTGATTGAGACCCTAACAAGCTATTTTAGGAAAATCTGTGCTCCTAATGTTAAATGGCGCACCTTCCCTCCTGAGCCCTGGCGTGTGGCCAAACAGTATTGTACAGTCACATGTGGGGTATTGCCTGAATGTGGCAGAAATTATGTAACACATTATGGGTGTCACATCGCCATTGGACTCGGTGGCTGGTGCTCCTGCCTCGGCCGTTGGGAGGCGCCAGATTCCTTCGGCTGATGGTGCCAGGCGATAGGATGGCCTTGTCCTCATATGGACCTGCTCCTTGACGTCTGCCTCTGTCGCTGAACGCCGCCGTGTTTCTCCTTTGGGTGATGTTCGTTGCAGAGGAACGGGCCTTAGCAGAGGTGTCTGATAGGCGCAGCCTTCGTTCTTCTGTCAGAAGTGGGGTGGTTGGTGCCAGTCGTGCATCACCATCTGGCCTTGTTCTAGGGGCGGTCCAGATGATATCATCAGGCTGTGAGCTCCAGCCTATGGGAGGTAACCGCGCCCTTCAAATACATTGGAGCCTGTCTTGCAGGCCGCCAGATCTAGTTTTTGGTTCCCCAGTGATATAGTGTGTGTTTGTTTTGACTCTGACCTTTGCCTGGATTTTCGACTCTGCTACCGCCTGACGATTTTGTACCTTGGCTTTCCTCTCGGTTTTGACTCAGACTCCTGACTACGTTCTTCGGATCCTGATTTTTCCCTTGCTGGTGACCTCCCTGCTCTGCTGCTCATAATAGGCAGCTACCCCCTGGGCTCCGCTGTAATTCCAGATCCCTGTATAGGAGTTAAGGGTCTCAGGGTTTCTCGGGGTGCTGGGTGGCTCTGGCTTTGCCTGCCCAGGTGCTCAGGTATTGCCCGCGGATGCGGCCAAAGTCGTGTTACCTATTTCTTTGTCTTACCTTAAGAAAATGTGTGTTTGAAGGCTTATGTAGACAGTGACTCAGAAGGGAATTTCATAGATCTCCAGGTAGCAAGAAATCTAGGTGTACCACTACTAAGGCTTAATGCCCCCATTAAACCACCGCGGTTAATGGCACGCCCCTCATCCAGGGTGGAGTGGAATTTGTCACTAAGAAGGTGTCAATGCTGTGGGGTCTTTACATGCTGAAAATGTGTCATTTTTTGCTATCGGTAATTTATCATCTGCAGTAATCCTGGGCATGCCATGGTTACGTAAACATAACCCAGTCATAGACTGGCACTTGGGTGACATCGTGCGCTGGAGTCCAGAATGTCAGGATAACTATCTCGCTATCTGTAAACCAAGTGAAGGTCACACCTCCCTTTGTACCATTTGCCTTTAGAGATTTTGAGGATGTATTTTCTATTCAGGAATCAGAGAAATTACCCCCTCACAGAGAGTTGATTGCACCATAGATTTGATACCCGATTCTCGCTTCCAAAGGGGAGAATATCTAATCTCTCTGGTCCAGAACGTTAGGCCATGAAAAATTACATAGCAGACAGTCTGCGAAAAGGGTTTATTAGACCGTCCACCTCACCAGTAGGGGCCGGTTTCTTTTTTGTAGCAAGAAAGATGGCGGTCTCAGACCTTGCATTGATTACCGTGAATTAAAAGCGATCACTGTGAAAAACCGGTATCCTCTTCCACTCATCCCTGATCTTTATAATCAGCTGTTGGGAGTCAAGTATTTCACCAAACTGGACCTCAGGGGAGAATATAACCTTGTCCGTATAAAAGAAGGCGATGAGTGGAAGACCGCATTTAACACCTCTCTCGGCCATTTTGAGTATCTCATATGCGTCGGTTAAAATGATCCTAAACCAGAACTGACCCCCCACATCTTTAGACTGTCCTGCACCCTTTATCATTTCTAGCCATCCTTGCAGAAAAAAATCGCTTTGTAAAGTAAGAGAAAAAGTTATATTACTTTGTCCTGTGTGAGTTCTCTCTTTCTGTGCAAGCGCAATAGGCGTGCCTGTCTGCTGCGCCTTGTAATTTGCACGCCCCCTCTCTGTTCTAAGACTGCTGCGTCATGAAGGGCGGGCTCGGCATGAAGCGTTTAGCCGCCTTTCATGATGCGGCCAGGCTCGAGAAGCAGAGAGGGCGTCATAATTACAAGGCAGCAGCACACAGGCCCCGCCCATTGCGGCTTGCACAGAAACAGAGAACTCACACAGGACAAAGTAATATAACTTTTTCTCTTATTTTACAAAAGCGATTTTTTTCTGCAAAAGGGATGGCTAGAAATGATAAGTGGGGGTGCAGGGACAGGTCTAAAGATACGGGGGGGGTCAGTTTCTGGGTTTAGGATCACTTTAAGTAACGCACCTGCAGTTATTCAGAATTTTGTCAACAATATTTTCAGAGATATCAGTGGTGTATATGTGGTCGTTTATTTGGACGACATTCTGTTTTTTTCCTCCTGGTCTTTGGTCGCACGTCCGACATGTCCGTACTGTACTCCAGAGACTCAGAGAGCATTCTTTATTCACCAAACTAGAGAAATGTGTCTTCATGACTGAGGAGATAAAATTTTTGGGGTATATTTTTATCGGCTAAAGGTTTTGGCATGTATCCTTCTAAAATTAAACCCATTAAGGAATGGATACAGCCCAAGTCTCTAAAGGCACTGCAGCGATTCTTGGGTTTCGAGATTATCGTAAATTTATTAAAGAGTTTTCAGAGATAGCCAAACCACTCACTGATTTGACTCAATGGTGCGGATGTGGTTAATTGGAAGCCTGGAGCAATTCATGCGTTTTCTAAGTTAAAAGAATGTTTTTCCTCTGACCCAATATTGGTGCAGCCTGATTTGGACCACCCCTTTATTGTAGAGGTAGATGCCTCTGAAGTTGGAGTGGGAGCAGTGCTATCACAAGGCACTGCATCCCTCACTCAACTTCGTCCTGTGCCTTCTTTTCCCGAAAATTTTCATCTACCAGGAAGAATTATGATATAGGTAATTGGGAATTGTTGGCAATCAAATGGGCCTTCGAGGAATGGCGCCACTTCCTCAAAGGCGCCAAACATAGGATTACCGTAATTACTGACCACAAAAGCCTGACCTATTTGGAGTCAGCGAAAAGACTGAATCCTAGACAGGCTAGGTGGGCTTTGCTCTTCTCCAGATTTGATTTCGTTATCACTTTCCGACCGGGTACTAAAAATGTAAGGGCTGATGCCCTGTCTCAAAGTTTTTGCCCCTTACAGGTCGAGGACGTGGAACAGACTTTTTAGCCAAGGGGATTGTTGTTTCGGATGTGTCTTTGGATCTTCTGGAAGAGATTCGTGGATCTCCAGAACAGGCCCCTGACACTACTCCTGCGCAAAAACTATTTGCCCCTGCCAAATTCCGCCTCCAAGTCCTTAAGGAATCACATGATTCCGTCTTGCAGGGCATGCTGGTAATAACACCATCAGACTTCTAACCAGGAATTTGTGGTGGCCAACTATAGTAAAGGACTGTAAGGAATATGTACTGGCTTGTGAAACCTGTGCTCGCGCTGTCTCCCCGCAACTGCTCTGCTGGGTTGCTCCAGTCCTTGCCTACCCGAGGGTCCTTGGACTCCTATCTCCATGGATTTTATTACTGACCTACCACTCTCGGAAGGGAAGACTTGTATTGGGGAGTGGTAGACCGATTCAGCAAGCAGTGTCGTTTTGTTCCGCTGTCCGGGTTACCTAATTCAGAGACCCTGAGCAAATTATTTATTAACCATGTTGTGCGATTGCATGGTGTTCCTGTGAATATTGTTTCTGACAGGGGCACCCAGTTCGTTTCTAAATTTTGGAAGGTATTCTGTAAACAGATTGGAATTGACTATTCCTTTTCTTCTGCCTATCACCCTGAAACCAATGGTCAAACCGAGCGCACTAATCAAGCTCTCGAGCAGTATCTGCGTTGTTATGTCTCTGAGCATCAATTCGATTGGGTGGGACACCTGCCGCTAGCAGAATTTGCCATGAATAACCAGTACCAGGAATCCATCAAGACCACCCCTTTCTACTGTAATCATGGGCTGCACCTGCGCTTTGGTTCATTTTCTTATAGGCTTTCCAAAGTCCCTGTGGTAGAAAGGTCCATAGATCAGTTAAAGAGTATCTGGTCTGAAGTGAAAAAAAACTTAAAGGGGGCTCAGACTAGGCAAGCGTCTTCCGCTAATAAACGGCGCTCCAAGGGTCCGGACCTGGGAGTTGGGGACAAAGTTTGGCTTTCTACAAAAAATATTAAGCTCAAAGTTCCGTCTGCCAAACTAGGTCCCAGGTTTATTGGTCCGTATGAAATTATTGACGTGATCAACCCTGTAGCCTTTCGTCTGAAGCTCCCTCAATCATTCAAACTGCCCAATGTATTCCATAAGTCCCTTCTCAAATTGTACCAATCTCCGGTTCGTCCTGTCCAATCCCCTCCTCCTCCTGCTCCGGTCTTGGTCGGGGGTGCCGAAGAATATGAAGTTCAACGGATCCTTGATTCCCGCTTAGTGAGAAGATCCCTGCAGTATCTCATACACTGGAAGGGCTATGGTCCGGAGGAGAGGTCCTGGGTGCCTGCCAGTAATATCCATGCCAAGGGTTTGATCAGGAAGTTTCATATTCTTCATCCTAATAAACCGGGTTTTGTGGGTCCGGAGGCCCCTCATAGAGGGGGGAAGGGTACTGTCACATCGCCATTGGACTCGGTGGCTGGTGTTCCTGCCTCGGCCGCTGGGAGGCGCCGGATTCCTTCGGCTGATGGTGCCGGTGATAGGAGGGCCATGTCCTCATATGGATCTGCTCTGTCGACGTCTGCCTCTGTCGCTGAACGCCGCCGTGTTTCTCCTTTTGGTGATGTTGGTTGCAGAGGAGCGGGCCCTGCAGAGGTGTCTGATAGGCGCAGCCTTCATTCTTCTGTCAGAAGTGGGGTGGTTGGGGGGCGTGGCCTGGCTGCACATGCTGGAGGTCACCTAACACAGGAGCTCCTGGTCCCGTGGGCATAAAAGCGGCTATTACAGCAGCCACACCGACCAAACTGATCCCGGAAACTTCAGAACCCTTCCTGAGCCTGTCCTGCACAGATGGGGAAAACTAAAAGCAGCCAAGATCTTTTTTCAAGCCGAGTATCAGACTATTTTCCCCGGGCCGTTCTTCTTTCTCACTATCTAAAGCAAACATGGCACCGGCCTCCCCTCGTGCAGCACGAGCCTCCCGCAGGGAACAACAAACACAGAGCTCAGCTGCAGCTTCCCTTCCCTGGAGACTCCAGTCACCCTGGCACTTATGAAGGAATTACTAGGAGATCTCCGTACGTCCCTGCAAGAAGACATTACAAGTGCACTAACAGATCTCAGAGGTGAGGTGGCAGATCTGGGTGGGAGAACGGACCATGTTGAAAACAAGCTAGCTGAGCTGATCCGTTCTCATAATCAGCTCATGGATGATCAGGATCAGCTCCGCCACACAGCAGATCTAATTCAAGCTAAAAAACTGACCTGGAGGATAGGAGCAGACAAAATAATGTCCGACTCCGGGGGGTCCCTGAGGCGGTTCCTGCTGAAGAGCTACGTGCGTTCTTACAAAGCTTCATGATGGAGGTTCTCCCTGACATACAACCTCGTGATCTAAAAATAGATCGAATTCATAGAGTTCCAAAGCCTCCTGGGATCAGGGCTGAACTCCCCCGTGATGTGCTCGGGCGCATACATTTCTACGAAGCGAAGGAAGACTTCTTAAAAGCCCTAAGATCTGCTACATCACTATCACCACGATTTGCAGAATTAGAAGTGTTTCCTGACCTATCACCGGGGACTTTAGCGCTCCGTCGAGCATATCGGCTGTACACATCGCTCCTACGTGAGAAGAACATACCCTATCGATGGGGCGCCCGACCCGTCTCCTTATTCAGAGGAATGAGAAGCTCCACGTATGCCTTTCCCCTGATAGGGCTGCCCAGCTTTTGAAAACTTGGAACCTGATCCCATCTTCCATTGGCCCTTCTGAGCGTTCATCTACTCACAGCCCAGAGAACACATCTTCCCAGCGGCGCAGAATTGATCCAGAATGGAAAACTGCCTGAAACCATCATCGATCGAGTGTGGATAACTTTTACTTTTTATACCCTTCATTTATGAGGGGATGCCCGCGGGACTGTCTTCCTGGAATTACCATCAGCCTCCCAGGTCGTATCTTTTCATTATCTCTTTATCTCCTCATTATTCTTCCCTTCCTCTGATCAATCTCCCCTCTGACTTCTACTCTCTCTTCTCTTCTCCCCTCATTTCTCCCCCTTCTCTCTTCTTCCTACTTCCTCCTTCTGACCTTGGGAGCGCAGCCCCGCTGAGCGAGAGAGCTGACACCATCTTCTCGCTCTTGTTTTTCTGAGTGATAACTCAGTTACAGACTATCAATAACTGTTTATTGTTTTATGACCTTTTTTTCTGGTCACATACTGTTTTTTATCTTTTTCTCTTTGTTTTTGAGTAACTATATTGCTCACCCTGGCTTACACTGGATCAGATTATCTGTATACCCAGTTTTAGCCCTGTTATTACGAATTTGTTATTTTCTGTATAACTATATTCTTTCCTCTCTCCCAACCCCTTGCCTGTGTGCAGAGATGTCCTCAGAGAACAATATAATTGTTGGTGACCTCATAATGCGATCTATTATTGCCTTAATATGCCTGTGTCTGTTCTATCTTTAAACACAAACGGCTTAAACTCCCCACACAAGCGCTCACTATTATACTCACAGCTGAGGAGGACTCGCCCGGATGTTGTTTTTCTCCAGGAGACGCATCTGCTGGAGGGAGACAACGCACGTGTTTCTCTCCGACAGTTCCCTCATCGATACTTCTCTAACGCCATGACGAAAAAAGCTGGAGTAGCAATTTTCATCAGTAATTCCCTTGCTTTTGAATTTATCTCAGCCCTCCCAGACCCTGAGGGACGTTATCTACTCCTGAAATGCCGTCTGAACGACGCCTTGTATTCCCTCTTGGTCCTGTATGCCCCCAATTCAAGACAAACGTCTTATTTGAGATCTTTACTAGAGCGTCTCACTCCAGATATGGCTGGACATAAAATTATCGCAGGTGATCTGAACGCTCCTTTATCTAAGACGCTGGACTGCTCTTCCTCCTCTGCTTATAGATCAGAGTTGGGTGATCTGCACAGCACCGAGAGGGATTATACATTTTTCTCACCCCGACACAGGTCGTTCAGTCGCATTGACTATATATTAATCAATGACTCTCTCCTTCCCCTTTGTACGGAAGCTAGCATTGGCACTGCAACTTGGTCTGATCATGCTCCCATTCACCTGACCTTTGCTGATTCTTCTCCTCGTGTACCTAGAGCTCCTTGGAGACTAAATGAGCACCTATTGGCCTCCGAATCCAACGTAGAAGCTCTTCAAGCGCAACTCTCTGAGTTTTTCTTGATTAATGCCACACAGGACATATCCCCAGACATACTTTGGTATACTCATAAGGCGGTGATGCGAGGACATCTGATCAAGTTAGCTTCCTTGACTAAACAGAGATACCATGCGACTCTGGAATCCCATCTGGTTAAGATAAAAGACCTTGAACGTAAATGTGCTGATTCCCCCACCACAGCTCTCTGTTCAGATCTCTCGACCGCCAGACATCAACTACGTGCCTTCATGCTCACGAAAGTAGAATATCACCTAAAAAAAGTCAAGGCCCGCTTCTATGGCATGGGGGATAGAGCAGGTGCAATCCTTGCACGCCGTATTAGGAAAACAGAAACACGATCTAGAATTACACATATTACCTCCCCACAGGGAATACCGATCCACAACCCCATTCTTATTGCAGAGCGCTTCCGCGAATACTACGAGGACTTGTATAACTTATCCTCATCCCAATCTAACCCACAACCGACAACGGAACACATCTCGTCTTTTCTAGATCGAGCAGATTTACCCTCACTCTCCCCCGAGCAACTATCCTATCTAAATAGTCCCTTTACTTTAGCAGAGGTCATGGCAGCTATACGCTCGGCAAAGAAATCCTCAGCTCCTGGACCTGATGGCTTTACTTATCGCTACTATGCGGCTTTTGCTCAATTTTTAGTCCCTCATCTTTTATCTTTATTCCAATTCTGGCAGGAGAGGGGGACCATTAAACCGGAAGGTCTGCAGGCATCTATATCAACCCTATTGAAACCTGGAAAATCCCCCACTGATCCAGGAAATTATAGACCAATAGCGTTGCTGAACTGCGACTTGAAACTATACTCTAAATTGCTGGCGGACCGTCTCAAGGTCGTTCTACCGTCCTTGATCGCACTAGACCAGGTTGGTTTTATACCTGGCCGCCAAGCGAGAGATGCCACAAGGCGGGTTATTGATCTCTTAGAGATCTTAGAGGGGAGAGACGTCCCAGGAGTACTAGTCTCATTGGATGCAGAAAAAGCATTTGACCGAGTACACTGGGGATATCTGGCAGCAGTCTTAGACAGGTTCAATTTCATTGGCAATATAAAATCAGCTATACTGGCTTTATACTCAGCCCCTTGTGCATTTGTACGAGCAGGAGGGTTTTCCTCCTCTGTCTTCCGTATCACCAACGGAACTAGGCAGGGCTGCCCTCTCTCCCCTCTCATATTCGCCCTTGCGATGGAGCCGCTAGCCGCAGTTATACGCGCTCACCCAGACGTCTCGGGCATCACAGTGGGTCCCGTAGACCATAAGATCAGTCTTTATGCCGATGATGTCCTCCTCTCCTGCACTAATCCTGCACGCTCTCTACCCACTATTCTTTCTATCTTATCTGATTTCTCCCGTGCTTCTTTCTACAAACTTAACCTATCTAAATCTACGATATTTCCTGTAAATCTCTCAAACGAGTCCCAACGTGACCTCTCTTCTCGCTTCATGTTCCAATGGTCTCCCCGAGGCTTCTGCTATCTAGGAATTCACATTACTCCAATAAAAGACATTGTCAGCCGTAATTGCGATCTCTTACTTTCCACTTTAAGAACCACATGTGCAGATTACTCCTCTTATCAGTTATCGTGGATAGCACGAATCCAAACAGTGAAAATGATGCTTCTGCCAAAGATCCTGTATGTTCTGAGTTGCATCCCATTCCTTATTACGAAACGTTATCTTTCTCTTCTACAGTCCACTCTAAACCGCTTTATATGGAACTATAGGGTCCCCCGAGTGGCCTTTACCTCTCTTACTCTCCCTTATAATAAAGGTGGCCTTGGGGTCCCGGATGTGGCGGGGTACTATACGGCGCTCGTACTGGATGTAGCGAGAATGTGGTGGTCGGAGTCCCCTATCTCTCGTTGGCAACAGATTGAGGCTGCCTTTGCCCCGTCTGGGTCCCTTCGGCTCCTCCTTCAAATTAACCTCTTGCGACGTTATTCACCACCTACCCCCCTACGTTCTATCTCATGTTTATTGACGACTTGGCGGAAACTTTCTAGATCTCACCTTGTATTCTTATACCACTATGTAACACTCAAGGCGGCGTCTTCCCTGATGGGCGACATTTCCTTTTCCTCCTGGGGCGAGGGAGACATTACACCACTCACCTTTCTACTTCACCAAAATCGCCTCCTCCCATATGACTCACTGGCAGCGAAATTCTCTTTACCATCTGCCACTATTTTCTCTTACCTCCGACTGAAACACTTCCTCTCAACAGTTGACATCCCCACTTATGACATGGAAGAAATTTCTCTTCCTCTACAATCACTATTTAAGCGCACAGGCATTGTGAGCAATGGTACCTCTATCATCTATAAAGCTTTACTAGATGCCCAAAGCAAACATAAATTACCCTATATGACCAGATGGGAGACCAGACTCGCCTTTGATGCTACTAAAGAACAATGGTTATCGGCGTCAGGCCATGCAGCACTCTACACACGCTGCATAAACCACTTGGAGCAATCCAAAAAAGTTATGTTTAATTGGTATTTAACACCATCACGCATTGCCAAATTTAAAGCTCCTCTTCCCTCCCCTCCCCAAATTGTTGGAAAGGATGCAATGTCCATGGTACAGAGGTTCATATGTGGTGGTCCTGCCCACATATCAAAGGATTTTGGAAGGATGTAGAGTTGTTATTAAGTTCTCTTACAGGTCTCCCTTTTGTTCTTACCGCCCCCTTAGCATTATTGGGAATTGAACTGGATTCTTTCCCTATACCTCTCAAACCTATTATAACTAATGTATTGATCGCAGCACGACAAACAATTGCTGCTCATTTGAGGACCACAGAGACACCTGGAAAACCTGAACTGCTTACGAGACTAAATTCCCATTATGCTCATGAACTCACATTAGCCCATTCATTGAAACGCAAATTAAAAATTGCCACCTGGTGGGACCCTTGGACTTCCTCAAGATATAATACAGTTCCCACTTCCTTATAATTAGAAGGTCTACCAACATTACAAACCAATACATCTTGATCTTGTTCTTCTGCACACACACCTTCCTTCCCCCCTCTCCATTATCCTCCTCCCCCAGTCCTTTTGTTATGGATTTCATGTTACAATTCTTATATGTATTTTGTTTGCAATGATTTGTACCACTGTTTCAACTTGCCTTTGTTCAGCTACAAAATTCCAATAAAAATCTATTGGTTTAAAAAAAAAAAAAAAAAGAAGTGGGGTGGTTGGTGCCAGTCGTGCATTACCAACTGGCCTGGTTCTAGGGGCGGTCCGGATGAGATCATCATGCTGTGAGCTCCAGCCTATGGGAGGTAACCGCGCCCTTCAAAACACATTGAAGGCTGTCTTGCAGGCCGCCAGATATAGTTTTGGTTCCCCAGTGATCTAGTGTGTGTTTGGTTTTGACTCTGACCTTTGCCTGGATTTTCGACTCTGCTACAGCCTGACGATTTTGTACCTTAGCTGCCCTCTCGGTTTTGACTCAGACTCCTGACTACGTATTTTCGGGTCCTGATTTTTCCCTTCCTGGCGACCTTCCTCCTCTGCTGCTCATAATAGGCAGCTACCCCCTGGGCTCCGCTGTAATTCCAGATCCCTGTATAGGGGTTAAGGGTCTCAGGGTTTCTCGGGGTGCTGCCTTACCAGAAGCTCAGCCTCACAGCGGATGGTCTTCACAATGGGGCCTGTTTTATCTATTCCCCTTTTGAAAATTGGAAATCTGGGGCTAAAAAAACATTTTAGTGGTAAAAAAGTAATTATTTTTACTTCACTGCCCAATACTATAAAATCTTGTGACACACCTGTGGTATCAATATGATCCCTGACACTTCGGTAACTTGTGGGGGATTTCTACGGTTCTGGCACCTCAGGGGCTCTGCCAATGTGACATGGCACCTTCAAACCATTCCAGCTAATACTGAAGTCCAACATGGCGCTCCTTCCCTTTGCACTGTGCCTCTAAAGTAGCTCCTAATTACATTGGCAGACTAAGGAATAATTACACAACAAACTGTGTGGTCCATTTTTTTCTTTTTATCGCTTAAAAATGTAATAACCTTTGAGCTAACACATTGTTGTGAAAAAATGTCACTCTTTCTTCACCGCCCAATGATATCAAATCCTGTGGCACACCTGTGGTGTCAATATGATCACTGTACCCCTAGATGAGTTAATTGAGGGGTGTAGTTTGTAAAATAGGATCACTTGGTGAAGGGCTGCTTTTCTGGTAGGCCAGGAGCTCTACAATGTGACATGGCACCTCCAAACTATTCTATCTAAATTTGGCCTCCAATATGGCTCTCCTATCTTTCTTCAATTTCTACTAGCTTTTGACCACATATGAGATATTGCCGAACTCAGAAGAAGTTGTGTTGGTCCACATTCTCCTAATACCCTTTTTGGAAATGAAAACTTTGGGGCCAAAGCCACATTTTAGTAGAAAACAAAAATGGTCATTTTTTGTTTTTACAGCCCAATGTTATACAACTTTGTGAATCGCCTGAGGGTTAAAATTGCTCAATACACCTCAGGATAAATTCCTTGAGAGGTGTTTCCAGAATGGGTTTGCCTGTGGGGTATCCACTGTTTTGGCATGGCATTTGCCATCTATTCCAGCCAAAATGGAGCTCCAAAATTAAAATAGCGCTCCTTCCCTTCCGAGCCCTGCGGCAAACAGTTGTTTTCCATCATATATGAGCTATCCAAGTACTCAGGACAAATTGGACAAATTTTTATGCTCAATTTTCTCCTTACCCTTGTGCAACATATTTTTGATTAAAAAAAAAAAAAAAAAATTCATTTACATGGCTCAACATTATAAAATTTTGTGAACCTCTTCGGGTTCAAGGTGCTTACCACACATCTGGATAAATTCCTTGCAGGACTTCAGTTTCCAAAATAGGGTCACTTGTGGGGGGGTTTACACTGTTTAGGCACATCAGGGGGTCTCAAAATGCAGCATGGCATCCGCTACTGATACCAGTCAAATTTTTGTATCAAATATCCTTCCCTTCCAAACCCTGCCATGTACCCAAACTGTGATTTTCCCCCAGATATTGGGGTATCAGCGTACTCCAGAGAAGTTGCACAACATACTGTATTTTCCAATTTCTCATTTTACCATTTTAAATAAAAGAAAAATTGTGCAATATTTTAGTGGGAAAAGGTAACATTGCTATAGTTCCTGTGACACATCTAAATGGTGCAGTTTTTAAAATGGTGTCAATTTAGGGTATTTTATGTCACATAGGACCCCCAAAGTCACTTCAAATGTGATGTGGTCCATAAGAAAAAATTTTTTTTTCAAAATTGGTTTTGTAAACTTTGATGGAAAAAAATTTGAAATTGCCGATTAAAAAGTTGGAATGGTTAAGAGTTTAATTAGAAAAAAAAACTATGTTTCAAAAATGGTGCAGATGGAAAGTAGACATGTGGGAAATGTTGCTTAATGATTTTATGTGATATAACTACCTGGTTTAAAAGGTATAAAAATTAAGTTAAAAAATTTCAAAATTTACAAAGAAAAATTTGACACATTTTTGTAATTTTCATAAACGCAAATCATATTGACCAACATTTACCACTAAAATGAATTACAATGTGTCACAACAAAACAGTTTTAGAATCATTGGGAAATATTAAAGAATTCCAAAGTTATCTTATAAAATGACATAGGATAGAATTATAAAAATTGGCCCGGTCAAAAAGGTGAAAACAGGCTAGATAGTGAAGGGTTAAAGGATTTCGTCACTTACTTTGTACTGATGACCTATCCTAAAGAAAGGAAGTCAATATCAGATGGGAAGGGGTCTGAATAAATATGGATCAGTAATACTTGGCAGCAGCCACTACAGTTTAAAGGGAACCTGTCACCAGGTTTTTCCCCTATAAGCTGCAGTCATCACCAGTAAGGCCTTATATAGAGTATTCTAGAATACTGTGTATTAGTCCTCAGAGTGATCTGCATACCATAAAGACCTACTATTATGCTCATCTATGGGTCGGTTCAGTTGGAAGGGTGTCGCTGGTTTTAATCCAGCGCCTCCTCTATTGCTTCAAGTGGATGATGCTCCCTATGTCATTCACAGTGTCCTCCATTGCAATCCTCCACAGTCACACTTGTCTCTGACCTGCTGAGGGCAGAGCATAGCACAGTAATGCGCAGGCACGGGGAAAGGTTAGAGAACACCTACACATGCACATTACACTACTTACATCTGCTCTCAATAGGGCAGTGAGAAATGCATGCGCGCAGAAGTGCAATGGCAGACAATGTGTGGATGACGTAGAGCGTGTCATCCATGTGAAGCAATAGAGGAGGCACCGAGTCAAAACCAGCGATGCCCATCCGACTGGACCGCCCTGATTTTATGCAGATCAGTTTGGGGACTTACACAGATTTCTATTATACTGTATATAAAGTTTACCGACGGTGGACACGCTTCATATGGGAAAAATCTGGTGGCACGTTCCCTTTAAGAAGATGTGCTATTCAGCACCACTACTAATATCCAGCTGTGGTCGGCATTGGGCTGCGTGTTGGGTGCCCCACAGATTTAATGTCAATAACCTATGCTTAGGATAGGTCATCCATGTAGTGGAGTCATTCTTTACATGATTGAATCCAAGGGGATGAGATCATAGAAGATAATTTTACATAAAAATATGGCTCTCTAAAAATATTGTTATGCAAAACATTTGGTGTCCCATAATTGAACCAGAGATAGAAAGTAACATGATGTTCACTGTACAGTGAACGCATACCGTATATACCGCGTATAAGCCGAGTTTTTCAGCCCAAAATTGGGCTGAAAAGTACCCCCCTCGGCTTATACGCGAGTCAGTGCTGATACCGATGTATACATCGGTACATACCGATGTATACATCGTATACAGCAGCCCCCGCATCCCCAGTAATGCAGGGCCCCCCCAGGGTCTCTCCGGTCACCTGTAAAGCAAGCTATACTTATCAGTGTCCGCTCGCACCGCCGCTGCCGACATCCACGATCCTCCATCTACATGCGACTCCTCTTCCTGTTTCTGTGCGCGTCGCCGGCAATGACGTCATTTCCCGGCGACGCGCACAGGAAACAGGAAGAGGAGTCGCATGAAGATGGAGGATCGTGGATGTCGGCAGCGGCGGGTGCGAGCGGGACACTGATAAGTATAGCTTGCTTTACAGGTGACCGGAGAGACGCTGGGGGGGGCCTGCATTACTGGGGCTGCCTGTATACTACCGCTGGGGCTGCTATTATACCTCTGGGGCACTGTATACTACCACTGGGGCTGCTATATACCTCTGGGGCCCTGTATACTACCACTGGGGCTGCTATATACCCTTGGGGCACTGTGATACTACCACTGGGGCTGCTATATACCTCTGGGCAACTGTATACTACCACTGGGGCTGCTATATACCTCTGGGGCCCTGTATACTACCACTGGGGCTGCTATATAACCTCTGGGGCACTGTATACTACCACTGGGGCTGCTATATACCTCTGGGGCCTGTATACTACCGCTGGGGCTGCTATATAACCTCTGGGGCACTGTATACTACCACTGGGGCTGTATATACCCTGGGGCACTGTATACTACCACGTGGCTGCTATATACCTCTGGGGCCCTGTATACTACCACTGGGGCTGCTATATACCTCTGGGGCACTGTATACTACCACTGGGGCTGCTATATACCTCTGGGGCCCTGTATACTACCGCTGGGGCTGCTATATACTCTGGGCACTGTTATACTACCACTGGGGCTGTATATACCTCTGGGGCCCTGTATACTACCACTGGGGCTGCTATATACCTCTGGGGCACTGTATACTACCACTGGGGCTGCTATATACCTCTGGGGCCCTGTATACTACCACTGGGGCTGCTATATACCTCTGGGGCACTGTATACTACCACTGGGCTGCTATATACCTCTGGGGCCCTGTATACTACCACTGGGGCTGCTATATACCTCTGGGGCACTGTATACTACCACTGGGGCTGCTATATACCTCTGGGGCCCTGTATACTACCGCTGGGGCTGCTATATACCTCTGGGGCACTGTATACTACCACTGGGGCTGTATATACCTCTGGGGCACTGTATACTACCACTGGGGCTGATATATACCTCTGGGGCCCTGTATACTACCACTGGGGCTGCTATATACCTCTGGGGCACTGTATACTACCACTGGGGCTGCTATATACCTCTGGGGCCCTGTATACTACCGCTGGGGCTGCTATATACCTCTGGGGCACTGTATACTACCACTGGGGCTGTATATACCTCTGGGGCCCTGTATACTACCACTGGGGCTGCTATATACCTCTGGGGCCCTGTATACTACCACTGGGGCTGTATATACTACCACTGGGGCTGTATATACTACTGGGGCTGCGTGTATACTACCACTGGGGCTGCTGTATCTACCTCTGGGACTGGTGTATACCACACTGCTGGGGGCTGTATACTTGTGCTAGGGTCCACCCTCGGCTTATACACGAGTCAATAGATTTTCCCAGGTTTTGGGGGCAAAAGTAGGGGGGTCGGCTTATACACGGGTCGGCTTATACACGAGTATATACGGTATCTTAAAAAAAAAAAAAAAAAAAAAAAAAAGAAAAAAAAGAAGAAAGAAAGAAAAGGAAATAAACCAATGGCTGTTTTCCAGCTACTTCACCTTCCCCGTGTCCTAACATACCACTAACTTACTGATTACAAAGCTCAATTTCTTACTATTTTAGGATCACTGTCTGTTATCAGGGAAAAGGACCATTTTTTACATCCAGAGGCAGAAAACTTGAACAAAACATATGCTAGTGTTAATAATTTGGCACATTTCAATTCAATCCAGGCAGGGTAAACTTATTGGTCCTAACCAAAATTATCAAAAACAAAAACGTTGTAATAAAGAACGGACAAAAGAAAGATGATCTAAACAGTAATATTAACCATCGCTTCAGATACCTGAAAAATGCTTGCTGGCATCCTTCATAATGAGTGTTCTTGCACCCATGGACTGCGCACGTTTGGACGTTGTCCTTCTCATTCTAGAAAGAAATCAAGAGGTTACAGGTCTGTGGTCCTCATTCAAGCCCTCCTGTTCCCAGTTGTAGAATCAGCCTTCTCAATTTCAGCACCCTTTGATCTTGGTCTCTGTCTGTCTCTTGCTTTGTTATTGATTGTGACAATTTTTGCACATAAATGGTATGGTTCTCAGCATGTGGCATGATGAGATTGTGTACTTTAGTTCTACAGAGTCAGAGTCTCTCTCACACACACACACACACTAAATCTTATATATCTGTAAGTGAGTGCACACACACACTCACACACACACACACACACACACACACACACACGTTAATGTAACAGCTATGGATGAATAAGTCATGGTAATTATAGTAACAACCTATGGCTGGCTAGTTTTAAAACAGGGGTGGGGAACTCCAGTTCTTGAGGGCTGTGAACAGGTTATGTTTTCAGGATTACCTTAATATTTCACAGAGGTTGGAATCATCATCAGTGTGTAGGTGATTATATTATCCCCTGTGAATACTAAGGAGATCCTGAAAACTTGCACTGTGTGTGGCTCTCGAGGCCTGGAGTTCCCTGCCCTTTGTTTTAGACTCTGCTCTGACTATTGGCCATTCTTAAGGCCTGTCACACAAAGAGATCGCTAACGAGATCACTATTGAGATCGCTCTTGCGTCACGAAATCTGTGACGCAACAGCGATGTTGTTCTGTGTGACACGCACCAACAATCTGGCCCCTGATGTGAGATCGTTGATCGTTACACACTGCTCTGGGTCATTCCTGCGTCGTTGTGCTCCCGCTGGGAACGCTACATCGTTGTGATTGACAAAGATAATGAGCAACGATCTCAATGCTACACTATGGAGAGAAAATTCACAACGACCTCGGTATAAGTCTGGATCGCTAGTGTGTCATTTTTCACATCACTGGTGAGATGCCTGTTTGACATCTTACCAGCGATGTGTAAACGACGCACCAGCGATCTCTGCACATCGTTATCGGGATCGTTGATGTGTCGTTATGTGAGACTGGGCCTCAAGTCTATCAATGTAATTGGATTAATGTTTTAAATGTGGTACAGAAAATATGAAAACCATGGCCACATTATCAAAAAGCATGCCACACACTGTGTGAGTTATTGTAGTTCAGCCTTATTACAGAATGAAGTGGGTGACCACTACTAGGACAACCCTTCTCATTCCATGTTTGCCCAGGTGCTTGAGTCCCAGAGCTCAAGTTGAGATTGTCATGTCAGACAAACCCTGCGCCCAATCACCACTGGTTTCACTTTCCTGCCTTCAGACATAGGGTTAATCTGCAAGTGAGCAGGAGAGGGAAGCCTGTGGTGATAGGTGTGGGACTCACACAATGTCACACTAGATGAGCAAACCTGCAGATGTTCGGTGGATCAGGCAAAATGTTTAACAAAAAAAAAAAAGTCTGGGTTTCAGACCACTCTTGACCCGAATCCATGTAAGTCTATGGGGACCCAAACTTTACAGTTATAAAATGGCAGCTTGTGGTCTGGAGGGGACTGATGATTATCATACTTACAGTCTCTCACTGCAGTCACTCCCGCTCATTAACCCTCATGTTTATTCACTGCTCTGACTCCAATAGCCAATCCCAGATGCCCACTCTCTGTGATCATCTGTTCAGTCAGACTGTGCCGGCGCCTGTGACTGGTTGCCACACACAGTGTATTGGCAATGAATCCAACATCATAGGTGTGTAAAAATAATTTAAAAAAATTGCATAAGGGTCTCCCATATATTTATACTTCATGCAGATAAAGTGGACAGCCTCAAATTGTGAGTTTTATATTGGCTGAGTATCAGATACAAGGACCCAAGGGCAGTTTTTTTCTTAATAAAAAAAAACAGCGGCATGGGGGGATTCCCCAATTTGAAAGGCACACAGCTGGCGATAGTTATTCTCACCCTTTGAGAGTGTGACTCAGAGTCCAGTTCATCTGAAGTCACAGATGACACAGTCAGTGCGAGTGCTGATTGCGGTTAGGGACACTAGAAGGTCTCCACTCACTGCAATGTAGCAGAGCTGGGAGTGCTTTCCAAGACATCATGCTGTGGATTTCTGCTGGAGTTAGTCATATTTAGGTATAATAAATAAGTGAAACAGGTTATCTTTGTGTATTATTTCAACCAAAAGGATTTTTCTCTGTGTTTAACGATTTATGCACAGTGGCTCATTAATTAGTACAGCAGTCTTGCAGCGCTAGGGTCCTGGATTCAAATCCGACCAAGGGCAACATGTGCAAAGGGTTTGAATGTTCTCCTAGTGTTTGCGTGAGTAATCCTCGGGTTCCTCTCACACTCCAAAGACATACTGACAGGATGTTTAAATTGTGAGCCCCAATGACAACCATGTAATTGCCTGATCTTATAGATGTAAACACCGTATGGTGGGAAATTAAATAACTAGGCCCTATTACAGATGTTAATAAATATTTCGTTCAAATCAGGATTGGTAAATGTGCTCAAGGTTCCTCGAGTGACGCTGAAACATCACCAATCTAGGGCTTGACGACAGCTGTCAATTCTCAGCTGTCATTAACCCATTCTACCCATTTGCTACCGCACCAGGGTTTTGGAAAGTGTCAGGAAAATTTGCCAGGATTTGGTGATTGTAATGAATGCGCCAAATTCAAGATGGCTGCAGGCTGCTATATTACCCTGTGGGGAATAACTATATGCCTTCCCAAAGTGAGAATACCAACCCCTGCCATGTGCTTCTATCTTGGCTGAGCATAAAATGAGTATTTGATACTTAGCCAATATAAAGAAACACTGGGGCTGCAGGCCGCAACTGTCACTGTATCCGAGTTGATAAATATACTGGTGAATCCCTACAAAATTTTAAAGAATGTATTTATTTATTTTTACACACCTAAGAAGGCAGGTTCATTGCCAATACACTATGTTGTATGACAACTAATCACAGGCACCGGCACCACTGGCTGGTGGCGCAGTCTGGCCAATCACAGATCCTGTCACAGAGAATGAGCGTCTGTGATTGGCTGTTTGAGTCAGTGCAGTGAATAAACATGTGGGTTAACGATCAAACCCAAGAAGCAAGTGTGACCGCAGTAGGAGACTGTAAGCATAATTGTCCTATTTTAATTTCATTTTTATTTTTACAGCCCCCCTAGCTGAATCTGAACAGTAACACAGACTTCTCAGGAAGTCCGTGTTTGAGGTCCATGCTCAAACACTAGATGTATTGTACAGACCCTGAACTTTACAGTTTGGGTTCGCCCATCACTAGTCACCATCTTACATGAGCCCCAAGGACGCAAGACCAATACTGCTGGAAATGCGCTGGAAACGGGAGGAAAAATCAGCTCTTATTTTAATTGGGGGAAACATGTGGAATGAGAGAGGGTTGTCCTAGTAGTGGATAACCCATTTAGTGGAGTTTGGTACAATACCACAAAAACCTGTAAAGAGGTGTGGTGCTTTTCTGGAATGAAGAAAGCCATATTTTTTTAATCCTACATAATCCCTTTAGCTGTTTGTTCACATTAGCGTGTTTAGCGTGTTTGTGTCACATTACTAAAAAACAGTTAAAGCACATTACTAAAATTACAACTACTATACACTCTTACAGCTGCAATGAAATAGCTAGGGCTACATATCTAGTACCTGAACTGTATCTTGACTTGTCTTCTTTTTCATAGCTTTTTTTCTTTTAAGTCTCTCTTTTAAGCTGGTTTGGGAAGCCATCAAACACAGAAGGCACTGCGTCGAGATGCAGCCTAGGGACTATCGCTCCTGGACGTATCATGTAGTCATTCTCAGTGAAATGATCACTACAGACTCTGCTGGAGGCACAAGGATTCCAGCCTTTACGTCGTATAGCAAGAACCCATTTGGACAAACGGTCGGGATCCTTCATTGGTAACCTGGGGAAGAGTTCAATTTTTGCTTAAAGTACCTGGCATGCAGGAGACTAGTGATATCACCAGCTTGGACAATGTTACTCTCCTGCATGCAGAGTATTCTGACACCACTCTGTTATCTACTGATTATTAGAGATTTAGAGATCTGAGCTGATATAAGAGCGGGTTATGTGCAGATCACACAGTGCAGGGAGGGACAGACCAGGGAGGGAGGAAGGGAGGGACAGACCAGGGAGGGACAGACCAGGGTACAGACCAGAGAGGGAGGGAGGGAGGGACAGACCAGGGAGGGAGGGAGGGACAGACCAAGAAGGGAAGGAGGGAGGGAGGGACAGACCAGGGAGGGAAGGAGGGAGGGAGGGACAGACCAGGGAGGGAAGGAGGGAGGGAGGGAAAGACCAGGGAGGGAAGGAGGGAGGAAGGGACAGACCAGGGAGGGAAGGAGGGAGGAAGGGACAGACCAGGAGGGAAGGAGGAGGGAAGGGACAGACCAGGGAGGGAAGGAGGGAGGAAGGGACAGACCAGGGAGGGAAGGAGGGAGGAAGGGACAGACCAGGGAGGGACAGACCAGGGAGGGACAGACCAGGGAGGGACAGACCAGGGAGGGACAGACCAGGGAGGGAAGGAGGGAGGAAAGGAGGAGGGACAGACCAGGGAGGGAGGGAGGGAGGGAGGGAAGGAGGGACAGACCAGGGAGGGAAGGAGGGAGGGAGAAAGGGACAGACCAGGGAGGGAAGGAAGGAGGGAGAGAAGGAGGGACAGACCAGGGAGGGAAGGAGGGAGGGAGAAAGGGACAGACCAGGGAGGGAAGGAAGGAGGGAGGGAGGGAAGGAGGGACAGACCAGGAGGGACAGACCAGGGAGGGACAGACCAGGGAGGGACAGACCAGGGAGGGACAGACCAGGGAGGAACAGACCAGGGAGGAACAGACCAGGGAGGAACAGACCAGGGAGGAACAGACCAGGGAGGGACAGACCAGGGAGGGACAGACCAGGGAGGGAAGGAAGGAGGGAGGGAGGGAAGGAGGGACAGACCAGGGAGGGACAGACCAGGGAGGGACAGACCAGGGAGGAACAGACCAGGGAGGAACAGACCAGGGAGGAACAGACCAGGGAGGAACAGACCAGGGAGGGACAGACCAGGGAGGAACAGACCAGGGAGGGACAGACCAGGGAGGGACAGACCAGGGAGGGACAGACCAGGGAGGGACAGACCAGGGAGGGACAGACCAGGGAGAGGAAGGAGGGAGGGAGGGACAGACCAGGGAGGGAAGGAGGGAGGGAGGGACAAACCAGGGAGGGAAGGAGGGAGGGAGGGACAGACCAGGGAGGGAAGGAGGGAGGGAGGGACAGACCAGGGAGGGAAGGAGGGAGGGAGGGACAGACCAGGGAGGGAAGGAGGGAGGGAGGGACAGACCAGGGAGGGAAGGAGGGAGGGAGGGACAGACCAGGGAGGGAAGGAGGGAGGGAGGGACAGACCAAGGGAGAGGGAAGGAGGGAGGGACAGACCAGGAGGGAGGGAGGGAGCAGACCAGGGGAGGGAGGGAGGGAAGGGAAAAGGGACAAGACCCAGGGGGAGGAGAGAAACAACCAGGAGGAGAGGAGGGAGAAAGGGACAGACCAGAGGAGGAGGAGGGAGGGAGAGAAAGGGAGACAGACCAGGGAGGGAAGGAGGGAGGGAGAAAGGGACAGACCAGGGAGGAAAGGAGGGAGGGAGAAGAGGACAGACCAGGGAGGGAAGGAGGGAGGGAGAAAGGGACAGACCAGGGAGGGAAGGAGGGAGGGAAAAGGACAGACCAGGGAGGGAGGGAGGGAGGGAAAGGGACAGACCAGGGAGGAAAGGAGGGAGGGAGAAAGGGACAGACCAGGGAGGGAGGAGGGAGGGAGAAAGGGACAGACCAGGGAGGGAAGGAGGGAGGGAGAAAGGACAGACCAGGGAGGGAAGGAGGGAGGGAGAAGGGACAGACCAGGGAGGGAAGGAGGGAGGGAGAAAGGGACAGACCAGGGAGGGAAGGAGGGAGGGAGGAGGGACAGACCAGGGAGGGAGGAGGGAGGAGGAGGGACAGACCAGGGAGGGAAGGAGGGAGGGAGAAAGGGACAGACCAGGGAGGGAAGGAGGGAGGGAGAAAGGGACAGACCAGGGAGGGAAGGAGGGAGGGAGAAAGGGACAGACCAGGGAGGAGAGGAGGGAGGGAGAAGGGACAGACCAGGGAGGGGGAAGGAGGGAGGGAGAAGGGACAGACCAGGAGGGAAGGAGGGAGGGAGGGAAGGAGGACAGACAGACCAGGAGAGGGAGGGGAGGGAGGAGGAGCAGGGAGAGGAGGGAAGGAGGGACAGACAGACCAGGGAGAGGAGGAGAGGAGGGAAGGAGGGACAGACAGACCAGGAAGGGAGGGAGGGAGGGAAGGAGGGACAGACAGACAGGGAGAGAGGGAGGGAGGGAAGGAGGACAGACAGACCAGGGGGAGGGAGGGAGGGAGGAGGACAGACCAGGGAAGGAGGGACAGACAGACCAGGGAGGGAAGGAGGGACAGACCAGAGAGGGAGGGAGGGACAGACCAGAGAGGGAGGGAGGGACAGACCAGAGAGGGAGGGAGGGACAGACCAGAGAGGGAGGGAGGGACAGACCAGAGAGGGAGGGAGGGACAGACCAGAGAGGGAGGGAGGGACAGACCAGAGAGGGAGGGAGGGACAGACCAGAGAGGGAGGGAGGGACAGACCAGAGAGGGAGGGAGGGACAGACCAGGGAGGTAGGGAGGGAGGGAGGGACAGACCAGGGAGGTAGGGAGAGAGGGAGGGACGGACAGACCAGACCATGAAAGAAGCATCATGATAGTATTTGGTTTCAGGGAGGAGCAGAGGCTGTGGTCACTGCCATAGACTCTGCCCCTGATGACACTTCATTTCAGTATCCCAGCATGCACGGGGATTCTCAAACAAATCGTCATCAGACAGGAAATAGAAAAAAATAGAATAATAGTTAGATATCGGTAGGAAACATCTGTGAACTTTTAATACCAGTATCTTAATAAATAGTTTGGATTATAGCATCAAATCTTTCTAATCTATATTTTCATACCACGGTGTAAGAGATAAAATTGATTTATTCTTCGGAAGAGTGCGATTACAGATTTATATAATTTTTTTTAGATTTTGCTGCTATCACACAGTAAAAATGCTCTTTTAGAGAAAAAGTTTTTTGTTGCCATATTTTGAGCTGTAACTTATTTTTGGTGAACAGGGTTGTATGAGGACTTATATCTGTGAAGTTAATTTGTGCCATTTGGGGTAGAATTTTTTGGTCAATTTTTATTCAGATTTGTGAGGCACAGAATTAACAAAAGCCAGAAAATCATTATTGTTTTTATTTTATTTTTTAATTTTCTGCATGGTTCACACTGCGGTATAAGTGATCAGACAATTTATTCTTCAGGTTGGTACGGTTACAGCGATTCCAGATTTATATTAACTTTAATACTTTGCTACTTTTACACACTAAAAATTATATTTTACAAAAATTTATGTGTTTTTGCATCTATTTTTCTGCCAAATTAAAGGGAACCTGTCAGCTAGTTTATGCCCCCCCAGCTATAATTGTCTGTCCCTGCAGCTTCATAATACCAGTCTAATCATCCCTGTCTGAGCTCAGAGTGTAATGTGAAAGGTGAATAAAAAGCATTTATACACTTACATTTTCTTATGTAATGAGGCAGTTAATCCCCAGCTTGGAGGATGGGGGCTGGCAGGTTAATAGTTAACATTTCAGCCTTGTGCTAGAACATTTTGGGAGACCTGATGTGATGTCACAACCATGTGCCTACAATAGGCGGAGCTAAGTTCTCATAGAACACAATACGTTTGCTGGCTTAGCTCCGCCCACTATGGGCACATGATCGTTACATCACACAGGTCCTTTAGCCATCCAAGTTAAAAGTGAGTTAACTATTATCCTGCCAGACAGTCCCCCTCCTCCAAGGTGGGGACTGAAATATAAGTGTATAAATCCTTTATCACCTATCACATTACACTATGAGCTCAGACAGGGATGATTAGAATAGTATTATAAAGCTGCAGGTACAGATAGTGATAACTGGGGAGGCATAACCCACCTGACAGGTTCCCTTTAACCATATTAGGGCTTGTTTTATTGTGGGAAGGTATTAAATTTTTTGTGGATCAGTATGAGAAAAAGTCAACATTTTTGTTGTGTTCATCGTTTTTTTTTTACAATGTTTGCCATATGGAATAAATAACTAACATGACAGTTTTAACGTTCATATTGCTCCGGACATGGCGATCTAAATTAAGTGTACTTTTTTTTTACTTTAACATAAACCCTGCGTTTGGTGAAGAGGGATTTTGTGATTTTTTCGTAACTTGCTTTTTTTTACTTTTTCACTTCGTTCACTTTGATCACTGACCTCATGCCTTCTGACTTTAAGGCCACTGTACCCTGGGGTCATCATATGGCCTCAGGTTACCATGGAAGCCATTCACACTCACGATTAAGATCATGGGGGGGGGGGTATAGGGTCTTTTAACTACTTAAATACTGTTGTCAATTGCGACAGTGATATCTAAGGGTTAATCAGCCCTGATTGGTTTCAAAACAAGTTGGGGCCGATGGCCACTGGTGTCAGCCCCCATGTACAACTGTCACTCACAGTATTCTTGCCCGTGGGGGGGCACCATTTACTTATTCCCAATAGCTGTTTTAAATCGGCAATGAGGGAATAATGACCCTTAAGGGTATGTGCCCAAAGAAGGTTTTGCTGCGTTTGAGATCAGGTCTTGCCTTGGTTTTATGTAAATCTATGCTAATCTAATCCTGAGTTTTTGGTTTCCAGCAAAACCTATGTGTGCAGGGAAAAGCTTTCACACACACACTTTTTTTTTCTCTACAGAAAATGGAAATACCACAGGTGTTTTCACTTTAGCAAAAGTTCAGCAAAGAATTGACATGCTCATTCTTTCTAACGCTGGTTTCACACTACGAATTTTTAATTTCCGACAGCATCGGACCGATTTTGGCTCCCATGCAGCCCTATGGGCATCGGACCGAATCGGATGTGCACTAAATGGCATCCGATTTGGTCCGATCCGATTCTGTCCGATTTTTTTATCGGTGCAAAAATCAAAGCATGCTCCGATTTTTGCACCGAAAATAAATAATCGGACAAAATTGGATTGGACCAAATCAGATGCCATTTAGTGCACATCCGATGCGGTCCGATGTTTTTAACATGGGGCCGTAATGAGCAGGGTCCGAGGATACATCTGAGGTGTCCTCGGACCCGATTTTACTGTACTGAGCATGCTCAGTACAGTAAAACTGCTCCTAACTGGGACAGCAGGAGTTAAAAAAAAAAATATATATATATATGTATGCTCACCTGTCCCCGAGGCCCCCGCCGTCTCCCGGTGTCCTCGCGGTGTCTCCCGTGTCTGCAGAGTTCGTCTTCTTCTGAACAGGACCTGCCGTGACGTCACAGTCACGTGACCGCAGGTTACACCATGCTAACAGGCGGTCACGCGATTGTGACATCACGGCAGGTCCTGTTCAGAAGAAGACGACCTCTGCAGACACGGGAGACACCGCAAGGACACCGGGAGCCTGCAGGACATTGTGTTTTGTTTTGTTTTTTAAACAGGCTGGAGGGAGCGATTATATGTCGGTATCGGATGCCTATTTGGCATCCGATTCCAGACTTCAGAAGGGAGCCGATGCTGTTTATCGGACAGCATCGGCTCCCTTAAAAAACGTAATGTGAAAGTAACCTAAAACACAGCAAAACCTGAGGTGTTTCCACTTTCTTCACCAAACAAAAAAGCAGCAAATCCTGTGGTGTTTACACTGTCTCCAGAGAACAAAAACCAATGTGTGTGAAAGCTTTTTCCTGATCACATAGGTTTTGCTAGAAACCAAAAACTCAGGATTAGATTAGCATAGATTTACATAAAACCAAGGCAAAACCTGATCTCAAACGCAGCAAAACCTTCCTGTGGGCACATACCCCTATAGCTTTCGTAATGTTGTTTGGTGGTCCTTAGGGTTTAACTGACTAGTTACACTTTCTCGCATAACCATACCAAAACATAAATAGGCGTTTACCTGAAGAATCGTTTCCCACACCCTTTGACAAAATGGTTATTGCACCCATATGCCACACAAGTCATTGGCATCCTGGTCTGAACTGTAAACCTGTGGGGGCGGAAAGAAAGTACTGCTCAGCATTAAAGCATCAAAGGATTAGTTACACTCTTTGACTACAATCACATGTTCAGTTTTTTCACAGCAGTTTTTCTAAGCCAAAATCAAGAGTGGATGAAAAATACAGAAGTGGTGATGTGTTTCTATTAGGCCACGATCACATGTTGAGTACATAGTCAGTAGTTTACATCAGTATTTACACGACAAACCCAGGAGAAGTCTAAAGGCCCAGTTACACACACAGATATCTGTTCAGATGTTGGTCACAGATCTCTGGTTGCAGTGAAATCATGGACACATTGTTCTATTTTGTGGCTGTGTACAAATGTAACAATGTGTCCATGATTTCACTGCAACCAGAGATCTGCCAACAATCTCTGCACAATTATCTGTGTGTAACTGGGTCTTTAGGGTACAGACACTTTGGAATGAAAAACAGACAAGTGCAATGTGAGAAAATCTCGCATTACACTCGGACCAATGTTACTGAATGAGTCAGAACAGCGTGGGCCTTCAGCTTTTTTCTCATCCAGAATCTGGATGAGAAAAAAGTTGCAACATGCTGCAACAGTATGTTGAGCCCCCTAATTGCCTAGATTGGGGGCTGCATGGGCTTGTGGCCCCCCCAATTGAGTTGTCTGGTAGCATATTGAGGTATCTGTTTCTTCCTAACATGTGTTTGTCATAATAGGTGCCTTAATATTCATGAGGTATCCTCATGATGGATGGTAAAGGGTTAAGAGTCCCTGTTGTGAGGTAACAGAAGCAGGTGATCGCTGTGATTGGCTGTCCTGCTTGTCTGATAAGATTGCACCTGATTGGTTTGAAAAGTGCGGGAGAGTGGAGTAGTTATGCCCCGCCCACAGGAATATTCAGCCAGTCTCTCTGAGGAGACGAAGAAAAACGCATTATGGAGGAGCTCCTGTTTAGCCACTAAGAAATCCTCCTGTGCCTGTCGTTACCACAGATTCTGCAATACCCGAACTGCCAGAGATGCCTCGAGGGCAGGAGGCAGAGATGGACCCGGGGGAGATGCCGGGTCATAGACAGGTGCCTACATATACAATGCTATGCTGCACTCAATCCCGTCTATGAAGGTGCTAACTAAACACAATTCTATTTCAAATATAAATAGTTGCACTCGACATAGACTTATTTCTAAATAGAGACAAAATGATAATGAACAAGTAGAGATACTTAGTATTATGGAAATGGCCAAATCGATAATTCACCCAGTTGCCATGTTGAGGCGATCTCTGTTATCAGCCGATGAGGAAAAGCCCAGAACGACATCAGGCAGTTACATTAGTGTTAGGACCCAGTTAACAGAGATCGCCTCAACATGGCAACTGGGTGAATTATCGATTTGGCCATTTCCATAATACTAAGTATCTCTACTTTTTCATTATCATTTTGTCTCTATTTAGAAATGTCGAGTGCAACTATTTATATTTGAAATAGACAGGTGCCTAGACAGTGGTGGTCCCAAATGGTATACTCACAGCAGGTGTCTATGGTTCGATGAGCCTGTGGTTCTGGCAAGAAAAGACGGATGAAAGATGGCCGTGGAGGCACTGATACATCACAGGCAGGAGCTTCACGGGATTCCTAAATATCACAGGACGTCCTGGCAGCGAGATCTCATCAGGAGACAGCCGGCAGGCAGCGGACAATATCGGGGATAACAGGTACGGCGGCAGAGCGTGCCCCCTTTCACTATGGATTGTGGTGACCATGGGCACCCGCACGCTGCAGCAGCGGCACTGGGATGTCGCCGGGGCTAGGATGGGGCACAGGCCAACAGATGGTCACTCCAGGCTCGACCACAGAAGCCTCCAGTAACACAGCAACTAAGGCCTGGGCTTCACAGGGCAATTTCCCAGGAGAGGACGCCGGGGAGTACATGACTGTGAATCCCAGGGCCCAACATGCAAACAATAGATGCCAACTACAGAAGATGAAATGGGTGAGATTTTACCTATGGATAATGCTGTTCTGTTTGCTCACAGTTGACATGAGACACCATGGAGAGAAGTGGTAGCTGGTTGCCTGGCGACCTCCAAGCCTAAAGGCCACGTCACACGTATCGATATTGTTGCAGATATCGTTCAAAAGTCACGTGTTCTGTGACGCTTTAATGATGTTGAAATGACATCGTTGCGTGTGACACTACAAACGATGAACGATCAGTCCGTTGATCGTTCATCGTTTGACTTGAAGACAGGACCTCAAATCTATCGTTGGTCGCCCGGTGGACACGCAGCATCGCTGCGTGTGACACCGGGAGACAACCGATAAGCCAGCTCCCAGTGCCTCTCTGTAAGCGCTGAGAGCTGGGCTCCAAGGTAGACTGCGTGTAACTAGGCAGCGCGCGCTGCCTAGATACCCAATGTATACCTTGGTTACCAGCCTTCTCCGCTCACCAGCTGGCATCCAAGGTACACAGCAGTTAACTAGGGACCCTAGTTACCCGCTGTGTACCTTGGATACCAGACAGTGAGCGGAGACGGCTGGTAACCAAGGTATACATCGGGTATCTAGGCAGGGCGTGATGCCTAAATACCCGCAGTTTACCTTGGAGACCAGCCTGCTCCCGCTTAACGCAGCCTGGCAGCGGGAGCAAGACATCGTGGAAACGATATTTAAATCATTTCCACGATGTCTCTGGTCCATTGATCGCTGGTGAGTCTGCCTGTGTGACAGCTCACCAGCGATCTGAACGATTTTGTTAGCGATCGCGCGTGCTTGTGATCACTAACAAAATCGTTCATCAGACTGATGCGTGTGACGGCACCTTAAGACAGATCATCCTGCTTCAGCTATGGTAGGTTTTCTGGAATAAAAAAGACCCAGCTGAAGGAAGGCATATTATTAAAATATCCCCCCTTGGTTTTCATTTAACTAGTGCTATGACAGACAAAATAAGGCAGCACGATTAAATTGATAGTTTTTTCAATGCTGCCCAATTTTAATCCTGTAATTACAAGTGTTAGGAAGGAAGAAAAGTCAGATGTGAATGTGGATAGGAGACTTCCATGTATGCCACTGTGCTGACTTATTCCAGCACCTTGATATTATTCTCAATGTATATAGAAAATATGGAGGCTCAGCATTTCAGAGCTATGATGAGGCATTTCAGCAGAAAGTAGCAGTGCATCCTAATGCATGTTGGGGGATTGAGGATGTAGGTCTTTGGATAAATTTAATGTTGCCCCAGTAGCACAATGCTCTGAGGATAGCATCTCAACCGCTGCGGAAGAATGGTATATGTTTTTCATTTAATGATGCTGGTGTACATGGCCGATTAACTGCCATTTTCAAGCTAATGCTCTTACTGCAGCGGAGCGCACCTGGCTTCACAATGCTTTAAAGGGATCCTGACCTCTAAAAATTAGCCCCTTGTCTCTTAAGACCAGTCCCTGCACCATTCTTAGACATTTCTTTCCATCCCTTTGTGCTAAAAAAAGTGTATTTGTAAAGTTCCTAAAACTGACTTTATTACCTGCACCCACTGCAGCTTCTCAGATTTTGAGAAGCTGCAAAAGGCATTGCCTTGTGCTTCTCCCCGCCGACTGCATCCTAATTATTCACACCCCGATGGGTGTGCTAATCAGCAGAGCGCCGCCGCGTGCGTCACATTACATGAGCAGTATAGCCGCTATGTCGCTAAACGCGTCATATCCGGCTGTACTAACCTCAGTACACCCAGACCTCGCAACACGCATTGCACATGCGCGAGGTGTTCACAGCAGCTCATCACAGATAAGCTGCCATGAACACACCTCGCGCATGCGCAATGGGCGTCGCGAGGTCTGGATGTACTGAGGTCAGTAAAGCAGGTATGACGCGTTTAGGGTCATAGCAGCTATACCGCCCATGAAATGTAACGCACGCAGCGGCTCATCGGGGTGTGAATAATTAGGCTGCAGGTGGCGGGGAGAAGCACAAGGCAACGCCTTTTGCGGCTTCTCAAAATCTGAGAAGCCGCAGTGGGTGCAGGCAATAAAGTCAATTTTATGAACTTTACAAATACACTATTTTTAGCACAAAGGGATGGATAGAAATGTCTAAGAATGGTGCAGGGACAGGTCTTAAGAGACAGGGGGCTAATTTTTTGAGGTCAGGATCCCTTTAAGAAGCAGGGCGCCGCCTCACATCTTATCGGACTCCGTGATACTAATTCAAAAGGGACGCACACCAGTGAAGGTGTCGGTAATGCACCTGTGGTTAGAAAGCGCAAATAGTAGCAAGCGGATTTCTGTAGGGTTTTCTCGTTCCTGCGTATTGGGGTCTGGACTGTCGCTGTTATGACGATTTGGCATCTGTTTTTGTAGTTCCCAAGAAGGAGGCTGGGGTTTTTCGAATCTTCTATCACTTATCGTAACCTGTTGGTCCTTCCTTGAGTGATGAGGTGTCCTCGGATTTGGCAACAGTATCTTATACATTAGTTGTTGTAGCGGTTGAAGTATTGCAAAAAATTCAGGGAACATTCCCTGATGGCATATGCTGTTATTAAGTCAGCGTTCCAGATTCCACCAGCTACCCTGGCGGGTTTTAACTCCTTAGGTCTTCTTTTTCAGCAGATATCTTGCCGTGGATAAATGCTTGCTGTTCGGCTTCGCGTTCTTGTTTTTATTTTGAAGCTTTTGCGTTATTTTAACAGTGTGTCACGGAATTTATGGTTCGGTCAAATGGGATCTTGCACTGCCTTGACGGTTTTTGTTTTTCAGCCCAAGTGATTCGTTGGAGTGAAGCTGGGTAGTGCTGAATTTTCAGGATATTTTTGGATGCTTTTTTGGATCCCATTGGCCATGGAAAAGTCGGTTGGACCTTTTTGTGTCCTTTACTTTTTAGAGAATCGTTCTCAATTTTGAGTTCATATGGTAAAACTTTCTAAAGAAAAAGTAGAATGCTTGTGTGCAACATTCAGCAGTTGTTAGATAGAAAAAAGGTTACCCATAAGGGGCTGCAGTCCTTATTGGGTAGCCTTAACTTTGTTGCATTTTGCACACATCCGAATCACTAGGGATATGCATGCAGATATGCTGGTTTGGCTGCAATTTTTACAAGAGTTAAAAGGGGCCTGAAAGTAACAGTTCCCATTGATTTCCTCAGTGGATCTGGGCCTGTTCATAAGTTTAGTTATGGGTCATTCCATGTCAAGTGGACCAGTGGTCCCCACTCGACCTTCTTCGATTTTGCTGAAAATTTATAAGGATGTACATGTATGTTTGAAAAGAGGTTCTGTAAATTTTTAGGGCCAGATCTCAAATACATTGGGCACTGTTGACCTTTCACTGGAGGTTCCACCAAGTCTGCGGCTTCAGCTAAGAGGATTTTGCAAACTTTGGCACATAGCCATTAGAGTTCTATACTGGCTATGATGCTGAAATTTGGCATACTAGCTCAACTTTTGCTGCTAAACACGATAAAATTATTACCGGCTATGACAAAATAATATTTTGGCCGCAATTTTGTGTAAAAAGTAGCTTGAAAAACGCGTCGCATAAAATTTATGCCAAACTTTGCCCATATATAACTCAAGACCAAAAACCAATAGTAACTGGTGCTTTGCCCTGTACACCAAACATCTACATTACTTTGCATTGCTGCAATATCACGGTCAAAGCATATGTATTTGTGGAAATATTCACACCCACATGATGAAAAACTTAAAAAAAAATACGAATTTTACCTACCGTATATACTCGTGTATAAGCCGACCCGTGTATAAGCCGACCCCCCTACTTTTGCCCCCAAAACCTGGGAAAATCTATTGACTCGCGTATAAGCCGAGGGTGGACCCCAGCACAGGTATACAGCCCCCAGCAGTGGTATACAGGCCCCAGCAGTATGATATACAGCAGCCCCCAGTGGTATATACAGCAGCCCCAGTGGTATTGCAGCCCCTATATACAGCAGCCCCAGTGGTATTGCAGCCCCAGTGGTGTATACAGCAGCCCCTATATACAGCAGCCCCAGTGGTATTGCAGCCCCTATATACAGCAGCCCCAGTGGTATTGCAGCCCCAGTGGTATTGCAGCCCCTGTATACAGCAGCCCCAGTGGTATTGCAGCCCCAGTGGTGTATACAGCAGCCCCAGTGGTATTGCAGCCCCTGTATACAGCAGCCCCAGTGGTATTGCAGCCCCAGTGGTGTATACAGCAGCCCCTATATACAGCAGCCCCAGTGGTATTGCAGCCCCTGTATACAGCAGCCCCAGTGGTATTGCAGCCCCAGTGGTGTATACAGCAGCCCCTATATACAGCAGCCCCAGTGGTATTGCAGCCCCAGTGGTATTGCAGCCCCTGTATACAGCAGCCCCAGTGGTATTGCAGCCCCAGTGGTGTATACAGCAGCCCCTATATACAGCAGCCCCAGTGGTATTGCAGCCCCAGTGGTATTGCAGCCCCTGTATACAGCAGCCCCAGTGGTATTGCAGCCCCAGTGGTGTATACAGCAGCCCCTATATACAGCAGCCCCAGTGGTATTGCAGCCCAAGTGGTATTGCAGCCCCTATATACAGCAGCCCCAGTGCGGTATACAGCAGCCCCAGAGGGGTATACAGCAGCCCCAGAGGGGTATACAGCAGCCCCAGAGCTGTATACAGCAGCCCCAGAGCTGTATACAGCAGCCCCAGAGGGGTATACAGCAGCCCCAGAGGGGTATACAGCAGCCCCAGAGGGGTATATAGCAGCCCCAGAGGGGTATACAGCAGCCCCAGAGGGGTATACAGCAGCCCCAGAGGGGTATACAGCAGCCCCAGAGGGGTATACAGCAGCCCCAGAGGGGTATATAGCAGCCCCAGAGGGGTATACAGCAGCCCCAGAGGGGTATTTAGCAGCCCCAGAGGGGTATACAGCAGTCCCCGCTGTATACAGCAGCCCCCGCTGTATACAGCGGTACCCGGCTGTATACAGCCCTCCCCCCTGGTATACCGGGCCCCCCCTGTGGCAACCTGTAAAGGAAGCGATGATTATACTTATCGGGTCGCTGTCGCCGACGCCGCCGCTCTGTCACCGTCCGTCACCGCGCTCCTTCCCGTCTTCATGCTTCCTTCACGGGCGCACAGAAAATGACGTCATTTCCTGTGCGACGGTGAAGGAAGCATGAAGACCAGGAGGAGCGCGGTGACGGACGGTGACAGAGCGGCGGCGTCGGCGACAGCGACCCGATAAGTATAATCATCGCTTCCTTTACAGGTTGCCACAGGGGGGGCCCGGTATACCACGGGGGGGGGGGGGCTGTATACAGACGGGTATATATTTTTTTTTTTTTATGATTACCGTATATACTCGTGTATAAGCCGAGGGGGGACTTTTCAGCACATTTTTTGTGCTGAAAAACTCGGCTTATACACGAGTATATACGGTATTTATAGGTCAAATTTCTCAAAAAGGGTAGCCCCAAAAATATATTAATTCTGTTATTAGAAAGAGCACATTTTTCTCTACAAGGATCATTGTTTTGTTTTTTTTTTGAGTCTCTCAGTTTAATAAAAGAAAAATGCCACTGAACATGGTGTTATTTATGTGCGTAATGCATTGATTTTGTGTTTGAGTTTCAGATTCTTATCACATGTTACAGAGTTGTATTGTGGCTAGCAATGTCTATTATAATCAAAAACCTATAAACTTATTTATGAAAAGTTATTGACTATTGTTACATTTTAATGCATATATTATTTATTTTTTAGCGATGGAGAATGAAATTGATGAAGAATCGGCCCAGTGCTCTACCGACCTTGCGAACAATTCGAAGTGTCACCTCAAGACATTTACCCATAGCAAGGATGAGTTGAAATTGTTCACAAGCTTTGGATTGGATGAACAGAAATTGCTGCGTCGACGAGTGGGACTAAATTTTGACGAACATTCACAAATCTGTTTACACCAGGAAGCTTCATTCTTGACCAAATATGAGCATTTGCAAAAATCGTGTTGCAATCCTTTTGGGAAGAAAGGTCATAACACCAAAAAGAATTTGAGAGCTATCAATTTGTTAGCAGCTGACCAGTTGAACGAAATTACAAAGAATGATGTGAAGCCTGGCCAGAAGATGTGTGCATCATGTCAAAAAGAATTTGCTAACAGGAAAAAAATCAGCAGATCCAGTTTCCTCTGAATCAGATCCAGATGGAATGGAATGTTCTCCTGAAAGTCTAAATTCAAGCTCAACATCCATTGGCATCTCTCCTCTGAAATATCCACGGGTAAGCCAGCCGGATTCACTTGAATATGCAAGGAGAAAGATAAGCCAGGTACAAAATGCATTTTCTAGCAACACTGCTTCAATTGGAGGGCTGGAGCCGAAAGACATTGAGCAATCAAAAACAGCAAAAGCACAGTGAAAATGGGTCTGGATTACAATCACCTTTTGGCAGATTTGAAACAAAAGCTGCAGGTGTCCAGTCGGGCAGAAAAGGTCCAAATATTGACATTGGCACCTAAAAGTTGGTCCATTAAGGCTATATCAGATGAATTCGGTGTCTCTGAACGAATGGTCAAACAAGCTTGAAAGCTTAAATGTGAACATGGGATCTTAGCCTTACCTAGAATCAAGTGTGGCAAGAAAGTTTCTGAGGAAGTGAAGAAAAAGGTGCAGGCATTTTTTGAGGATGATGAATTCAGTTGAATGTGCCCTGGTAAAAAAGACTATGTATCAGTGCGAATAGCAGGAGAAAAAAAGCAGATGCAAAAGCGACTATTACTGAGCAATATGAGGGAAATGTTTGTTGCCTATCGGGATCGGAATGGCCCAGAAATTGGATTTTCCAAGTTTTGTGAGCTTCGGCCAAAGTGGTGCGTAACCGTTGGATCTGCTGGAACACATTCCGTTTGTGTGTGTACCATTCACCAAAATGTCAAACTAATGCTTGCAGCATGCCCAATCAATGATGACTACAAAGAGCTCATATGCAAAATGGTCTGTGGAATTGAATCCAAGGACTGTATGCTTGGCCGTTGTGATAAATGCCCAGGTCCTGAAGTTTTAAAAGAATTTCTAGTCAATGTGTTTGTCAACAGTGTCCCTGAAGATATTATTGAGTTCAAACAATGGATTCACACTGATCGAGACACGCTTGATACCAAACAACTGACTACAGAAGATTTCATTGAAGAATTGGTTTGGAAAATTTCTAAACTTTGTAGCCATCACTACATCGCCAAGCATCAAAGTTGCTATCTGAAATCGTTGAAGGAAAATCTGAGACCTGGAGAGCTTGTGATCCTTATGGACTTTGCTGAAATTTACTCAATTATTGTTCAAGATACCATTCAAGGTTTCCACTGGGAAAATAGTCAAGCTACAGTACACCCATTTGTAATTTACTTCAAGGAGTTAAATGGTGAAGCTGTGCATAATCAGTGATTGCTCACGACATGACAGTTGCAGTCCACACTTTCGTAGCCTCCCTGGCGGTCTGTTTAGGTCTTGAATTTTTTGCTAAAAGCGGGCTACCCGCGTTCGCGGCAGATGCGGTAAAAAAACCGCATCTGCCGCACTTGCCGCATAGCTGCCGCACTTGCGCCGCACTTGCGGCGCGGTTGCGGTAATCTGCATAGTAAAGGGAACCAACCACCTCGGATGACCCTCATACACTGTTAATATGTGCCCCTGCAGCCTAGTAAACCATTAGCAGCACTGTTTTTGTGTGAAAAGTGGCTGCAGTAGAAGTGAGATAATGATTTTATACACTTACATGCCTGCGTACTTGAGGGCGTCTCCCTGTGTGTGCTGGCACTTGTGGGCTGTGCTCATCATGTCTGCTCTCCCCCTCCCTTATGCACGCCCCCTCTCAGCCTGCTATAGTGATGTGAGGCTGATTGCGTTATAAAGGGGCGGGGCTAAATCGCGGTATCCCGGTAGCCCCGCCCCTTTATGACGCAATCAGCCTCACATCACTATAGCAGGCTGAGAGGGGGCGTGCATAAGGGAGGGGGAGAGCAGACATGATGAGCACAGCCCACAAGTGCCAGCACACACAGGGAGACGCCCTCAAGTACGCAGGCATGTAAGTGTATAAAATCATTATCTCACTTCTACTGCAGCCACTTTTCACACAAAAAAAGTGCTGCTAATGGTTTACTAGGCTGCAGGGGCACATATTAACAGTGTATGAGGGTCATCCGAGGTGGTTGGTTCCCTTTACTATGCAGATTACCGCAACCGCGCTGCAACCGCGCCGCAAGTGCGGCGCAAGTGCGGCAAGTGCGGCAGATGCGGTTTTCTCACCGCATCTGCCGCGAACGCGGGTAAGCCCGAGCCTGACTCAGGGTTAACGCTTCTGGTAGTGAATGTTAACCCCGAGTCAGGCTCGGGAATAACGCTAGGAAGGTTAACAGTAATTGTGGAACATCTCAAGACTCTCATCTATGGGATTCTTCATATCCACTACTTCAGCGATGGATCTGCAGCCCAGTACAAAAATTTCAAAAATTCTCAACTTGTGCCACCACAATGCTGATTTCAATATCAGCGCTGAATGGAATTCTTTTGGTACCAGTCATGGAAAGTCGCCCTGTGATGGGATTGGAGGGACAGCAAAGAAGTTGGCAGCTCGTGCCAGTCTTCAACGCCCAACTGAAAACCAAATACTGACCCCGGTGGATTTATTCAACTTTTGCAACGAGCAACTGCATGGAATCAAGTTTTTTTTTTGTTCCAAAAGAAACAATTTACGAAATACGGGTAGTTCAAGAGGAAAGGTTTAAAGATGGACATATAATTGCTGGAACAAGAGAAAATCATCAGTTTGTGCCAACTGATGACAAAAAGATTCGCATTTCAAGGGTGTCAAATGACCCATCATCTTTCATTGCCCATGTAGATAGATCTGTCAGATCAGAAATGCCTTTTGTGCCAATTGCAAACCTCCAGCCAGGGCAATACATTGCCTGCATTTACGATAGGAACTGGATTGGAAATATTTATGAAATTTCAGTCGACGACCATGATGCATTAATAAATTTTATGCATCCTCATGGACCAGCTAGCTTCTTTCACTGGCCTGTGAGAAATGATACAGTGTTGGCCAAAAGTATTGACACCCCTGCAATTCTGTCTGATAATACTCAGTTTCTTCCAGAAAATGATTGCAATCACAAATTCTTTGGTATTATTATCTTCATTTAATTTGTCTTCAATGAAAAAAACATAAAAAGAATTGTCCTAAAGCCAAATTGGATATAGATCGACACCAAACAAAAAAGGGGGTGGACAAAAGTATTGGCACTGTTAGAAAAATCATGTGATGCTTCTCTAATTTGTGTAATTAACAGCACCTGTAACTTACCTGTGGCACCTAACAGGTGTTGGCAATAACTAAATCACACTTGCAGCCAGTTGACATGGATTAAAGTTGACTCAACCTCTGTCCTATGTCCTTGTGTGTACCACATTGAGCATGGAGAAAAGAAAGAAGACCAAAGAACTATCTGAGGACTTGAGACACCAAATTGTGAGGAAGCATGAGCAATCTCAAGGCTACAAGTCCATCTCCAAAGACCTGAATGTTCCAGTGTCTACCGTGCGCAGTGTCATCAAGACGTTTAAAGCCCATGGCATTGTGGCTAATCTCCCTAGATGAGGACGTAAAAGAGAAATTGACAAGAGATTTCAACGCAAGATTGTGCAGATGGTGGATAAAGAACCTTGACTAACATCCAAACAAGTTCAAGCTGCCCTGCAGTCTGAGAGTACAACAGTGTCGACCCGTACTATCCGTCGGCATCTGAATGAAAAGGGACTGTATGGTAGGAGACCCAGGAAGACCCCACTCTTTACCCCGAGACATAAAAAAGCCAGGCTGGAGTTTGCCAAAACTTACCTGAGAAAGCCTAAAACGTTTTGGAAGAATGTTCTCTCTTTTTGGGCAAAGGTATCAACGTAGAGTTTATAGGAGAAAAAAAGAAGCATTCAAAGAAAAGAACACGGTCCCTACAGTCAAACATGGCGGAGGTTTCCTGATGTTTTGGGGTTGCTTTGCTGCCTCTGGCACTGGACTGCTTGACCGTGTGCATGGCATTATGAAGTCTGAAGACTACCAACAAATTTTGCAGCATAATGTAGGGCCCAGTGTGAGAAAGCTGCGTCTCCCTCAGAGGTCATGGGTCTTCCAGCAGGACAATGACCCACAACACACTTCAAAAAGCACTAGAAAATGGTTTGAAAGAAAGCACTGGAGACTTCTAAGGAGGCCAGCAATGAGTCCAGACCTGAATCCCATAGAACACATGTGGAGAGATCTAAAAAAAGAGAATTTTGTTTACGTACCGTAAATTCTTTTTTCTTGAATCATCAATGGGAGACCCAGACAATGGGGTTTAGGGCTCTGCCCTCCGGAGGTCTCACTAGGTACTACAAGTTTGTAGACACCGCCCCCTCCGCTTATAAACCCCCACCGCAGGGAATATCCTCAGTTTGGTCCATAAGCTGCGAGGAGACAAATAAACCACACCCGAAACATCGGGAAAGAAACCGTGCACAGACGGTCCAACAACCCGGAGAAACTGTCCCAACAGGGAACAGATCAAATGCAAAACATGCAACGGAACAACTGGGTGGGTGCTGGGTCTCCCATTGATGATTCAAGAAAAAAGAATTTACGGTACGTAAACAAAATTCTCTTTTTTCTGATCATCATAATGGGAGACCCAGACAATGGGGATGTCCTAAAGCAATACCCCAGGGCGGGAAGAGTTCCTCAAAAGACGGATAACACATGGTCCCCCTCAAAGGTGGGCAACCGCCGCCTGGAGGACCCGCCTGCCCAAACTTGCCTCCGCAGAGGCATGGGCATGCACCATATAGTGCTTAGAGAAAGTGTGCAGGCTGGACCAAGTGGCCGCCTGACACACCTGTAGAGCAGAAGCGCGATGTCGCAAAGCCCAGGAGGCACCGACAGCTCTGGTCGAATGGGCCTTCAATCCCACCGGGAGAGACAAACCAGAAGACTGGTAGGCCTCTTGAATGGGAGCCTTGATCCATCTGGCCAAGGTTGACTTTGACGCCGCGGACCCCTTACAGCGACCCGCCGTAAGGATAAACAATGAATCCGAACTCCGGAAGGAGGCAGTCCTGGACACATAAATGCGTACAGCCCTCACGAGATCCAGAGTATGGAGGTCGCGCTCAACCTGATGAACGGGAGCGGGACAAAATGATGGGAGAACAATCTCCTGGTTCAGGTGGAAAGTGGAAACCACCTTTGGCAAGAATTCTGGCCGCGGGCGCAACACCACCTTGTCTTGGTGAACCACCAGAAAGGGTGACTTGCACGAAAGTGCAGCCAATTCTGAGACCCTTCTCAGAGACGTAATCGCCACCAGAAAGACCACCTTCTGGACAAACGAGAGAGGGAAATGTCTCTCAGTGGCTCAAACGGCGGTTTCTGCAGTGCCGCCAGAACTATGTTAAGGTCCCAAGGATCCAGAGGTCGCCTGTAGGGCGGAACCACCCGAGACACCCCCTGCAGAAATTGACGGACCTTCGGGAGGAGCGCCAAGCGCCTGTCAAACAGCACTGAAAGAGCTGATACTTGACCCTTCAGGGAGCTGAGGGATAAGCCCAACTCCAAACCCGACTGTAGGAAAGCCAACAACGTCGGGATGGACAAGGGCCACGGTGACCTGTCACCCGAGGCACACCAGGTGAAAAAGATTTTCCACGTTCTGTGGTATATCTTCCTGGACACGGGCTTCCTGGCCCGATTCATAGTGGCGACCACCGTAGGAGAGAAGCCTCTGGATGTTAGTAGCCAGGCCTCAAGAGCCATGCAGTCAATCTGAGGGCCCTGGAATTGAGGTGGAAGAATGGGCCTTGCACGAGAAGATCTACGCGTTCTGGAAGAGCCCACCTGTGTCCGCCTGACAGTTGCCACAGGTCCGGAGACCAGGACCTCCTGGGCCAATCTGGTGCCACTAGAATGGCTACGCTGCATTCCGTCCTGATTTTCCACAGGACCCTGGGAATCAGAGCCAGAGGCGGGAACACATATGGTAGATGGAAGCTGGACCAACTCAGGATCAGGGCATCCACCCCCAGAGACTGAGGATCCCACGATCTTGCCATGTATTGCGGCACCTGATGATTCAGCCGTGAGGCCATCAGATCCACGTCCGGAGTGCCCCATTTGCTGCAGATGTCCCGGAAGACGTCTGGATGAAGAGACCACTCTCCGGCGTCCATCCCCTGCCGGCTCAGGTAGTCGGCCTCCCAGTTCTCGACCCCTGGGATGTGAACTGCGGAGATCAGGCAGTCGTTGTCCTCCACCCAAGATAGAATGCGGTGGACTTCGGTGAGGGCCTGAGCACTTCTGGTCCCTCCCTGATGGTTTATATACGCGACGGCCGTCGCATTGTCGGTCTGAACCCGGATGGGCTGTCCTGACAGGAACTTCTGAAACGCCAGGAGCGCCAGATAGACCGCCTTGATCTCCAGCACGTTGATCTGCAACGTCGACTCCGATTGAGTCCAGAGTCCTTGAGCCCTGTGGTGTAAGAACACCGCTCCCCAGCCCTTCAGACTGGCGTCGGTGGTCACCACTAACCATGACGGTTTGAGGAAAGACCGGCCCCGTGACAAGTGACGTGGCTGGAGCCACCACTGCAGGGAATCCCTGGTCGGTTGGGAAAGGGCCACCAGCCGATTCAGAGAGGACGATCTCTTGTCCCATCTGCGGAGAATCTCCAGCTGGAGAGGACGAAGGCGAAATTGTGCGAAAGGCACCGCCTCTATCGCAGCTACCATACGGCCCACCAGCTTCATCAATACCCGTAGGGATGATTGTGGTGACAGGAGGACATCTAGCACTCCTGATTGGATAGCCAGCTGCTTGGCTCGTGGCAGAGACACCAGGGCTGAGTCTGTGTGGAAGTCCATGCCCAGATACGTCAGTGACTGGGTCGGAACCAGGGTTGATTTCTGGACATTGAGAAGCCACCCAAACTGTTCCAGAGACTTCATGGTTACCTCCAAACTCTCCCGACAAAGGTGTTCCGATGGCGCCCTGACCAGCAGGTCGTCTAGATAAGGTATGACGGCGTGTCCCTGCACATGCAGGAGAGCCATCATAGAGGCCATCACTTTCGTGAACACCCGCGGTGCTGAGGCCAACCCGAAGGGTAGTGCCACGAACTGGAAGTGTTCGTCCCCCACTGCGAATCGTAACCAGCGCTGATGAGCCGGTGCAATGGGCACGTGAAGGTAAGCGTCTCGGATATCTATGGACGCCAGGAAGTCTCCCTGTGACACAGCCGCGATCACGGAGCGCAGGGATTCCATGCGGAACTTCCGAACCAACACATGACGGTTGAACAACTTGAGGTCCAGAACCGGGCAAAAAGAGCCGTCCTTCTTTGGGACGATAAAGAGGTTGGAGTAAAAACCCCGGAACCTCTCCCCAGAAGGCACCGGGACCACTACTCCGTCTCTGCGGAGCCCCTCCAACACCAGGTGAAAAGCCTGAGCCTTTTCTGGAGAAGGAACAGACCGATGGAATCGGTTTGCCGGTTGCGACGTCAGCTCTATCCTGTAGCCTCGCGAGACTACGTCTCGGACCCACTTGTCTTGGACGTGGAGAAGCCAACTGTCCTGAAAAAGGAACAGGCGACCCCCCACCTGTGGGGAGGCAGGACGAGAGAGCGAGTCATGCGGAAGTGGGTTTGGGGGTGGCAGCTGCTGCCCCCGTTGGCTTCTTTTGGCGACCCTTGGGGCGCCACTGAGTAGTGGGCTTGCCCCCTCGGTCCGCGCGAGCAGACGCCGCTGATGACTGTGAGCTGGAACGAAAGGACCACTGTTTTGGGTTCCTTTTAACGGTATACCGTGGCTTAGGTTTATTCTGCGGGATCTTAGACTCAGCAGAATCCTTTATCAGCTTGTCCAGCTCGGTGCCAAAAAGCCTGTCACCAGAGAACGGAAGATGTTGCAAAATCTTCTTAGACGTGGCATCTGAGTCCCAAAGACGCAGCCACAACAACCTGCGGATCGCTATAGCGTTGGCCGAAGCCACAGCAGAGCGGGTGGCAGTTTCCAATGTCGCCGTCCTGGCGTAATCTGCATAGGCCCTTGCCCTATCAGTAAGCGCCAGGACCTCAGAACTGGACCCTGCCAGGTCAGTGATGCCATCCAAGCAGGAGGTAATCGCTTGCAGGGTCCAGACCGTGGCAAAATTAGGGGCAAAGGAAGACCCCACAGCCTCATAAGAAGACTTGGCGAGTTGTTCGACCTGTCTATCTGTCGCATCCTTCAACGAGGAGCTATCAGAGGCAGAGAAAAGGGAGCGTGCAGCAATCCTGGTCATGGAGGCGTCCACCTTCGGGGACTGCGACCACTCCTGAAGCACCTCCTGGGGAAAGGGGAAGCGATTGTCCTTAGATTTGCGGACATAACGCCGCCCAGGATGTAACCTGGGTGCTCTGACCACCCTTCCAAAGTTAGTGTGGTCCATAAAGGAGCCACTTGGTCTAGCCTCTGGCCGTAGCCATTGATAGACCTCCTTCGGGTGTACGGTCACCTCCTCAGGGGGTGTCACGAGACGTAAAGTCTTGTTGATGGAGGACACCGGATCCTCTACCCCGTCTGGTGGTTCTGACACAGACCCGAGTATTGAACCCCCATCATCCTCATCACCATCAGAGGGACGCTCCTCCTCAGAGAGAGCCTGGAGCTCGGGTGAATCCTCACGACGAGTCCGCTTAAGGGGTCTCACAGCAGAAGAAGGAGACACCCGGGGGTAACTGGAAGGAGTAGCTGGGCTTTCCAGTCTCCTATTAAGTGCCTCCAGGGATTGCGACATGGAGGACAACTGGGACAACAGAGATTCATTAATCTTATTCTGCGTTTCCCATGGCCCTGGGATCACCTGAACCTCAGGGTAAAGCACCGGAGCTGCTGTCTCAGCAGCATCAGTCCGGGCCTCTGGGCGTCCGCAGTTATTGCAGGACCCCTCAACCAGCGTCCCGTTGCATGTAGCACAGGTAGTGGTGGTGCTGGCCGCCTTAGCAGCACGTTTTCCAGCTGAGGACATTCCCACAGCAGGGGCAAATAAGCCAATCTATACAGACAAAAACCGGGGATCCCGGTGGCTTACCGACCGCTGTAAAGCGGTGGGAGGAAGCGGTGTGCGTGTGTGGCCTCCACGAGAGTTTCCGGTCTCCCCTTTTTGGAGTGCAGATGTGCTGCAGTCAGATCCCAGCCGGGAAGTGAGGGGAAAAGATGGCCGCCGGCAGACAAGCTGTGGGCGGCGCCGAAAAACCGCGGGAAGCACACACGCACGCCCTCGATGACATCACCACCAGGGCTGCTTCACATCTCCTCAGGCAGCCTCAGTAATGAAGGCGCCAGAGCCCGCAGCGCGGGAAGTATTGTGACAGTACAATACTTAGACTGCATGTAAAACAAAACACCTGCAATCTACAGCCTCAGCCCCTGTGACACACATTGCGGTCAGCCAGGGTGACCCCAGCACAGGGTACACCGCCAGAACCGCGGACCCGAGGGTAGCGCGCGGTCTGAGTGCCAGAACACATAAAGTTGGGAGTGTTGGTGTGCCACGGTCCGCGCTGCTTCTGGATTAAAACTCACCAAAGAGCCCAGCAAACTTTCATCCTTTTTATTCCAACGCGTTTCAACGCCACAACCCGGCGTCTTCCTCAGGGATATAGCAAATACACTCATAGAGGGGGTTTATATAGCCCCTGGCTCCACACAAAAGAGGTGTCATCTGTTTACACATGATGTCATCCTCATCATCACAAGTGGGTGGATCCACCCATTTTGGCGCAATTTTGTACATAAAACACAAAATACACATTAAATTCATTAAAAAATTGTCCTGTGCCCCCAGACATTATTGGTTAAATTAATCATAAACGAAATTTTCTGAAATGAAGTACATAGAAATAAAAAAACAAATAAAAAAGCCGATGTCTCCATTATTATATCAAAAAATAAAATAGCCCGACATAGTGAATTAGGTCATTATTCGTTGGAGACTAGAACCTGGGGTCTTTCAGCATATGTGTGGTGTTCTGATGGCTTTAGTGTTGTGTGCCACCATAGATCCTCATAATGGGGCTGCTTGGTGGAAGCGTTCCATGTTTAAAAAGGTGGAGGGGTATAAATCAATTTGGAAAAAAATCTTTATATATAAAAAATTTTTTGTATTAAAATTGCACATGGTTTATTATTATGATTAAAAATATATGTTAAGAAAGAAGATACTACTTAAAAAGATCAAATTTGTTCCAATGGATATTTGGATATAAAAAGGGTAATAAAACAACTGTACATATATATTCCTGAGCACAGCTCAACACAATAGAACAAGGGATTTTGCACCAAGAGTCCCAGGTTCCATCCCTCAACGGGGTGAGTTGTCAAACAGAGGGACCACCAAACAATGAATAATTGTTTCATCTTTGTAGCTGCATGTTAAAATCCAAACATAAGATGGCGCTCAAGGTCTTTTCCACAGTATGGCTCCTGATATACGTATTAGTAAAGGTTATGAATTTATTGAAGTTAAAAAATTCAATGAAGGCGCAATAATCAAAAAATGTGATAAAAAATGTGATAAGAAATGTGAGATTAAGTAAAGAATCATATATAATGTGCACACAGGGTAATCCAAAGAGGGTACCCTGGAAAATGATAAAGAAAAAGAAAAAAGAGCTCAAATAAATTAATTTGCAAAGATGTCATTAGTGGATAAAAGGAAAGAAACGTGATACATCTAAATAGGACAATGCTGTCATATTGATGTTAGTGTCAAGAGTGACAGTGTTGTCATGTTCATACTAAAGATGTGTTCATCCAAGATAGGATAGTAATATTAATGTAAATGCCAAAGCATGGCAGTGTTATCATATTTATATTGAAGATACGTTCATCCAAGTGAACAGATATATAGAAGCTTTCTACTCAGACAAGCAGCATAGTTTGGAAATAAAGATAGATTGTATTTATATATAAAGTGGGCTAAGGATCTTATTTCTGTAAGCAAAAATTTTCTCAGTATAATACCCAATCTATGATTCGCGAGGCAGTTACCATCGTTATAGTTCTATAGAGACAATGCAAATGTTCGCCTCAAGAGGGCAGTCAAAGACAATTGTACAACGTGGAGAAGTCATACTATGCAAAGACCGTACTATTCAGTCCAGCCACCAGATGGCTCCAAAACTGGTACCTAAATCATATTCAGGAGGCTGTATCTATGGTTACAGGCCAGCATATTTGCTAAATGTTCGCCACTAGGGGCGGACATGAGCAATTCTTATATAAATAGGGTCACTAATTCCAGTCAGCAGAGATCATTTAGGAGGCTCCTAATAGCACATCGAGGGCAATGGCTATATGGATGATTAAATACATAAATACATAAAAACATAAGGAATTCTCTGCCACACCAAATAAATATCACACATAAAAAAGGTTAATGTAAAAATAAGTTAATGTAAAAATAATTCTTCATGTTCTTAAAAAAGAGGGAAAAATATCCACATTATTATAATCGGGAGTGGGTATTAGATCAATTCTGAAACCAAATTTAACCCTTTTGGTTTCAGGGTATTGAGACTGTAGATCCAATATTTTTCTTTTCTTTTTAAGGCCTCAAACCTGTTGTTAGTCTCAATAGGTATATGATCAATGGGGGTTATTTTTACCCCTGTTGGGTCCCTGTTATGGAATTTGTCGAAATGAGATGATACCCCGTGCAGCTTGAAACCATGTCTGATGTTACTCCTATGTTTGTTCAGCCTTTCATTCAATGGCCTGATGGTACGCCCTACATATTGGAGAGGGCAGGAACATTCTAATAGGTAGATCACATAATTAGTTGTACAGTTCATGTTGTGTTCAATAGGGAAAGTTTCATTCGTTGTAGTTGAACTGAAAGAAGATACCTTCTGTATGCTTTTGCAACAGAGGCATTTCTTTTTTCCACATCCTGCAGTGGTTTTTCCCTCTTTGTCAGTTCTTGTTGAAGGTTTGGACGGTGCCAGGCGACTTGGGGCTATCAAGTTCTTTATATTTGGTGCTCTCCTGAACGTTACACAGGGTTTATCAGGTATTAGAGTTTTCAAAACAGGATCTTTCTTGAGAATATGCCAATGCGCATGTAAACAATTTTTGATAGCTGCATGATTCCTGTTAAATGTAGTGACAAAATTGAACCTAAATTTATCCTGCTTGATTTTCTCTTTCGATATGGGGATTAAAAGGGCATCTTGGTTCATTTTACCACAGGATTTACGGGCTATTTCTACCAATTTGTTCGGATATTTCCTGTCCCGAAATCTTTCACTCAGTATTTCTGATTGGGACAAATAATCACTTTGTTCAGAACAATTTTTTCTAATTCGCCTGAACTGTCCAAAAGGTATATTCCTAAGCCATTTGGCATCGTGTCCACTCTTATAATCTATGTAGGAGTTTCTATCTGTTAATTTGAAGAAAGTTTTTGTACAAATAGTGCTTTCTTCTATAAATATAGTCAAATCCAAGAAATTGATGGTTTGGCTATTAACATGGGGTTCGAAACCAAGTCCCCAATTATTATGCAGGATAGAATCAATGAACACCTGTATGTCACCAAAATTCATGTCCCAAATGAGCAGAATGTCATCTATAAACCTTTTGTACATCACCAAACCATTTTTGAAATTATCATCCAAAAAATATAAATTTTCAAAAACCCCCATAAATAGATTCGCATATGAGCACGCGACTTTCGACCCCATTGCGGTCCCGTATTTTTGGTGGTATATATTCCCATTATGAGTGAAGAAATTGTTGTGTAATATAAATCCCAAGCCTTCCAATATAAAATTCATCATAGGGTCATTCATCTCAGGATCTTGTTTCAGAAAAAACTCAGCGCAAAGGAGTCCTGTTGCATGGTTGATGTTAGTATATAGAGATGCTACATCAAGCGTGACAAATACATAGGAGCTTTTCCATTCTATATTTTTGAGTATTTTTATCACATCTGTTGAGTCTCTTATAAAGCTGTCTAATTTTACTACATATTTCTGTAGGGACTTATCTATGAACTTGGCCAGGTTACTTGTCAGGGAATCTATTCCCGAAATTATTGGTCTTCCAGGGGGATTATCTAAGCTTTTGTGGATTTTAGGTAGGTGATACAGGAAGGGCGTAGTGGGTTGGTTTGACATTAAAAATTTTTTTAGATTTTTATCAATAATTCCTCTTTCAAAAGCTTCTTTTATTTTCTGATTATAAATTTTGGTTAGCTTCGGGTAGGGGTTAGTCTGGACCTTCTCATAGTATTTGGAATCCGCAAGAAGTCTTTCTGCTTCCTTAATATATGTGGATCTATCTTGTATGACAATGCCTCCCCCCTTATCTGCTGCCCTTATGACTATGTCCCTGTTGTTTTTTAGACTTTTTATGGCTGCTCTTTCTTTCTTAGTCAGGTTCCTATTATCCTTTTTTACATTGTTTGATTTCTCTAGTGTGCCCTTATTTAAGTCATGAAGTAAGAGATCCTGAAAAGTTTCCAGGATATGTCCCCTACTTTCTACAGGATAGAAATTGGATTTTATCTTGAGGCCAGTGGGATTATCACTACCATTATTATCATATGTATTTGGTTCTATCTCATTTGATTTCAATGCGAAGTGTCGTTTCAGGGTAAGTTTGCGCACAAATTGGTGTACATCTATAAAAAGATTAAAATTGTCTGGTTCTTTTGAAGGGCAAAATAGTAGGCCTTTGTTTAGTAGGGATGCTTCTTCCTCGGTCAGTGCATACTGTGAAAGATTAATGATATTGCTGACCCCAATCTCAGTTGGCCTTAATCCAACAGACATATCTTCACTTTTTTTCTTTTTTCCTTTCCCTCTGGCTCCTCTTTCTTTCTTTTTCCTCCTACCGTATTGAAAAATTTGGTTATTTGTTGGTTCGTATTTTTTGCCTTTGATAAAAAAGGCACCAATCCATTATTTTGGTTTTTTGAATTGTCAATAATTATTTTTTGTGTATTAGGGTTGTCAAACGGACTTATCAAATTTTCTGTTTCACATACCATAAGATCCTTCTCTTTTTCAAGGTTTTCTGGTCTATTCTTATAATGATTGTTGCTATGTAAGATAATAGGTTGCAGGGGTTTTTCCCTATTTATTTTACTAATCAATTCCTTGATTTGTTGTAGGTGTTCCTCATTATTACCATTCCCTGCTGTCTCCCCAATTACTGCTGTGTGGTCACTTGCATTAGTGTGGATTTGCGCCACAGTTGTTATCACATTTCTATCGGTCTGATTCAGAGTCTTAATATTAGTATTAGTATTAGTATCAGTTGCTGATTTGGGGATTCCCTTCTCTACAGATCCCTCAATAAATATTTCTCCATTATCATCAAATATCTCATCCGCTAGGAAACCTGAGAAATCCTCCAAATCTTCTAAATCATCCTCTTCCTCATCATCAACAGTTTCCATGTCATGCTGCCTGGGTGTATCTATATTAATCATTTGTTGCGCTACTGCCAGCACAGTCTGGGGTGCTGTATTGCTGGCTTTATCGATAATATCAACCCCAGAAATCACATTAGACTCTATATTTTTTGAAAGAATTGGAAGCACACTAGTGCTGGATCCTGCATCCTTGCTGCTCTCATTGGAATCAACATCCTTGTTGTTCCCAATAGAGTCAACCTTGGATTCTATTTTATTTTTGTCATATCCATGGTAATTTTTATTATGACCTCCATGGCTATTCCTCCTCCTAGAGCTGTTTGAAAAAGTTCTCTCTTTATGTTCTCTATGAGCTGATGATGTTCTAGTTTTTTTAAAATTACTCCCTGTGTTAGAATTTCCAGAAGAGTAATCCAATCTATCCCTGTTTAATTTCTTTGATTTCCTCATAATAATATCATGCTCTAGTTGGAGCAGGGTAGTGCTGATGTTAGAATAGATCCTTCTATACTCAGTGTTATTGGAATATTTGCTCAGACATTCGCTGAGCCTATTAACCTCTATAGTGGCTACATCAGCCAATTTAGATCTTTTGTCACATAAGATGCAAAGCAGAGTGTTCATACATTTTTTTAAATGTACATTAACTTATTTTTACATTAACCTTTTTTATGTGTGATATTTATTTGGTGTGGCAGAGAATTCCTTATGTTTTTATGTATTTATGTATTTAATCATCCATATAGCCATTGCCCTCGATGTGCTATTAGGAGCCTCCTAAATGATCTCTGCTGACTGGAATTAGTGACCCTATTTATATAAGAATTGCTCATGTCCGCCCCTAGTGGCGAACATTTAGCAAATATGCTGGCCTGTAACCATAGATACAGCCTCCTGAATATGATTTAGGTACCAGTTTTGGGGGCCATCTGGTGGCTGGACTGAATAGTACGGTCTTTGCATAGTATGACTTCTCCACGTTGTACAATTGTCTTTGACTGCCCTCTTGAGGCGAACATTTGCATTGTCTCTATAGAACTATAACGATGGTAACTGCCTCGCGAATCATAGATTGGGTATTATACTGAGAAAATTTTTGCTTACAGAAATAAGATCCTTAGCCCACTTTATATATAAATACAATCTATCTTTATTTCCAAACTATGCTGCTTGTCTGAGTAGAAAGCTTCTATATATCTGTTCACTTGGATGAACGTATCTTCAATATAAATATGATAACACTGCCATGCTTTGGCATTTACATTAATATTACTATCCTATCTTGGATGAACACATCTTTAGTATGAACATGACAACACTGTCACTCTTGACACTAACATCAATATGACAGCATTGTCCTATTTAGATGTATCACGTTTCTTTCCTTTTATCCACTAATGACATCTTTGCAAATTAATTTATTTGAGCTCTTTTTTCTTTTTCTTTATCATTTTCCAGGGTACCCTCTTTGGATTACCCTGTGTGCACATTATATATGATTCTTTACTTAATCTCACATTTCTTATCACATTTTTTATCACATTTTTTGATTATTGCGCCTTCATTGAATTTTTTAACTTCAATAAATTCATAACCTTTACTAATACGTATATCAGGAGCCATACTGTGGAAAAGACCTTGAGCGCCATCTTATGTTTGGATTTTAACATGCAGCTACAAAGATGAAACAATTATTCATTGTTTGGTGGTCCCTCTGTTTGACAACTCACCCCGTTGAGGGATGGAACCTGGGACTCTTGGTGCAAAATCCCTTGTTCTATTGTGTTGAGCTGTGCTCAGGAATATATATGTACAGTTGTTTTATTACCCTTTTTATATCCAAATATCCATTGGAACAAATTTGATCTTTTTAAGTAGTATCTTCTTTCTTAACATATATTTTTAATCATAATAATAAACCATGTGCAATTTTAATACAAAAAATTTTTTATATATAAAGATTTTTTTCCAAATTGATTTATACCCCTCCACCTTTTTAAACATGGAACGCTTCCACCAAGCAGCCCCATTATGAGGATCTATGGTGGCACACAACACTAAAGCCATCAGAACACCACACATATGCTGAAAGACCCCAGGTTCTAGTCTCCAACGAATAATGACCTAATTCACTATGTCGGGCTATTTTATTTTTTGATATAATAATGGAGACATCGGCTTTTTTATTTGTTTTTTTATTTCTATGTACTTCATTTCAGAAAATTTCGTTTATGATTAATTTAACCAATAATGTCTGGGGGCACAGGACAATTTTTTAATGAATTTAATGTGTATTTTGTGTTTTATGTACAAAATTGCGCCAAAATGGGTGGATCCACCCACTTGTGATGATGAGGATGACATCATGTGTAAACAGATGACACCTCTTTTGTGTGGAGCCAGGGGCTATATAAACCCCCTCTATGAGTGTATTTGCTATATCCCTGAGGAAGACGCCGGGTTGTGGCGTTGAAACGCGTTGGAATAAAAAGGATGAAAGTTTGCTGGGCTCTTTGGTGAGTTTTAATCCAGAAGCAGCGCGGACCGTGGCACACCAACACTCCCATCTTTTTCCTTGGAACACACCACGATCCAGTGGTAGGTGGAGGTCCTGCAGCAGCTTGGAACATTGATTCCTAAACGCAGTCAAACCAGTTGTGGGGACCACAACTGGACCAGGTGAGCGGCCACACAGCACCACCATTTACATACTAGTGTCACTAGTGATAGGGCACTATTGCGCCTCTTGTCCCCTCCCTTTATATTTTGCAGAACACATAAAGTGTCAGACACTACCCCCAGGCACACCGGAGACACACAGTGCCGGTCCGGTCTGTAAGCACCATTTAGGGAGGCCTCGGACGGGGGTTTCAGCACCAGTCCGGTCTGTAAGCACCATTTAGGGAGGCCTCGGACTGGGCTGGCTCCAGTCCGGTCTGTAAGCACCATTTAGGGAGGCCTCGGACGGAGCGGAGCTGTGCGAGGCTCCCATCTCCCACCTTCCAGAGCCCCCCAGGGAGGGATGGAAAGGAGCGCAACAGCGTACCGGGGGGACACGCAGTGTCCAGGCCCTAGGCCCTCCGGTACCTCCACCTGCGTGTTCCACAAGGGTGAGCAGGGAGACTGCCGAAGGTCCCGACCGGGACCATTTTACCTTGTCTTCATACGCCATCACGTAAGCTGTGAGAATGCCGTGAAGTGCAAGCAAAGCGTGATCCTCCGAGCACACTAAGTTTAAAACTGAGGATATTCCCTGCGGTGGGGGTTTATAAGCGGAGGGGGCGGTGTCTACAAACTTGTAGTACCTAGTGTGACCTCCGGAGGGCAGAGCCCTAAACCCCATTGTCTGGGTCTCCCATTATGATGATCAGAAAATGGCAGTTTGGAGAAGGCACCCTTCAAATATCAGGGACCTGGAGCAGTTTGCCAAAGAAGAATGGTCTATAATTCCGGCAGAGCATTGTAAGAAACTCATTGATGGTTACCGGAAGCAGTTGATCGCAGTTATTTTGGCTAAAGGTTGTTCAGCCAAGTGTTAGGCTGAGGGTGCCAATACTTTTGTCTGGCTCATTTTTGGAGTTTTGTGTGAAATGATCAATGTTTTGTTTTTTGCTTCATTCTCTTTTGTGTTTTTTCATTGAAGACAAATTAAATGAAGATAATACCAAAGAATTTGTGATTGCAATCATTTTCAGGAAGAAACTGAGTATTATCTGACAGAATTGCAGGGGTGTCAATACTTTTGGCCAACACTGTACATGCTGGATTCCCGAGCAGTCAATCATTGCAATAATTCCAGCACCAGCTGCAACAGCAATGGGCCGACAATACAGCTTCTCTGAACCGATTATGTTGCAAATTCAGCAACAATTCCAGACCACTTAGACTGAAACACGTAATTGGGAGGCACAGTACACGTGATCCACCAGTCACATGCTTTGGGAACAAGTGTATAAAAAAGAGAGATTTAGAAAGCATGTATACAGACCGGGATCTGGGATTTATACAAAGCAACTCATATAAATATCCAAAAGAGTTTTATTTATTATTCACATATACAAAGACAGGAAACAAGCATTTAGTTAAAAACCATTAAAAGGTGGAAGCCACCGACAAGCTATGGCCTTTGTAATATAAATCGTAATAAACCAAAAAAATGGTAATACAACAATGCAAAATACTAAATGTACAAGGACGGCTCTCCCCCATAGGAAGCCGTCTGTTTAGGCGGCGACACGCGTCGGGTGTCGAGCGTGCTATGTGCCTTGCTTCCTAGGATGATGATACCTCTGGTAATTAGACTTGGACATAGTGATACCTAATGGTGCACTGGAAGTCCACTTATTTATCTTCTATTTTTATTTCTCTTTCCCTCAGGGTTCCCCTTTTTTTCCCTCAGGGCTTGATGGTATAATATAACAATATAAGAACATAGGCTGGCTTTGTCTTTCCCCATTTGACAGGGGAATTCATAGTTAAAGTGACACCTCTCTCCTTGAATATAATGTGACTGGGGGCTTTATGCTAAATGTATGTCCTCTCTCTACAGGAATCTGACAGTTTGGTTAGTCACGGTTCCACTCTCCTGTTTCAACCTTTATTTAACAGGTGCTCACATTTGATTCCTTCTATGTGTATTTATTGGTAGTACATGGTTTATATTGTACACTTATTTGATGGGTCATTTGTGTTTCTTTTGTGACAGAGTTTGCCATTCTATTACCAGATTTCTTCTTTTTTCATCATCCTTGTACATTTAGTATTTTGCATTGTTGTATTACCATTTTTTTGGTTTATTACGATTTATATTACAAAGGCCATAGCTTGTCGGTGGCTTCCACCTTTTAATGGTTTTTAACTAAATGCTTGTTTCCTGTCTTTGTATATGTGAATAATAAATAAAACTCTTTTGGATATTTATATGAGTTGCTTTGTATAAATCCCAGATCCCGGTCTGTATACATGCTTTCTAAATCTCTCTTTTTTATAGACCACTTAGACTGAACATTACGGCTTGGGAACCAACAAAAGATACCCAATATTAGGCTTGGGATCCTAGGCAAAGATACCCACCCTCAGGCTTCGGAACCTGCGATAAAGAGACCGCCCGCGGCTCGCCTTGCACGGCTATCAGCCATGGCTCCTAGGGGATGGGGCTGCCAATTCTCGAAAGACAGCATTATTACAATTCTTAATAGGATTATATTACCAATTCTTAGGGAATTGGTTGTGGTATAACCACCATGGACCAACGCAAGGGTTTGAATAGTGCAGTTACCATTCATTGCGTATTAATAAATAACACCATGTTCAGTGACATTTTTCTTTTCTTAAACTGAGAGACTCCAGAAAAAAAAAAAAAAAACAATGATCCTTGTAGAGAAAAATGTGCTCTTTCTAATGATATCAGAATTAATATATTTTAGGGGGTACCCTTTTTGAGAAATTTGACCTAAAAATAGGTAAAAATTTGTTTTTCATCATATGTGGGTGTGAATATTTCCACAAATACACATGCTTTGACCGTGATATTGCAGCAATGCAAAGTCATGTAGATATTTGGTGTACAGGGCAAAGCACCAGTTACTATTGGTTTTTGGTCTTGAGTTATATATGGGCAAAGTTAGGCATAAATTTTATGCAACCGCTTTTTCAAGCTACTTTGACACTAAATTGCGGCTGAAATATTGTTTTGTCATAGCGGGTAATAATTTTATCGTGTTTAGCAGCAAAA